>OU611849.1:0-1250000 GCA_914767755.1 Agrochola circellaris
TCACACCAACATCTCGACTTCACGTGCAAAAACAGTACTTTATTTATTTTTTCTTTTGCTTATATCTCGAAAATGGTGCGTCCTATCGCAAAAATAATGAAAATTTCGACCCCCTTTATAAAACCCTTAAACACCTAACACTCAACACGTAGGTAATATTTTTTTCATATATTCCATACAAAAAAATAAAAATTCCATATAAAGCACGTCGAGGCTACACCACATACGCACCTCCGGCTCTAAAAAAAATCACCGGTTAGGGCAAATAACGGGTACCACGTGGATTCACGATTGTCAAATTCTATTTTAGTTGTGTCAAAATTATTTTTTAGTTTAGAGAATTTTATTTGCAGAATAGCTCTAAGATTCTCATAGCCAAAAGTAAGTAATTTTAGTCTTAGTTTAAGTTAGTTTAGTTCGGTGTACAAGAGAATCGGCACCAATGTCTGTGAAACTTGTTCAGATGGTGTGTGTATTGAGAAAATAAAACATGATGCGTTTTCAAAACTATCTTTCGGTGAAAAAAAACAAGTTATCGAGATAGGTCGTGGTACACCGGATTTGCAATTAATACAAACTAAAGGTAAAGTCAACCGCAGATTCCATAAAAAACAATATGATTCATATCATTGGCTGACAGGTTGCATACACAGTAATCGGTTATTTTGTTTCGTTTGTCTACTATTTTCAAATAATAAAACCGTCTGGAACGACATCGGTTACGCTGATATTCATAATTTTCCTACCGCCGCGAGAAAACATGAACAATCTGAAAAACACTTGGAAGCTGCCCTTAAATATCACACCTTTGGAAAAAATCGTATAGAGACGCGTTTAAACTCTCAGATACAAATCGACATTGACAGACATAACGCGAAAGTGGATCGGAACCGAAATATTTTTCAACGACTAATTGACATTGTTTGCTTTTTGGGGAAACAAGAGCTCGCTTTTCGTGGACATGACGAATCTGCTTCGTCAGTGAATAAGGGCAATTATTTAGAAATGGTCGACGTGCTCGCGAAATACGACGGAGTGTTGGAAAACCATTTACAAAATTGCACTAGCTCATTTACGGGTTTATCAAATCGTATTCAAAATGACCTAATCTCTAGTGTAGCGTCTGTAATGATCGAAACAATAAAACAACAAATCGCTTCCACTGATTTTGTAGCTGTGATGGTCGATGAAACACCAGACGTAAGTGGCAAAGAGCAACTAGTACTGGTTTTAAGATATTTTCATAAATCAGAAGTGTTTGATCGATTTATAAAATATATTGACGTAAGTTCCGACCGCACCGCGAAAACTTTAAGTGCCATCATACTGCAGATTTTATCAGAATTTAAATGTTTGTCGAAATTAGTAGCTCAGACATATGACGGTGCAGCTGTCCTGTCATCTGAACGGAACGGCGTTCAGTCGCTGGTTCGCCAGCAATGTCCTCTTGCTGAATACGTTTGGTGTTCCGCCCATGTCCTTAATTTGGTACTTTCCAAATCGTGCGAACGTATTCCGGAAACTAAACGTTTTTTCAATCTCATAAAAACATTAGCAAATTTCTTTAATAATAGTACCAAAAGGCAAAACCACTATAATAAAATGGCTGATATGAAAAAATTGCCTCGCGTTGCTGACACTCGATGGACTTACAATTCGCGTACTGTAAAGGTAATTTTCAATTCTTCTATACATTTAATTAATTTATTTGAGGATATGGCTGAAAACGAAGACTCTTGGGATGGTGAGACATTAAGTCAAGTTTCGTATTTGTTACACAATTTAAAAGACTTTCAATTCCAGTTTTTACTCCGTGTTTAACGAAATATTCGCAGAAACTGATGTGCTTTACGAAATTATGCAAAAAAAGACGTCAGATGTAACTTATTGCATTAAAAAAATTAACGAGTTTGAATCGTTTTTAGAATCATTCAGATCTAGGTTTGAATTAATTTTTGAAAAAGTAAAAAAAATCACAGGGCCGCCACAACGAAAACGTAATGTTGTGGACGCAAAAATCAATTTTAAGCGGATTTTTATTGAAATTATAGACAATATATCCAACGAATGTCGCGACCGGTATAAAAATCTGAAAGAGTTAAAAATTTTTGGACTACTTTCATGTGAAAATTTCAATAAATATAATGTCAATTTTCCGGTTGAACTAGTATCGCAATTCGTAAATGTTTATAAATTATACGACTTTAACTTAGACCGCCTTATCAATGAGCTCAAATGTGTTTATAAATCTGCCGAATTCAAAAACCTTAGTATTTACAAAATTATAGAACATTTTTACGAAAATAACATAAATACAGTTTTTTCCGAAGTGCTGCGTTTGGCAAAATTAATTGTTACAGTTCCCGCGAGCAGTGCGTCAACCGAAAGGTCATTCTCGTCGCTAAAACGTATACACACCTACTTAAGAAATACACAAGGCCAGCAACGACTTACAGATCTTTCCATGATTTCAATAGAAAAAAACCTTCTTACGGAAATAAAACGCCTTCCCAACTTTTACGATTCCATATTGCAGACATTCTTACAGAAAGATAGGCGTGTAGATTTAATATACAAATAAAACAATCTTATATAGTATACTCACACCACCATCTTTTCACTGCTTTTATTTAAATTTTGCGAATCACATAAACATTACAAAACATCAAACAAACGCGCCGAAAGGCCACTTCGAATATCCGTAAATTGATATGTCTATAAAATCAGTCAATCTATGGATATTTGAGCTGGCATTTGGCAATTACCTACATTATCAATCGACAAGACGACGAACTAAAACTAACGTGCAGTATTTTTGGTGAGTAAAATTTTCTGCCTACCCTGTCTTAAAACTGTGTGCACGCCGCTGCTAACACCCCTATAATAGTGGAACTATCCTCAACAATACTAAAGACTGAGTTACTTAAGATGTGTAAGTCTTTCAACACCAAGCATAAAGTGAAGCCCTGCGCTAAACATCTAGGCTCCATAAGTAGCGAAGACACTCCTATATTCGTATCCGAACAGCTCACGGCAAAAGGCTCAAGACTACACTTCCTCGCACGCGTCCTCGCTAAGTCAAAGGGATACAAGTACTGCTGGACCGCTTATGGTAAAGTTTATGTTAAGAGACATGACGAATCACCTACATACATAATTAGTAGGGAGTCCCAAATACAAAGCTTAATGCAAGAAGCGTGACTACTGTTATGTTATCTATACTGCATGTTTATTTTTTTTCTGATTAATATATTTTGTTTATTGAACTTTTAAAAAAATGTTTGTACTACTACTAATTTCACTCAATTTACATATACTCGAATTATACACACATATACATGTACAATACTTTTTACATAACAATTACACATTCACACATAACCTTACATACTCTTTCACACAAATAAAATGCATACCTGTATGTTTACATAAACTACACACTCATTTACCTCTACACAGTAAACGCTGTCTATGCAAAAACAAAATAAATGTTGTTACACTAAAAACTCGCGAATACATACGTGTACATAGCGAATACATACGTGTACATAACATAATAATAACACAAAATATTAGAAGTATTTATAGCAATTTAGATGATTTACTTATCACTTTAACACAATTTAAGTTTAATGTAGACCTACTGATCTTAAATGAATGTAGGCTAGACGTAAAAAAAACCTACCCCTGAAATTAAAAACTATTGTACTTTTACCACGAGTAACCATTTAAACCAGTGCGACGGCGTAGCAGTATATATCAAGTCTGATCACAAGGTTAGTGTTAAGGAAATAATATTAACTCACGCATCATGCTTACAAATAATAATGCCAAATCTTGTTGTCCTTGCTATTTATCGATCCCCCTCAAATAATAATGCTGACAGTTTTATAGACTCGCTAAATAATCACCTAGACACACTGAAATCATATAATAATATTGTTGTAACAGGCGATATAAATATTAACATAATTTATAAACCTACTGAACACACGAATGAACGCACAAATAGGTTAAACTACCTAAATATGCTTGCAATGCATGGCTTGTTACCGGGACATTCCTTACCAACTAGAGGCGAAAACTGTTTGGACCACTTTATTTTGAAACTAGACAAGATTAAAAATGCTGCTTCTGTTGCTGTACTGAATACCACGATCACGGATCACTTCATGATACTCCTTAAATTATCTAACTTAGTAAATAAGTACTTATAATTGCATGAAAACTAAAAAAATTGTGGACTTTGATAAAACAATTACAGCCCTAAAACTAAGTAATTTTTCTGAACTTAATTTAATCAATGATCCAGTCACGTTATCTGTACAATTAATAGAAAAACTCCAAAATTGCATTCAGCAAAGCACTATTACTACCTTAATTCCGAGAAATAATCGCATTATCAAACCATGGATAACTTTAGGAATATTATGCTGTATTCAAAACAGAAATAATATGCAAAGGCAGCTACGATCTGATCCACAAAACAATATATTGCAAATTACTTACAGAAGATACCGCAACTATTGTAATAGTTTAGTTAAAAAGCTTAGAAGAAAATATGATAAGGAACAACTATTAAAGGCAAATAAAAATACGAAACAGATACTCGTATGGAACACAATTAACAATATAACTCATCGCAAACCAAGGAAAAATCTTAACTCAGAACTATTAGAGATATAGACCACCCCTCATGCCTCAGTAGACCACATAAATGATTACTTGACCTACGGCGTTCCGCAGGGCAGCGTACTGGGCCAGACTCTCATTTTTAATTTATATAAACCATCTCTGCAAAATGATGCCAGATAATGGTCGCGTTTTCTCATATGCGGATGACACAGCTATTGTTTTCTCTGGCGATACATGGGAATCCGTATATCATTCTGCTGAAAGGGGTCTTTTTGAAATTGCTAACTGGTTGAACTCACATCTTCTAACACTAAATATTTCTAAAACAAAATATATTGCATTTACAAACTACAACAACACTCAACCTGGATCCAACGTAACTCTTAAAATCCACACTTGTCATAATACATTTAGCACAAATTGCCCTTGTAAAAATATAGAAAAAGTGACACACATAAAATACCTAGGTATAATTGTTGATCAGCGGTTATCTTGGCATACTCATACAGATATGGTCATGGCCCGTACGAGAAAACTTATCTGGATATTTAAGAACCTAAGACATGTGACAACTAAAAAAATGTTAACGGAAATCTATGTCGCTCTGGCTCAGTTAATTCTTATTTACTGCATACCCGTGTGGGGTGGTGCGACAAAAACGAAGTTTCTTGAGCTAGAGCGAGCACAGAGATCTCTTATCAAGGTCATGTATACCAAACCGTACAGATTCCCAACCAATGAGTTATATTCTCTTAGCGGCATACTCACAGTCAGAAAATTATACATACTCCATGCTGTCTTAAAATTACACAAAGTCGAAAAAGAATACGAAAATACCGTGCTGCACCAATAGAATTCGTTGAAACTAAATACGCTAAAAGACAATTCAATACAAATTCCGCTGCCCTATATAATAAAATAAATAAAATAATCAACATCTATCCCATGACTACTAAAGACTGCAAAAAGGAAATAGTTCAATGGCTAAAACTGAAGACCTATGATTATATTGAATTGTTGCTGCAAGCATCGTCAATATGAGTTGAAAAGATACACGCGCGCATGCACCCTCACTCACACACACACACACACACCCTCATACACACATACACAAACATCCCCCACCTACACACACATACTATTTTTGTTTATTATTATTTATTTCTTTAATTTCTTTTATTTTCTTTTTGTTTAAGTTATGTTTTAGTACACCACTTTTACCATTTTATAATTTGTCATTGAAGAGCGGGGCCTCCTAGCACAGGTATATCTTTACTTAAAAGGAGGTCCCTATGTAAGATTTACTGTAAAAGTTGTACATGTTACTGCAATAAACTTTTCATCAATCTAATTTCTAAATCTAAATTTCATTATCAATCAACAAAAAAATACATTTTTTTGTATTTGATAAAAATGTAGGACATTTGTAGATGCTGTGATCTCCACTGCAATAGTTGCAGACCCAAGTTGATTCTCCGTTAGGTTTGTCATTGTTTTTATTGGCTTTTATACATGCTAAGGATGTGCAGGCGCTCCTGCTTATTGCTAGAGTTGTGTCTCTTACTACTAGAAGTATTCTCTAAAATGTTTATTAATTCGCTTAATTTGGGCATATTGTCATCATCCGGATTCCTATGTTCATCCCATGCTCGTTTGGTAGTGAAAGCAAGTTTGTGATACATAATTTGTACTATCAATGGGTCCCATTCGTCTGTGGACTGACCTAAACTTGACAGGGCTCTGGGATTTTTGTTGACACTATAAACTAACGCTCTAAGAGAACTTTCAGATCACGGTGTGTGGGTAGTTCAAATAAAATAAAATCTATGTGTTGAGTGATCAAATGTCTCTTGTTATTGTACCTCTGACACAGCAGGTCCCAAGCAACCGTGTAGTTTTTGTGTGAGACTGCTAGGTTAGTCAAAATGTTGGCTGCTTCACCGGTTAAGTAAGAATTGAGATAATGGAATTTGTAAATAGGGAGTAATCTTGAGTTTTCATGAATTTGTCATTTAAAACTATCTCTAAAGTCTAACCATTTAGAATAAGTACCATCAAATTTTGCTATTTCTATTTTAGGTAATTTAAAATTCACACTGTTAGAATGCTCGCTCTGAGAATGATGATGGTATGGAAGTTGTTGGGATTCACTAGGGCATTGCCGCAGAATTGTTTCTGCCTCAGCAATCAATTCAATAAACTTAGAGTCCGTAGCGTCCCTCTCGTCAATTTCAAGTGATATAGTTTCTATGGAAAGCTCATCGATTTGATCATGTAGTTTTAATTTAAGCTCATTTACTTGTGATTCTTTGTATTCAAATATGGGTACTGTCTTGATTTGCTCTAAGTAATTTTCAAATTTGGTTAGCCTACCGCGGATACTGGCACGTTTAGCTTTTAGAGTTTTGATATCCATGGCGATAAATTAATCAATTAAACTACCTTGATAAAGACAGCACTGAATCACTGGTACAAAATAAATGGAAAGATCTTACGTTCCTCTTCGTCTGGCTATCGGTAGTTACCGGCACTCCCTCGGCGTCAGCGAAGCAACAACGCGCGGGCGCGGAGCTCGGGGCAGGAGGCCTAGGGCACGCGTGCGGCGACGGCGCCGGCACGACGCGCTCGATGATTACCCGAAGTGATGACGGGCTCTGGCCACAAGGATGGGCACGGGCACCTCTTGCGCTGAAATAGTCGGCCCGAAGCGGGGTATATAACGTGCAACACAAGCGAAGGATAGTGCAACTAGAGAACGTGAGGGGCGTAAACAAACAACGCAACAGGCACAAAAATAAACACTCGTTAACCCAAGAACAAATTAAAATAAAATAGCTGTTGCAAACGAGCACAAACGCTGGCTAGCACATCCAACACGTGCGGGAGGGATAGCGTAGGCAACACGATATTCACAATGAACAACACAAAATGCCGCACTAAGTAAAGTTTTACAAGGTCACTGTTTTAGTTGCACAATTTAGTGCGAGGTATGGAAAATAGCCTACAACGAAATAGAATGGGTGACTGGAATAGTTGCATCGCAAAATAATAGCGTAGAATTGTAAGTAGGTACCTTACCTATAGGTATTTTTCCTAGCCACTTGTAGCTACCTATGCATGCGTTGTCTTAGTCAGATTTAGCTTTTTAGCACAGGTAATGTTACCGCACGCACGCACTATTGCACAGGGCTACAAAAATCAAGGGTATAGGTGGCAGGAATAAATATTATTGTTGAATGAAATAGTACACACAATGCACATGCATGCAATAGCTTTTCCATCACTGTTGTAGTTGTCCCGCAATTACGCAGGCTATAGACTGTAGACTACAACGAAAGGGGTATAGGTAATAGGAAAATAGAATAATGGTAACTTAGCTGGGTATTCACGGGCCGGCCACAGGCCACACGCAGGCAGGCCGCACTCGCAATTAGGTTTCTTGATTCACTACTTCGTAAGTACAGATTCTCGACACGCACGATGGTCGAGGCTCGCTGCTCGCAGACACGCCGAATGCACACGGTGGCGGGTGCACGAAGCTCAGGGATGCACGAAGTGGTAGAAGGCTTGGAGTCTCGGGAGTCCGATGATTGCAGTTAGACAGTCGCCATTATGTAAGCGCGTGTATTTTACAGCTTTCATTCAGTAGTTTGTTGTGGACCATATAGTAAAAGTACTCTGTGTTGTGGACTCGTGTAGGGAGCGCAGATGTGATCCTTGGCGGTAGCGGAGTTAAAGCGGATTAGCGGAGCAAAAGCAAAGAGGGCGCGTGCGTGTCAGTGTTGCCAGACGCACAGAGTACTTTGCCACTTTTGCCAGACGTTTTGAATGAGTGATCGTACGATGGGTGAATAAAAAATCGTATTCCCTAAGAAGGCTACTAAAAAAAAATTGTACGTATTCAAAACCTTTGGTTTATTATATTAAAGCAAATAATCAATTTAAAAACACACTTTTAAGTCTTTATTTATCCCCGTAAAGGGTTTTGCTGTTCATGTTATTTAACATTTCTCACGTTGGAGAAAAATCCACACAACACCCATAGCGTTTAATTATGTTGTTTGGCTAAAAGTGTGCCATTTAATGTTTCGTTGCTCAGCCTGTTTCGAATCTTTGTTTTTATTAGATTGACTGAACTGAAGCAGCGTTCACAATCTGCGTTAGAGTGAGGAAGGCATAATAAGTCCAGAGCAAATTTTGCTATATTGTTAAAATCTTCAAAAGCGCAAATTCCTGCCCAAAATTCGTCTGGCGGAAGAGGTTCTGTGATACGGGCCTTAGTATCCTTGATAGCAACGAGTACAGTCGGTCGAAAAATATCACCTTAGGTGAAGAACTTGGTGTGAAACTTAGGTGAAGTGAGTGTGAAGTGAGCTGTCAATAATGCTAATCCCTAGCATCCTGCCGGTCGATTTGTGACAGTGACAGCTTACTACACGCTCACTTCACCTAAGTTTGACGTTGATATTTTTACATAAGTGATCGACAGGAATCAAGGATGTCGTGAAGTTTGAGCCGACCAAAGACAATTTTTTTTTTCACTTTTTATTTGTTTGCCCTAAAAATATAACAGTACTCACGCCTTTTTAGGCATACTTTTTTCTCATTCAATCGTAACAAATTAATATTTCTCCAGCCGTCCTTTTTGTCCAAAAATCGTCCCATTTCAGGTAGTGAATCGTCCGAAAGTCGACGCAGATACTGGCAACACTGCGTTACAGCCATCGGCGGCAAATCCCATCATAATATCTAGTGGGATGTTCTTATCTAAAAATGACTGAGTCATAACTCTGTACAAATTCTCACCTGTAGCACCTTGGTTGACCATATCAGGGTTTTCTGAGTCAAATACCTTGCACAGTTCCCACATTTTACTAACGATTTGCTTCTTGTCCTTATCAAAATATCGCACAACAATACACGAAGCTTTCTGAGTGCTAATATCTGTTGATTCATCGGATATGGCACTGAACTTTTGTGTAGTCAAAACACAAGTCAACATTGACTTTTCTGCTTTGCCGATGACTTCCGTGGTCACTGCAGTTGCCTTCGTTCTCTTCAGGGAAATTTTATGTTTGACATCAAAGTCATGCAATAAATCATTGATAATATCAGTCAGATGATCGATAGAATTGTAAGAAATATTGTGTTCGGCGATATAAGCTGATAGCTTTAGTTCTATTTTAGATTCCAATTTATTTTTTCCAACAGAATTTCTGTGACAAAATTTGTCATCAAATTACGTTGGTTGTTTGTAATTTTAGCATTAGACAGAGCTTTGAGGTGTTTCTGCCTAGTGGAATGGAGTTTTAATACACCATACTCTGATAATAACTCACAATCACATACAATACATTTTGCTTTGTATTCACTTTTGCCGGGTTTCAGCCAATGCTTGAAAACTTCAAGATTTTCCCAATCGGAGCGGTATTTCTGAGCTCTGTGTTTTTCTTTTTGATCCTTGGATAACTCATTCCGTTTCGCCAGAGCCTTTTTTGGAGTTCCAGGACAAGGGTGACTTGGGCCTGGATTAGATGTTGAATCTTCATCCTCCATGATTAAAAACTTTCACACTTTAACTTCAAATAACTAAATATTGAATGAAAAACTTCCGACTTCCGAGTAACGTAACGTATAACATTGGGATGCGGATGTAAGAGAAATCCCCTAACCATAGACAAATCTAACTAACTAGTGATGTGAAGGGTTGGTACCACAGACTAGTTAGCTTGTTGGTACTTAGTAAGTAAAATAATAAATAGTGACGTGCTATATTGGTATTAGTACTTTGGTTGTATGAAATCTAAAAAAGTCGTATGTTTACGTACGATTTCTGCCCCTTGATCGTACATGCAAAATAAATGTAAAAAATCGTATGAATACGATTTAAATCGTACATCTGGCAACACTGGCGCGTGTGCGGCGCGCTCGACGCAGCAGACTGAGCAGACGCCCACAGAGCATGTAACTATACAGACGCCAGTCGCCACTACCAGACGCGTTGCGGGGCGTGAGGGCAGGCGCGGGGCGTCCCGTAGTGATGGGAAGTGCGGCGCAGGCGAAGCTATGGTCGCGCAGTGTTGGCGTGAACATACATTTTTCAGTGCTAAAAAATACACACCAAGAGGCTCTTTCCAGATGTTTCCTGTGAAACTTCACGGAAATATCCAAAGAAAAACAAAAACCACGTGGCCACTAATCCAGTTGCGGCTGGCTGCATTTGAGATCAGCATAACGTGGCAGACAATAGAAGCAGTTGGAAACCATATCAAGCTTGCTTAAAAGTTAAGTGGTTCAGAAGGTATTGACATTTGGATATCTGTTTTATTTTGTACATTTTTTATGTTAATTATTTCAAAAACTAAAGCGTTAGCACTGTATCTATATCTTCTATACTTACTACTTATAATAAATCTGTAGAGAGGTCAATTCTGTACATGATATATATTTTCAAAATAACTATCAGGGGGTAATTAATGATCGATACTGATGCCAAAAATGCAATCAGTTAAATTTTTGTCTGTCTGTCTGTCTGTCTGTATGTTCCTTATAGAAACAAAAACTACTCGACGGATTTTAACGAAACTTGGTACAATTATTCTTCATACTCCTGGGGAGGTTATAGTATACTTTTCATCACGCTACAATCAATAGGAGCAGAGCAGTGAAGGGAAATGTTGGGAAAACGGGAGAAGTTGCTCCATTTTTTAACCTTCCGTCGCGTGTGAAGCCTTAATGGTTAAAGCTACATAGAAATCATTTATGACGGAAATGTTCTACATAAAATTATCTCAAAAATATCCCACAACAGCATGTCTATCTTTTATGGTTGACTCACAATAACACGTGTAACTCCCGATAGCTTAGCAGTTCGGAGCTTTCTGATTATATTTGTTTACTCTTACGTTTATAATACTTTCACTCATCCCTAATTAAAAGAAGTTAATATTATTACCTATTCAATAAAAAAAGAATCATAGTAATCGGTATAGAAACACCAAACTTATACATGAAATACGCTAATAAGCCATCGCGCCGTCGCGCGTGAATACTGAATCATGCCATAAGGATTATTTTTGTGTAACGGTTGCCGCGCTCGACGCGGGTCGTGGCGGTAGGGTATAAAAAGGCGGGACGTCCGTTCGAGCGCGAGCTTCATTCAATATTTGGCTGTTGATGCGTTCAGAGCGTTCGACCTTATTGACAGACAATAATTGATATTAACAAACCGTGCTTATCAGCGCGACAATTAGTCTTTAAATAGTTTATTTGAATTTCTTTTGTTGTTATTTTATAAAATAGGTATTAGTTGTTTTGGTAGTGTTTAAATATTCGTTCAAATTACAAATTATTAATAGTTTGCATTTTATTTCTTTTTAGGTGAAGTACATAGTAGTAGAAGTAGTACGCATAGATTTTTAGATACCGATAGGTAAGTTTTGGCTAATTTATGTTCAATTTTATTTTTGTACAAGGAGTTACACGCTGACGGAGTCGCGGGCACAGCTATTAATAATAATATTTTGCGGTTCCTTATTGCGATATTTTTCAACAGTATTGTGGATTGACATATTATATTTCCCTACTAAAATACGAAAGTTAATCTGTTTGTTACATCAAAACCACTGAACCGTGAGGAAGGACATATTATTATGGTACTTTTTTACGAAAAACGACGGAAACGCGGACGAAGTCGCGGGCAAAAGCTAGTTTTTAATATATGTAGTTAAATTTAAGTCCTTAGTATTAGTATCCAAAAAAACCGCAGTTATTTATTTTCTTAGTTTGTGTAATTTTATTACTCAATAGCAATAAATTAAAATTCTTGTACAGTTTTGGCAGCTATTTCAGTGCATGGGCTACAAAAATCCAAGTTTAGCGAGCCCAAACACGGATAGTCTGGGTTGAATATAACCGGAGCAACAGTAATCCAAATTTTTGGTGACGCCATCTTGGAATACTTCATTTGAAGATATCTTACGTCTCCGTGGTCATAAATTGCCGGTGTTTGGTCTCTTTTGAGGGAGCGTGAAGCGACTAGTAAGTCTTATAACCGACTCTATAATTGTAGAGCATTTTTTTTTACCATTGGCTGAATGCTCTATAGCATAAACTTTGACGAGCTTATCACAGCAATGAAAACCGCATTCTTTTGCGACAAAAACTGACACAACTACAACAATTTTTAGTTTGGCGGCTATTTTCACCGCCATATTGGAAAATTTCAAACCGATATAACTTAGCCAGTTTTGGTCCTATCGAGGTGCGGTTTTCAACATTCAGTTACAAACATAGAGACCTTTGTTTTGAAGTATAGAACAGACTCTATGTAGAGTAATTAAATATTTTTGATTAAAGAAATTATTTTTTATTAGGAATACTTTAGGTACTAGGTAGAAAGACTGGTTCAATTAAGAATTGGCATAACTTTAATAAAAAACGGGTAGAGTATATGACTCTACAACTATCTTATAAAATATTTCCCTCCTTCGGACACAAATTATGGTATATTTACAGATCTTTTATATATTTTATACAAAACTATATTATATAACTTATACAAACTTTATACATAATATTCCTTTTATCGACTATTGTCAACACAACGTTTATTGACGTTAATATACACAAACATCGAAGTGTTCCTCTGGAAATGTTCGGGTATCGCACCCCTTCAAAAAAAGACATGGACGCTAAGAGAGACGAGGGCCGACCAAGCCCATCACACCAGACAGAGAAGGCAGGCCCTTCTACAAAAATATTGACCTGACTTCCAAAGTAAGGAAAAGTATAGGAAGCTGTGAGGTCAGATGAAAAGACTGCATCCCCGAAGACACCATCAAAGACGGTACCGGTGGCCCCCTCGAAGCCAAAACAGAAGTCGCAACCACCACAGGAGAGAAAGGAACTGGTGACGGGTCAAACTGAAAGAGTAGAAGATCATTACTGTCGTATCGTTGGACATAGAGGGAGCCTTCGATAGCGCCTGGTGGCCAGCTATGAAATGCCGACTCACAGAAACACAATGCCCGGTAAACCTGCGACGTCTAGTAGACAGCTATCTCAGCGACAGAAAAGTGAGGGTTAGGTATGCAGGAGCGGAATACACGCAGGAAACAGATAAAGGTTGCGTACAAGGCTATTGTATAAGGGGGGCCTACTTTCTGGAATTTGCTGCTTGACCCCCTGCTTAAAGAACTAGAAAAACGAGGCGATTACTGCCAAGCCTTCGCGGATGATGTGGTACTGATTTTCTCGGGTGACACAACACTTGGTGTCCAGAGGCAGGCAAATGCGACCCTCGCGCACGTCCAGAGGTGGGGTGTCAAAAACAAACTTAAGTTTGCGCCGCACAAAACAAAGGCCATTGTCATCACAAATAAGTTGAAGTATGACACACCACTTCTGCACATGGGCGGGGAGGTCATTGCCCTGTCACGGGAGATCAAGATACTGGGGCTGACAATTGATGACAAATTGACGTTTAACGCTCACGCTTCGTACGTATGTAGGAAGGCGCTTAACATATACAAACAGCTGTCAAAAGCCGCAAAAATTAGTTGGGGCCTGAAACCCGAGATAATCAAGACCATATACATCGCAGTGGTGGAGCCGGTTATTATTTACGCAGCAAGTGCTTGGCCACCGGCTTCAAATAAGATAGGTATGAGGAAGCAGCTTAATACGGTTCAGCGTCGGTTTGTACAAAAAATTATTAAGGCGTATAGCACAACTTCTTTACACTCGGCCTTGTTACTCTCCGGACTGCTTCTACTGGATCTCAGGATTCGAGAAACAACCTCTTTTTATGAGGAAAAAAACTGGATATTCGCGGAGTGACAGGTGACCAAGAAATAGAGTTACCGGTCCCACACACACAAATATCACACCCCACAGACCAGATAGGTATAAAGTTTAAATGCGTGATGAACGGTGCAGAAATGGACCAGCGAGGAGTTAGCAACCCAAAAATGTTCACCGATGGAAGTAAAATTGAGGGCAAAGTCAGCGCGGCACTGTGCCTTTGGGAAAATGGGATGAGATCAAAGCCCAAAAGTTTAAGTTGGACTAGTTCTGCACCGTTTATCAGACCGAGCTAGTAGCTCTGCATAAAGCCTCTGAGCTGGCCTTGAAACAAACATCACCAATAGTCGAAGTTTATTGCGACTCCAGACCAGCCCTGGAAACGGTGACTCGAGGCGTTTCCCTCCATCCTCTCGCATTTAAAATTCGGAAGAACATCCAGAAACTGACAAACTGCGGTAAAACCCTTGAATTGTTCTGGATCAAGGCACATGCAGGATTAGAGGGGAATGAAAGGGCAGACAAATTGGCAAAGGAGGCAGCGATTGGCAAAAAATCAAGACCAGACTACGATATGTGCCCAGTTTCATTCGTCAAGAGACAAATCCGAATGGAATCGCTCGACGAATGGAACACGTTATACCGGTCGGGGGAAACTGCATCAACCACCAAAATCTTCTTTCCTGACGCAACCGCCGCTTACAATATTGTACGTAAATTACAGGTTGCCCCCCTAGTAACTCAAGTGCTAACGGGGCATGGCGGGTTCTCTGAGTATTTGAACCGTTTCAAGTGCAAGGAGAGTCCAGCATGTCCCTGCGACCCCGAGGAGAAGGAAAGCGTGCCGCACATTATCATTGAAAGGCCCATATTTGGACAAGATAAATATAATTTTGAGGAAGAAACTAAAGCTAAAATAGATTTAGAAAATATACCAAAAATAATGAAAGCAAACAAACTAGACATGTTTTTAAAATACTGCAAGGAAATAGCTGCCAAGGTTGTTAATAGGAATAAAGTATAAAATATATACTTTCAAGTATCGATAGAATATATTGATAAGTAATCAATCTCAGTAGAGTAAAAGTAAACACAGTCATGTTAATAAATAAAAGAAGCTATCTCTGTAATAAAGTAAGAAATTAAGTAGTAGGTATTACAAAAATAAATGTAAAATTAGGATACTGTAAGTAAAGAAACTATTAAACACTGCTATATTTATAAATAAAAGGTAAAAAAAGGTCTCTGATTAATCCACGTGAGAGGAAACACACAACGACCTGTGATGACGGGTGAATATTAAAATGTAGGTGACACACCTCTCCGACAGATAAGCCCCAACGATGTAGCGGAGGTAGGGAGGCACCCCATGATACCGCAATGCCTCCCGAATACAACTCCAGGGCAGGGTGTTGAAGGCGTTGGACACCGCCAACATCACCCCGCCCCGAGACACCACTTCCTCCGCCAGGACTCTAAACCGCGACACAGCCTGGATCGTAGAGCGCCCATGCCGTAACCCGAGCTGGCTGTCGTCCAGGTCCGGCCCCTCTCTGCACAAGTGGCCGACGAGGCGGGCTGCGATTATCCGCTCAAACAACTTCGCGCCCACCTCGTCTAGCAGCACTATGGGCCGGTACGCGGACGGCGAGTCCGCAGGGCGCCTTCCTGAGCAGGACCAGACGACCAGATTTCCACAAAGTGGGAAACTGGCCCTGCTCAAGGCACGCCGTGTAGAGTCCTCTCAGTTGGGGCTCGAGCTCCTTCAGAGCGAGGGCTAACACGCAGCCGTGGATCCCGTCAGGCCCCGGAGCCACATTCTTGGCCTGGAGCCGCATCATGGCTGCCCTCATTTCTGCCTGTGTCACCTCTGGGACGTTGATGGCGTTCTCCTCCTCTGTAGACTCTGCGTACCATTATTTGTAATTATTTAAATCAATATCGTTATAATCAACACAAAAAACACGTCTGCTTAGTCTCGTGGCTATCACTCACCAACTACTTAGTTGTTGTTTATAATTAGTCCAACGCAACGATAACCTTATCGAGGAGTTGCCTCGACCAAAGGTAGCACGTGCATCGGCCCAATTACTAGAATAGAATAGATCTATTCTATTCTATTCTATTCTATAGTTCTTTTTTAGGCAAAGTAAAAGCATTACCTCCGCTATCTATGCGCTTGTCAAACATGTACTTACAAATATTGACCACAGAACTCCTGTTGTTGCGTTATTTATGGACATGACTAAGGCTTTTGACCACGTTAGCCACAAAATACTCCTTAACAAATTGGAAAACTATGGCATCAGAGGTAATATCCTTCAACTTGTTAAGTCATATCTAATGAATCGGCAACAATGTACATGTGTAACAAAAATCTGCCCCTACACTAAAACAGAAATTACATACACGTCTGAATATCGCAAATCCTTATTTGGAGTACCACAGGGCGGTGTCCTAGCACCATTATTTTTCATTGTTTATGTTAACGACATGCCTAAAATTATTTCGAATCCTATGATCTTATTTGCGGACGATAGCACAATATTATTCAGAAGCGAAAATGATGAGACTTTCGAAAACGACATAAATAATACCTTAAGTGACATAATAAACTGGCTGACTGAAAATAATCTCAAAATAAATCTAGAAAAAACAACCTACATTTCGTTTGAACAAAGAACAAACAACAAAAAACTAGATGTTCGATATGGTGACAAATATATTCAGGGGACTGATAATACAAAATTCTTAGGTATCTGGATCGATAAAAAGATGAACTGGAAAATACATATCGAAAATGTATGCAAAAAACTGAGCCAGTGTTCATATGCCCTTTATAACTTAAGAAAAATTTCAAATCAGTCAACATTATTAATGGCGTACCACGGATATGTATTGTCTACTTTGCGATATGGACTTATATTTTGGGGGAACTCGCCCGATAGAGAAATGGCGTTCATAGCACAAAAAAAATGCATAAGGGCAATTTGTGGCATTCAAAGCACAGACAGTTGTAAGCCACTTTTCCAAAAGCTTCAGCTACTTACACTTCCGTGTCTCTACATATACGAAGTAGCAAGCTATGTTAAAACAAATATACACCTATACAGTCACCCAAGGAGTTTACGTCACAAATATAAAATATGCACAATACCACATAAAAAAGCCATTTTTAATAAAAATCTACTTGGCATGGCACCCAAAATCTACAATAAGCTACCTGAACACATAATTGAAATTAAAAATATAGATCAATTTAAAAAAAACTACACATACTTTTAGTTGCAAAATGCTACTATCATATTAATGACTATTTAAATGAAAAATGCTAGGCCTACTACATCCGATTTATTATATTGGGGAAAAATCAATACTACTCTTATGAATGATATATATATACTATTTATACTTTTAATTTGATTTGTATTAGTTTAATTCTGACTGAATGTATTATTCTGACCTGGTATTTGAATTGTTATTTCCAGTGTTTCGAACTTAATTTATACTTGTTTGTAATTTAATTTTCTACTGTTTTTATTTTTTTATTCTGAAATTTAAATATTATTGTAATTATTTCATAACGATGACATATTTAATTTTATCTTGTAAGACTTGTACGTACTCACTTTTTATTATTTGCATACCCATGTGATGGTTAAACATGGAGAACTTTATTTCTACATCAATGTATATCTGTACCTATGTTTGAAAATAAATAAATGATTAAATGATTAAATGATTCTTTATTTGCACAGAAAGTAGGTACAGGTTACAGTGTTAAGGTTAAAATGATCCTTATACTAACTACCTTAACTAAGGCATGCAAACAGTTTACAAATATTATTAACAAATTCAATCAAATCAATAGGTACAAGTTAACATGTCAAGATGAAATTCAGAAAAAAAAAATTAAAGTAGGCAATACAACACAAAATGTCAAGTTTAATAAAATGGGATTATAATTTCGTCAAGTTTGAGTCAATACATTTAAATTAAAAATAAAAGTTTTAGTAAAAGTCAGGAGTACAGAGATGTCATATTATCAATTTAAATTCTTATCGGTCAAAAATTAGCCAATTGAGTAATAACACTAAGAGGGGTATTACATTATCAATTATCTCGGATCCTATATAGGATCCTATCTTTGATCCTACATATTTGACGTCTAGGATCATATCTGTGTATTACATTATCAATTATCTAGGATCCAATTTTTTTGACATATGTGGTTGCAATCGTCGATTAAAACAAAATACTGAAGCCTTTCGGCAAACAATATAACAAATAGAACTTAGAACACTAATGAAGCCACAAAACAATGAATTCCTGGCTGCCCGGCAGCAGTTTGATTTTTTTTTAGTACAGCAGTGTTGCCAACAAATAATTTTAGAATTCCAAAGCGTATTGTGAACTTAGGCCAAAATTTCGTTGTGCTTACTTTTTATCCGTTAATAAAACCGTCAACTTAGAATGTGGCAGTAGCAAAACTGAAAAGGCAAAATCACATAATTTTATGGACGGATTTTGTATCAGGAAATTATGAAAATAAATGTGAAAATTCAGTATATAATATTCAATATGGCAAGACCTGTTTCTGTGATCCTATCTAACAACAAATGTCAAAAAACTTTCATCAAAGACGATTTGAGTCATATGTTTGTATTACATTATCATTTAAATATGACTCAGATATCTAGGATCCGAGATAATTGATAATGTAATACGCCCCTTAGTAATTAGTAGATCTGTCAAATTCTTTTTGAAACGTGGAACTGTCTCATTTTTTATTACATCGGGTATTTTGTTAAATATGATCGGACCCATACATATTATATTTTTCTTTAATAGGGCGGTATCGGAACCACTAACAATTAACAAATTTTTATACTGCCTCCTGATTGGCCAGTTCCTATTTTCAGACACTTTATTAAAAAGATGCATGTTTGATTTAACAAAAACAGCCACCTCCAAGATATAAAGAGATGGGAACGTTAGTAATTTTAGGGACTTATATACAGGTACGCAGCTATCTGTTACTATTAAATTGCGCATAGCCCTTATACAGCGTTTTTGAGCCTTGAACACCTTATCCTTCAGACTACAATTTCCCTAAAATATTATGCCGAATCTCAAAATCGACGCGACTAACCCATGGTATGAATTGCATACCATGGGTTAGTCGCGTCGATTTTGAGATTACCTTGTGAACCTTGTGGCCATATTTACTTTTTTTGACAAATTAAAGAGTACATACGCACTAAGTTTTTTGCAAACTTCTTCTGCTTGTGGCTTCCAAGTTAATTGGCTATCTATCATAATGCCAAGGAATTTTGCAACTACTATTTGGTCAACTTTTTGTCCATTATAGTGTAAATGCAAGATTCCTGGTGGAATCCGTTGATAAAAATGCATTACATTAGTCTTTGATAAATTAATCATTAAATTATTTTGGTCAAGCCAGCGTATAATGTTTAGTAAAGTATCATTTATGTCATATTCATATGTTTTTTTGTCAATACATTTAATCAAGGCAGTACTATCGTCAGCGAATAAGACCATAGGATGTTCAATGTGGCGAGGTAAATCATTTATATACAGCAAAAACAATAAAGGGCCCAGCATACTACCCTGTGGTACGCCAAACCTAATCATTCTAGCCTTAGATAAATATTTTTCTTCGCGCTTAGTTTTTAGACATATTCTAAATATTTCTGTGTGCTGCTTACGATTATTAAGATATGATTTTAAGAGATTAAGTACATTTCCTCTGATGCCTATGATGTCTAGCTTTTTTGTAAGAATTTCGTGATCAACACAATCAAAAGCCCTCGTCATGTCCGTAAAAATTGCGCAAACTGGTATTTTTTTATCCACATTTTGCAATATGACATTTATCAAATCGTAAACAGCCGTATTTATACCTTTATTTTTTCTGAAACCCTTTTGTTTCGCACTTAAAGTATTATATTTGGTTAAGAAGTTATTAACCAAGTCATAAATTATTTTTTCTATAACCTTAGAAAAAATGGGTATTAAAATGGCAATTGGTCTATAATTTGCTAGATCTTCTTTATTGTTTTTTTTTAAAAGTGGCTTCACTATAGCTGTTTTTAAACTATCCGGAAATACTCCTGTACTGATACATAAGTTAACTATATGACACAAATGCAAGGCGATGTCGCCTGATACGAATTTTACAACCTTTGTTGATACATCATATATCCTGTGCTACTTTTATTTTTTAATGATTGTATCGCTCTCATAATATCTTGCGGTACTACTGGATGCATAAACATTGATTTCAGGTTACTTGTCAAGTTCGTAGTGTCTGGTCAATAAAGAAGTTGTTAAAAGCGTTTGCGATATCTGTCGGGTTAGTAATGGTAGTATTTTGAACGTTAATTTGGGAAATAGGCTCAGTGATTTGGGTTTTGTTATCTATAACCTGCCATGATGCTTTCGATTTATTGCTTGAGGTGTTAATTAAATAATTATTTTGTGCTCTTTGCGTTAATTTAATAATTTTCCGAAACCTGCGCGAGTAATTTCTGAATTTATTTTTATTACAATTTGATGGCTCGCGTCTGTACTTCCATAGTAAGTGTCTTTGTTTTCTACTACACACGCGGATGCCATTGGAAACCCATTTAATATTCTTATTAGAATTAACTGTTATCAATTTGTAAGGAAAGCTCGTACAGCATGCGAAAATGCTCCAGAAAATAATCGTATGCTTCATTAGCGTTTTCGGTTTGGTAGATTTCAGAGAAAGAAAGACATTGTAGATAGTTTTTGAATCTAACCATATTTTCACTCGATAGGTCGCGTTTTTTAATCCGCCAGGAATTTATTCCAAATTAGAATATAGTAAGTATATGATTTAATAACCTTAATTTCTAATAGCTGAGCAGTGTGATCAGACAATGCAAAGTCTAATACTTCGGATTTACATTTTAATTTAGAGTTGCATGCAAAATTATCCAAACAAGTACTACTGGCCAGCCTGGTGGGCTGTCGCAGTTCCAGTTTAAGATTGTAGCCCAAAAGAAAGTATTCAAAGTCTAGTGTCAGGTTATTTCTTTTAAGCGTATCTATATTGAAGTCCCCACACATGACTATTTTCTTATCAGATTTTGAACATAGCTTCTTCAAAATAATCTCTAACTTTTCATAAAAAACATTTAAATTATTTAACTTTGGTGGCCTATAAATACAAATAATAATTACACTTTGGTTCGTAAGTTCTATGCCGCAACATTCAATAACATTAGGTATGGAATGACGAGAGACATCCAAAACCTCTCTGTATTCAATACAACTTTTAAGTAAAATACATGCACCTCCTCGTTTCTGAGATGGTCTTGAATAAATTGCTCCTAACTTGTAGTTCGTTATATTCAATAATTTCTCATGTCCGGCCATTACGAAGTGTTCAGTGATACAAATTATATCTGTCTCTTTTCTGCTGAGATAATTCTTGCAGGTGAACAGTAAGCATGTCAGATTTATTTAATAGCCCAGCAATGTTCTGATGAAGAATCTTTAAACTATTATAGACGAAAAAAAAACACTACTATTATCATTTCTAACCGTTATTTCTGAGTGTTACCAAAGTAAAATAATACATAGAGTTGCCATAATGAAAATACTTTAAAAACATTGCCATAATATTAATAATTTGTACTTTGACAGTGTTGCCACAGTTGATATTATAATTCGATATTTACTACATAATACATTTTTAATAATTCATAAAATCAGGGAATTCACGACACAAGTCAGTGCTATTCTGTAACCATCTCACCGTGAAAAGTTAGCTCAAGTGAGCGTGGAGTGAGCTGTCATTCCACAGGGATTGACACTATTGACAGAGAATAGCATGGCTGATCTGCCATGCTATTCTGTAAACATCTCACCGTGAAAACTCGGGTGAAGTGAGCTGTCAATAGTGTCAATCCCTGTGGAATGACAGCTCACTCCACGCTCACTTCACCTAAGTTTTCACGGTGAGATGGTTACAGAATAGCACTGCTGGCCACGACATGTGACTTTAAGGTGATGACAACCATTCATTAATTATTTTTTTATCTAAATGAACAACTGAATAATTTAAAAAAATGACAACCATTCATTAAAAAAAATATATAATATATGAACATTTGAATAATTTAAAAAATGATAACATTATCCAATATTATGATCATAGACTGTAACTTATATTTCTATGATTATGACGCATGACGTAGTTTGAATCACCTGTACCCTAATTACGTAATACACGATCAATCAGAATCTGAATCGTTTTGAAACAGATCCATTGCTTCGTACGTTCGAAAAAAAAATCTGCTCAACAACGTAAATAACACAATGAATGTTGTTGACCTGTCAAATTGAAACAGATTAGTCGGAATTGTCAACGAAAATGTGTTGCGTAATTAGATAGCTGTTGCATGTTGCGAGCGCGGTCCGATTTTTGCGTTGAAGGGCAGCGCGGATTCGAAGAATAATGGAGCAGCGATATCTTTAACAGAGTCCATTCACCCGGGGCGGGGCTTGGTTCGCGCCACACTATTGTAACTTTTTTATCGCTCGTAGAGGTATTTTAAGTCGGGTACATTGAGTGGACCCTCTTTGTAAGATGACTGAAATGTCACGGTGTACGAGTATACCTACTTCACACGAAGTGTTTTTGGTGGGATTATAAATTATGTAGATTGCAGTCATAACCTCTTTTAGATTTAGACGTTTGTCATCATATGGATTTATGGGTTGCTTCATCTGACTTGTCATGGTGAATACGATGTTTATTTACAAATCTCGTGTTTAGCGATTGTGTTATCGAATGAATAAAATTGAACAATGACCCTGTTGCCACAAAAATACGTGTCAAATTACACAACTACCACAGCACAGAGAGGAGTAGAAGCTAAAGAAATCGAATTGGCAAATACGAATTTGGGTAAGGTTAACATAGCTATGGCTATTGTTCATACTAACAATATAAATGTAAATGTAAATTTGGATCATTGGTTGTCTGAATAAATAATAGCCCACCGGTATCGAATTATTATTATTATAGAGCTTATCACTGTAATTTCCATGACGCACTCTGTCTAGTTTGCAGAATAAATATAGAATTAATATCTGCAACCCGTCCCCTCAACAAAATACCGTAAGACATGATGCTATGATGCGAAAGTAACTAAAATAGACCAGTCTCGCGGTATCCACGTCTGTTAGTTGGCGGATTTTCCAAACAGCGTAAGCGGCTGAACTTAGCCGCCCTACAAGTGATGTTAAGTGAGGACCCCACTGTAGTTTTGAGTCAAGCGTGATCCCCAGGATAACCGTTTTTTCGACAAATTCTAGTGTTTCCCTAGTCAGTACAACATGACATTCACTACTTCTAACATTTGGTAACGCGAATCTTATACATTTAGTTTTCTTCTCATTTAATACCAAAGTAAACCAATTGTGGACCTTAAGCATAGCGTTATTTACTTCGTCAAGCTCCTGTGCATGTCTGTTTACTTTAAAAATCAGTGACGTGTCATCAGCAAATAACACCATTTGTGGTCGGTTTTTCAGTAAATGAGGTAAATCATTTATATATACTAAAAAGAGGAATTGACCCAAAATCGAGCCCTGTGGTACACCAATTTTGACTTTTAAAACCAATGAATTAACATCGTTTATTTGAACTTGCTGCAGCAAAGCTAAGCTAAGCGCAAGTTTATACAGTCCGTAATGCTCAAGGTTCAAGAGCAGCGTTTTGTGATTCACGCAATCAAATGCCTTGGATAGGTCGCAAAAGATGCCTATTGCATCTTGTGCCTCTTCCCATGCGTTAAAGATGTGTTTTAAGTCGGTTGTGCAACGTCCTTTGGTGAAACCATACTGTTGATCGTGTAGGATTATTACGATTAAAATGATGGAGCATTTGATTTAAAATTACTTTTTCAAACACCTTGCAGAAAACCGGCAAAACGGATACGAGTCTATAATTATTAGTGTCTTTGCTATCCCCGGATTTGAATAGTGGAATAACTTTACTGTACTTCATTAAATCCGGGAATACCCCTTGAACTACACACACATTAAATATTAAAGCTAAATAGAGTGCTGAATTGTCTCAATAATTGATAGACAAACTTGAGTAGACATACCCCACAAATCTTCGGTCATTTTGATCTTAAGTTGCTTAAAAGCCTTTACAACGACCACTGGGTTTATATGTTTAAATTTAAATTCCACGGTTAGGCTGAAACAATCGCTCTTAATAAATCAATAACAAGTAAGGGGGAGGCATTTCAAGTTTCTGTAGTTTTGATTGGAATATTGGTAAAGAAAGTTGCAAATTCCTGAGCAACATCGATGTTATTGCTAATGAGACCGCGGGAACAGTCAAGTGTGTAACCACCCAGCTAGCAAAATTTGGTATTACAACTATCATAAGAGCATATTTTTCTTACTCTTTTAGTACACTTACAAACGTTGGTAAGTGTGGAATTGGGCGCACTTTGTAAGAGTGTTTGCCCTTATTGTTATTGTATTATGCTCATATGAAGAGTGTTTTCAATCTTATAGTGATCTGCCTAGTGCCGTTGTAAAAGCAATAAGTCTTACAAGTGTCTTACACTGGCTTGGTGTAAAGGTAAAATGCCATTGTGTAGCCTTACGAATGCCGTTCTAAGTGTGATTCACCTTATTTACCTCTTTGTGATCTCAATGTAAGAGTATTTTTAAGCGTGTCGAACATTTTAACAAGCCGTTGTGCGCATGCAGTGAATATAATAAAAATCTTTAAAAAAGTAAGTACTTTGAATATTAACTTTATAATTTAAAAAAAATCTATGTTACTTGTATCTTACTATTATTATAATGTTGAACTATCTGCGGAGTTGGTTTATTCGAAGTATTTTTAATGTAAATAACATTAAATCTCGGGCCATTTCTGAGATGTGTTTTTGAATAATAGTTATTGATTTAGTAAAATGTGAAATAATACAAAATGTCAGTAGTATATTATTGGGCATTCTAGGCCACTTTCGGCAAATCGCTCGGCGAGTACGCCTCGCTGCCAAAAGTGGTCTAGAACGCCCAATAATCGGTAATCGACTCGACTCGTTCATTTGTTCATTCGTTCGAGTTCTTAGCATTCTGTCACACTGATCGCTCGTACGCGAAATCTGTTACTGTTTCAGTTTATAAATAATGTTGTAATAAACACATGCACTCATTGTTAATCAGTTTGTTGACAACAGTAATCATGAAATTTGTAAAACAACCACAATCACTGCATGTAAGCACTATTTGCGATGATTTTTGTAAAACTAGATCTCGTCATGGAGAATTATTACCTAATTTAGTACGATGTATAATTTGCGGACCATCGAATTGTGGAAAAACAAATTTACTTATTGGACTTCTTATACATGAAAATGGTTTACGGTTTCAAAATGTTTATGTCTATTCAAAAACCTTACACCAACCAAAGTACATTTTTTTAGAAAGAGTTTTACAACAGGTACCAATTATCTCATTCCAGAAATATCAAGGGAATGAGGAAGTTATAAGCGTTCAGGACGCAAAACCCAACTCTGTGATTATATTTGATGACGTTGCTTGCGAGAATCAAACTAACATGCGTGATTATTTCGCAATGGGAAGACACAAACACATCGACTGTTTTTATCTCAATCAAACATATAGCAAAATCCCTAAACAGTTAGTAAGAGATAATGCTAACTTAATTATATTATTCAAACAAGATGATATTAACTTGAAGCATGTTTATGAAGAACATGTTAACACTGATATGACATGGCTTGAATTTCGTGAAATGTGTTCTAAAATATGGAGTGAGCCCTTTAATTATGTTGTAATTAATAAAGATTGCAACAAAAATAACGGATGCTATAGAAATAAATTTGACACTTTTGTAGTCTTTGATTAGAAATACAAATATTTAAGATATGGTACTTACATGATATCATTATTCCTTGGTCAACTCTTCATCGATAACTATTATAGTCCGTAAAATCGTAGTAATGGAAAAATCACTGAAAAGGCAAATTGTTGATGCTGCAGAAGCTGTAAAGAAAAAGGTACGAAAGATGCGAGATTTGGAGACTGAAAATAAGCAAGCATTGGAATCAGTTTTTAGACCTGTAACAGAGTCTCTAAATTTTTTAGCAGACACCAATAAGCAAACTGACCTCTTGCGATCTAAAGAAGTTGAAGAAACAAAAGTTTCGTTTAAAAACAATACTTTACAGAAAGACAGTTCTAATAACGAAGAAGATAGTAATGTAGAAGAAAATGAATGTGATACCGACAGTGATGAGTCGTACCAATCATTAGGAGACAATAATCAAGAGCGTAATACATCATCCTGGTCAGTATCTGCGGAAGCACTAACAGATATTCCATTTGGTGTTCGAGCGGAACGAGGACAATTGATGTTAGGTTCTGCTGTCATAACGATCAGCGATGATTACATCACCGTTACTGGACGGAAATATCGAAGTACTCCAGGACTGAAACAATTATTATTGAAAAAGGACGTAGATTTAAGCACAGTTACAGAGTCTGATATGCAGAATTATAAAATGATGTTGATTGCCACAAACGCACATCGTCGAGACTTTGATTCGAACAAACCAATAAAAAGTAATAAGGGACAAAAATATTTGCAAGTTATAAAAACTCTTTTCAAACTGCCGAATACTATTCAAAACAGTCAAGCAAAGGGGAAAGGGCTACCCTTGACAAAAATGTGGAAAAAAAATATAGATTTTGTATATTGGGATGATCCTAATGAACTTGTGGATAGGTTAAAATTATTAATTGCATCTCGAGACGCTGGTAACACTGGATTAGACAACGAAATTATATCTATTATTGAAGAACTGCGTGAAAGTAAAATTATTAAGTAATAAATAATTGGTATAAATTTTTCACCGTTCATTTTATTATCAACCTTTAAATATAATACACCTTAAATATGAATGTAGATAAATTTGGACACCATATTCATAAGAGAATGCGTTTCTCTGAATTATTAGAGTTCAATGAAAATGCATTGCTAAAATCTGAAAGTGGTGATTTTGATTTGAAAAAATCTAGATTAAGAGGAATTAGATCTCCTGTAGACATAGATGATGCTGTAAACAAAGATTACGTCGATCGATTGTACGATCAGACAATAAAGGAAGAGAATAGAGTGATTGGATTGATGCGTGCTCAAATCATAAAAGATGTAAAAATAACAGTCCAAGCCACTTTAAAAGCGAAGATACCTGAAGTTTTAGTTCAGTTGGAAGATAAGTATTATAACAAAGCAGAAGTCCAAAAATTACTTGAAAAAACTCCGTGATGGCAAAGCAACAAATTGTTAATGAACTTCACAAAGCGGCACGAAGAAACTTTGTTAGACGTTCAGTTATTTTAAAAGGCATTGATGACTTATGGCAAGCTGATCTGGTAGATATGCAAAATCTAAAAAAGTTTAATAAAGGATATAATTATATTTTAGTGGTAATTGATTGTTTCTCAAAGTATACCTGGACAGAACCACTAAAATCCAAATGTAAACTTGATGTTACTCGTGCATTTGAGCGAATACTAACTACGAGTAATCGAAAACCTGATCATTTACAAACAGATTCTGGGACAGAATTCTATAACGTAACATTCCAAAAGCTTATGAAGAGCTACAATATTAACCACTACTCTTCGTATTCTACCAAGAAAGCTTCGATTGTAGAACGGGTTATTAAAACGATTAAAAATAAATTGTATAAGTACTTTAGTCTCTTTGGGAATTACAAATGGTTAGGTTTACCATTAGAAGTTATTCTAAAAACCTATAATAGTACAAAACATCGTACAATCAAATTTAAACCATTCGAGGTAAATAAGTTGAACGAGTCAAAGATAAGAGAAAATATTCAAAAAACTCAGAAACTTACATCACGCCGATGTCAACCTAAGTTCAAAGTAGGTGAAAATGTTCGGATCAGTAAATACAAACATATTTTTGATAAAGGTTACACTCCTAATTGGACAACTGAAATATTTACTGTAAAAAAGATTAATAAAACCATACCAGTAACATATCATTTAGAAGATCATCGAAATCAAACCATTAGAGGATGTTTCTACGAACAAGAACTTCAAAAAACTAGCTATCCAGATGTCTATTTGATAGAAAAGGTTCTTAGAAGGAAAGGAAAGAAAGTTTACGTGAAATGGCTTGGCTTAAGCAACGAAGAAAACAGTTGGATTGATAAAGATGCAATTATGGATTAGGATTATGAATATATAACCGTGTTTGTAAGGATTTTTTCATTCATTACACTTTTGACTATGCAAGGCGGTGGACTAGTTAATAGTGTGATTAATAATCTGCCGTTCGAACTTCATTTGCCTGGTTATAACTATTGCGGACCGGGTACAAAACTTGAGAAGCGATTGTTGCGAGGCGATCGAGGTGTGAATAAACTAGACGAAGCTTGTATGCATCACGACATTGCATATGCAAATCACACAGACTTATCTAATCGTCACAAAGCGGATTTACAACTTTTAAACATGGCTAAACAAAGACTAAAATCAAAAGATGCAGGGAAAGGTGAAAAACTTAGCTCATGGATAGTGAGTAAAGTAATGAAAGCCAAACTAAAGTCGGGTGCTGGCATTAAAACATTCAACGCTTTTGTGTCAAAAATTAAGTCAAAAATTAAGAAACTGAAACCTAAAAATAGTAAAACATTAATCAACATTGCTTACTCAGCTGCAAAAAAGATATTTCCAGACATTCAGAAGATTCGCATTCCACGAGTTATACCAATACCAAAGACAGGAGGAGTCTTACCTTTAATTCCAATTTTCGCTGGATTATCGGCTTTAGGAAGTTTAGCAGGCGGTGCAGCTGGTATTGCGAAAACCGTAAACGAATACAAGACTGCTCAGAAAAGCTTGCAAGAATCAGAACGACACAATAAGACCATGGAAGCTTTAGCGTTGGGCAAAGGGTTGTATATCAAGCCTCATAAAAACGGTAAAGGGTTGTTTATAAAATGTTCAAAAAACTAAATAAAAAGCTGCCTAATCGTCCTTTAACTAATATCGATATCAGTGAGCATGCACGTGACATCCCATACTTTCGAGGAGTCTATATGAAGGATCGGTTACCAAGAACACCAAAACGCATTGAATGTGCTATCGTTAACTTAGACGATTCACGAAATGAAGGAACGCATTGGGTAGCTTATGCTAAAATAAACAATTATTGTGAATACTTTGATAGCTTTGGGGATTTGAAACCTCCGATGGAATTAATGCAGTACTTTAAAAATTGTAATGTTTTTTATAACTATACTAGATTTCAAAAATTTAATACAGTAAACTGTGGACACTTATGTTTAGAATATCTACGGAAATTTTGGAATAAGTACGTATAAATATTATGTATTTCTTTTATTTCAATCATTTTCATCATGTCACTCACCTTGTCGATAACTGCAAACTCGTCCGATTTATGTACATATTATCCTAATACATTACAACTTTATGGATCTTATGAGTGTGCCTTATTGCATTTCTCAACATTTAATTCAATTCCAAACATTGACGAAACGAATAATAAGTTATATTACGGCTCTAACGAAGTTCTTGAAATACCTGAAGGCACTTATGAATTACAAGATATCAGCGATTATTTAAAATCGGAAATAAAAGATTGTTCAATAAAAGTACAGTGTAATAACAATACTCTAAAAACTTTGATATACTGTACCAAAGATATCAATTTTACTAAAGAAGGAACATTTAGGAGATTATTAGGGTTTAATAAACAGATTTTAAAAGCCAATAAATGGCATGTGTCTGAGTTACCAGTCAACATTGTGCCTACGACTGTGATCAGGATAGAATGTGACATTGTAAGTGGTTCGTACATAAACGGAAAACCCAGTCACATTGTGCACGAATTCGCACTCAATGTGCCACCTGGATATAGAATTATAGAAATTCCGAAAAACGCCATATACTTTCCAATCAACCAAAACAACATAAGCTGTATACATATCAGGCTATTAGATATAAACAATCGATTAATAAACTTACGTGGTGAAGAAGTGCAGCTATATTTACATCTTAGAAGAAAAAATGATTGACTACAATAAATATGTGCATCAACAAATTGGGAACGTCAGTTCAACTAAAGTGATCAAGCAAATAAGACCTCGGTCTAAGAAAAAAATAAAATTAACAAGAGACAATAAGGAATTTCTTAAAGCAATTGGTTTGCTAAAATGAATATCTTAGATGTTTTATCTGCTCCAACTTACGACAACACTGTTGAGGGAATTGAATTTCATTCTTACAAACCCTACGTAACAAGCTTCAACAGGAACGATGAAATCCGTATACCTATTAATCAACAGGATCTGTACATATTACCGTCAGCAAGCACTTTGTATTTGGAAGGAACTATAATCGTTAGCAAAAAAGATTCAAAAGATAAAGCGAGTAGTGTTTCTTTAACAAATAATTTTCTGCTCTACTTGTTTCAAGATATAAGATACGAATTAAATGGAGTGGAAATTGATAAAATAAAAAACGCTGGTGTGACTACTACGATGAAATCATTAGTGTCTATGAATGAGAGTGAATCGAAGGTATCTTATGCATGGGGTTGGAATATCGATGGTATAAAAAATATTAATGGAGGTAATTTTTCTGCTTCCATACCCCTTTGTAACATTCTCGGATTTGCAGAAGATTTTAAGAAAGTAGTGATAAATAGTAGACACGAATTGATATTGTTACGAAGCAATACTAACCTCAACGCTGTAAAACTGAATACCGGTGAAGTCGTAGATGATGTTCAGATAAATAAAATTGTTTGGCGTGTACCGCATGTTAAAGTGTCAGATAAAGAGAAAATTAGTTTGTTAAAACTGCTAGAGAAAGACCGACCGCTCCAGATGATTTTTAGAAATTGGGATCTGTACGAATATCCCACTTTACCTAAAACAACGAAACATACTTGGTCGATTAAAACTTCATCGCAAATAGAGAAACCGAGATATGTCATTATCGGTTTACAGACAAACAGAAAAAACAATGCAAACTCTGATATGTCTCTGTTCGATCACTGTCATATTCGTGATGTTAAAGTGTACCTCAATTCAAACTACTTCCCATATGAAAATCTTAATGTGAATTTTGCTGATAACAGAATTGCTTTATTATACGAGCAATACACTAGATTTCAGCAGTCATATTACGGACGCCGCGCGGAGCCTTTGTTAAGCGAAAAACAATTTAAGGACTTGGCTCCGCTCTTCGTTATTGACTGCTCCAGGCAAGCAGATAACTTGAAAGCAGGCCCTGTTGTGGATGTAAGAGTGGAAATTGAAACTGATTCGGTTATACCTGATCAAACTTCGGCATACTGCCTTATATTAAACGACTGCATAATTGAGTATAAACCGTTAAGCAATACCGTGAGGAAAATATCATGAATCCTGAAACTATAATAGTAGACGTTCAAGGCTTTAAGGACCTCTTCAACAATTTTATAGTAAAAGAATTAGCTTTGGCCACTCGTGATTACACCCAAACCTTCTTAGTTAAGCCTCCATACTTGATCAGATACTTAACAAGCAATGAACAGAAACAAGTCAAATGGCTAGAAAGAAACAGAGGCATTTATTGGAATGAGGGAAATGTTGACTATAGGGAATTCCATCGTATTATCGTTCCATACTTACAAAATAAAGAAATTCTTGTCAAAGGCTTGGAGAAGGTGCAGTGGATAAAGGAGCTATGTGAAAATTGTAAAGTATCAGAACTTGATGAGAGTCTGTGTCCTAATTTATCTATTTTGCATAAAAAATACTGTAATATAGATTCGAATTTAAATTGTAACAATCATTTAAAGCAATGTGCACTTAAAAATGTATTATGTTTAAAAAAATATTTAGAGTGGTAATGGTAATTAATATGTAACTAACATAAAAGGTTATTGTTGTTTTTTAAATAAAACATGTTTCTCTGGGTTGTATAACAAGTACTGTGGAGGAAAAATAAATAAATTGCAGTAATCTTTTTTCATTGTGCTCGAAAAATGTGTTGTGTATTAAAAAAAAAAAATGGATTTTAATGAAAATGTATTTTAGGTTTATTAAATAATAAAAAAAATTTAATCTTAAATATGTGTTTATTTCATTAGTTGACCTGTCTAATTACATTGTTCCACAATAAAAATAGTTAAATTAAAAGAGTTTATCAAAAATAACTTGAATTACATAACCATAAAGATTCAGCATAAATTTATACACATATAATTATAAATACTCTGCCCCCTAAGACTACCCACTGACCTAACAATCAGTAAACCCAAAAAATATAAAATTAAAAATCACTGTCTATCAAAGTTTTTGAAATTTTTTTAACTAACGATTCCGTATCGTCCATAACACTATCAATAGCATCTTTAACAATGTATTGTGCATTTATTATCACGTTCTCACTTTCACTATCACTGTCACTAGTGTTGTTATTGCAAAGATCAACAACTGATATTTTTATCAGTTTTATCCCGCGTCGATGCAGTTTACTCATCACGAAAGATTTTGTTGGTTGTTTCTTATGGGAAGGCTTTTCCCGACGTTGTCGCCGGGACTTCTTTTCTTTTGTTATTTGACTGCAGTGAGGGGGTTCGTTGCAAATCATCTCAGAAAGTCCTTCGTAAGGATTCTGAGCGTACTGGCTGAACTGAACTTCTGAGTCGCAAATCTGAAACAAAATGATTAACATCTTAATCAGTGAAAATATTTGGTACCTACATTAAGATTTTAAATTAGTTTAAAATTTAAATATATACATATTTTACTTACCGATGACATGATTATGACGTACACTGATAGACCAAAAAACTATAATATTGTACACAAGTACTCGGTGAGAGTAATATTTTATAAATAACCGAAATATGTACTCTGATGGTTTTAATTATATTGTAAATGTAGCACGTTATGATCATAACACATATTGTTGAAAGTAAATCTTATCCACATACGAATAAAGGTGAAGCTTTGTGGAAGCATGTATAAACTTGAACATCAACAAAATAGCAAGCTTGCATTTATAAATATTATTAAAAGTAAATCTTATCTACATACCCATAAGGTTAAGCTTTGTTGCAGCATGTATAAACTCGAACCTCAACAAATAGCAAGCTTGCATTTATAGTGTTATTTACATACAATATAATCACATTTCACTATCGTAAACTAGCATCGCCCTGCGATGTTACCTACGAATTATTATATATTATAACCTTCGCTCATAATGTAATGGTTAGCAATAATTAATTAAATATTATGTTTAGAAATAAAACAATAAAAAAATAAATATTTAAATTTATTTAATAAACATTAATTACACTTATGTACTTATAATCTACAGATACATAATAATAACTATACCTTATATACTATACTTAAACATCATTAACAAATTCATAGTTGAGTGCCAATGTTCTTATTGCTATTTTAATTCAAATTATTCTAGTTATTTAACTTTTAAATTCACATACAATGTAATTAAGCTTATCAGTTACATAAACAATTATAACTTATTTATCGACGAGCCTGTTGGTCTAGTGGTTAGTGACCCTGACTGCTATGCCTGATTCAATTCATGCATCGACGCGGGATAAAACTGATAAAAATATCAGTTGTTGATCTTTGCAATAACAACACTAGTGACAGTGATAGTGAGAGTGAGAACGTGATAATAAATGCACAATACATTGTTTAAGCTGCTATTGATACATAATATTTAATTAATTATTGCTAACCATTAAATTATGAGCGAAGGTTATAATTTATAATAATTCGTAGGTAACATCGCTGGGCGATACTAGTTTACGATAGTGAAATGTTAATAACACTATAAATGCAAGCTTGCTATTTGTTGAGGTTTGAGTTTATACATGCTGCAACAAAGGTTAACCTTATGAGTATGTAGATAAGATTTACTTTCAATAATATTTTACAACTGATATTTAAATAAATAATGACGAACGTCGAAACGGATGTTGTGATCATATTACATTCTGGATGAAGAAACTTCAACGAGTCGAGGTTTCATTACCTATTATTTAACCAACTTAAAAAAGGAGGATGATGTTTTTGAACAAGTTTCTGATAAATAAAACAAGTACATGGTCACACATTTTATTTATATTTCTGCAATCAGTAACTTATTAAAAATATACTTAAGTATAATATCTATGTATACACTATACATACATAAGTTGACATTTATTTATATTTTCAAACAATTATTAAAATTAAAGTATACAATTTTATCTAATTTAAATCTAACACTAAACTTAATCATATTTAGGTAAATATTTACCTTATTTACAATTGCTTCAAATTAGTTGAGTGGCCCCAGGCCTGCGTTGATATTTTGTTTACAGATATCGCTCGTTTGTCGTCGTTGTTTGATAAGGCAATTTTATTAATACTTTGGGTAAAAATTTCGTGCTTGATAGATTTAAAAATTATATTGTTTTTACGAATCACTCCACCATTAAATAAAATATGTTTGTAGTTCGTAATGTCTAAATCTCTCACTACGCATGCTTTTACTCCCTTTGCTTTTTTAACAATTTTATCTGGGGTTTTTATAGAATATAGTTTTGATCTTAAACCAACAAATTCAGAAATATATTGGCCACCCATTTCATCTTTGAATAGCCCCGGAACTTTTTTGTTATTGAGAGGGATATTAAAAACGTTTTGTTTTTGATAATTGCTGGTATCAAAATACTGCAAAAAATTCAACTTGAGATCGGTATAAAAATCATCAGTATATATTTTGTAGACAAACGAATCGGTATCTGTATAACACAACTGTACTCGGTCTTCATAAAAGGGTTTAATAATATTGTAATGATAGTTGTACATATGTGATTTAGAAAGCTCTAATACAGTGAAACCGATATAAATTGGTTTATCTAGAATAATTTGGTCTGGTTTCATTTGTATTGCAACTAAATTTTCGGATAGAATAGATACACTATGGAAATAGGGGTTGGCTATAAGTCTCTCAGCGGATTTACATTTCTTAGTTCGATTAAATGTGTCATTCCATTGATTAACTAAATGAACGCTTACTCGGTTTTCAGTATTTTCTAATGTTTTGCCGAATACGCTGTTGTTTAACAACTTAAAAAAGTCCTGTTCGAAGGAACTTTTAGCGTTTTGTCTTAACTGTGTATTTAGTTCTATATACTGTTTTAAGTAAGGACTTTGTCTAAACGTAATAACCCTATGAATCTTACGAAGTATTAAACCGTGCTCAAGACACTTTTTTAAATGAACATAATGTATAACGTACCTATACTTATTATATAAATTAGCAATCAGTTTTTTTGTTGTACCTCCAGGCGGTATACATTTTTCAGGACAAAACGGCAGCTCATTGTGAGACTTATGTAAATGTTCAGGATACAAAAGATCGACTTCCAATATATACCCCCATTCAGCGTTGTCCTCAACATGCTCTACACATAATTGATCTATTTCATTTTGGATGAGAAATCTAAAACTAGAATACGGTAAATATTGACACATGCTAAACCCATACAGATTATTACAGTCTAAGTATACTATGAAAGATTGAGGTTCTGTTGCATTACACTCAGGCATATATTTATGATTCGCTTTTGCATATCGATGGGAACACATACACAACCCACCACGTATACCGCTTTGAATCATTCGAACCATGGCTAAATCCGACATGAGTTCTAACTGAACCCCTGTCTTAAGCAACATTGCGTCGAACGACAAACTAGGAGCAGTTATGTAAAACGCCGGATCTAGTTTATAATGCTGTTTACATGTTTTTCGGAATTGTTCGAATATATCAGTTAATAAAAGCACATCTGTTTTTAAATATAAATCTGTATAGTCACCCAAATCGTTAATACTGAAGATATTCCAAACGGTTTGAGCATGATTGTAATCGTCATCGCTAATATCTTCGTTGGTTAAAGAATTATGAAAATAACATTTAGGTGGTAACGATTTCTGATCGTAACATTTCCAATCTGACATGTAATCATAAGGATATATGCCTTTCCTTGTTAATAAACTAAATTGTCTTTCATCAGGAAATTGTGATTTTAGATAAACGAAATCTGGTGACTGTAAAGTTTTAGCGAGTTTGTCTAAACTTGCGCCTAAAAAGTTGAACGAATCTAAAAATCTTAATTGTATATACTCATTACTAGCAATAGGAATAAACTTTGTAAACGTTGTGTATTTTTCCTTTGTCTTTGGTATAATTCTAATTTGCCCAGGAATTTGACCTAATTGTTTTATAAATAAATGACAATCATAACCAGATAAATTATGAAAAAATATTGGCACAAATTTAGGTACTTTATTTTGTAAGTTGCAATGTCGATGTGCTGCACCACGATAACGTCCTGAAATATGACAGTGATCCCTTACCCGATCGCTTAAGAGCAAATTTTCACATATATGACAGACAACTGCGTGTCTGAAATCATAAGAATCATTTGTAGTAAATAACATAGGTTCGTTTTTTGTTAAAATGGTATGTAGTGCTTTAAGATCGTCAGTTAAAAATTGTATGAATTTGGAAACACAATCAGTACCTCGATAACATCTATACCCATTATTGGTATTATTAGTAGATGATACGATATTGTAAGCGAACGCAGCAGGCACATGGCGCTGCAAGTTTGATGTCTTGGCGTTTTCGGACTCGTTGTAAGAAATCGGATACAGCAATGTTTCGAAATCAGCGTATATGACAAATGGAACGTCTTGTTTTCTTTCATAATTTTTGAATTTTAAAAATGAACCCTCATCGGGTAATATTGTAACAACACCACCACACGAATGCGTTTCAATTTGATTTAAATTAGGAAAAAATAATAAGCACATCTCGCAAAAATATAATTTACTGTGGTGTCTGGTTATCTGGTTTCTAACTAATCGCGGTAAATCTTTAATTAGACAATAATGAGTGTTTGTATTATTTTCTAAAAATAAGAGATGGATGCTCTTAGATTTCTTATTAGTAGTTGTGTACAACGGTCCAACAATCGTCTTATTATTTTTTAATCCATAAACAAAAATATTTAAGACAGGGTTATTTTTCTCAAATACGACTATATCAGAAAATGTGATTGGAAATGTTAAATCGCTAATATTTAAAACATCTTTAAAATGGGGATAAGACGTTACTCGGTTAGGATGTTGAGTTGTGGGGTACAAGGCAGCCACAACACACCATAAAAAACAATTTTCATCCCTATTTTGAATATTTAAACATGCTTTTTTGTTTTTTATAGCATTAGGCAAAGGTATAAATCTAGACCCGCTGAGAGTTTGATGTTTATTAATGTTAACTTCTAAATGAGAATTACTTAAAAATGTCCAACCACTATCTCGATGCTCAAATTCTTCTATTTTCTTTGTCAGTATCTCGACTACTGATTTATAAATAAAATCAAAGTTATAATAAAAGTGAATAACAAAGTTTTTGGTAGCAAACGACTTCAATTCCTGCTGATCATTTTTAAATAAAAGGAAATACGAAAAAAGTTCAAAGTTAATCTTAACAGTTGTATGTTTTATTAGTAACTGATCTATTAGAGTTTTAACGTATACCTTTACACTATTGAGGAACATTTCTGGAAAATTACTTGTTTGTTCGTTAGTTGCAGTGATTCTGTAACTCGAAATTCTACCTTTAAACGAAGAGTTTATAATTGAAACGTTATCATGCAGAAGGGTCGTACTACTGTTTTTATGTACATTAGTACGTAAATGTAATAATTATTTTATCGATAAAATCCAGCCAACAAGTAACGCAGGAACGAACTCAACGTCACTGATCGATAGCAGAGCACAGTCTATGTTTTTGGCTCCGTGTACACCACATGACATATTCTATATTATAATGAAACTTAGAAACACGAACAGCGTTGGCTATGATGGTATTGCCACAAAAATATTAAAAGCAGTTGCATTGATAATATCTACACACTTATGTTTCATTATCAATCTTTGTATAAGCGCAGGCACCTTTCCTGATTCTTTAAAAAAGTCTATAGTAAAACCGCTTTATAAGAAGGAAAATCACGAATTGATGTCAAACTACAGACCGATTGCGATTATACCAGTGTTATCCAAAGTCTTCGAAAAATATATATCGGGGGAAATCAACAATTATTTAGAAAAATATCACATTTTAGCTGACGAACAAAAGGGATTTCGCAAAAACAAAAGTATAAATCTGGCTATTTATGAATTTCTACATAATGTCATGTTAAACGTAGATAAGAGGACACCTGTGTGCGCCATTTTCTGCGACATGACACAGGCTTTTGATTGTGTGCATTACAATTCCCTAGCAGCGAAACTTGAAGCGTATGGTATTAGGGGTAACGTCTTAAAACTAATTGAATCTTATCTTCACAAACGTAAGCAGGTTACCGAAATAAGTCAAATTTGCAACAAACGTGAGATAACTGTAAGATCCGAGGAACGAGAAGTAATATACGGAGTACCGCAAGGCAGTGTGGTGGGCCCTCCGATGTTCACTTTATATATAAATGACTTGCCTAAAGCTGTTGACCACCCAATGACACTTTTTGCTGACGATTGCACTGTGACTATAGCTTGTAATGACAAAAGTACGTATGAACATGACATTAATAATTCGCTTATATCTATCATAAATTGGCTTAATAATAATAATTTAATCATTAATTTAAAAAAGACTAATGTAATTCATTTCGGACAACGTACACATACAGCTAACAATAATAATGTCCAGTATAATAATATTAATATAAATGCAACTGACACAACAAAATTTCTGGGACTTATAATTGATGATAAGTTGTGTTGGAAGCCCCAAATAGAAGCTCTGAGTAAGAAAATAAGTAGTGCAGCCTACGCTTTGAAACAACTAGCAGCGGTTCTCAATAAAGATGCATTAATTACTGCGTACTATGGATTGGCTGAATCCATTCTTAGATACGGAGTTATTTTCTGGGGAAATAGTACGGACAATGAAGTAGCGTTTCGGGCCCAGAAAAGATGCATCAGATCGATGTTTCGACTTCAAACAACAGACAGCTGCAAACCCTATTTTAAAGAGCATAGAATATTGACATTACCCTCATTATACATTTTGGAAACGGTAATGTTCACTGTAAGTCATCCTAACTTATTCCAACGTTTGTCTGATGCTGTGCCAAGGAATAGACGTGACAATACTCTACTCTGTGTTCGCGGCGGTAAAACTGCTCTTTTGCATAAGAGCATTTATTACATGGCTCCGACCATATTTAATAAATTGCCCAAGTCATGGAGATTATTGGATGTATCTGGCCTTAAATTGAAATTGAGAAAATTATTAATAGAGAGATCTTATTATAGTATTTCGGAATTTATGAAAGAGGATAATTTTTCTTGATGATTATGTATTTTAATTTATTTTATTGTATAATGTATTGATAATTAAATTGAATTGACATTGAATTGAATTAATAATTAACTTGACATAATTGAATTAATAATTAACTTGACATTGAATTGAATTGATAATTGAACTGACATTGAATAGAATTGATAATTGAATTGTATTGATAATGTAGTACGATTGTTATAGTAATTTTATGATTTTGAATTTAATAAGTGTAGTCCCGGTTTAAAACCCAGCAACTGTACGCCACTCAACAATTTGTACGCCACGTCACGCGGCTGAACATGTTTGAACTTTCTTTTCTACTGTAATATCTTGCATGCAATGTATGTATACCATGTTTAAACAAATAAATATACTTACTTAAAAAAAAAAAAAAAAAAAAAAATGACTTGACCACCGTCGATTATCTACAGACACATTACAAACTGTACAGTATGGCATTATTATTTGTTATCGTTTGATTCACAATAATAAAGTCGTTCAATAAAACTCAAGTAAATACGTACTTACTACTAATATTAAGGATCTTATACAGATACGTTGCTTTTGGGTTGATACTTTACGCGTCGACGTTGGCAAAAGTCGTTCGAGACTAGGTCTGACTTACTCTCGTTTCCTGTTCGTATTGTACCATCACATTAATTGGTAAAATAAGTCAGCCATTATATTTCTGAAATTAAACAATATAATGATAATCGGTAACCACTAGACACAAATGCTAATAAAAGTAGAAAATATAGGTATTGGCTTCATATCTTACCTAGATACTTCGTGATTCGACGTTGACAAAAGTCTTTCGAGACTAGGTCTGACTTGCTCTCGTTTCCGTTTCGTATTGTACCATCACATCAATTGGTAAAATTAAGTTTACCATTATATTTCTGAAATTAAACAAATAGAATGATAATCGGTGACCACTAGACAGAATGCTAATAAAACATAATAGAAAATATAATGAATTTATATCTTACCAACAAATAATTGTGTTTTATAATTTTCTAATCGACGTTCGTTTTTAAGAAACCTTGGAAGTCAGAATGTCGATATTTTTGTATATTTTTTTTATTTCAATGTTTGTGAAAAATTACCAATCTTTATAGACAATTTATTTTATTCTCGATAAAAGAACGAGATATACAATGAGTAATCATGAGGTCTTAGTCAATAATGCTTTGAAATACCTATCAAATTTGGAACCAAATAATTTTATATGATATTGCGTAAAAATTACACGTGTGCTCAACCTACTTATTTTTCCAGTAAGTTGACACTTTTATTTGTCCAAGCTATTTTACCTAAGGTTACCACGAGTTTACATTTATGCACTCGAGCACATTAAAAATGTTCGATAACTAATGTAATCGGTGTGACAACCCTGAGCACTTTTACTACATCAACACTAATCAACGTCGATGCTCCTGAAATATCACCTAACCAATTATTTTTCGTATGTGTATAATACGACCAAGAAAAAAGTTGTTTTTTACATAGTTATTTGGTCAGTTGTACATATTCTGAATATAGCGATATTATTGTAAGTTTCTGACTTATAATCAGTGTGTTATCGGTGTGCTCTATACAATCGACTCGACGAGCGTGCCAGTAGAAATCTTCAAGACTCCAAGTACTTATCAGTGATAGTTAGACAGTAGCTGCTCACTGCCACTGTATCAGCCAACCGACTCAACGACATAGTCACTGTGCCTGCCGACCGACTCTTCAAACTAATTATTTGGTATTCCTAAATAATTAAGTGAAAATGTAAGTATAAAAACCAGCATTCTCCACAAACTTCTGACCCTGCATGGTCAACCAAACATTTTTTTAACTTTATGTATTTATTTCAGGTCAGACTCTGAGTACGAAACCTACCTATCAAGTGATGTGATGGAGCACGACTCTAAGTCTAACCGCAAACCAACTCTACCAGTCCCTAGGAAACGGAAGTCAACAAAGCAAAATGTTACGCATCCAAGGTAAACTTTACGATTTATTTGCTTCATTGTTTTGTCAATCAATTGCATATGACAGTCGCTTGATGCAAGCGACTGCTATGCTGATGTCGCGGGTTCAATGCCGGTTCGAGATTAATATGTGTACATGAATTTAATTAATAGCAATGATTTTTTATGTTCCTGTGTATATAAAGTAGTATGTTTTTACTAATAAACAGTATTTAATTGTAATGTATATCCGCTGTCTACTATTCATAGGACATGGTAGCGTTGTGTAGTATGTCTCGTCTCTTATTCTTGTATATTTTGTTTTAAAGCACATTCAGGTTAAAACTATAAATAAATTTGGGTGCGAATTAACAAGAGATCAATTTGTTTGTTTCAGTAAAACATCGAAATCTGACGTCGATATATTTGGCATCAGCCGCAAACATAACAATGGGAGGGCAACAGCGAACAGCGAAACCTCTTCTCTCCCGTCATACTTCGTGAACCGAGTGGCCAACGGCAGTGAGCGGCGAACGACAAGCACGAACGGCGAGTACTACATAGACTGTAAAGTATACAAAACTGAGGACGCGCGCGTCACCGACTCGTTGGAGCTGTGGAAAAAGGCGTTGGTCCGCATTAAGGTCCAGACCGACGTCAATTCTATACAATGGCGTAAACTACAAGAGTTTATTATATCGACTGATGCTTTATTTCCCGAACCACCAACATATTACGATAAATAATACATTGTTTATCAACGGAATTATAATATTGTAATTTGTGCTCACTAAAAATAAATGAATCTCATTAGCATAAGTGTTTCATTCAACCTACATACATGTACCATCCACTATTGTGATAAGGTTGAAAATCTATTAAAGAAATTTGATAGATTCAAAGCGATGGTGAAATCGGTTCGCCGAGCGATCTGTGTGACAGAATGCTAAGAACTCGAACGAATGAACAAATGAACGAGTCGAGTCGATTACCAATTATTGGGCGTTCTAGACCACTTTCGGCAGCGAGGCGTACTCGCCGAGCGATTTGCCGAAAGTGGCCTAGAATGCCCAATAATATACTACTAATGTCACCATTTTTCCATTATTTACAATCTTACTTATAGTGTACTTCATCAGAACATTTAAAAGCTCAATCGTTTTTAGTTAAATGCACTGTCAGACTAGATATTCTTATATGACTCTAGTTAAGTGAGTTTAAAGACCATTGCTCCTATTAAACACTAGCCTAAAACAATTATCGGTGGCCATTGTTCATAATGTTAGGGTTCCCTAAACAGTGGAAGAACCAAAAATCACACCTAATAATTTTAACTTATAGGTAGCTAATGTTAATATGCTTTTAACATTTAGTTTGTATGTTAATTATTTGTTCTAGCGTAGCAACTGCTGTACCCAAATAATTATGGGCATTAAGAATTAATTTAAATCCATTATTAAACACGGTACTTTATGTCCATTACAACGCAGAGAAGAATACTTATATCAATAAATGAGATCGGTAATATACTTAATAAAGCATGCTTACGACGTTTGTGAGCTTAAATGTTCTTTTATACAACTTCCAACATGCTACTACTCTTTAATATGATTTAGCTCAGACAAATTACACTTATAATTTTTTGGTTCTTCAAAAGTTGTATATCATGCTTTAGTAAGATCAGTACTCTTTTAAAATACTTACCCAAGAAATCTATAAGAACATACGATCTTATAAGATGCCTAAATACGTATAAAAAAATATCAAGAGTAATTAGTCTTACAGAAGTGCGCTTGTAAACTTTTGTTCTTATAAATATTTTTACAAGGAGTTCTTCTATATATCTATAAGACTTCTTTATAAGTTTATACATTCTTTTAGTTCAAATCCCCAATTATACATGCCTTTATAAGAGGCCCCTTCTTAATCAGGACACTTATAAATGTTTTATAATGCTTTTATTCTTTTAAGTAATTATTTACAAGACTATTTTGCTAGCTGGGCAGTATTATGTCTTTTGTTCTTGTTCGTTTCATTGTTAATAATTTTCCAAACTGTCTTTATTTTATTGTCTGCTGATTTAACCTTGTTGCTAATGAAAGAAGCTTTAGCTGCTTTGCAGAATTTTTAAAAGTTTTAGAGTAAGTAGCAACATACTTATTAAAAGTTTCCGTGTTAATATACGGCTTTTAAGGCCATACAGTTCAAATAATCTTTCCCTACTTTTCCTGATCCCTTTAGATACCCAGTCACTGAATAAAAACTTAGGGCAAATAGCTTTAGTTTTTTTCTGAAAAGAATGAATGAACTCTGTTTGCACTAATGAAAATAATTGTTCATACAAAATATTGCCATTGGAAAGATTTAGGCCCTGAGCACTTAACTTGCTAGTTAAACTGTTGTTAAACTTATTTAAATTACCAGATGTTATTGGTCTAATTTGAATCAGCACTTTTAGTATTGGTGTGCTGGACTCAAAAATAACGCTTTGACCGCTGTGATCAGAAGGAAGATAATTTACAATGGCTTTATCTAAATAGTCGCAGCAACAAAAGACATTATCAATATATGTAGCAGTAGTCCAAGTTATTCGCGTTGGTTCCAAAAACACATTCGACAGATTGAATGATTTGAAGAGGCTTAATAATCTACTGCTATGCTATACTAATATACTGCTATTAATTATTATATGCGTAGGTGTTTATATCAATGTTTAAGTGGACTGTTTTTTAATGTCGGTTGACAGAGCTGGACATGTCTGTGTCGACGCACTTCCCAGCGGAGAGCAGCGCAGGTTCAGCCGGGCGTGCGGTGGACGCCGGACCTCACCTCGCTTCCAATGACGACACCGGCTCCTACTTGCAGGTTTCCACATCCTCGGAGTAGTTGTGTACACCGAAATGTTCTAACCAGTTCTAACTAAGTAATAGGCGGAAAACCTGTTCTGAAGCTACATAGGCCGAAGAATTGCCAAACTTAAGTGGCAATGGGCAGGGCACATTGCTCGCAGAACAGATGGCCTCATGGAGCCGAAAGTTTTTGGAGTGGCGACCGCGTACCGGAACAGAGCGTTGGAAGGTCTCCCACAAGGTGGACCGATGACCTTGTGAAGGCCGCAGGAATCCGCTGGATGCCGGAAGCAGAACCAGTCGAAGTGGCGGTGCTTGGGGAGGCCTATGTCCAGCAGTGGAGGTCTTTCGACTGAAATGTTGAAGTCGGCATACGGCCATTTCGGTTCGCCGATCTCGGTTTCGGATCGGATGCAGTTACATAATAATTAGGTAGAAAGTTCAATTTCTCTCTTGAATAGTTAATTCGTAGTAAACCTATGCATAACATTGACATATTTCTTCAAAACATAACATTTGATTTGATTTGAAGAAGCTGTCTTAAATTTTACCGATACCTAATAAGAATAAAACGTACTTACGGGTGCCTCATCTGTTACCTGTGGACCTTTCACTCAAGCAGGACTCGCGGCTGCGAGCTCGATCTGTCACTCATGTCCATTGTCAATCATAGCGTCTAAAAATTTTGCCGCCAACGTCGGAAAATTTTTCTTTCGTTAGTTTTCTTTAAAAAAAATTGTAAAGTTTCAGAAAAAACTTTATAGAAAGTGAATAATAGTGCTTGTGGTAAGTGATATATAGTGTTACGCTGATAGTTGAGCCAGCGAAATGCCGAAATGGAGATCGAAAGGTCACATTAAATCTAAATTGTCACCGGTGCCTGCGGATTCTCCTAAGTGCGATAGTGGTGAAGAACGCTCTTTATCCTCGGAGGAAGAAAGCACCTATTCCCACTGCCGAACAACGGCAAAGAGATCGAAACGATTTCCTGTAAGTCGGGCCCACGCATTTACAATTGAATGAGTAGACAAGTAAGTGTTAAATCTGTTAACAATGACACAATTTCTACATTATATCATTAATCTTTCTCAGAAACACTATCAACAAACATCTAAATTGCTTCTTGCTAGTATCTACTTCAGAAGCGCATTGTTGTTTTCTAAACAATCCGGTCATGTTTAGAGAGACTTAAACACTACAACTTAGAGGTTTCACTGTAAAATATTGTGATTAGGTAATTCCTAACGCAAATACAGATTGTCTTGAGGAGGCAGAACTACTCAAGCAGTTTTATTTTTATTTTGACATGTCATTTTATAAAGCAATCCGTTATAAGAAGACCTGTATGCTCACCCAGCCCATGTGTTTCACACACTGAATTAGAAATAAATGAGTACTTATGCCACTAAACAAAACTAAAGACTATTTTGCCCCTGCGGAGGGGGTTTTGGCTGGGATCTCTACTATAGGTCTAGCGCAGATGGAGCTAGCTGCTAAAGCAAGGTCCACAGGGACTTGTTAATTGGGCAGCAACCCACTGAGATAGTATCCTTTTTTTTTTTTTGAGGGTGGGAAATTATCAAATAACTTCTCCCGCTCTGGGCGGAGCGGGAGGGCGTGTCAGACTTTTACTGACTAAAACCCACCCGTGTTCCTTCCGATGCCTATGTGCCGGGGTCGCGATATCCCTTTCGGACAAACCCGCAACCCCGGCAGGCATTGGCCCTTCCGGACCCCGTCAGTTAGTGCTGACAGCTCTTTGAGGCGCGCGTGGAACACAACGCGCCGTCGACCCGGACCTGGTCCCTATCGGACGGCGACCTACCATTGCTCACCGTCCGCAAGCCCGCGCCTACGGTGGCCGGAAGTCGGCTCGCGACTCCCGACGCCCGGGGCGTCTCCTGCGGCGACTAGGGGCGCGAGGGCGCGACTCTTGCCTCTCCCTCGCGCGCTCCGCCTCCTCCTTCGCGAGCATTACTGCTTCGCAGAAGGAGGTGACGGCCTCCCATGCACTCTCGCTCCGGACCATGGCCTGAACCAGGGCCGGACGCGAGAGATCGCCGCCGCCGATCGCCTTCGTGAAGACACGGCGGTGCTCCGCCCAAGCTGGGCAGACCTCCACCGTATGCTCCACCGTGTCCTCCTGGCGATCCACACAGTGGTGACACCCGGGCGTTTCCTCCCGCTTTATCCTGAACAGGAACCTCCCGAAACAACCATGTCCGGTGAGGACCTGCGTCAGGCGGATGGTTAGGACGCCGTGGCTCCTCTCTAGCCACTCCTCAAAGCGGGGACTTATCGCCACAACTGTGGCGTGCCCAGCGCTGGGTTGCGACAATCGCACTCTCCATGCCGCCATGAGATCCCGCCGGAGCTCTGTCCGCTGTGCCGCGATTTCTCGCGGCAGCGGAGTTACGCCCCGGCGTTTCGCCTCCTCGCGCAACTCCCACATGTGCGCGAGGACTTTCGCCTCCAGATCCCATGGCGGTAGTCCGGCAAGGAGGCTCGCCGCCTCACGGGAGACCGTGCGGTATCCTCGTACCAACCTGATGGCCATGACCCTTTGGGACGCGTTCAACCGCTGGGCCGGTCGCAGCCTCAATGAACGCGCCCACACCGGTGCCCCGTAAAGGGCCATGGACCGCACGATCCCCGCGTAGAGCCTCCGGCAGGAGGCATTTGGACCCCCTAGATTGGGCAGAAGCCACTTCAAAGCAGCTCCAGCCCTCTGCAGTTTGGGAGCCAAACGTCGGAAGTGCTCCACGAAGTTCCACCGGCTGTCGAGGACGAGTCCCAGGTACTTCATCGTCGACTCGACACCGATGTGAACCTCTCCTGCCGTTATCCGGGAACCCGACAGTGGCGCGTTCCGAGGACCATAAAAACACATGGCCTCGGACTTGTGCAAGGCCACCTCGAGTCCCAATTGCCGGATCCTATCGACGATTGTCGCAACCCCGCGTGTCGCCAGTTCGGCCGCCGCCTCATGCGACCTCCCCTGCGCCAGGACCAGCGTGTCGTCAGCGTAGCAGACTACACTGACGCCGCTAGGGAGGTCGGCGCGCAGCACCCAGTCGTAGCCGATGTCCCACAGATGCGGCCCCAGGACCGATCCCTGTGGGACACCGCACGACATCTCTCGCCGGTTCCACTCTCCGTGGTGACTGGGGTAGATGACGGCCCTGTCCGTCAAATAGGCCTCGACCACTCGACAGAGGTAGGTCGGCATGCCTCCCTAATGCAACTCCAGGGCAGGGTATTGAAGGCATTGGCGATGTCAAGAGACACCGCATCCCCCGTCGTGAGGGCTCGAACGCGCATGATGGCATCCACCGTAGAGCGCCCCTTGCGGAAAACAAACTGGCTCTCCGCCAAGTCCGGTCCCACTCGCACCAGCCGCCCGACAAGGCGGTCTGCAATCACTCTTTCAAAGAGCTTGCCCACCTCGTCGAGCAGCACGATGGGCCGGTAAGCGGACGGAGAGTCCGCCGGGCGCCCTTGCTTTTTGATGAGGACCAGTTTCCCCGTCTTCCAACTGAGATTGTATCCTACTTTCCCTTTTGGAAGTAGTCTGGACACACCCATCCAGAAGTGTATTTAAATTAAAATAGAGTGCAATACTCTCATGTGGTATGCAGTTGTTACATTAAAGAGGTTCAGCACCTCTTATGAACTCTAATTTGCATTCAGCACATTAAAATTACTAATTAAATATGACATTAAGTCCTATAACTATTAGGAAATGCAATAATATTTAAACAACATTATAATTTATAATGTTAATACTGTATTATTCTTTGCTGTATTTTGTAAACAATTTAAAACTCACAATATGTATATATATATAGCTGGTTTTATAAGAATTAGTTCTTTTATTTTAAAAGGCATGATAAATGAGGATCATAGCAAGCAGGGGCGCAGCTAACCAATAACCCGATTCCTGTCGGCTTCCCTTAGGAAATTATGACAGTCAGTAGTTCTCAGCAGTGTTTAATAATCACATGAATGTATTATTTAATACTTACACCATAAAATTAAAGTATTACAAAACCCTAACCTACATTAATAAAATTGTCTTTATATTCCAACGATAACAAAACATTTAAAGTGCGCGCCAATTTTGCTCTTGTGCCTCCAGTATAACTCGTTGTCCGCCCGGGTTATGAAAACTTAAATTTCTATACAAAATAATCTCGTCATGACGTCACTTCAGGTCACGTGACACGCTGTTTTTTGAGGCAATAGTAAGCCGTAAAAAGTCGAGTTATGATAGGTACAGTGTAGGAATCCATTCGCTGAATTTCGTAAGCGTTCGGTTTGGTTCGGGACGGGGCCGGGGGGGGGACAAACTTCGCTCGACGCTTGTTGACGATCAAATACTACAATAGTATGTTGACGATTGACGTAAATAGATAATAGAATTTTTATCCTTTAATTTTGTTGATACTTGTAGTTAATTAGCATTTTGTTCGTTGTATTCATATAAGTTATTAGTGTAGTATTAGTGTAACAATTAGAATTGGATAATCGTGAGTTTGTTGTGAAATTGTGCGTTCGCCGTCATTGTAATTAGGAATTTGTGGTAAGTCGATAGATTAGCAATTTGAAATTACTTTTTTAAAGTAGATTTGAAAAGTTATTAGTAGGATGGCGGCATTAATAGTTTTAGATTGTTGTGTGACAGATTATTTGCTTCGTGAGGAAACATGCTTTTCAAGGTTAAGTTTTGAAAATAAGAAACACATAATTAGGCTAGGTCGTGCTCGACCAGATATGACTATAAACTACAAACGACGTGATGGGTTTGTCAAACATTTTAATGTATCCCTTTACGATAAATATCAATGGCTGACTGGTAGTTGTAAATTAAATAAGATGTTTTGTTTTCCATGTTTACTTTTCTCAGATTTTAGTAGTTTATGGAATAAAGGGGGTTTTACAGATATTAATAATCTGACGAATTCATCAAAAAAACATGTGCAGACTGAAAAGCATATTCGTAGCTGTTTAGATTTACATGACTTCGGGAATAGTAGGATAGAACCATTTTTCACCAATTCGTTTGAAGCTCATAATAGGAAAGTAGCTCGAAATAGGAATTTAATGAAACGGTTTATTGACACCGTTATTTTGTTAGGTAAACAAGAAGTAGCTTTTCGCGGCCACGATGAACGTCCGAATTCTGATAACCGCGGTAACTATATTGAAACCTTGTTATATCTGAGCAAGTATGACACCGTAATGGACTCTCATTTGGAACTATGTTCTTCAGTTCAGAACCCAAGAACATCTAGACTAAGTGATATTCAAAATGATTTAATACCTACATCCGTTTTTCGAGACCACATTAGAATCGAGATAGATAAAGCTCCATTTCTGTCTGTAATGATTGACGAAACTCCCGATGTCAGTCATAGGGAGCAATTGACTGTAATTTTTCGATATTTATCTGAAACTGGAATCGAAGAACGATTCCTAGGTTTTTACGATGTTAGCGGAAGTCGAACTGCTGAAGTTTTATACAAACAGTTGTTAGAAATACTTGACCAGTATCGTTGTAGGAATAAGTTAGTTGGTCAGTCTTACGACGGCGCGGCAGATTTTTGTTTTTGCTCCGGCTTACCTTTCTCATAAACTCACCCTTCGCCACTGATAGCAAGAATAACTAAGAACCATGTAAAAGCTTGGGAATGATAAGATCCTAACAGGAAGTCGAATAATGAAATTAATAATATTCAGAACAATTCTATTTTTAGCAAATTCCACAAAGTTCTATTGCTAAGTCAAAGATCGAAAATATTAATATTCAGAACAATTCTAGTTTGAGAAAATTCTGCAAATTTCTATTAAACGCATAATATTAATTTATGTGGATTTCTAATACTCGTATTATGATATTATAATCAAATAGCCTATTGTTTATACTCAAGTAAGATGATGACAATTGAAAAGTAAAATGAAAGCAATGTTTTATTAATTAATGAAGGGTATAGGCTGTTCATGAAATAGTTCCCTCGTGAGGTCTTTTTGTTTATAATATAATACCAGCCTGTTACTGTCCCACTGCAGGGCAAAGGCCTCTTCTCATACAGAGAAGGCACGAGCATTGATCACCACGCTTGCTCAAGACGGGTTGGCAATTTCAGACTTGTATTAACTATAAGTCCAGGTTTCCTCACAGTGTTTTCCTTCACCAATGTCAGTAATGTGCCAGATAAACTCAGAAAGTACATATGAATTGAAAAAGTCACATTGGTACTTGCCCGGATTTGAACCCACAACCTCATGCATGAGAGTCGAGGCCTTAACCACTGGGCCATCACAAAATTAGATTTTTGTTTGAAATCATGCCCTTTTTGGCATTTGTTCAGTTCCAGTGGACATTTGCAATGGCAACCAACTGAGTGGTACAGAATTTGCGAGCTAAAAAAGCTTGGGTGACAAGTGAATTTCCTAAGCAAATTCTAAATCTCAATCAGGATTTAGAATATGTAGGCCTTTTTGTGTACTAATACTAGTCACAAGGCCCTGTCTGCAAAATAGTTGAAAAGGGCAGACCAAGAGAAATTAAAAAAGGTTGCTCCATTGGTTTGCCTAGAGTTAATGTGGTGGCCAAAGGCTATTGATTGACCACAGCGCAGTTCCTCTACACATGGTAAGGTAACCCACTTCCTGTCCACACATGCCGTGGAGGAAAGGTAAGCCCACATAAACGGGCCACTCTATACATCCAAAAGATGCTTTTAGTGATAATACCGCCCATTGTGTCACCGTATGTACAACTTCTACATTTATATGTGTAATTCGTATGGTGTAAATTATAAAGAGTATTTTATTCTTGTCAGGAACTTGACCAAACCAGAAAAAAAAAATGGTACTCGAACTTGCGAGAGATGTTGGCTATATACGCAGTAATAAGCAGCCACAAAAGCCAGTCTTCAGAGTGCAAATATTCTAGTAATGTAATTCATTCCGACAACAGACCATTTGTCGTACATTCAAGGATGAGCGAGGGATACGCTTTCCTAGCTCTCCTGAACCTATCTTGCAAAACGACAAAGTTGGCTGAACTTCACTCTGTCAGCGGTTTACCTCCCGGGGAGGTTAAGTATTATAACGGCTTAGCCGACCGCTTTTAAGACCAGACCAGCCTGATTGGCTCCTGTTGCTCCAGGCCCCAGGCCTCGGAGGCCATGTTTCAAAGTGGGGCGTCCTCGACGTTTACGACCTTTTCGTGTCAGATAAGTCGGCCGTTGTGCGACAGTACGTCACATGGGACTCAAATGATGGCTTGGCAAGCTTCTGCGATGCTTCTACGATGCTTTTAGTCAGAGGTGACAGCATTGACTAGCGTGGGTGTTCTCTCTTCGCCCAATTTAAGACCGAGTGTTCAGCCATCTGAACTCGGTAATGGGATGGGGACGTACTATATATAAATCGCCCCATACTAGACCCAGTACCAATACAGGATCCATGTAAGAACCTCTTAGACCTGACAAACTGCAACTCCTAGCTTGGAAAGTTGGGGGGGGGGGGGGGGGCAGTCAGGTTGCAAGGGGCAGTGGTCGATAGAGGAACAAGGGTACTTGCTAAAATGTATTTGGAGATAATCCATACTAATTACTTATAAAGCTCCTATTCAGAGGTGAATGTCATAGTGTAGATTGCATGGCATTAGCCCTTAATAATCTGATCGCATCTAAACAGATTTTGTCCATTTGTTAGTTTCAAAAGCATTACCCAGGCACCCATATGGGATATAAAGATACCCCTTGCTTGGCGTAGATTTACATGTTTAACCTAATATTATAAGACATCTTACAACTTTCAAGATTTTGAATAATATTGTGGCCAAAATAGGGTTCAAAGAACAATCAAGATGTTTACTTAAAATCTACCATAATCCTTGTTGATTTTCGTTTGCAATAACAGGTGTGGTTAAGCTTGCCTTGAAAGACAACACTGCCTCTCTTTAGAATGGACTAAATTCATTTTTAAACAAACTAAGATAGAGGAGCCTCTAGGAAGTATAAGGTCAGTGGTAGCCTTCGGGAGGCTGACTGGAAAATAGATCATCAGATGAAATGAAACTGGAAGAGCCGCTAGAGACAGAAAAAATACTTTCGTAAAGTAGTAAAAGAGAGGCTACCTCTCAAGAGAATGTATAATGCTCAGGCAGTGGACAAAGGGTCTCTCTGTGAGAGAGGAAAAGGATTTATTATATGATAATTTTTAATCCCCTAAGAAAATATTAAAATTATGTTTGTGTACATGATTCACATTTCAAGTTAATTTAATTAACAAATGATGAGACTTTATTTACATGCATCACCACTTGACTAATCTATTGACCATTTTAATAAAAGGTCCTAATTAAATTTCAGTTTCAATGAAATTTTAACTTTGTCATGTATGTATGACAGTGAGTTTGTGTTTCCACATCTTTATAAAATTGCTAACTATGACATTCAAAAATGTCTGTACCTACATTTGATTGATCTCATAACTTCCAAGTAAGTAACTAAACTTATATTAATTAAGGATATGAGTGATCCAATTCTCCTTTTATGATGAGATTATTATTCAGTCTAGTCCCATTGATTTTCTATTATCAGTATAGTGTAGCTTTATAATTTATGTTCACCTTAAGTAAGGGAAATAAATTTGCCATTAATCTTTAACATCATAAGGAAGATGTGTTCATTTCTGCATCTACTAAGATAAATAGATTGAAAACTCTTAATTGTTTTATTGGAACATTTATGTAATGAATACAGACTGAAATATTCGTTCATTCCATATAATATTTAATTCACATAGCGTCTACATCCTTCGGGTACTCTTTCACCAGCAGATACCAAACAGGTCTTCAAATCAAATGTTATGTTTTGAAGAAACATAATAGAACTGTTTTGCATTAAAACAAAACAGTTATTATGTTATGAAAAACATAACATTTGAGCAATGGGCTTGCTGTTGAATTTTTGAAGACTTCTATGATTGACACTTGACATCAGTGACAGATCGAGCTCGCAGCCGCGAGTCCTGCTTGAGTGAAAGGTCCACAGGTAGCAGATGAGGCACCCGTAAGTACGTTTTATTCTTATTATCGGTAAAATTTAAGACAGCTTCTTCAAATCAAATGTTATGTTTTTCATAACATAATAACTGTTTTGTTTTAATGCAAAACAGTTCTATTTTTTTATGCTGTTTTTATATGCTGCTTAAGAATCATCCTAATCTCGTAAATACGAAAAGTTTCGATTTGGTTTTATAAATATTTTATTAAGTGCATCAGTGCCCCAGCCCTAGTGGGAAAAAGTGAATTCAGAGTTTATGCGAGTGTAATTTGCCCCCCAAAATTAATTAGTGGGACACAGTGGACGACAAAATTGTGAACATCCCACTTTTCACTTTTTATTTTGTGTCCACCTAGTGGTACAGATTGGTGGGGCAAAGTGGAATAATTTATCGTCGGATAGGTGGTGGTGGAGAAGCACCGGTGCAAGCGGTCCCCGGCGCGCGGCGCACCTGCCGAGGCGCAGACCTCGCCGCGCCTGCCCGCCGCCTCGAGCCCGCTAACGCGAAACCAGGTGTAACTCGGCCAACACCACACATATTTTTGACTTCTCATAAATAGCATGTCGATGGCAATCTATTCTAGGTTGCCATGCATTTTTACATTCATTTTTAGATTGCTATGCAGAAAAGAAGACTTACCCAATGCAATCTGCTCACAGGTAACAACAATGTAGGTACGCGGCTGCTAAGCGTGCGGTCCTGGGTTTCATTCCCAGATGGTTCCCCATCTGGGAATGAAACCCAGGACCGCACGCTTAGCCGTTATTGAGTTTTTCCATTATAAGTTTTTCATATCTGTTGTCTAAATAAACCCTTTTTAACCGACTTCAAAAAAGGAGGAGGAAATATCGATACCTCAAATATAAAACATAAACCCATGTTTTGTGCTATACGCCCTTTGAGCCCAGAGGTATCGATATGTTCCTCTCATTATCTGCTTAGCCTTTTCCCAACTATGTTGGGGTTGGCTTCCGGTCTAACAGGATGCAGCTGAATACCACTATTTTACATTGAGCGACTTCCTGTCTGACCTACACAACCCTGTTACTGGGTAAGTATCGTATTACCCAGTAACCCCTTGGTGAGACTGGTTGTCAGACTTTTGGATTTCTGACGACCCGGTAATCGGTGGCAAAAAACTAAAATACAATGAGATGGCAGATCCAAACACACCAGCTTCCGAAATTTAAGTAATTTTGACAAAGTAGTGTTTTTTTTTTGGAAGTCAGTTGTCTTTTTTTTAAGTTTTTAAAAATATTTGCCTCAATTTTAACAAACCGTCGAAAACCGCGGTACTGTTTAAGAAAATTGCTCGATATCTGTGAGTCATACTCGTATGCTGTGGCGCACGGGCTGAGGTACAACGAGAAGAAGAGTGTCTAAGAATAAGCCCGACGCCTAGCTAGACTATCTTGTATCGGGTACATACGACACACTTGTGACCGTGGTTCACTGCGCAGGGAGGGCGCGGCGACGGCGCGGGCGGCGGCGAGCGCGGCGTGTACGTGCTGCCTCACCCGGTGCTGCTGGCGTGTCCGACCGGCTCGCCCCTGTGCTCGGCGCTACAGGCACACACTTATTTTACGTAAGCTGCCATTTAGGTACCTACCTTTATTATAATGCGTTCCAACTAAGAATAGAAACGTCAATGACTTCTATCTGTCAACTATTACAGACTTGAAAAGGAAGGCTTGCAAAGAAAATAATGTCGTTACTCCGTTTTTATTAAATTTCTTGTTATCTGTTTTTGTCATTTGTTTTTGTTACATCTACTGACTGCTAGAAAATTAGTAAACGAGGCGCTGTTTTGCCAATATGGCGCACGGTCATACCTATTCTTAGTTGCAACGCATTATACTGCGTTTTTGGAGGCATGCACGAAGAAACCTGGAAGTGTTACGATTTATATGACGTACAGGCTCAATACAGTCACGAGTAGGGTTGCCGTTTTTTTGTTTGTTTAGGTTGGGTTTTTAATTTGTATGTGTTATTATTTATTTTCAGTTTTTAACTTTTCTCGGGACCTTGGGGTCCCAGACCTTTGGAAGGCGTACGAGGAGCCGAAGCCAACTCGCAGAGGCCCGTTAGGCGTTTTTAATGAAATGAGGCACCAACCGACGATTATCCCTGTATGCACTATGTAAGTGCACCCAAGGACAACCCTCGGTTGGTGTAGGACTATTGCAGGATATGGAAACAAAGATATAGGACTATGGGTTTGGGTGGCTTAAGTTGACTGGTGACCTGGAACTATGGAAGGACTATGGCCCCTGCCTGATCAATGTTTATATGTACACGGAAAAAATGGCAGGGGGTGACATGCACACTCAATAATGAGCCTCCAAAAACTGTCGCTAGCACATAGTGACGTAGCGACAAGGGGGCAACATGCCCTGAGGTGCTTGAGGAGTGGAGAGGTATTCCACGGCTTTCAGAACAATCCCAGAGCCCGGATCTTGACCATCTTGGTCAAGATCCCTACGAGCACTTACTGGAATACTTCCTTTCTCCGAGCACGTTTGCTCTTGCGAATCTCCACTCAAGCCGGCCAAATAAGGCAAGAATGAGGTGGGAGCTCTGTTCCTCGTCAGTGTTCACTCCAGCCGGCCAATAAAGGCAAGCCAGAGATGAGGAACAAGATTTCTCCCGGGAGATAGGGTCCGTGGGGTCGCTACTGCCCAACAGCTCGCCACATGCTGCCCTGCGGGTTTCTGTATCTCTCTTGGTCTGGCCCCTCATCCTAGACCTGTTCCGGCAAAGTAAACTCTACCGGCACAGACTCAGAGTTTGGAGCGCGCAAGCCCCACCACGACGTCAACGTAGAGATACGGCGGTTGGGGTGTTATTATTATTATTTTATCGTGTTTTATTTTTATTTGTATGGATCATGTGGTCTGCAATAAAGATTTTTATTATTTTGCCTGACCCTAGAAAATCCGGACACAGATTCGTATTTAACTTCTATGTATGCTGATGCAAAGTTACGAATTTGTATTTATTTCTGATCCTTGTAAAATATTGACAATCTGTTGACACTATCAAGAACAAAAGATTCGCAAGTTGCCGTAGAGATGACGACATCATCCAATGCAGCGGTAAACTGTTTTGGAGAGATAACGTCTCTCTGTCTCACCTCACCTCGCTGCAGAAGGATAGGTTTCGATGTCTGTTCCTGGAGTCGGAAAGACATAGTAGTAGTGTTTTCATATATATACACTGCAGCACCTCAATTTATTTTTCGATAGTGAATCTGGCACCGTTGAAGAGACTGCAGTAGTCTTGATCGAATCGAAAGCTTTCTTGTAGTCCATAAACGCTAAGTAGAGAGGCAGGTCATACTCTTCGAACTTCTGTTCAACCTGCCGCAGCGTATGTATGTGGTCTACGGTGCTAAAGCCTTTACAGAATCCGGTTTATTCGGGAGGCTGGAAGTCGTCAAACCTGCGCGCGAGACGAGTCGTGATGACTCTTGAAAACAGTTTGTAGATATAGCTCAGAAGTGAGATGGGCATATAATTCTTAAGCAGGGCATTGTCGCCCTTTTTAAAGAAGAGTATCACCACACTTCTATCCGCCTGTGTCTGCTTGTAGCGTTTTACCCTCGAGTATGACGGAATAAAACAGCTTCTGGGGGGTTTAAGAACGGATTTTCCACCGGCCTAGCTGCCTGCTATTGCATAATAAAAACATTTCCCTCAATCTTTTTCTCGTTATTTTTGTTATACTTATCAAACCTTAATATACCCAACGCTCAATACTCATTCCATTTCTACAATGGGTACTAAATGTTTGCGTCTTTATACGAATGTCCAAAATATTGTTGGCATAAATATGATTTTTGATACCTTCTTTCAAACTCAAATACCTACCTAGAAGCCAGGGGGTTAATTGTAGACTTTCGCAGTAATATAAAAAAAAAACAAGATGCTATTTCCCATAAGAAAATAGTTATTTTATTCTGGCTTTAATTTTTGGGTAGGTACCTACGTAATGAATAATGTCCCTTATTTATTTATTCCAAATCTAGATGTAACAGAACAGCCATGCTTTTCTGTAAACATCTCACCGTGAAAACTTGGGTGAAGTGAGCTGTCAATAGTGTCAATCCCTGTAGAATGACAGCTCACTCCACGCTCACTTCACCTAAGTTTTCACGGTGAGATGGTTACAGAATAGCACTGCAGATTGGACGGTGACACCCAAACTAGGCATTTGCCTGTATCTTGGGGGTCGGAATTACGACATGTTCAGAGCTATGGATAGTACACAATTATTATTGCATAACCGGTGAACATAAACTAAACTACTTATGTATCAAAAAAATATATCTATATCTATACTTATAATAAATCTGTAGAGAGGTCAATTCTGTACATGATATATATTTTCAAAATAACTATCAGGGGGTAATTAGTGATCGATACTGATGCCAAAAATGCAATTAGTAAAATTTTTGTCTGTCTGTCTGTCTGTCTGTATGTTCCTTATAGAAACAAAAACTACTCGACGGATTTTAACGAAACTTGGTACAATTATTTTTCATACTCCTGGGGAGGTTATAGTATACTTTTCATCACGCTACAATCAATAGGAGCAGAGCAGTGAACGGAAATGTTGGGAAAACGGGAGAAGTTGCTCCATTTTTTAAGCTTCCGTCGCGTGTGAAGCCTTAATGGTTAAAGCTACATAGAAATCATTTATGACGAAAATGTCCTACATAAAATTATCTAAAAAATATCCCATAACAGCATATGTCTATCTTTTATGGTTGACTCACAATAACACGTGTAACTCCCGATAGCTTAGCAGTTCGGAGCTTTCTGATTATATTTGTTTACTCTTACGTTTATAATACTCTCACTCATCCCTAATTAAAAGAAGTTAATTTTATTACCTATTCAATAAAAAAAGAATCATAGTAATCGGTATAGAAACACCAAACTTATACATGAAATACGCTAATAATCCATCGCGCCGTCGCGCGTGAATACTGAATCATGCCATAAGGATTATTTTTGTGTAACGGTTGCCGCGCTCGACGCGGGTCGTGGCGGTAGGGTATAAAAAGGCGGGAGGTCCGAGCGCGATTCAATATTTGGCTGTTGATGCGTTCAGAGCGTTCGACCTTATTGACAGACAATAATTGATATTAACAAACCGTGCTTATCAGCGCGACTTTTAGTCTTTAAATAGTTTATTTGAATTTCTTTTGTTGTTATTTTATAAAATAGGTATTAGCTGTTTTGGTAGTGTTTAAATATTCGTTCAAATTACAAATTATTAATAGTTTGCATTTTATTTCTTTTTAGGTGAAGTAGTAGTAGAAGTAGAAGTAGTACGCATAGATTTTTAGATACCAATAGGTAAGTTTTGGCTAATTTATGTTCAATTTTATTTTTGTATTAGTAGGTAAAAGCGTAGATACTTTTATTAATTATAGTAGTTATAGGTATTTATTTTTAACTGAAGTAGGTTTAGGTAGATAGTATTGCACAGGCGTTGCAGCATTATTTTCATTACTTTTTTTGTTGTAAGTTGTACATATTTCTGGGTATAATTATATTAGAATATTTTAGTTAGGAAGGATATATGGTACTTTTTTACGAAAAACGACGGAAACGCGGACGAAGTCGCGGGCAAAAGCTAGTATAAAATAAAAACAAAATAATAAATCAAAATAAAACACTTAAAATATAAAAACCCTTTGCACGATAGTATTTTTTTTTTCTTTTCACTGAGACCTATGCTCTCTCTCTCTCTCTCCCTCTACGCCGTCTCCTTTGCATGCATCACCTACTTGCAAAAAAAGGCGACAGTGTCCCACGCGTTTTCGCTTCCGACCATAACCAAAAGCACAACCAGAAGCGAGATATCACCCGCACCAAGTGTCGAGACGGGGGCACAGCGCTGTTGGGCCCAAGCTGAGCACTCCTCCAGCGTATGTTACGCTGTGTCCTCGGAGCAGTCCTCACCACAGAACAGATAAAAGAGGTTTTAGAGGACCTCTTTTATCTGTGCTGTGGTCCTCACAGTGATGACATGCGCGCGTCCGCTCCCGACCAATGCGACGCAAGTTATTCCCGAAACATCCGGTCCAGTAAGCACCTGCGTTAGCCAGAAACTGAGGGCACCATGCTGCCTCTCCAGCCATTCCTCCATAACAGGCCTTACCGCAACTATTGTGTGTGTGCGGTGGCGAGCCCCTACCTGGGTTGAACTAGTCACTCCCTCCGTTCAGCCACTAGGATCTTTCGGAGCTCGGTTCTTCGTGCCTGGAATCCCCGGCCAACTGGACGCTGACCACGCGCTAGCTTCACCTTCCGCCAGCGATATAGGGATGCTAGGATTTTCGCGTCCGGATCCCACGAACCTACAAAACACTATAGCTGAAAAGCTGTCAAAATATACAGACCTAAAAATAGAAATAAGCCGAATGTGGCGACTAGGCAGCGTTACCATTATTCCTGTAGTACTTTCAACCACGGGTGTCATTCCCAAACAACTGCATCAATCTTTAAAAACACTAGACGTAGCTCCCTCCACCTACCAAACCCTACAGAAAGCTGCCATCCTGAACACTTGCAGAATTGTTCGAAAATTCATGCAGAACGACAATGACGCACAAATATCACACGCACAGACATCACTCACCACTGCAACACAAAATCAAAACATAATATCACCACGCCATATATTATCACCAATTATCACTTAATTTCAGTAGAACTCTCAAGGGTAGCACTTGGCTTTGGCCCGTGTTACCTTAAAATACCGGCACAATGTCGAGATACAAAAATGTTTACCAACAAATAATAATAATATATCCTTTTATTCAGGTCCATATTACAATTATATGACAAAATAAATAGAAAACTTAAATTTAATGTAAACCTTAATCTAGTATCTTATTTGAATTTTTTCTTGAGCCACTCTGTTCCATGTGACGCCTGCCACTTGTCTTATGTCGTCATCCCATCTTTTTTGTGGTCTGTGGTGTCATTAACGCTTTTGTTATATTGCAACAAAAGCGTTCAAAGTCATTAAAGTACTCACAAATGGACCTGTTATTTTAGGAACTACTTAATGATGCCTAATTCTCAAGAATAAGTATACTTAATGTACCTCCATTCCATCAGTAATACAATAACAAAGATAGTTACATAGGCATAGGCTATTATTATTTTGCCATTGCCTACAATCCGCGGCGGCGCCGGCGGCGCGGCAGCGGGCTGGCAACGTTGCATATACACAGACAGATTAGAGGCACGGCGGCGCACGGTGGGCTAAAAACGGCTTTCATAGACTTAGGGATTTCAATTTGCAAGTGCCAGATTTTTTGCCGGATATCGCTTCTATTAGTTATTAGTACTACCTATATTAAAAAATTACACCCGAGTTAATTCTGCACAAAAACGAAGGAATTATAGGTAATTTTTTTACGAAAAATTTGTAGGTATGAAGCTAGTATGAAAAAGTTAATTATCTCGTAAACAGCAAGGAAAACCGTAAGATCCAGGTGGATTACAGGTGATTATAGTACTAATTATTTATGATTTTTTGACGTATGTCATATAACGGTTATAGCTGCAATTTTTTTTTTTAAATCGTCAATATATTTTTATTTATTTTTACATATGAAACGGTTCCTTTTAGTGTTTAAGTTGAGGAACACAGACTTTTAACAACACGTAACATAAAATAGCATCACCCCTATATTCCCGATGGAGTAGTCACAGGTTTATAGTACATCCACACTTAGACAACTATGTTTGAGCTAGATATTAATTATCAATACAAAATGAGTTTTAAGACTTTACATACAACTAAAATACCAAATAACAAATTGTTTAGTCTTCTAGTGAGTCTGGAAATAAGTGATTAAGTAATTATAATGATTTAGTCTTCTAATAAGTCTGAATAGGTGATTAAATTAGTTGTGTTATGAGTTCTAAGAAATGTTTTTGACGATTATAAATTTTCATTAGCACATCTTTTTAAACTCTAATGAGGGTAGTTAACTAATTATCGATGTTTTGCAATAAAAGGGCTAAAATTTTGCTTTATAATTTAGATTTTTCACAACTGTGTAACTGCTAACACAAAATTTTTTCTCTGCGACTATCAAATCTTAAAATGGAAAGTTTAATCTCCAATTTAGACTTGTTTGTTCTTCTAAAATGAGAGTACTTCATTTAATCATGAAGTATTGTTTGGTGCAGTTGTATCCCGCATAAGCGATTGCCTTTCTGCCGAAGATCGAGTAACTCAAAGAATTTTGTCGAAAATTCACGCGATCTGCTTTACAAAGGTGGCAGAAATCTAACCGATTCCTTGAACACTTCAGAAGACTGTACGGAAATTGTCTGCAAGCAAATATTGATTGGCCAAGTTGTGTGCAAACTTTAGTTAATCAAGAACCAACTGTTGATGAGATACCAAGAGCACAATCAGACTCTCAAGAACCGTCGTCATCATCTTCCGTTGGAACAATGACAAAAAGGTCCCGAAAACCATTCGAAGATTTGGGAAGTAAACAGAAAAAGAGAAGATCTGATGATCATACAGGCGAAGACTCCAGTGAATTGGCATATGCAGCTGTAGCGCGTTTTAAAAGAAGAAGGGCATGAGGATATCGCATCTGTGATCGAATACATGATGAAAAATCCCGAACAAGCCGTTAAAATTAAAGAAACGCTTAAGAAACCAGTAAAAACAGTCATATTTACACCAGAGAAAACGCTTGGATTGCTTCTTTCATTAAAATGTGAAAATGTCAAAGTGGCAATATATTACTTTGCGAGAGGCTGCCATTCGGGAAGGTGCTAAGGATATTTATCCATCCTACTATAAAGTGCAACAAACTAAGCTTGATTGCTACCCTCCGAAGCAATCAGTGTCAGTTATGTCTTACACAAATGAACAGTGGACCGAAATGGTACGTTACGGCTTTACGTTATCGCGAGTGATAACCTGAATGAGGCTCGTAGGATGTACGCAGAATTGTTCCCTGGACAACGTGTGTCAAATCGTGAAACGATGTTGGCGGCTACACAAAGGATGCGTACCTACAGCCAGTTCACCGTGCCGGCCACGCTCAGGGTCGGGGCAACCAGCAGTTGCCAGTTGATCTTCAAGAACGTATTCTGAATTTCTTCGCGGAGTACCCAGAGGAAAGGCATGAAAATTGCCGGCAATATTGCGAAAGTTGCCAAAACTGCCGCGAATGTTTCCAAACTTGCCGGCAACATTGGCAAGAAACGTGTAAATAGAAAACGTATTTTACTTTATATAATTGCATAGTAGGATAAAATTGCGGTTTGCAGGGTGCTAGTTTTTATACTTACCTACCTACATTATCCAACCGAAAATTTTAGACTTTGTATTTATTTTCTTACTGATAAACTAAAGAAAAGAAACAGGCTATCCACGATACTTCATTGGTGATGAAACCATAACTATTTTAGAGAAATCATCTTTTTTTATTTTTCTACTTTCTTATATGAAACCACACTTGTATGTAAGAAATATTAACTATTTCTATACGGAGGTTTGAAATACTTAGCAATTTATATAAACTTATATTTATTCGAAAACAAATTACAAAATTATACGCGTTTCGCGGCTTGACACCAAAATTGGCGGGAAAGTTCCACCCTTCCCAAAAACTTCCTCCCAACGCTCCAAGTAGCTTCACTCGGTGTTGCCAACACGGCCCTTCTGCGCCGTGCATGTCCTCAGGCACGCCTTACACCCTCAGTCTTACTTTGCTTAACGAACCATCTGAAAGCACACACTTTATGTTAATGTGTTATAACTTATTAAATATAAAACAAAAATGCTTCGGCCAATCATGATTCATAGTACTAATAGAACTCCAGTTGTAGGGTTTACATCGTTTCTGTTCCTTTATGCTTAGGAACTCTCACTACTCTGCAACTGGTAATCCCATTAGCTACCATAACAAATCTACTCAAAATCATATTACAGAACTCAAAATAAAGCCCCTCTAATCTTAGGAGGCTTTGTGAATTATTCTGCAGTAAGTTATTCCCAATTCAAATTGTACTGGACCTCAAAACAAAGTTGTCTTTAGGCTTAGACAATCTCTTTGATCCTGTCATTTCAGCTCACTCCCTTAATCCAAGGTGGTGCCTGGTCCAGTTCACTCCTTTAGGCTTAGGCAGTAACTGTTTCAGCTCACCACCTCGATTCTGGCGAGTGACTATAAGACATTTTTTTTGTCCATTTTCAATTGAATATAATCAACTTGAGCTAAAACTGAAAATTTTACAAACCAAGTTTTATTGTCAAACTGACTAACAAAGATACCTAAAGTAAAATGTTTTTTTTACCTTGCCAACACGCCTTTTATTTATATTTACACCTACTAATGATGCATCACTCAACACACCAGTTATCAATTTTAATCCAAGGTTTAATTTTCTCAGCAGCGGCCACCCCATTATACGATCTATTACTTCTTTCACTGCCCCGCAAGTCTTTGACTTCATATCTATCTTTATCCAGGCATTTCGTTATTTGGAACGGGCCTTTAAAGGTAGGCAGTAATTTTTTGCTTCGTCCGTCATTTGTTTGGCTTTGTATTTTGATAAGGACTAAGTCTCCTGCATTATAAAGTTTAGCTTTAGTGCGGCACCGGTCGAATCTTTTCTTCTGATACTTCGCACTATTCTTAATATTTTTGTCCGCTCTTTTACGCAACTTCGTCACATCTGTAATATTCTCGTCATCATGCTCAAGTTCAGGCCCGAAGCTGTCACTATCGGTACGTAGTCTGTACCCGAACATGACCTCACATGGGACGGCTTTGATCGTTTTGTGATACGTACTATTAATCGCCTGTTGTAATTGCGTAATACAGTTATCCCAACAATCTTCATACAAATCTGCACCCATAGTTTTCATGGCTTCCAAAATAGTTTTATTAAATCTTTCAGCTTGGCCGTTTGAGCGCGGCATACCTGTGACTATTGTATGCAGGCGAATATTTTTACCGATGCAAAATTCTTTAAACTTTTTTGACGTAAACGCGGAACCCGCATCCGTAACAAGTCTACAAGGGTTGCCGAATATCTTTGCTATACCTTCAAGTTCACTTATTACATTACTACTATCAGTATTAAGTACCGCCGAGATAAATGCAAATTTAGTAAATGCATCTACTGCGACTAACATATACTTGTTCTTATTTTGTGTTTCAACAAAGGGCCCCAGATGATCCACATGAATCGTGTGGAATGGTTGTGCATATTTTGGTAATGGATAAAGCTCACCTTCGTTTGGGCCGCCTTTGTTTTTATAGTAAACGCAGTTTAAACAGTTTTTCATATATTTTTTAATTATGTGTCGCAGCCGAGAAAACCAATATCGGCTAGAAATTCGTTCGACTGTTTTATCGACCGAGAAATGACCGAGGTCGTCATGGTTACATTTTATAATTTGCCATATGCATTTTTTTGGGACAACCCAGCGACGACCGTGACTTGTACGTCGATATACTTTATTGCCAAGAAGTTCGTATTTGTTGAATACATCCCTATGTTTGTCTGCTTCGCCCGACTCTAAGGTCTGCCTAATATCTACTATCCGAGGATCCTGCAGTGAACTGAGAGCAACCAATCGGCTTCTGTTATAGACATGACAATTTCCGCTTCAAATTTTTCCCCAGATCTTAACGGGTTCCTACTTAAAGCATGCGAGTGCATACGAGTGCCCTCTCTATGAGCGATATCGAAAGAGAACTCTTCCGTAGAAAGGAACCACCGCGAAATTCGGGGAATGATATCTTTTTTTGTTAACGCATAACGTACCGCACTGCAGTCTGTCACTATACGGAAATTAGCCCCTAACAGATAGCGCCTAAACTTTTCCAAAGACTGTACGACAGCTAGCAGTTCAAGCTCAAAAGAATGGTATTTTTTTTCATCTTTGGTAGTTTGACGGCTATAATAATGAATAGGTTAAAATTTTCACCATTATCCGTAACCTGCATCAAAATGCCTGCAATTCCGTCTCTGCTTGCGTCAGTATAAAGTATGATTTGCTTGGCAGGGTCAAATAATGTCAAAATATCGTGTGAACTTAACGTTTCTTTTAATACCGTGAAGGCGCGATCTTGTTCAGAATTCCAAACCCAAGGGCTGTCTTTTTTCAGTAATTTGGAAAGCGGGCTAGAGAGTACGGCGGCGCCACTGTGCCACTGTTTACATCGACTCCGAGTTAATTTGAGTTTTAAAAATAGTAAAAGTGACTAAAAGTGCCGTAACTGTGCTAAATATTGTGTATAAAACTCAACTAGATATGAACAAGGTGAAGTACAAGGTGATTAGTGAGTAAAATTTAAAATATTCCAAAAAACAAAAAATAACGGCAACAATTTCATATTAAGTGACATTAGACATTGTGCTCTAAAATAAAGAAAACAAAGTGCGTGGTAAATCTACAACACCTTAAACTATAAAACGAACGTCACGGTTTTAAAAACAATGAAATAAGTGATAAATCTTCTGATATTATAGATCAATAATGGCAAATCATCCTGTTGAAAATAGTGAATAAAGCACCATCTATTAAAACATATGGTAACTACAACGCCACAATAACACAACTAATGTCATCTATCGAATGAAAACAAAAGTACAGGACATTGGAAGTACTTCGCAATTTCACGACAATTGATAACGTGAACCTAGCCGAGTGGTGGACACCTCTGATCCAGAATCATCAGTGCGCCAGTTCGAATCCCGTGGAGTCAGAGCTCTTTTTGTATTTATAAGATTTTCAACTATCAATTATTCAAACATGGAGGACTATGACAACATTAATACACAACAGCGACGAAGACTAAATTTCAATATTAGCGAAATAGACATGGACGTTTCGTACCTAAGCCCAACAGATACGTCACAACTACCTCCAAACCAAAAACTGTCCAAAAGTATAGACGGTACTTTAATTGACACTGCAACATACTCCGAAATGCAAGACAGAATATCAACAGTAACTCAAGAACTCGCTACTACACAGAGCGAATTAGAAAATGTTATATTGGAAAATAATGATTTGCGAACTCAAAATAAAAATCTTACTACACAAATCTCCGCTTTAAAATCACTATGTCATTCCACGACGACGCCTAATAAACCAAACAGTATGCAAAAGATTGCAAGGCGTTTTGTGTTACCCCAAAACAGCGACGTATCCGTTACCCCTTCATCACCAACCTCGACACCAAATACTAAAAGCCACCACAACTATACATTAGCAAATTTACATAGTAAAATAAACGACTTGCAAAAACAATTACATGAAGCAAGCAAAGAGATAACATGCCTAACAAAACAAATTGAAAGACTACAACTGAAACTGACAACGCCAAAGAAAACCAGTACTACACATACCCAGGAATTGCAGATAATACCGGCCTATGAAATCAAAAAGAAAGAAAAACCTGCAGATTACAGAAAATTAGTCATCCTCGGAGCTCAACAATGTGTAGGCCTTGCCTCAGCTCTCCTGTACTCAAGAAAAACAACGCAATATGAGAAGTATGCGATTATAAGCGATACGAAGCCAAATGCGTTAAGCAGTGATATAGTAAAAAACTATCAAAGTATAAATCTATCAACCAATGATAAACTTGTAATATCTCTAGGTGAAAACGATTACAACCAAAAATCAGTGCTTGGACAAGTTCAAAAAATTATAGAGTATTTTAGCGGCAGCAAAATTATCGTGTTAAGTATAACTAAAAACGATTATCTAGATGTAAACAAGCTAAATGATTCCATAATGAAAATGTGTAAAAATTACAAGAGTTGCTGCTATATAAATTGCAACAATCTTAAACTTAAGGATATTTGTAAGAATATTAACTATGCAATTGACTGTAATGACTATGATAGCAAGTTTTTAAAGTTTTCCGAAATTAAGAAGAGGATGAAAAACCTAAGCCAACAAAACAATACCCTAAATTTGAACTGCAACGGTATACCTAAAAAGGGTACAATACCCTACTACTTTAAATCTCAGACTGCAGAAATGTTGACTAATACTAAGAATAAATCTGTACTAAAATCCTTACCGCCAGAAATAGGGACTATGCCATACTATTTCCCCGTAATAAAAAAATGTCAAACTAGCCGAACTCCTAAGGACAACAATCTTTTTCGTGTACAATAACCTAAGTATATTACATCAAAACATAAATGGGCTGCTGGCTAAGAATGACATAATAACGGAATTTATAGACACTCTTTCAAATAGTGGCAAATATGTACATATCTTATGTTTTACTGAACACAATATGACGATGAGCGATGTTGATCTTTTGAACATTCCAAATTACACTTTAGCTACCTCCTTTACTAGACAAAAACGGAACGGTGGGTCTTGTATATTAATACACAACCATATTAGATATACAGAGATAGATTTTGTGAAAGTGACAAATGTCTGCAATGTTTTTGAATGCTGTGCGGTTGAGCTAACGGATCATAAAATTACAATAGTATGTATATATAGAGTGCCAGGACCAAACAAAATGGAAATATTTTTTGACAATTTAACGTATATATTAGGACAAATCTGTTATAGAAATGGACATAAAATTATAATTTGCGGTGACTTTAACATTGATATGTTACAAAAAACGAAGTATTCCTCTATCTTTAAATGTCTTTTAAACGAGTTTAATCTTAAAATCGAAATAGAGAAACCCACTAGGCCCAGTAGTGGTACTTGCCTAGATAATATTTTTCACAATATACGGGGTTGTAATAGTGAGATACTAGAATTGGGGGTATCGGATCATTTAGCGCAATTGATGCAGTTTCCGGTACAACAAACGTGTGCATTGAAATATTATTATGTTCAAAAACGCGATTACAGCAAGGAAAACATGTATCGGTTTAGGCAATGCATAGGCAACTTGAGCTTTTCAGACACTTTTGAAGCAAATAACCCTAATGAAAAGTATAATGCGTTTTTTGAATTATTCAAACTTTTCTACGACCTATGTTTCCCAATAGTAAGATGCAAAATACCGACAACTCATAAACCAAAGTGGATCACACCGGGCATTAAAATCTGCAGCAAAAAGAGACGGTCTCTGCTATGGCAATATAGGTTAAACCCAAACAAAGACACTAAATCTGCTTTATCAACATTTAGCGACAGGTATCGCCGCGTTATCAAGCAGACACAAAAAGCACAAAACAGCTACTACATAGAAACTAGTAACAATAAGTCTAAAGCTACCTGGAAAATAATAAACAATTTGAAAAGTAACGTGCCGAAAACACATATTAGCGCTATTGAGGTAAACAACAAATGTATTACAAACCCTCAAATTATTGCGCAAAATTTTAATGATTATTTCATAGACCTAGTTCAATCCAATGTAAATTGTCAAACTTATAATAACACGAATGTTTTAAAATCCCACAAATCTATGTTCATGGAACCAGTAGTCCCAAAAGAAATGATAACTATAATAAAGAACCTCAAAAACACAAACAGTACAGGTTATGATGACATCAAGACCAGTGTGATCAAATCAGTAGGACCTATTATCGCACCAGTGTTATGTGAAATAATAAATGCTTGTATACACAATGGAGTTTTCCCAGAAGCTCTAAAAATATCGATTATCAAGCCATTACACAAAAAAGATGATAAAACAAAAATGTGCAATTATAGACCTATAGCGTTAATTCCTATATTTTCAAAAATTCTTGAGAAAGTAATTTATATTAGACTCAACAAATATTTTGAAAAAAACAACATTTTTTGTAAGGAACAAATGGGATTCAGGCAAAATAAAACTATTACCATGGCAGTGTACAATTTCCTTAAAAAGATACACCACAACATGGACAACAGAAAGCCGGTTGTAGCAATGTACATGGACATGACGCGCGCTTTTGATTATGTTGACCATAAAATACTATTACAAAAGCTCTTTAGCTACGGCATTAGAGGTAATGTGCTGGACCTCATACAATCGTATTTAGAAGGTAGAAAACAGTGTACTCAGATTAGCCAAGTCAACATTAAGTCAAAAACTGAAACAATATACTCCTCAAGTACGAGAACAATTTCGTATGGTGTTCCACAGGGGACTGTGTTAGGTCCTTTATTTTTTATCTGCTATATAAATGACTTCCCCAATGTAACTAGTCATCAGATGTGCTTATTTGCAGACGATAGCACTATTGTTTTCGACAAGGGTAACTTTAAAGATATTGAATTAGATATAAACACTGAACTGGTGTCAATCATAGAATGGTTAAATGCCAACAACCTTAAAATTAATTTAACAAAAACTAAAATAATGGACTTTAAACTTCGACAAAGAAAACCAACACAATACCAAATCGGGTACAAAGGAGACGCAGTACTAGAAACGAACACTACAAAGTTTTTAGGATTGCACATTGACAATGACATGACATGGAAAACTCAAATTGATAGTGTCTGTTTAAGACTTTACCGGTTTTCTTATGCCCTATATATGTTAGGTAAAGTTGCAAACAAAACGGCCCTCCTAACGGCATACCACGGGTATGTAGCCTCCACATTAAGGTATGGACTCATATTTTGGGGTAATGCTACAAATATATCCACCGTACTTTTGGCACAAAAAAGATGCATCCGAGCCATCTGCAAATTAAGAACAACAGATACATGTAAGCCACACTTTAGGGATCTAAATATTCTGACAGTACCGTCGCTGTATATCTATGAGGTTTTGATGTTTGTAAAAACCAATATACACTTGTTTAATCATGTAGAAAGTCAACGTCGCTCAGATAAGTTAGAAACAATAATGACCAGAACTGCTTTTGCTTATAAAAGTGTCTATGCAATGGCACCAAAATTGTATAACAAATTACCTTGTCATATTAGAAATAGTAAGAATTATAATGAATTCAAAAGTAACCTTTTTAAGCTACTAAATGACAAGGTATATTATTCGGTCAAGGAGTATTTGGATGACAAATTTTAATCAATTTTTATAATTTATATATATTTTTTTTTTTTTTTAATGTAATTTTGAGTTTGTGTTTTTTGCAATCTTCTGGCATTGTGTATGTTTATCTTTTCCTATTTTCATGACATTTTCCCTTTATTATTATGACAACTTTATAATTTGACATCTTTGTGTAACTTTGACATTGTTCATATTCTAATTTTGTATGCCTATCGGCGGGACATGGTTTGTACAATAGATTTATATTGAAAAACACCTGTAATCACCTATGATTCACAAAATAAATAAATGAAATGAAATGAAATGTTAAGCGTTTGTTTAATGGTTTTTGTTTTGTAAACGCGGCTGTGCAAAAATCCAGCTAAACTATCGCATGATTTAAAGTTGCTAGCCTCAACGGATGCTGTTATGTTCATATCGCCGATATTCCCTAATATTAGGTCTTTACCTATGAAATTGCCGTTCTGCAGTACTGGCCATTTCAAATCAAAATAATTTTTGTTTGGCTAAGAATTCTAATTTCAAATAAATTTTTTCCAAAAGTAGTCATTTGTTTATTGATTAGTGTTACATTTTCATCGCATTTCAATCTTTTTCGTCATCATGGATACTTTAAAAATTCGAGTAATTATGGAATATGAGTACCGTCGTGGCAGCAACGCGGCACAAGCGGCACGCAACATCAACGACGTTTACGGACCTAACACTACAAACCAACGCACCACCTGTTATTGGTTTGCTCGCTTCCGTTCTGGAAATTTCGACCTGAAAAATGAACCTCGCGGTCGTCCGAAGACTTTGGTCGACAATGACGAATTAAAGGCGATTGTGGAAGCTGATGATACACAATCTACGGCTGAATTAGCAGCAGCCTTCGACGTTAGCGTCAAAACAATATTGGTCCATTTGCGTCAAATTGGCAAGGTAAAAAAGCTTGACAAATGGGTGCCCCACGAACTCAATGATCGCCAGCGAAAAGTACGCGTCGAGACGTGCCTTGCACTGCTCAACAGACACACAAATGAAGGAATTTTGAACCGCATTGTTACCTGCGATGAAAAATGGATTCTGTTTGATAACCGCAAGCGCTCAGCAAGTTGGTTGGATCCTGGTTCAGCACCTAAACAATGCCCTAAACGAAAACTTACCCCTAGAAAAGTGATGGTCACTGTTTGGTGGTCTAGCGCCGGTGTGATTCATCACAGCTTCTTAACAAACGGGGTGAGCATTACTGCAGATGTGTACTGTGAAGAACTGAACACAATGATGGAGAAGCTGGCACATCTCCAACCAGCATTGGTCAATCGCTCGTCTCCGCTGCTACTGCACGACAACGGGCGACCTCATACTGCACAGCAGACGGTCTCCAAGCTGCAAGAACTGAGGTTGGAAGCTCTCTGTCATCCGCCCTACTCACCACACCTTGCGCCTACAGACTACTACTTTTTCCAGAATTTGGATAACTTCTTGGCGGGAAAAAAAAACAATACCCGAGAGGCAGTACAAAATGCCTTTGAAGAATTTGTTGCCTCCCGTCCAACTGATTTAAGAAGGGCATCAATAAACTGCCACTGCGTTGGCAAAGATGCATTGATTGCATGGGTGATTACTTCGATTACATAATACAAATAAAAAATACATGAAAAAAAATCGTTTAAATTTTTTCATACAAAACGGCAATTTCATAGGTAAAGACCTATTATTATCGAGATAACGTAATTTTCAGTAAAATTTAAACACAGACTATCAATTTCAGCTTTTTGTTCAAAAAAGAAGTCATATAGCGGTTGATTTTCTACAGGTTTCCGGTCGACAATTTCCCTAAGTAGGTCATTTCTCTTTACTCTAAATGTATTAGAAAGATTTTCCTTCCAATGCTGTGGAAGGCCACAGCCAAGTTGTCCACATGTGATCATTACGCAATAAAGACTCATACCAGATTTTAGCAGAGCCTTTGAGCTTATTGAGTGCTTGATAGCGTATCATACTATCCGTCCATGAAAATGTTGATGCATACGATTCTATCACGTTTAACCAAGAAGTAATATTATCGTTCAAGGGGTCAAAATCCGGTATCATATTATGCAAAATTGTACTCACAGTTCCGGTATCTTTTAATCCATACCTTTATCCTATTGCGGGGCGCCAGTGGGGGTGTTCTTGAGCCGCTACTGCTAGAACTCGTACTGCTACATATGCTACTGCTAGAACTCGTATTGCGCCTCATAGATGATTTACGAGCCCGCTTCGCCCTGTGTTTACGCCTACTTAAGCGTTTTTTTCCCATTATTTAATTTTACTTTACTTTTGGGGCGCGAGAGGAATTATGCACACTTCCGATATTAACTATTTCTATACGGAGGTTTCAAATACTTAGCAATTTATATAAACTTATATTTATTAGAAAACAAATTACAAAATTATACGCGTTTCGCGGCTTGACACCAAAATTGGCGGGAAAGTTCCACCCTTCCCCAAAACTTCCTCCCAACGCTCCAAGTAGCTTCACTCGGTGTTGCCAACAGAAAGTACCTATATACATGTATATGTATACATATCTGTATGAATAAAAGGGTCAAACCTTGCAAGATGATTTGACCAGCAAAAAAATTGACGTTTTTAACTGACTTCAAAAAAGGAGGTTCTTTATTTGACCCGTATCATGTAAGTATGTATGTTTGTATGTCCGCGATTTTCTCAAAACCTACTGATCCGATTACAAGTGGCCCAAGTACATAAAGGAAGCTTATAAACAAACTAAGTGTTATTTATGAGATGTTTTGATGACGGTAGGTTTCAAGTGACCTGTTTAGTTTGTTTAAGTGGGTAATTTGAAATTAACTTGTGTTCAGATTGACGCTGTCTAAAAACTTATGCCACAACTGTTTTAAACGTTAATCCGGGAGGTAAGTTAAAATTCAATTTTTTGTCATGGGTCTGTAAAATTGTTTTTTATGGATTTTTTTATTGATTAAGGGTTCATTTCGATTCCAGAAAAAATTAGAAGATGCCACTTACTGCTGCTCAAGTTGCTCAGGCGGTTTTGTTAACCGACCAAGGACGAACTCAACGTGAGGTGGCTGCAACTCTCAATGTGCCGCGTACCACCCTACGATATGCACCTAAGAGGTATCGTGAGACTGGACTCTATACACGGTGACCAGGTAGCGGCAGAGTAAGATGTACTTCTGCCCGCGATGACCGATTTGTGATACTGGAAGTGTTGAGAAATCGCTTCCTTACCGCTGTTGAAATCAGGCGGCGGCTTCAAGCGGCAAGGGGTATCATTGTTAGTGAACGAACCATAAGGCGAAGGATGGAGGAACGTGATTTACGTGCCAGGAGACCAGCACGAGGGCCAGAACTTGAGAGACACCACCGAGTTGCACGCTTACGATTTGCCCGAGAACACGTGAATTGGACTTTGGACCAATGGAGCAAGGTCTTGTTTACTGACGAGTGCAGAGTAGCCTTGAGTGCACCAGATGGTCGTGAGAGAGTGTATAGGCGCCGTGGAGAACGTTTCCTTCCCATCACCACACGCCAGATAGTAAGTTACCAAGGTCTGTCATGGTGTGGGGAGGTGTTTGTTACGAAGCGCGTACTGAGCTTGTGATCGTGGATCAGCGACTAACAGCAGTCAGGTACATTGAAGAAATCCTCCAAGATCATGTTGTGCCTTTTGTGGACTTTATTGGTCGAGAATATTTTCTGCTCATGCAGGATAATGCAAGAGCTCATACTGCGGGCATTGTTGAGGCTTACTTAAATGAGGTCGGCATTCTGAAACTTCCTTGGCCAGCTCGCAGCCCACACATGAATCTCATTGAACATGTCTGGGACATGCTTAAAAGACGGATCCGAGCACTGCCGAACCCGCCAGAGACGCTCCGTGAGCTAAAAGTGGCTCTAATCAGAGCGTGGGAGGAAATTCTTCAAGTGGACATCAAAAACATACTGCAAAGCATACCAAAACGCATGCAAGCAGTCATCCAAGCAAGAGGGGGTAATACGCGGTATTAATTTAAGTGTGTTTTTTTGTAATTTCAAGAAATTTTGTGAAAATTTGAATTAAAAATTCTTTAAAAATCTTTATTTTTACTGTTTTCCTAAATTCTTATGAAAAGTCTTAATTTTAACTAAACTTACGTTGTAAGCCGTTAACGCATTACGTGTAATAAAAATAACAACCATATTTTATTATTAAAAAAAAATAGATCATCTTTTAATTTTGGGCCACATTTTCTGCCGCTGAGTGTATTTTAAATATGTTGCGTTATTTGTGATTTTTGACTGTCATTTAAAGTTTCAATAATTATGTGACATTTCATTTTGTACATGCTCAGTTATACTCGTATATTCGAAGGCCATTGGGACATCAGGCAATGTAGCGTTATCACTTTATAATATTGATACACTAATTAACATAGATTTAACCAGACTAATTGTCTTTAACCAGATGTCATTGTTTGCTTAATCTGTCTATCAAAATTTTAATCAGTAGCAATTACAGTAGCTTCTAATGCCTCCCTGTTACTCAAAAACGACTAACATAATTACAGAACTACCCAGCGCGTCTTGCTTGGGAGTTACAGTTATTTTCTGTTCGCGCCATATTTATCTATTTGATTTGAATTAAACATACTTAACGTTAAATTTGGTAGACAGCAGACACAATACATCTAAAACTCACGTACTCTCCTAGACCAATCTAACGAACACAATCTCGGTAGGTTTACGTACCTATATCAGAGCGTAGATCCTATGACCACCTTCGAATTCCGTCGTCAGGATGGCACAGTATCCAAACTGGAGAGGGCTGGGGCGGCTTCTGCCCAATCTAGGGGGTGCAAACGCCTCCTGCCGGAGGCTCTACGCGGGGGTCGTGCGGTCCATGGCCCTTTACGGGGCACCGGTGTGGGCGCGTTATTTAAGGCTGCGACCAGCCCGCCGATTGAACGCGTCCCAAAGGGCCATGGCCATTAGGCTGATCCGAGGATGCCGCACGGTCTCCCACGTGGTGGCGAGCCTTCTTGCCGGACTACCGCCATGGGATCTGGAGGCAAAAGCCCTCGCGCACATCTGGGAGTGGCGCGAGGAGGTGAAATGCCGGGGCGAAACTCCGCTGCCGCGAGAAATTACGGCACAGCGGACAGAGCTCCGGCGGGATCTCATGGCGGCATGGAGAGTGCGATTGTTGCAACCCAGCGCTGGGCACGCCACAATTGTGGCGGTAAGTCCCCTCTTTGAGGAGTGGCTAGAGAGGCGCCACGGCGTCCTCACCTTCCGCCTGACGCAGGTCCTCACCAGACATGGTTGTTTCGGGAGGTTCCTGTTCAGGATAAAGCAGGAGGAAACGCCCGGGTGTCACCACCGTGTGGATCGCCCGGAGGTGGAGGTGGAGGTCTGCCCGGCTTGGGCGGAGCACCGCCGTGCCCTCACGGAGGCGATCGGCGGCGGCGATCTCTCGCGTCCGGCCCTAGTTCGGAGCGAGAGTGCATGGGAGGCCGTCACTTCCTTCTGCGAAGCAGTAATGCTCGCCAATGAGGAGGCGGAACGTGTGAGGGAGAGGCAAGATACGCGCCTTCGCGCCCCTAGTCGCCCCAGGAGACGACCCGGGTGTCGCAAGCCGATTTCCGGCCACCGTAGGCGCGGGCTTGCGGACGGTGAGCGATGGCTAGCTCGCCGTCCGATAAGGACTAGGCCCAGGTCGACGGCGTGCTGTGTTCCACGCGCACCTCAAAGAGATGTCAGCACCAACTGACGGGGTCCGTTAGGGCCAATGCCTGCCAGGGTTGCGAGTTTGTCCGAAAGGCATACCGTGGCTCCGGCACACAGGCAACGGAAAGAACACGGGTGGGTTTTAGTCAGTAAAAGTCATTTTCATCCCTAATCCTGAGCCCTAACCTATGCGACGTGCAGGCGGCGCGGGCTGGTGGACGCGGGCACGGTCGCGCGCAGCCCCGTACCGCCCGAGCGCGCCGGGGTCGCGCCCGCACCGCAGCCGCCGTCCCTCCCGGTACGTGCGACCCTGCCCACACCTGTCCCATACCTAGCCCCATAATGAGAACATTTTTAATGTCATTTATTATTATTTTACAGAAAAAAAATAAAACCTGGAAGTTATTTCGAGACATCGGCTCGGACAAACTGTGCGACAATGGTAGGCCCGTTAATATAATTGATCACACACATGAGGCAGTGCCTTCAGCTGGAATTCACATCAGAATATTAACATCCACCCTGTATATTAATATGTAGGTACTTACTGGATTTCTCTATGATGGCCTCAATTGTTATTTAATAAGATCTTTTTTACAAGAAAAAAAACAACCGACTTTCAAAAAACACTACAATGTGAAAAGTAATTTAAATTTCGGAAGTCGGTGTCTTTGGTTTAGTATTTTCGTTATTTGCCACCGACTTCCAAAATTTAAGAGCATTTACGTCTAGCGCGGGAAGTCAAGTTTAGGTAAATTCTTTGCAAAAATCACTCACACAGAAGCACGCGTACATGTGTGCGTAGAGATGGCGCGTTCGCTCTGCTTATAGTCAGACTAAACCACTTTGATCCAAACAGTTTATTTATTACGCTTCTTCTCGTGTTACATGAGGCAGAACGATTTGATAAATCATATTTATATCTTAATGTTCATATTATCTTATTATTACTTCGAGCAACAACAAGCTCAACACATACTGATAGCTACATTATGTGTACTGTTAACATTAGCATGTCGGTGACGCGAGCCCATAAGATTTTCCTCTACCAAAAATCGCTCAAAGCGCCTAAAGAAGTTTTCACTTTCTGCCCTTTTTGCAATACAAAATTATGTTCAGTATTTAGAAAGATAACAAATTCAAAAAAAGAAAATCCATCTTCCTATAAGATGGACCTCTCCAAAACATCGAATGCAAACCATATCGGGTGAAATAAATATGTCGTGTGTACCTGCTCCAGATCGGATAGATGAATTTTTATTTTCAAAAGAGTTCTGTACCCTAATTACGTAATACACGATCAATTAGAATCTGAATCGTTTTGAAACAGATTGCTAATCCATTGGTTCGTACGTTCGAAAAAAAAATCTGCTCAACAACGTAAATAACACAATGAATGTTGTTGACCTGTCAAATTGAAACAGATTAGTCGGAATTGTCAACGAAAATGTGTTGTGTAATTAGATAGTTGAACGTGGCCATCAGTGACTTCTAAAGCTTCACTAATTCTCTTTCAGAGGTCATGGAAGTGAGCTGAATGTAAACGACTATAGCGGGGTGAAAACGACACCCATATGAAAAATGAGATTTTTTTTTGCAGCCGGAATCTTTAATTTATATTTCGACCTCACTGGTGCCGATTCTCTTGTACACTGAACTAAACTATCACAAAAATTCCTTACTTTTGGCTATGAGAATCACAAAGCAATTCTGCAAAAAAAATAGCCTCTATTTTTTTGTAACTAAAATCGAATTAATTTGAAAATCGCGACTCCACGTGGTACTTGTTTGCCCTACACCGTGAATTTATTTTAGAGCCGGAAGCGCACAGAGGGGGGCAGCCTCGGCGTGTTTATATGGAATTTTTCACTTTTTCTATGGAAAATGTGAAAAATGATTACCTATATGTTGAGTTTTAGGGGTTTATGGAGTTTATCAAGGGGGTCGAAATTTTCATTATTTTTGCGATAGGCCATACCATTTTCGAGATATATGCAAAAGAAAAGAAAAAAAGATACAGTAGGTACTGTTTTTGCACCTGAAGTCGAGCTGTTGGTGTGAATTTTAGTTCATGCCAACTAATTCTATTCCACAGCATTTTTAATCGCGATTAAAAATACTTAGTCAGATTTAGTTGGACAATCAAAATTTTTGGTGAAAAACGTCAAATTCAGAATAGCAAAGTAGCCTTTTTCACTAATATAATAATTCAGTGCCATCTTAGTGCTGTCAAACTAAAATATAGTTAATGTTGGTCATTTTTAGTCTAGTTTAGAGGCATTTGTGACAAGAGAATCGGCACCACTATTGACTTTAGAACCCTAAATTAGTTTTCACTTCAATAAAATGTCTTTGTGAGAGTGGCCAATCTCTGGAAGGCCTCACGGCCGACTAATTTGAAGCGCTTTGCTCGTGGAATTTTATAGTAGTTTTAAAATATTTCTAGAAAAATAATGGAACACATTTAGTTAAAATTTTAAATTGCAATTTTTAACAAGATATTCTTCTATTATTATTATTGTATTAAATTAATGAAGATATATTGAAAAAAAAAAACATTTTATTGACAAAAATTTCTTTATAATTTCGTTTTGTTTGGATTTTTATTTCTCATGTAGGGAACTTAAAATTTTTTTTGGAACGAAGTTCCTTATCGCGCGTTGTGAAAGGGGGCTAGACGGAAAAAATTCTTACGAAAAGTTGTCACGACACTTTTTGCTGTAACGCGAAATTGAATGACAGCGCACTCTGTTTTTATTTTTTTGAATTTTTTCAACCGAGCTACAGCTTTCGTTCTTGTACTGACAGAAAGCCATATAAATTCCTGACATTTTCGTAAGACAGCGTTATGTTGTTAGAGGCATAATAAATATTGTAGCAGTGGTTGAAATCACTTGTTTATCTGTGCCGTGAGAACTTCGTTCCATCCGGGTGTCCCTTGACACCTCTCAATTTTTTTTTAAGCTATTGCATAGCTTTTATCGGAGACTCTGAGCGCGGCGACCGAATGTAGAAATTCCGTAACGAAAAAAACCTGACGCGAAAGTTTGTGAGGATGGATGGATGGATGTTTGTTACTCTTTCACGCAAAAACTACCGAACGGATTTTAATGAAACTTTACAGTAATGTGGCTTATATATCAGAATAACACATAGGCTACAATTTATAAAGATTTTATGTGATTTAGCCATAATATAACGATAAGTATCCAGTAAGTCGGAAAAAATCCTGCCCTCTGAGATCTATCTTTGCGTGCGCTGCCTAAACCGCTGGAGTTACATGAAAAGAATGTATTGTGGGGTTGTTTGTCTTAAAGAGTTCTAAATAAAAATCCGCGACAGCATATATCTACCTTTTATGTGGAAGCCATTATAGCCAAAATAGTGAGCTATAAATACATTTAAATTGAATACTTTTTTTAAGTTGCATATTTTAGAGTATTTAGTTAATTCGTATCAAAATAAATACCTTCATCGCTTTCGGTATTTAATGTAGATAAAATTTGTCTTTTACACTAAGTAATTTGGACTAATATTTTAAAAGTTAGAACGATAAGAATGACCTGCGATGAGTCGACGGCGGGCGCGCAGAACGAGGGTGGAGGGGCGGGGGATAGGCAATGACGCGCGATCGCCGAGTGCGCGACCCGAACACGGGCAGACGCGTGAGGGCAGACGTCATTGACGGTTGTGTAAATTCTGCGATTTAGGGGGGGGGGTATAGGGGTATTTTTTAAAAAAAATATTTTAAATCAACAATATTATCTTCTTATTTTTGAATATATGCTATGCAATAGCTTTACCGCGGCAGTCCTCGAGTGCCACACGTATTTTTTTTTTAAACTAAATTTTTTCCTAAGGATATTAGTAATCAGATAAAAAAAAAATTGTTCGGTTGATCAGTGATTTATGATATTTGTAGCTTCTAAATTGATGCTTGAAGTGAAATTATCTAAACCTCTGTTCAGTTATTTTGATAGAATTCACAAATATTCTATTAATCTAAAAAAAATCCTAACTAAATATTAAGACAACAATATTTCCTAAAATGATTAGTAATTAATTTGGTTTTAAAATGTTTGATGGATATTAACTGGGTCGAAAAGTACTGATTTTAAACAAAACAGCGCACGAATGGCGTAATTTTTCACTTTGTTGTCTTTTATTGGAAGTCAGTTGTTTTTTTCTTGTAAAAAAGTTTTTTCGCTTTTTAGTGGGTCCAGTTTGTAAATTATCTAAGTTATATTTATTTATCCCCAAACATAGTTTATAAATATAATACAGGAACTTAAAAATAATTAAATCATTTTACACAAAATACCATATTCTCGCGTTCTCTGATTTATTCATTCGTTCATATTTGTTATCTTTATAACAATAATATGTTTGCATCCGAAACTTAACATGCTACAAGGGTAGGAACGGGGCTCATACAAAAACGCCCATCGTTCTTCGTTTGTTTGTAAGTTTGTATGTAGGGGGTGATCTCCGGAATTACGTCGGATTTGAAAAATTATTTTTGCATTGGAAGGCCCATTTCTTGAGGAAGGTTATAGGCTAATTAATATTGTAACACCGAATATTTAGTTTTAGGCGTAAAAAAAGCATTTGGAAAAATGCATGCATTTTTTTTTTAAGCTATTGCATAGCTTTTATCGGAGACTCTGAGCGCGGCGACCGAATGTAGAAATTCCGTAACGAAAAAAAAAACCTGACGCGAAAGTTTGTGAGGATGGATGGATGGATGTTTGTTACTCTTTCACGCAAAAACTACCGAACGGATTTTAATGAAACTTTACAGTAATGTGGCTTGTATATCAGAATAACACATAGGCTACAATTTATAAAGATTTTATGTGATTTAGCCATAATATAACGATAAGTATCCAGTAAGTCGGAAAAAATCCTGCCCTCTGAGATCTATCTTTGCGTGCGCTGCCTAAACCGCTGGAGTTACATGAAAAGAATGTATTGTGGGGTTGTTTGTCTTAAAGAGTTCTAAATAAAAGTCCGCGACAGCATATATCTACCTTTTATGTGGAAGCCATTATAGCCAAAATAGTGAGCTATAAATACATTTAAATTGAATACTTTTTTTAAGTTGCATATTTTAGAGTATTTAGTTAATTCGTATCAAAATAAATACCTTCATCGCTTTCGGTATTTAATGTAGATAAAATTTGTCTTTTACACTAAGTAATTTGGACTAATATTTTAAAAGTTAGAACGGTAAGAATGACCTGCGATGAGTCGACGGCGGGCGCGCAGAACGAACACACAACCACACTCCAACCGGCACAGCGGTGCTGCGTTGAAAGCCGTGTATCGTCGTTTCAGTTCGGCAGACTTCGGCACGGTGTTGGGTGCGTGCGACTAGACGGATGCGTGTAGAATAAAGTGTTTTAAAAATGAATAAACAAAGTAAATTTATTAATGAAAAAAGTGATGAAACAATAGTGAAAGAAAATGAGTGAGTACTCTATACAGGAAAAGTTTTTATCCACTGCGCAAATTTTTACAAATTAAACTTAAGGCGCTGTGAATAGTCAAAATAGGCTTCACTAAAACAGTTTTTTAGCCAAATGTATACATTTTAGAGCAACAAAAAAAAATTATGTTAATCTTGATCATATTTATGGGTGGACCATTGTGTTCAAAACATAATTTCGGTAAATTTTCTTGATAGAAAAAAATCATAAAATAATCATTCAAATTGAAATTCTAGCAATTGTAATTGTATTATTTATGAACAAATCTTGATAAAATTAATAACAGTGATGTAATAAATAATAAGAAGGGGAACTGTTGTTTTTATTTATCGATTGAAATAAGATATTTGTAAGGATTATTATAAATTAATGATAAATAACCCGAACGAGTCGAACGAAACGTCGCATCATCGCGGCGTCTGTTCGCGTCTCTTTCATTTCTACGCCGAGCGACAGTGACTGCTGAGGCGCGCTGCTTGATGGACCTGTGCAATTTTGTTCCCGCCGCCCAGAAATCATTTACGTATCTGTTTGTTGTTGAAGGCTGTTTATTACATTTTATTTTGTGATTCGTTTTTTCTAAGTTGTTGTAAATTTTTGTTTAGTTTCGGTTTTAGTCATAAGTTGTGTAAATAATCAATTTGTCTTTTTCTAAGTTGTGATTGGTAAAAAATTTTGTTCGATTTCGGTTTTAGTCTGTTGTGTAAATAAATAATCAGTGTGTGTAGTGTGTAAAAAATGGCCAACAAAAAAAATAAACGGAGGGCAATAAAGAGATCTTATTCGATGAAACAAAAACATATGATGGAAGTTGTAAAGTAAGTACCTATCTTTTTTTATTTGTGTAGATTTATTTATAGGTGCGTAATTTCGACATAGTTGCCTATAGCTCGATTGGTCTAGCGGGCTCGTGCATCGGAAAAGTCCCTAGAACAGTCACAAACCCCAAGTTCAAACCCAACAAAAGTTATAGGTATTGTTGTTACAACATTTTTCATTTCTTTATTTGAAATAATTATTTTTTATATTATTATTTTACTATTTGTTGATTTCCTTGTTAGAAAAATGATTTTCTGTAATTTTTATTTTTGTAGATTTCCTTATTTTTGAAACAATTACATATATATATATTTTTTTGTTATAGTAAAAAGAAACGGTTGGCGAGCAATCCGCCGGCAGATGAACCATCGGAGAAAGCATTTCATGAGTAAGCTGATACGTGGTTACAGAATATTGTAGTAGGTAACTAGTAATGCGAAAGGAGGTCATTGAACTCATCATTATGAACAACTTTTACTATGGCTTAAAAAATACAAGTATCTACTATAAATCAGAGAGATAGCGATGACTGGGTAGAACTAAGAAAAAATATGATAACAGCATCAAATTTCGGATTAGTAGTGAAAAGAAGAGAAAATAACAGCAAAGCCAAGTTAGTGGAAAATATTTTATATAAATATAATCTCGGTAATATAGCGGCCATCGCACATGGCGTCGAAAATGAGCATCTCGCTCTACAGCAACTTGCCATCCAAGAAAATGTCGCCATTGAGCCGTGCGGGTTGTTCGTGGACCATGATCTTCCCTTTGTTGGAGCAACGCCCGATGGTTTGATAGGCCAAGACACAATCGTAGAAGTGAAATGTCCTTTAGTGGCATTCAAAAAGGGTCTAGAAGAATGTTTAAAAGAAAACAAGGTACAGATGTGGAAATATAATAAAAAAAGTGGTCTGATTGAAGTGAACAAAAATAGTAATTGGTACCATCAGATTCAAGGGCAGCTCCATGTAACACGTAGAGAAAAGTACTTGTTTGCTGTGTGGTGTGGTGAAAACAAGCCACTAAAAACAGAAATTATAAAAAAAGATGACGATTTTTGGGAAAAAAAGATGAAGGAAAAGCTGGTGTCGTTTTTCATGAACTGGCTTTTGCCTGAAATAGTCGATTCACGGCGAGCGCGGGGGATGCCACTGCGAGAAAAAGAATCGTCATTAGGAGTCACATCAACTGACGACAACAAAGAAAACCACCCTTGTTGTAGTAGAACACTAAATTTTGAAGAATTGTGACTTATATACTACTTATGTCTCTAGATTTCGCTCCGTATGCGTAAATACGTCAAAAGTGATAAAATTTAATTTATTAGCTTGTTTGAATATTATTCCTGTTCATTCACCTGTTCCAATACATCTATCCATCTACGCCGTCCTTATGTCCACCCTTTCATTCGTCTCTCCACGCATCCGTGTAAACACCAGTTGCGTTGTCCAAAACAAACCTGCTGTTTTATACAAAAAGGTTATTCACTCGTGAAAAATGTATGAAACTGCTTTTTTGTGATTTTATGTCTGGCTCCATAGTAAAAGTTGTTCATAATAATGAGTACAATGACCTCCTTTGGTATTACTACACTCTTTTGGGTATCTTATTTTTGTCCAGAATCAACCTTCAAGCTTGGTGGACGTTTTTATCTTATTTTTATTATTTTACTCTTGATTCTGAAGAAAAATATATCTATAGGAATAATAATGATAGTTTTTATAAATTTTTCCAAAATATTAAAAAAAAGAAAACAAAACAATGTACATATTTTAAAAATAAGAACATGAAAATAAAATGTAGAATCCATAATTTTAAAAATAAGAAAACAAAAAAGTGCGGCTATTGAGATTCGAACCTAGTGATCACCGCGGAAGCGCTGTGCGAAGCCGGATAGCGGGGCGCTGGGCCAATCGTACATTAATATATTTAGCGAAATTACGCTTCTTTATATAATAGACGTTGCGTATCGGCGAGATTCGCGCGGTGCACCCCGCAGTGGGCGGGACTACTCGTCTCCCACTTCGCCCGCTTCACCCCCTCAAATACATAAACGATGTCTATTCACAGCGCCTTAAACGAGTTTTATTAAACATATATTTTTTTTTATTTTGCGGCGTTTGACTTCTCAAAGAAAAAAATATGCTTTCTTCGATTTCGATCGCCAGTCGGGGTCTGCCAGACCCTCGTGCATGATTCGGGGTTCTGAACTGTCCGTGATCAAGCAGCCTTTGAGTGGCCGCTAAAATGGTCCTTTCATTAGGGACCGCGGGGTTAAGGATTCCATGGGCTCGCATTCGAGGTATGCTCTCCGTCGCATACATTCTGCGAGCTACTCGCAAACTTTCAACACTCAGTACATACACTCGCACCATCACGTAAAACTCACGGTTACTGAAGTCCGACATCGTGACCGGCAGGTACAAGCACGACACACGTGCGGCGCGGCGCTTGCGCGGGAAAGCGATTAGACGCGACGTCACACGACAGCGCGTGCGATGAGCGAACTGTCGGCCACAGCGCCCGGCGCCGCCCTACCGCCCGGGAGGGGGTTCCACCCCCGTGCAACACCGCCGCTTACGCGCCGCCGCGCGCGCCCATTGTTATTATTACGAATAGATTGTGTCCATATTTTGCTGATTTAAAGTAGGATAAAAAATAAAAATAAAGTATTGAATAAATAATGGAAATGTGTTCTATTACTGATATTGAACCACCAAAAAAAATTTGCGCACTGGTTAAAAACTTTTCCTGTATACATACATTTTTTAAGCTATTGCATAGCTTTTATCGGAGACTCTGAGCGCGGCGACCGAATGTAGAAATTCCGTAACGAAAAATACGTGTGGCACTCGAGGACTGCCGCGGTAAAACTATTGCATAGCATATATTCAAAAATAAGAAGATAATATTGTTGATTTAAAATATTTTTTTTTTAAAATACCCCTATACCCCCCCCCCTAAATCGCAGAATTTACACAACCGTCAATGACGTCTGCCCTCACGCGTCTGCCCGCGTTCGGGTCGCGCACTCGGCGATCGCGCGTCATTGCCTATCCCGCCCCTCCACCCTCGTTCTGCGCGCCCGCCGTCGACTCATCGCAGGTCATTCTTATCGTTCTAACTTTTAAAATATTAGTCCAAATTACTTAGTGTAAAAGACAAATTTTATCTACATTAAATACCAAAAGCGATGAAGGTATTTATTTTGATACGAATTAACTAAATACTCTAAAATATGCAACTTAAAAAAAGTATTCAATTTAAATGTATTTATAGCTCACTATTTTGGCTATAATGGCTTCCACATAAAAGGTAGATATATGCTGTCGCGGACTTTTATTTAGAACTCTTTAAGACAAACAACCCCACAATACATTCTTTTCATGTAACTCCAGCGGTTTAGGCAGCGCACGCAAAGATAGATCTCAGAGGGCAGGATTTTTTCCGACTTACTGGATACTTATCGTTATATTATGGCTAAATCACATAAAATCTTTATAAATTGTAGCCTATGTGTTATTCTGATATATAAGCCACATTACTGTAAAGTTTCATTAAAATCCGTTCGGTAGTTTTTGCGTGAAAGAGTAACAAACATCCATCCATCCATCCTCACAAACTTTCGCGTCAGGTTTTTTTTTCGTTACGGAATTTCTACATTCGGTCGCCGCGCTCAGAGTCTCCGATAAAAGCTATGCAATAGCTTAAAAAAAAACCTGACGCGAAAGTTTGTGAGGATGGATGGATGGATGTTTGTTACTCTTTCACGCAAAAACTACCGAACGGATTTTAATGAAACTTTACAGTAATGTGGCTTATATATCAGAATAACACATAGGCTACAATTTATAAAGATTTTATGTGATTTAGCCATAATATAACGATAAGTATCCAGTAAGTCGGAAAAAATCCTGCCCTCTGAGATCTATCTTTGCGTGCGCTGCCTAAACCGCTGGAGTTACATGAAAAGAATGTATTGTGGGGTTGTTTGTCTTAAAGAGTTCTAAATAAAAGTCCGCGACAGCATATATCTACCTTTTATGTGGAAGCCATTATAGCCAAAATAGTGAGCTATAAATACATTTAAATTGAATACTTTTTTTACGTTGCATATTTTAGAGTATTTAGTTAATTCGTATCAAAATAAATACCTTCATCGCTTTCGGTATTTAATGTAGATAAAATTTGTCTTTTACACTAAGTAATTTGGACTAATATTTTAAAAGTTAGAACGATAAGAATGACCTGCGATGAGTCGACGGCGGGCGCGCAGAACGAGGGTGGAGGGGCGGGATGGACCCGAACGCGGGCAGACGCGTGAGGGCAGACGTCATTGACGGTTGTGTAAATTCTGCGATTTAGGGGGGGGGGTATAGGGGTATTTAAAAAAAAAAATACGTGTGGCACTCGAGGACTGCCGCGGTAAAGCTATTGCATAGCATATATTCAAAAATAAGAAGATAATATTGTTGATTTAAAATATTTTTTTTTAAAAATACCCCTATACCCCCCCCTAAATCGCAGAATTTACACAACCGTCAATGACGTCTGCCCTCACGCGTCTGCCCGCGTTCGGGTCGCGCACTCGGCGATCGCGCGTCATTGCCTATCCCGCCCCTCCACCCTCGTTCTGCGCGCCCGCCGTCGACTCATCGCAGGTCATTCTTATCGTTCTAACTTTTAAAATATTAGTCCAAATTACTTAGTGTAAAATACAAATTTTATCTACATTAAATACCGAAAGCGATGAAGGTATTTATTTTGATACGAATTAACTAAATACTCTAAAATATGCAACTTAAAAAAAGTATTCAATTTAAATGTATTTATAGCTCACTATTTTGGCTATAATGGCTTCCACATAAAAGGTAGATATATGCTGTCGCGGACTTTTATTTAGAACTCTTTAAGACAAACAACCCCACAATACATTCTTTTCATGTAACTCCAGCGGTTTAGGCAGCGCACGCAAAGATAGATCTCAGAGGGCAGGATTTTTTCCGACTTACTGGATACTTATCGTTATATTATGGCTAAATCACATAAAATCTTTATAAATTGTAGCCTATGTGTTATTCTGATATATAAGCCACATTACTGTAAAGTTTCATTAAAATCCGTTCGGTAGTTTTTGCGTGAAAGAGTAACAAACATCCATCCATCCATCCTCACAAACTTTCGCATTTATAATATTGGTTGGAGTGGGGGGTGTCAGGTTCCCGTTTTTCGTTACGGAATTTCTACATTCGGTCGCCGCGCTCAGAGTCTCCGATAAAAGCTATGCAATAGCTTAAAAATATTTTAAATCAACAATATTATCTTCTTATTTTTGAATATATGCTATGCAATAGCTTTACCGCGGCAGTCCTCGAGTGCCACACGTATTTTTTTTTTTTGAATTTGATGTTGTACCCGTTTTATCGGATACAACATCAAATTCAATGTTACAATTGCATAACATAATCAATATTCTAGTAACTTAGTTAGCCACATTTCTTATTACCATACAGTAGGTATTAATTCCAAATTAATCAAAACAGGTAAATATTTGACAGCTATTTACGACGTTGCCAAGTTTCAGAATAAACGCTCTTAACCTGGGTCAAATGAATTTTATTTTCTTTCTTTCTTACACATTCCTTAGCAGAAATGTTCTGACTAGCCGTACGTAGATAGTTGACACGCACGGGTCGGACCTCCCCAGTAGAGCCGGACCGCGTGGAGCTGTACTACTTCGAGCACGGCTCGGGCGACTTCCTGTCGGCGTGCGGAGGCGCGCGGCCCACACGCGTGGAGCGCGCGGCGAGGCGCGGCGGCCGGGCGGCGGGCGCGCTGCTGGCCGAGCTGCTGGCGGCGCCGCAGCTGCTGCTGGCGCTTCCCGTGGCGCTGCTGCTGCAAGTGCAGCGCACAGTGCTGCTGTTGCTGCGCGGTGCCGCGACGGGTCTGGTGCAGACGGCGTCGGACTACGCGCTGAAGCCGGCACTAGCGCTGACGTTTAACGCGTTGCTGCAGCCGCTGCTGGTGTTCTGCGGCAACGTGGCGCGCGGCGTACGCGCAGCGCTGCGGCCGCTGGCGGGTGCGCTGCAGGACGCGCTGGAACCGGCCGCGCGCCTGCTGGGTGCCGTGCGCCTGGTGGACGTGCACGTGGCGTGCCACCACGCCGCGCACGTGTAGCCCACACCGTACGTCAATAAGTGCACGACTAGTGTTCTAGGGCTACACCCACCTCATAATATGCTTTTGATATTATATTATGTGTACAAAAATCAAGTTAGCAAAAGCAAGTATTAATGCTCCCGCAAACAGGCGCGATGCGCCGACGCAACGCGACGCGGCACCGATAAAACAATTTCCGAGAAGTTTTCATAGAAATTGTTCCACCAGCGTCGCGTCGCGCCTGTCAGCGGGAGACTGTGTGCTCTAGTATATAGCAAATTATATTAAATAATATAATATATGCTTAGTCGTCTTTCAATGGAAGTAATCAGTAGTGGTACATAGGTACATTAGATAAAGGTAGACAGTTGTGCTCAGATTGTATATTTCTGTTGCCGCTATAATAACAACAAATAAGTAATAAAAATTAAATAAAGTTAAAAAATTAAAGGACCGCGCCATTCAATAGACGTGATTTAAAAAAAAAAATGTGGGGTTACATTGTCTAAAACTCCTCGAGTAGACCACAATTTTTTTCTTCAAAAATGCTGCTTCATTTTTGAAGAAAAATATATTTAGACCGTAAAAGTTGTCAGTTTTAGACCATTTCTGTACGAGCTCTATCGCAACAACTGGTATGTATGTGTTCCTTGTGCTCTATAGATCACGAAACTGCCGGTTTTAAGAAGAGGAAGTCGGAACGAGCATATCTGGACGTCAGAAAGATGGCGGCTGACCGTTTCAAGTTTTTGTTCATTTCTCGAATTCTATTGTATCAATTTCGTTGTTTGATACTTCATTGAAAAGGTTATTTGATTGTCTTTGATAGCTTTTTAAAAACCTACTAATTAAGTATTGTGGTTGTTAAAATATTAAGAAAAATATGTTTTTTTTTTCGTTCATTTACACATGATTAGACATATAATGGGATACTTTTGCGTAATATGTCATTATTAAAATTAAAGCACGTTCCTTTACCTTACCAAAAAGGTAAATATGACGATGCTTTTACAGAATTAATCAAACAAGTCGATCTCGCGAAATAAATATTTGCTGTTCCCTACGTTTCGACGAGATATACGAACATAAATGTAGGGAACAGCAGATTTCTTTTTCACGATTTCAGCGTTGGTCCCATAGTAAAAGTTGTTCATAATAATGAGTACAATGACCCCTTAAGAGGTTTAGGGTAAACAAAAACTAAGGTTGTATATGCGCTCAGTAGTCTGTGTGAGATGTACAATAATATCCTGACTGGTATGGTTAAGAAAATGCCAATTATCGACCCTATATGCTTCTTAAAAAAATCATAGATTACTATTGGGACAGAATAGAAACAGTAGCCTAGCATAGCAAAAATTAGTCTACTCGTATATTTCCAAAAATACCAGCCGCTGTCGCTGTTCAAGTCTTGAAACGTCTTTGCAATGAACAAAGTGAAAATGTTACAATATTAACAACTGAGGGAATGGGAGATGAAAATCAACTAACCACACGAATGTTTTTCCACGTCGCCCAAAAAACTAAGCATGATTTGTCTTTGGTAGAGGGCTTAGAAAATAATGTCACAGAAATAACAAACGATGCTGCAGCGCGTTTTGTCCCAGACAGCTTGCAAATGTTGCTTGACTTGTGATCTTGTATTTGTAAAAAGTACGGTGTGTAATTTAAAATGAAAATAAATAAAGCTATTTGTCTCAAATACTTATTTACATATCTTTTTCGTTATTTAATCTCGTAGTCTCAAACCTTAGAAAACCAAAAGGAAGTCAAGCATGAGGTGGTACTTTCTTTACGGAATTGGTCACAACTTGTTTGTTTATTATTGCACCACAATGATGTTTATATTTTTGGTAAGATAAAGAAACGTACTATAATTTTTGGTATGAACTTACGCTTATGTTTCTCTTATTTTAGTTATACCGGTAAAAAGGAAAATGTACCTACTTAGACGAAATAAAAAAAAAACATATTTTTCTTAATATTTTAACAACCACAATACTTAGTTAGTAGTTTTTAAAAAAAGCTATCAAAGACAATCAAATAAACTTTTCAAAGAAGTATCAAACAACGAAATTGGTGCAATAGAACTCGAGAAATGAACAAAAACTTGAAACGGTCGGCCGCCATCTTTGTGACGTCACAGCTATGCGCGTCCCCACTTCCTTCTTTTAAAACCGGCAGTTCCGTGTTCTATACAAGGAACACATACATAACAATTTTAGGTATAAAGAGGAGATGGCTACGATAAATCTCAAAATGCTTGATTGCCTCCTAACTAGGTACTTGGGATACAAATTAGAAACATAATTCAGAACAATCTGTGGGTCCTATTCCCATGTAGGTAGTGCAGTACTGGAAGCTAGGTTTTAATTTAAACGCTCCTTTGAGCAGCCGTTTATTTCGGTTATCAAATCCGATATTACCACCTAATAAAAGGGATAACGCTGATCTGTGACTATTTAGAGTTCCGTACGAACTTCCCTTAAAAGCGTAATACTATCGGGACAGAGCAATAATAAAAGTGATAATTATTATTTACGCAATATTGCCACCACAATTTGAACGACAAGTTATATTGCTGCATCGTATTTTTTGATAATGACGCCAGCATCAGGAACACCATTCGGTGACGCCGCGCAGCGAGAACGCCTACCTAAGAGTACTGCGGCACCCAGGATAAGGGGATTTCTGTAACATAATACTATATGATGTTCGTTCGGGTCTATCCAAATTATATCAGAAACTATTGTTTTCATTAATTGTGGGTGCCAGGCCACCAGCCATACCAGTGGTACTTTCCTGTATTATTTTGTGAAGACACTTAAGAATAAGTGGAAAAGGGGGAAAAGCATAAAAGAACATGTTCCAGTTAGCTGTAAAGGCATCTATAGAAAGAGCGTCAGGATCCTTTCTCCATGACATATAATCCTGACATGCGGCATTGGCCGAGAGGCAAATAGGTCGATTACGGGTTTACCGAGACTTTTTGATATTCGTTCAAAGGCTAAATCGGAAACTTCGCATTCCGTGTTAGCCTTGGTATTAATGTACGAGGCAAATAACCAGATGTTTCTCTCTTCAGACCATTTCCAAATTTATGTAGGAGCGTTTATTCTGAAAGTCAAATATTTTGCTGTTTTGATTACTTTGGCAATATTACTGTATAGAAATAAGAAATGTGGCTAACTAGTGAACTAGAATATTGATTATCAAATGCAATAATTTTTATAGTATCACCGAATATTTAGTTTTAAATGTAACAAAAGTATTTAGAAACTTTCCAAATGCCTTTTTTACACATAAAACGGGTACAACATCAAATTCAATGTTATAATAATTGCAATTCATTATTAATATTCCGCTAGTTAGCCACATTTCTGATTTCCATACAGTATTATTGCCAAATTAATCAAAACAGCAAACTTTTGACTGCTATTTACGACGTTGCCAACTTTTACGATAAACGCTGTTAATTGTTATCTCTAAAAGAATTATAGCTGGACTAGTGGTATGGTTATGGTTAGTAAAGAATCGATTTAATTATAAAAAGTCGATACTTATATCAATTTTCATAAATCTTTGAAAGTGTGCATGTTATCTTGTAGATTGAAAGGTCTACCTGGTTAATATATATCTGAAGAATGTAGCGACTCATATAATATTGATCGAACTTCGCTTATGAAGTTCGTTTCATCATCATTATATTGAGTACCTAATTAAATAGTTAGTTAAATATTGCTAAAAGTATACAAAGTTTGTATGTGTGCAAGAATAGAAATACAGAAATATTAGTACTGAACTGGTGTATCATTACAATACGGTATATGTTTGTTCTGGGGTCAATGGGGAACTATATGACCAGCATAGTATTGACGAACAGTACCCTGATGTTGAAGGTCAAAACTCAAATTTAGACTTCACTTTTGATATAGAGACAAAGCTTAGGGAACCATCAGTTCCAAAAACCCGTGAGTTTCTTAAAATACTACTAGATGTCCAGCGCTTAGGCATCTTAGTCAGAGGTAAGGTATTCTGATACTCAAAAGCTCTCTATAATTACACACCAAGAGACTTAGAAACAAACGAAGAGATACAAATTATATTTTTTTTTTTAATTTATTTAGTACATGGAGGACTTACAGCTAACAAATACACAACAAATGAGGAAGCAATATTCACCAGAAAGCCAATTACAAGTCCTCGCGCTTAGAATTACACTAGAAATACAAGTAAGACGCAAGCACAGACAGCAGTACACGACTCAAATTGATAAAGACAAAAAAAAAAAAAAAAAAAAAAAAAAAAAAAAAAGATATAACAAAAGTAAAGTAAAAATAGAACTGCTTAAAATAACTGCTGTCACTTAAAAAAAATTAGGCTTAAGCACCTTCTTGCAGAGTTCACACTAGTTACAAAAGGATCCAAATCATGTCGCTTGCATATCTCATTAAAATGTCTGCTTGCACGCACAATATAGCTGTTCTGCCTATAATTCGATGATGAATGAAGAACACACATGGGAGGGTTATTACGTAATTTTTTCCTGGGCACATTAAAGTAAAATTTGGACAATAGTTCAGGACTATCAATATCGTTGTGGAGGATTTTCAACAAAAACAGACAGTTTGCAATATTACGTCGTTCTACTAGTGGCAGTAGATGGAATTTCTTACAAAGTCGAAGATACTCAGCTGAGTCATATGGAACCTTTTGGTGAAAACAAAGATATTTTATGAAACGTTTTTGAATATTTTCAATGCGGTCGATGTATTTATGATACCGTGGATTCCATATCTGAGATGCATACTCAAGCGGACTCCTTACGTATGTACAATACAATATTTTGAGCGTTTTAGCCTTCGTAAAACACTTAGAAAGTCGCATTATAAAACCAAGTAGTTTAGATGCTTTTTTAACAATAGCTCCAATGTGTGCATCAAAAACTAATTTACTGTCTTGATAAACGCCCAAATCACGAATTGTATTGCACCTCGACAAGATATCGCCAGCCAAAGTATAGGTAGTGACCAGGACCGCACGTTTCCTAGTGTAGGTAATAACGGAGCATTTAGATGGGTTGAGATCTAGTTTATTAGCCCGACAATACTCTTCGAGCCGACATAAATCAGCTTGTAGTGCAAGCATGTCATCAAGCGATTCAATAGTGGCAAAAATTTTCATGTCATCGGCAAAACATAGTAGTTGGGATGAATGGAAACACTGATCGATGTCGTTCACATAAACTACAAATAAGAAAGGACCGAGTAACGAACCTTGAGGTACTCCACTGGGTACGTTTACCCAGCTAGATACATAGTTGTTAATAACTACTGCTTGTGACCTGTTATCAATATAAGAAGAGAACCACCTTAGCAGGTCTCCACGGATGCCTATGTGTCTTAACTTCATTATTAGGGATTCGTGCTAGATCCGATCAAACGCCTTGCTGTAGTCAGTGTAAACTACATCGACCTGCTTACCATTATCCATAGCTTCCGTAATGAAGTCATTAAATAAAATCAGGTTAGAAGTGGTAGACCGCCCTTTTAAAAACCCATGCTGAAAAGAGCTCAACGAGTTAGCTAGGGCAGGATATAACTGGTCATAGATAATCCTCTCAAATATTTTAGCAATAATGCACAGTTTAGAAATAGGCCTGTAATTAGTCATCTCAGTCTTTGAACCCTTCTTATGCACAGGTGTGATATACGCAGATTTCCATACTCTAGGGACGACACCTTGGGACAAAGACTTGGTGAACAAAATTGAGATAGGAAGAGCAATGGAAGGTGCGCATTTAATAAGGAATTTAGAAGGTATATTGTCAGGGCCAGCACCTTTAGAAGGATCCAGGCTGCGAAGCAGACCAGTCACAATATCAACATTTATTTCAATGTGACAAATGTCTGAAGGCGTTCCATCATAGTCAGGAGAGAGGTCAGTGGATGCACTCGGAGAATTAGGTGAAGTGGGGTCGAGAAAGGTTGATAGGAAGTAAGACGAAAAGGCCTCACAAATAGAATCCCCAGAAAGAAATACTTCATTATTATAGTTTAAAGTATTAGGAATAGCGTTGGATTTATAGCGATTTTTAACATAGGACCAGAAATGTTTAGGGTGGTTTTTAATTAAATTTTCAGTTTGATTAAGATAAGATTCATAACAAGTAGCTTCCATTGTCTTTACTCTTTCACGCAAATATTTAAAAGTTAACTCGTCAGATTTGTTACCATAAATTTTGATTTTTTTTAAGTATTTATATTTCTCCTTAATTGTTTTGATGAGTGATGCACTGTACCAAATTGGATATGAATTATTACGAACTAGCTTTTGCGGTATATATTTATTTTGAAATCGTTTGATAGTGTCCATAAAGAATGCAACAGAATCATCCAGTGATCTGATTGAGAACTCATGATCCCAGTTAATAACAGAAATTTCTTTGCTTATTGAATCAAAATCGCCTTTACTGTACAAATACCGCAAACGAGGCGCATGATCAAGGGGAGGAAGTTCAAAGGTATCTACAGTAATTAATAAAGCCGGGTGATATGGATCAATAGGTACTAAAGGATCAGCACACTCACTAACACAGGCAATCTTATTTGAGAGAACCAAATCTAACAGTTTCCCCTGTCCATTAACAACCCCATTATACTGACCAAAGTTCAGCGTGCACAACTCATCCACCAGCAGACATTCGTCACTAGTGGCGGGGTTCACTGGGACAAGTGAAAGATTATTGGATGGAGCCCACGCTATTCCACTCATATTAAAGTCACCCAAAACTAAAAATACATCGGATGTCTTATTCAGAGCAGTTTGGTTCAATTTTGACAGGAAATTATTAAGCTGTTCCGAAAACGAGAACCCCCTGTTTTGTTTACATAAGTAAACCGCGCAGATATATATGTTCATGTGTTCACGTGACTTAATTTTTTTAAGCCGTAAATTGATCCATATGTCCTCCGCCGTGGAGTGAAGTAGCGGTTGCGGGGTGACAGGCAACTCCTTACGCGTCGCAATGAGTACTCCACCACCCCTGGTTTGACCAGTCATTGTGTAGTCCCGGTCGCGACGCCACACCAAGTATCGGTCATCGAACAACTCTGAGTTTAAAACACCATCTAATAACCACGTCTCTGTTAAAACAATAATATCGTATGAATTAATGAGTACCTGACGATAAAACAAGTCTGTTTTTGTGCGCAATCCCCGTACGTTCTGATAGAACACAGTCAGACATTCATTACTATTATTAGCCATTACTAATAGCATAGGCAATGATTGAATAAGCATCAATAACATTAAAACATAAAATTAACAGCCAATTAAATTCGAAACAAATAACGATTGCGCATAGAAAAAATATATAATCTAAAAGTGGGTAAAAATAAGTTAGTTCAATAGAATTGTGCAACTCATCCGATGATCGGCGCGTGCGAGCAAGCAAGCAACAATATATCACGAGCGTATGCGTAAGCGAGATACATATATAGCGAATAATTACAACTCGAAGACAAACAGCGCGATAAGGAATACAATAGTGGATCATTAGCGATACAGAGGTGCTAAACCTTTTGCAAAAATAAATCAAATAACGACACATTTTAAATTTAAATAAGTAAAAATAAAAACTGCTTACAATATTTTGTTTAAATCCAAGTCTTTTCGCACTATAAACGTTTTGCAGTTAATGTCTTTCCGCACGTGAATTTTACCGTGTTTCACCCATACAAATTCATAATGTTTCTCTTTGGCTATAACTTTCACTTTGTTCAATAATTTCTTGGATTCTACACTTAGATGGTCGTTAACATAGATACGTTGAGGTGCCCCCTGGAAACCTATGTCAGAAGTGGATAGGTCCTTAACAGCGCGCGCAACTGCTATAAAGTCTTCCTTTACATATCTATTAAGGAAGCTCACTATCACCAGTTTCTCCTTTGAATTGTGTATAGGAATCCTTGAAATATAGTTAATTTGGGTCTGGAGCACAAGTGTAATTTGTTCTACGGCAGATGGCGTCTACGATAGTGAACAAATTTTCATCCTTCTTTAGAGGTACACCTTTTATTTCAACATTATTGAGCCGGGAACGCTGGTCACTGGAAGAGAGCTCGAGTTTTGTTGAGGCCAATTCTGCTTGAAGCGAAGAGCCTCCGAGTTTGAAAAGCTCCGAGCCACCGTGCTTGGAGCTTTTCAAACTCGGAGGCTTTAGCCTCTAGCTCAACAAGTCTGGTGTCGAAGTCGTCGAGTCTGCCACTAAAGAAATCGCAGCTCTTTTTGACCTCAATCAGCTCCTCTTTGATGGATCTAATGTCATTTACTAATGTTGGCAAATTCAGCAGCTGCTGCTTCATTTCGCGAATCTCGCTCAGCACAATATCCAGAGAGGCGGGGGGTTGCGGTGAAAGCAGAGTCGGCGACGATTTGCACGCAGAACATTTCCACTGTCCTCTTCGATCTGCGCCCAGTTTCCTCCAACTCGCCTCAGACACACCCGCACAAGAAAAGTCCAAAAGCTTCTTGCAACTTGCACCCCATCGTTGAACTGACTATTGCAATTTGCACACGACTTCATCACTAGCAAAATAGTTATAATTGAAAATATAATAAACGCAAATTAAGATAATCGTAAAAAGGTTGACGATCTATTTATTGAGCCAAATGCGTACTGTGCTAGTGCGTGCTCATACGGTTATGAGATATAATAAAAATGAACTGATGATACCTTATGTCACTTGGCACATGCTGATAAATCATATGCAGTAATTACTTTTTGCATCCTAAAACAAAAATAATTGTTAGAAGCTATTCGTAATTTTGGTTTGTGGGCAAAAAATCACAATGTTGAAAAACTCGTAAGGATTATAAAAGAACCCTAATAACATCGAATATAGTCCGAAAGGTGACCTAACCTGCATGCCTGAAAGATATTTCTCGGCCGCATGTGAAGCCAAGTTAGCGGCCTATGGGCGGCTTTAAAATTCTGAAACCAGTTTATAACCACACGAAAAAGAAGATCGAATATAGTGGATAATCGCGGCCGTTTCTCTACTATACACCTCTAGGTTAATAATTTAGGAAGTCAGGTAATCTAGTAACTGTAGGTGGGAGTTCTGGTCAGTCGTAGATTTAGTAGTGATAAAATAATAGTCGTGTGGTTCGGTGGTAGTATTTATTATTGTCTGGGGTCGGGCGCGCGCGGCTGCGGCGCGGCCAGGTGCGCCACCACGACGTGCGAGTGCGGGTGGCGCGTCAGCAGGCGCGGCGCGGGCCCCGGCGCGGCCCCCGGCGCGGCCCCCGGCGCGGGCCCCGGCGCGGGCCCCGGCGCGGGCGCGGCCCGGCGCACGGCCACCTGCTGCAGCTGCAGCTTGCGCACGGTGGGCGCGGACTCGCTGCTCCCGGCGCCGCTCTGCTAAACGTAAACTCTATTATTAATCCTATATATCAAAACGAATACAAACAAAAATAATAAAGTTTCGAACTGAAGTTATTGCTTGTATAAGGTACAGGTTGATCTTAGTTACAATAGACTATTCATCATTTGATACATTCAGTATCAAAAGATGTGTATCACATGAATTCAATATTGTCTACAATATTTGTTCCATAATATTGTATAAATTACATTAGATACAAAACACGATGTATTAATCTTATTTTTTTTTTCGTTGATCATTACTTGCGTGCGCTAAGTAACATAATTATGAGACGTCATATAGCCCGCGGAACAACATAGCGGTTCGAACGGTACCTTGTTTGTCAAAATATAAGTAGTTTACTAGCTATACGGTAACAGATGAATACACATACATACCCAACAGGGTATAGAACTGCCGTACTCCCGTACTGTAGTAGAGGAATGATTTTAACAAAAATCATTCCTCTACTTTGGTTTTGAGGTACACGGGTAATAAAGTGTTTCACGATAAGAACACATATCGAGCCGACAAAAATTAAACAAACTAAAGTTGTGAGAGCCATTATGCATGACCAATAAATTGTTGACAACTTTTATAATGAGTAAAGCTCACCTGAGCGTGGGTCGCGGCCGTCTGGTGAAGGATCTTAAGATGTCTCGCTGGAAAAGTCTGCTGTCGATAGAGGAGCTGCGCCGCGCCGGGTGTGCCGGCGGACGGGGCGGGCGCGGCCGGCGCGCGCGCCGCGTGGGTCGCGTGGGTGGCGTGGGCCGCGTGGGTGGCGTGGGCCGCGTGGGCCGCGAGGGCTGCGTCGCCCGCGGGCCGTACGCGCCGCGCCGCGTCCGCCTTGCCGCCCGGCGCCGCCGCGACCACGATGCGCTGCGGCGGCGCGGGCGCGGCGGGCGCGGCGCTGGGCCCGGGCGCGGGCGGCGCCGCGCCGGCCTTGAGCTTCTCCTTGGCGATGCGCTCGGCGCGGCGCGAGGCCACCTCCATGGGCGAGGGCGGCGCGTCCAGCTCCACGCCGTGCTCGTGCAGCAGCGCCGCGTGCTTGGGGTTGCCGGCCGCTTGCTCATCGTGGCGCCGCTTGGGCTGCGCACGCCGGCGCTCGGCGGCGTCGCGCATGGCGTCCAGGCGCGCTAGCGGCGGGCGCGGCGCGTCGTCGTCCAGGCGGCGGCGCGCGGCGGGCGGGCGGCGGTGGCGCCGGCGCGCGCGCTCGGGGTCGGCCAGCGCGTCGTGCCGCTCGCGACAGGCGCGCGGCGAGCGGTAGGCGCGCGCGGCGCCGCCCACCAACTCGGCCGCCCACTCCCAGTTGGGCGCCAGCGCGGCGGGCGGCTCGGCGGGCAGGCGCTGCAGGCGCAGCGCGCGGCGCAGCGCGGCGTCCTCGCTGGGCGCCCAGTCCGGCTGCGGCGTGTGCGGGTGCGGGTGCGGGTGCGGCGCGGCGCGCGGGCGCGGGCGGGGCCGCGGGCCGGCGCGCTCGAACAGCGACAGCGGCGCGTGGCTGGGGCGCGGCGCGGCGCGGGCCCGGCGCGGCTCGCGGGCGGCGCGCGGCTCGCGGCGCGGCACGGCCGGCAGCGCGCTGTCGGGCGCGGGCCCGGCGCGGTAGAGCGCGCGCGCCCAGCTGTCGCAGTACACGTCGCCGTCGCCGGAGGGCGGCGTGGGCGGACACCACATCTGTAAATTTATCTTCTTTTATTTAAATTTATCTTGTCATTGAAATGCCAGTTATTGCTATAACAAATATCGACTATTTATTCAAGGAGTATATTATAACTCGGCCTGCCTACCCTACCTACCCTACCTTTTCATTGTTTTTAAGATGTATTCTGCTATTCGGGGCGGAGACAAATCCAACGAATCAAACACCATGAAAATTGGTCCAGCAGATCTCGAGTTATAAGTGTTGTAACAAACACGACTTTCTTTTATATATATAGATGTCGTAGGTCTATAGGTAATATGGGGGAGAGCACGGGTTGGCGACGTATTGCCCAAAGTCGTCATTCAATAACGAATTTCAAAAGGAAGACTGTTGCTGGGAATTGGAACTCCAATCATATTCCCTTCATGTGATTTTAAATCCTCCGAGCTAACTAGACAAATAAAATATATAGTTACTTTTCGAAATATTATAAAATATTTTTGTAAACATGTCCGAAGGAAGTACGACCAGAGAATATGAGCTACACCAGGGGTCACCAATTATTTTTATTTAGGGTCCATATAAAAAACAACCGGCCAAGTGCGTGTCGGATCACGCACAGTGAAGGGTTCCGTAGTTGGGATTAATAAATTTTATCCCAAGAACAAACTTAACATTGTAGTCGAAAAACATGTTCCCCCATACTTTCCAACAAATGTAAGTTTGTCCGCACAATATTGAGTGATTTACCACGTTAATTTAATACCATAGACTTCTCAACAAATTAAGATCAAATTAACCGAAGATCTTTGGGGAATGTCCATTAAAGTCTGTACTTCCATAATTGAGACCATAGCGCCTTACTTAGCCTTAATATTTAATTTGTGTGTGGACCAAAGAGTCTTCCCGGATTTAATGAAATACAGTAAGGTAATACCACTTTTCAAATCCGGGGACAGTAAAGACACCAAAAATTATAGACCCGTGTCCGTGTTGCCGGTTTTCAGGAAGATGTTTGAAAAGGTAATGCTTAATCAAATGCTCAATCATTTTAACACAAATAAAATCCTTCATGATCAACAGTATGGTTTCACCAAAGGACGTTGTACGACCGACGCCGGTGTAACCTTATTAAGACACATTTTTAACGCGTGGGAAGAGGCCCAAGACGCTATAGGAATCTTTTGTGACCTCTCCAAGGCATTTGATTGCGTCGATCACGAAACCTTACTCTTGAAACTTGAGCATTACGGACTTGGAAAACTTGCACTCAATTTAGTAAAATCTGATTTAAATGATAGACAACAGCAAGTCCAAATAAACGATATCAATTCACTAGGTTTAAAAGTAAAAATGGGTGTGCCACAAGGCTCGATATTGGGTCCATTCCTCTTTTTAGTGTATATCAATGATCTACTCCATTTATTAAAAAATCAACCACAAATGGTGTTATTTGCTGACGATACTTCCCTAATTTTTAAGGTAGATAGACGTGTAACAAATTTTGACGACGTAAATAACGCCCTATTGCAGGTCCAAAATTGGTTCACTGCTAATAATTTAGTATTAAATGGAAAAAAAACTAAGTGTATAAAATGTTCTTTACCAAATGTCAAAAGTAGTGATTGTGAGATAGTATTGAATCAAGAGAAACTAGAATTCGTCGATAAAACTGTTTTCCTAGGGATCACGCTCGACTCAAGGCTACAATGGGGTCCTCATTTAACATCTCTTGCAGGACGGCTAAGTTCAGCAGCATATGCTGTCAGAAAAATCCGTCAATTTACTGATGTAGATACCGCGAAACTGGTCTATTTTAGTTACTTTCATAGTATCATGTCTTACGGTATTTTACTGTGGGGACGGGGTGCAGACATCGAGTCTATTTTTATTCTGCAGAAAAGAGCGATTAGAGCCATATATTATCTCCGCAGGCGTGACTCTCTAAGGGAACTGTTTAAGGATATTAACATCATGACGGTACCTTGTCAATATATCTATGAAAACATCATGTACGTAAGAAAAAACTTACATCTTTTTAGTAAAAAGAGGTGATAGACATAATTATAGTACAAGAAATAGGGACCTATTAGTTCAACCAGGTTTTAGACTGGCTAAAGTGGACTCATCTTTCATGGGGTACTGTTTAAAATGTTACAATAAAATTCCTCCCCACATACTTCAACTGAATGAGACGAAATTCAAGTCTTGTATAAAACGCACACTATGCAGGCAGGCATATTATAAGTTGGGGGATTACATCACTGATAAAAATGCTTGGCTCAATGCTGGTCCTGCTCCACAACCACATCTAATTGATTAACATTTGAAAATACTGTTGGAGCTGCTGAAGATTTTAAGACCATCTGACATTGAATCTATATTTATTTTACAAAAGAGAGCTGTCAGAGCCATTTATAATCTACATCGTCGCGAATCTCTCAGGGAACTATTTAAAAGGATTAATATTATGACAGTACCTTGCCAATTCATTTATGAAAATATTATGTATGTAAGAAGAAATCTACATATTTTTAATAAAATAAGCGATAGACATAATTTTAATACTAGAAATAAAGATCAACCATTTTTCAGATTATCTAAAGTATCTTCATCTTTTATGGGGTATTGTGTTAAATGTTACAATAAAATACCTTGTGATATATTACAATTAAATGAAAGAAAATTTAAAACTCATATTAAAAGTACACTTTGTAAACAAGCATATTACAAATTAGAGGATTATATCCAAGATAAGAATGCTTGGAAACATGCTGGTCCTGCTCCATAGGATAATCTAGAATCTAGACAAAATCAAACTGGTTGCTAATTTAAGTTGTATGAATTATTATTTTTATTATATGACATTGATTTTACATTCTGTGATTACTTCCTCACACACTGACTTATTAATTGTAAAATTTTAAGAAAATCGTCTACTTTTACAATGTTTGTAAATAAGTAAGAACCATGCATCTATCACATAAGTAATTAATTTATCTTTCGTTGCTTCATTTTTATTAATTCTTCTTTTTACCTATTGTGGTAACGTATTTTTTTTTTTTTTTTAGGTGCATCGTCTTCACATATAATTATATAACTAATGTACGTACATATAGGTACAAAATATTGTAACACTTTTTAAAAGAGTAACGGTGGAGTTTCTTGCCCATTCTTCTCCATACAAAAACTAACTTTTGGAAGGGGCGACTAGAATCAATTCAATTTTTTTGTAAAGTTTGACGTTCAAAAGTGCCTTACAAGGGCCTATTTGAAATAAATGATTTGACTTTGACTTTGATCTTTGCATTGTATAAGATCAATGTCCTTTGTATTATATAATTGCAGAGCACAGGTGTATGTACTAATGAGCTACCATTTACCGGGTAATACGTCTTTTATTGACTTGAATGTGCCCTGGCGGCTGTGAGTATGTCATGCTCACTCAGATGTCTCGCTGATGGTGGCGCGTGTGTTGGATCATTTAGCTCCCTTCAAAATGGTTGAGCTGAATGGTGCTGATCCATGCGTCATGTTCGTGAACGGGCGCCGTCAGTTGGGACTGGTCAACTCTTAGCGGCCATGGCTGATTTTAATTTTTGAATTGTTATTTATTTTATCTTTGTATTACGGACGCTTCTAACGTGCACGTCTTTCTACATTGTTCTCACATGTATAATTTCAACATGAATGATGTAACCAATACTTTGTAACAATTTATTTTATTTAAAAGAGTGTCCGTGGAGTTTCTTGCCCGTTCTTCTCCATAAGTACCTACTACGCTTTGGAATGGGCAACTAGCTTCATATTTTTTGACTGACCGATTCCTTCACAATTCAAAAGTGCCTGTAATGGTTTAATTGAAATAAATGCTTTGAGTTTCAGTTTGAGTTTTGACTTATAGGTTTTCCGGTAATCTATAAGCATAGAACTATCCTCTGTATTTTTTTTTTAATTTTAGGGTCAGTAGTTTCGGAGATAAGGGGGGGGATGGTCAATTTTCAACAATTTTCTTAAATACCTTTAAAAGTTTTCTTTTAAAAAAATGTATTTGAGATCCTCGCAATAAGCCCTTTCATTTGATATGTCACACGGTACAATTAGCAAAACTTTTTTTTAATGTTTCTTATTTGCCCCCCAGAAGTGACCTCCATATTCAAAATTCTTTTATTTATGTTACACGTCCGTGTTTGGGTCACAGAAATACATATGTGTACCAAATTTCAACTTAATTGGTCAATTAGATTCGGAGCAAATTGGCTGTGACAGACGGACAGACAGACAGACACACGAGTGATCCTATAAGGATCCGTTTTTCCTTTTGAGGTACGGAACTCTAAAAATAAATAACTCGCGGTCCGTTTGGAAGACGTTACCTACTAAGGTTAAGGTTTAAATACTTTATTCTCAAAAAGACAAAAAGAGCCACTTACATGAGAACATAAGATAACATATTGTATTAAGCTTATTCTAGGTAACGGACACTGATACAATATAATAATATTAAAAAAAGAATAGTGTTTATTTTGGTTGGATTACACCTTCATCGGTTTTATTCTCAACTAGTAGGCTAGTAACATTATTAGTGAGTGGTTTCCATTATGTGATTTGACAGTTTTGATTTAAAACCACTGAAAGAGCTAACATTTTTTATGTAGGATGGTAAACTATTATAAAATTGTGCTCCTTCATAGGTGATATTCTTTTTAGCATAATTTGTACGTGTTCTTGGCAGGACCAGTAAGGTGGGTCGACGAAGACTGCGTTTACTTATTTGAGACTTTTTGGTAAATGTTACGTTTGTGTGAATGGTTCCATCCATTACTTTTCTTATCAAGATACAAGTATGATACATATAAAGTTGTCTAATATTCATTAGTTTTGTTTCTTTAAAAATTTCTTTCGTTGGTGTCAAGTACGGATAGCGAAACAGTGTCTTTATAATCCTGTTCTGCATTCTCTGCAGTTCCTGTAGCTTTGTTTTACCAGCGCTACCCCAGATTTCTATGAGATATAATAAATGTGATTTGACAAGTGAATTGTAAATGTTTAAACGCAGCTTTTTGGGTATACATTGACTTATATTGCAAAGTGAGCCAATAAGTGAGGAAATTTTATTTCTAATATAATCAATTTGCTTGTTCCATGTTAAACAATTTTCGATTCTAAGGCCAAGGTATTTTTCGTAGGTTTTTTGCTCTAATGGAATGTTGTCTATAGTTAACGGTTCATGCAGCGGAATTTTTTTATTTTAGCTTTAAAGATAATGTAACACGTTTTTGAGATGTTTACAGTTAGCAAATTTTGTTGGAACCATTCAAACAGAATTTTTAAATCGTCTTGGGCTCGTGAAATAGCGTCGTGAACATTTGTTCCGAAATAAAACAAGCATGTGTCATCTGCGTATAAAGTTAAATGACCATGTAGTCCCAGCCCGGTTATATTATTTATGTATATCAAAAATAATAACGGTCCCAATATGGATCCTTGCGGGACTCCATATGTGATAGGTAAAGCATTACTTTCGACACCATCTATCTTGACTACTTGGGATCTATTTGATAAATAAGATTTGAACATTTTAAATGCATCGCCTTTGATACCAATGTTTTCTAGTTTCTCTAATAGCAGTTTGTGACTTACGGTATCAAAACCTTTTTTTAAATCGATAAACACACCCAAAACAATATTTTTCTTATCTATATTATCTCTAATTTTTGTCATCAGATCAATAGTGGCTGCAGTGGTATTATTTTTAGCTCTAAATCCATATTGGCGTTCCGATATAAAATTAAAAGAGTCCAAGTAATTTAACAGACGACTATGTATTATTTTCTCCAAAATTTTGGACATTATTGGTAGCACAGAGATCGGGCGGTAGTTTCCGGCTACTAGCAACCAAGATTAAAATATGTTCAAGGACCTTGCGAATTTTTGTGTTTTTTATAAATCGATCATTTCGATCTGTATAGTACCTACGTAGCTCTATTACTCCCGAAAACATAAAATTTGCAGCTTCATGCGGCTTGCGTCGTCCGTTGTCGTGTCGACAGCAGAAAATACAAAGCGTGGGCTTAATTCAATTGCTCAAAAATGTTTGATTACGTTTTTGCAACCAATCTGGGTTTCCACCATTAACAGAATGCAGATTCAATTTTGTCGCCTGCCACGCTCAATCAGCGTACATATTAATATGTTACTCTTTACATAAAGTCAAGGCTGTATTGCTTAGGGCATTATCATAAAAGTGAAAAATTTATATTGTAGTTTCTAAATTAGAAAAAAAAATATGTTTTGTCTTGGAACTTTTTTCTTTTTTTGTAACTGTTTTGTAACTGCATTTCCTACTCTAATGTTCAATGCATGCCGTGGCAGCCTTTAATTAAGGCTACACTACAAAATGTAAAAATAATATGGGTATTTTAACATGTATTTTTGGTGTATGCTTTGTTGGTTGTCCTTAAATAAATAAATAAATTTAACTGTTTATGTACTTAAAGTCCGTACAAAATAGGTCGGCGGTCCGCCATTTGGTGACTCCTGAGCTACACACACACAGCTCGTCTCGTATTATGTGTCAGGTAGGTATTTGTTTAACATAAGCATTTTTTTTATAATCTTTGATACGAGGGCTGCACTAAAAGTATCGGGAATGGAATATTTTCACTGTTCCTGTCATATTAAAATCTTTTCAATTGAAAACTCCTTTGTTTTAAAAATCGAATACCATTTTTAGCGGGTTTTGCTACGGATCATAGTTATTGTTACTGAATTTACACTGCTTTTAAAGGATTTTGTTACGAACCGTTATTAGAAATGTACGTAGAAATTAAAGCTCTTTGTCGTGATGTAAACAACTTAAAATATGTTCAAAGGCGTTTTAGCGGGTTTTGAAACTATACCACTCATTTATTTATTTAAAAAAAGATTCTCGGTCTTGTCACAAGGTTTTGTCAAAGTTGTTTAGTCGTTGAGAAAATGGAATTGACTCGAGAAAATTCAAGAGCGATGATTTATTATGACTTTCGAAGTGGTTTAACACAAAAACAGTGTGTTGACCGGATGATTTCTGCATTTGGTGATGAAGCCCCATCCAAAACCACAATTTATCGCTGGTTTGCTGAATTTCAACGTGGACGTGTCAAGCTCAGTGATGATCCCCGTCAAGGTCGTCCAAAAACTGCAGTCACCCAAGAAAATGTTCGACATGTTCGAAGATCGACATGTGACATACCGCGAAATTCAGGCAACTTTAGACATTGGCATGAGTCAAATACAAATAATCTTGCATGAACAATTAGGTGTAAAAAAGTTGTTTTCTCGATGGATACTGCATTCGCTCTGTGAAGAGCAAAAAGCGGTTCGCGTTACTTGGTGCGTCAGAACTCTCGAAAGATTCCACGCAGGATCCTCAAATGCTGTATACAACATTGTATCAGGTGACGAATCCTGGATATACGCGTACGAACCCGAAACAAAAAACCAGTCACGAGTTTGGGTGTTCGAAAATGAGTTAAAGCCAACAAAAATTGTTCGTTCACGGAGTGTTGCAAAAAAATGGTGGCCACGTTTGTCTCCAAAACCGGCCATGTTACGAGTATTCCTCTTGAGGGACAAAGAACGGTTAATGCAGAATGGTATGCTAGCATTTGTTTGCCACAGGTCGTTTCTGAACTCCGTAAAGAGAACTGCAACCGCCGCATCATCCTCCATCACGACAATGCGAGTTCTCACACCGCGCACAGAACAAAAGAGTTTTTAGAGCAAGAAAACATAGAATTATTAGACCATCCGCCGTACAGCCCCGACCTAAGCCCTAATGATTTCTATACTTTCCCTAAAATAAAGAATAAATTGCGTGGACAGAGATTTTCATCACCTGAAGAAGCTGTGGACGCCTACAAAATGGCCATTACTGACCGCCTTATGTGTAATGACCAACATAGCACACTTGTATCATAATGTAGTATTTCATTAAACATAATTGTTCTTCGTTACGAAAAATCATTTCCCTGAATCATTTTTTTCAGGATATAATGTTATGGTTGCTTATTGCCAAGGTGAGATGTCACATGCATATGCGACTACTGGCTCGCTCGTTTTTTGTCTCAATTATTAAGCCAACTATTGCCAAAGCGTCAGCAATGAATGCCATTACCGTGCAACATCACACACCTGGACATTCACTTAACAGAAATGATATCGTTACAAGTAAATTTGAGCCGTGCGTGTGTGGTCAATATCGTTGTCATGCATACTGGTGCAAGTCTAAACTTGTAACGTGTATGGCTACCATACTGGGAGGCACGTCAGCGTGCGCGGACAGGTCAAGGGTCGGTTAACTATACTCACGGGCATTCTTTCCACAGTTCCAGCGCTGCTGCTCACCCATATCTGAAAAAAAAAAGGCTTTATGTTGAATGGTAATTGTTTGGAATTGAATATAATTAAATTTAATCATTTAATTCAAGCAACAGCTCATAGTGTTAGTAACAAAAAATATGTTAGTAAAACATTAACACTGAAACAATTTGTGATATCACTGCTGCAAGGTGACAGGCCCAGCCGATACTTTGCAGCAGTGGCTCACAAACGCACAACCTAGCTGCTGGCTACCATAGGCAGGATGCTGTTGGAGCTGCGCCGCGCCGCACCGCAGCACAAGCAGTCGCGAGCTTCGGCAAACATACCTGCTGCGCTGCAGTATCGAGGCAACCCCATCAGCACCCTGAATGCGTTATTGTATTGAACGCGAAGGGCGCCGTATGATTTCTGAGTATAATGAGCCCACAGGCTGTAAGAGTAAAAAGACGTGGAGTAAGCACTAAATATAATGCACCTGACCTCCTTAGAGGCACGCCTGAATCTGCAGGCAATCATGTTACCTCTAACACAGCGCCCTCCTCTCCCTGTCAATATCCTCGTCATCTTTGAAGACAGTTGTCAATAAGTGACCCAGATATTTAAATTGGTCCACCCTCACAAGGGGCATACCGTTTGACTTCACTGTAGGTACAACTTCTGGGTACCCACCCATTGTGAGGCTACTTTTTAAGTTTTAATACGTCAAGAAATGTCAAACGAACGTTCATAATATGGTATTTCCAGCCAATAGTCGGGCCGAAGTCAGCCAGGGTGTCACGTGGCCACTATACGGTATAGGGTTTTGTTCGTAAAACGATAAGACAACATTTTTGGTTTTTGTTTTTTTTTTTGTGTTATTTTTGGTTTTTGGGGGTTTTTCGGGACGAAAATTCAAAAGTGATAAGATTCTATAAATAATGCATTTCGTCGAGACTTTCCTATTAAAATTATTTTTTGTCCGTCAGGTAGATTATATCAAATATTGGACACGTATTTTCTTTTTTACATAATCAAAATATTACGACGTAGCGAGTAGCGAGCCCCCACTCCCCAACTTTAATGCGTTTTATCTAAGTATTTTTTTATAAATATGATAAAGCAAGAAATACGTGTCTAATATTTTTTTATTATCTGACTGATGGATTTAATAGAATTTCTTTAGTATAAATATTACTCCTAATAAAATTACCATACCTATCGATTCCTATGAGTAAATTTCAAAAGTCGCCATCTTGTTTCATTTTCCATAGGGTTTTGACGTTCGCTAATGTTTCCATCATACGAATCGAAAACTAGCGATAACGCTTGTCAAAAAGTGTCACTTGGCTACGCATTTCTATGGAAGATATCGTTCGACGCTGTCGATTCGATTGATGGAAACGAATGATGATGACATTTTCTAGCTAATTTCTATTCGATAACCTATGATCACGTGACATTTCCGACTAGTCAACTGCATACATTTTTGTCTTTTCTACTGGCGTTATCTATAATCGAATGTTACTTTGTCTAGGCCCTCTGTAGCCACAACAAGTAGATTTTGATGTTCGCTTTGTCTCGTGTATTGTAAGTACATATATATAAATCTTTGCTCAGATCAAAAAATGTTTTGTTTATTTTGTCAATTCGAGATAATATAAGGTAATATCTTATAAATCAACCCTGAATAGGAAGAAAGGTCACTTACCACTTTAGATAAACCCAAAAGCGAATGCTCGAAATGTCAAGGAACAGTTTTTAACTTAAGTAGAAGTAGGCCTGCTACGTTTTAAGTTTATCGACCCAAGGATTAATTCACCCGCTTCAAGTTACATTTTAGCTCTGGCAGCGTTTTCATTGTTCCGTCACCGACTTTTCTCGTACCGATTGTTGGTCGTCTACGCAGATTTGATACTTTTGTTTTATGGCAGTGTGATAGTTAGGTGTCTAGGTCACGATAGCTGATGCATGCGAACCTGTTGGTACATTCCTAAGGCCAGTCTGCACTGAAGAGGACCCGACTCGACATAAGTAGACTCCAGCTATTACTTCAGTCGTGTGTTAGAGTGTCGTAATGTAACTATGCCGCTAGCCCGCTATTACATTTTGTCATTTATAATAATAGATATTTAATTAATTTTAGGTAGTGTAATTAATGCATTTTACTGATAGCGTCTTTATGACTTATGGATTAGCACTTTTTGTATGGCGACATAATGATGGATTACTTTTGTTAATGTAATAGCGGCTTTCAACGTATGAATGCTGTCATGGGCAGTTTGTCCACCGCACCGCGAACTCCGTCAACGAGAACGAGATGACGACGCCGGAAGTAGTGACAGTACATTTACTATGGCTGCGTAATCTCGTTGACGTGCCGTTCACGGTGCGGTCGACAAACAGTGATAGGGCCGGAGGGTCGGGACCGAGACGGGCCCCGACGCATAGTACGGGAATCGGTTCTCGGACCGGGCCGACTCGGTTCGCCCGTAAATGCTTGTACGCCGTACATCCCTGACGTTCAGATCGGTGCCGCAGTTTCGCCGATCACGAGGAAACACCGCCGTCTCGGGGACAGTTCAAGCATTTACGGACGAACATCGAGCGGCACCGAAACGTCGAACGTCAGAAATATAAAACGCACGAGCAGTATGTCAAAATCATTTATTATCGTCATCTTTGCCATCGCGGTCGGCCGCGTTGGCAAGCCACGCGTCCAGCGTCCCATTGCGCAGCGGCCGGCGCCGCGCGCCCGCGCCGCCCGCCGCGCGCGCCTCGTCCAGCGTCCACAGGTTGATGTGCACCGTGCCGCGCGAGCGCGTGCGTGCGGGCGGCGCGGGCGCGAGCGCGTGCGCGGGCGCGGGCGCGGGCGCGGGCGGCGACGGCGGCGGCGAGGGCGGCGGCGGGGGCGCGGCCCGGCGCCGGCGAGAACGCACCTTGGCGCGCGCGTCGGCGCGGCTGTAGGTGAGCTCCACGTCGTCCGGCGTGCGCGGGCGCTCGACGCTCTCGCTGCGCAGCTGGCGCCGCGCCTCTTCCCACTCGCGCAGTTGGCGCCGCATCTCGCCAAGCGCGGCGCGCTCGGCCGAGGTGGCCGCCTCGCTGCTCTCCACCAGGCGCATGGCGTACTTCTCTATCGGCGTGAGCTGCGGACAGAGCGGCGGGTGAGCGCGGTGCGGCGTGCGGCGGGCGGGGCGCTGCGGCCGCGAGACTCACCTGGCTCATGAGCGTGGCGAGGTCGTCGGGCTCGGCGCGCGGCGCGGCGGCGCGCGGCTCGTCGTCGAGCGGGAGCGTCTCGTCGAACTCGGCGAGGTCGCCCTGCGCCTCGGCGCGCGCGGCGCTGGCGGCGGCGGCGTCGGCCTCGTCCTCAGCGGCGGCGAGCGCGGACTCGAGCTCCCCGCCGACTGCGGGTTCGGCCTCCCCGGCTCCGGCCTCGTTGTTTTCCGCATCCGAGCCGAATAACTCCTTAATGTTAGCCTGCACCAGTAAAATAGATGGGTTATTTGCCGATACACATAAACGAAAGAAGAGCAGTAGGGTGAGACAGTACTGACCCCGCGCAGGTAGGAGGTGGTGAAGTGGCCGTCCTCGATGGCCAGATGGCCGAGCGCGCGTTTCTGCTCAGCCTTGCGCAGGATGTTCTCCTCGACGGTGGCGGCGGTGACGAGTCGGTACACGTGCACGTCACGCGTCTGGCCGATGCGGTGGCAGCGGTCCTGCGCCTGCGCGTCCATGGTGGGGTTCCAGTCGGAGTCGTAGAACACGACGGAGTCGGCGCCGGTGAGGTTGAGGCCGACGCCGCCGCTGCGCGTGGACAGGATGAAAGCGAACACGCGCGGGTCGGCGTTGAAGCGGTCCACGAGCGGTTGGCGCCGGTCCACTCGCGTGGCGCCATCCAGGCGCAGGTAGGCGTGACCGTGCATGGACAGGAAAGCCTCCAGCACGTCCAGCACGCGCGTCATCTGAGTAAAGATGAGCACGCGGTGCCCGCCCGCCTTTAGGCGCCGCAGCAGCCCGTCCAACGTCTGCAGCTTGCCTGTGCACACATATGGCGTCAGTGTCACGCACGGGGGCCGCAGGAGGCAGTCCATTTATACAAATGCAAATTATCAGGTAACTATTAAATATCGTAATAATCTGTAATGGATTTTGATGATTAAAATGTTTTTTTTATTAATCTCTATACTTTTCATCATAGTAAGTAGTACCTACCTAACAAGAAATCTTCAGTAATTTAAAAATGTGGTCGTACTCACCGCAGTCGTACTGCAGCAGCTCGGGGTGCGGGAAGGCGACGGCTTGGCGCAAGGCGGGCGCGTGGAACAGCTGCAGCAGGAGGCGCGCGGCCGGCGCGGCGCCGCGCTCCAGCAGCGCGTCGCGGCGGCGCCACGCGCGCGCCGCCGCGCCGCCGCCCAGCGCCAGGCGCGGCGCGGGCGCGCGCGCGCAGGCCCAGCACACGCAGAACCTGGAGTCAGGCCCGTGACGTGAGGGTGCGCCCGACACTATGTATAGTTTATGAGCCAGCGCAGGTTTTATTCAAAATTCAAAAGTCATATATTCAAACAAAGCTGATAATCAGCACTTTTCGAACGTCAAAATTACATAAGATAGTCCCCCAAAACGCCCACCCTTCACCACTTCCTAGTGCGTTAGCTGGGAAGAAGAAGTGGCGCAACAAACTCCCCAGCAGCACAGCTGTCTGTTCAGTTAGAAAGAAAAAAAATTTACTCTATATAATAGTATTCAACATAATTAACCTAATTTAAATTATTATCCATATGTTAGCTAGCACACGCCAATATACCAAACAAAATCATCGAGAACTATACTCAGGCAGTAATAAAAACTAAACGTAAACAAAACTTAACGTCTTAATAAAAGCCTCCAGGCATAAAAGGCGTGCCCGCTTACATAAAGCTGTAACTGGAAGTTATAAATGATAAACTAGGACCATGGTAAAATAAATAAACAGTTAATTACTAATAACAATAAATAATATGATCTATTGTCGAGGTCACTAGTTACATATTGCAATACAACTCATTAAAAAAAAACATTGTAATGAGTAGATTATGTCAACAAAAAATTAAATTAAAATAAACAATTATATGAACTCATATAACCTGTCAGTAGGTAAGCTAATTCTGGAGAAAGCTTACCTATTGTCTTGAGTTAATCACAGCGACCAACTATTCTTATCATTTAAGTAGTCGTTGATAGAATAGTATGCCTTTGACCAAAGGTTGGATTTTACTTTCGTTTTAAACGCATTAAAAGGCAAATCTAGCAAAGAAGAGGGTAACTTGTTATAAAAGGTTATATATACCAAGCCCAACAAATGAGTTATGAACCTTATGAAGCCGGTGAAAAGGAACTCTTACTTTTTCCTTATTTCTAGTGTTAACATTGTGAAAATCACTGTTTTTAGTGTATAAATGTATATTTTGCCTAATATATAAAATGTTGGCGAAAATGAATTGAGATGCCACTGTGAGGATACCAATATCTTTGAAAAAATCTCTCAGAGAAACTCTGCGGCCTAGCTGGTAAATAGCTCGAACAGTTCGTTTTTGAAGGACAAATATATTTTGAATATCAGCAGCTTTGCCCCACAGCAGGAGACCGTAGGACATAACGCTATGAAAATAACTAAAATAGACTAATCGAGCTGTATCGACGTCAGTGTATTGTATTACTTTCCTGACTATTATGCGCAATACTGTAATGACCGTTCCAGTTTAGGTCGGAACCTTAATTGTGCGAGTCCGATTTGCCGTCGGACGGTTTTATTTTTTAGTAATAGGCGGACACTTTCGAAAGGCGTGCGTCTCACCTGTCGATGATCGGGCGCAGTTCGGTCAGCACGTCCTGCACGTTGCGCGGCGGTATCGCCGGGCCGCCCGAGTGCACGGCCGCGCGCAGGTCCGCGCCAAACAGCGGCAGTCGCCAGCAGCGCCGCTCGTTGCACGCCGCCAGGCGCCGCAAGCACGCGCGCCGCCGCGCCTCCAGCCGCGCGCCCGCGCCCGCGCCCGGCGGCGGCGCAGGCGCAGGCGCGGGCCGGGCGCGCGGCGCCAGCGCCACGGGCACGGCGAGCGCGGGCGCGGCGTCGGGCGGCGCGGCGCGCGGCACGAGGCGCAGGTGCAGGCGCAGGCCGGCGGGCGGCGGGCGCGGCGGCGAGGGGCGCGCGGGCGCGGCGCCCAGCTCCTCCACAAGGCGGCGCGGCGGCGCCAAGTGGCGCGCGCGATGCGCTGCGAAAGCGCCGGCACCGCTGACCTCCAGTGAGGCAAGGTCACCGCCGAGGCGCGCAGCCAGCGAGGCGCGCTCCGCCAGGCCGACGGCCAGCGCGAGCGCGGGCGCGGCGAGTCGTAGGCCCGGCAACTGCAGCGGCGAGGACACGGGGCGCGGCTCGAACAGGTCGGGGTGGTTGCACACCTTACGCAGCTGCATGAGCACGTTAATGACGCTGAGCAGGTGGCCGGACGCCAGGCTCTCCTTGGTCCTGCGACAGCGAGGCGGGGGTGAGGCGAGCGGTGCGGGGCGTGCGGTGTGGGTGCGTGTATGCGTGTGTATACTCACTTGGCGCGCGACATGAAGTCGTCGTAGAGAAAGCGCTGGCGCTTGGAAAGGCGGCACAGCAGCACGTGCTCGTACTTGCGCGGCATCTGGCGCTCCACGTCGGCCTTGAGGCGCCGCAGCAGGAAGGGCCGCAGCACCTCGTGCAGGCGCCGCACCAGCGCCTCGTTGTACCGGTTGGAGCCGTCGGCGATGCCGGCCACCTCGCTGAACCACTCGCGGAACTCCGAGTGCGACGCGAACACGTCGGGCATGAGGAAGTGCATGAGCGACCACAGCTCCAGCAGACTGTTCTGCAGCGGCGTGCCCGTCAGCAACAAGCGCCTGCGACACGCGACACGTTAGCGACCCGACACAGTGCTAGAGTCTAATCACATCAGTTAACATAACATTGAACACTGTATGTTGTACATATAGATCAAGTTCATGCAGCGACACGCGCAATGCTCTACTACATCAGACGGCCGTGTGACGTCACAATTAAGTAGCAAGTTTAAATGCTTTAATTATCTTATAAAACTGAATAAAGATCACTCACCTTTCCGTTTGAAAATTTAATAACATCTGCCACCTTTGAGATTTGAAGTTTTTAATGTTCTGTGCCTCGTCGAGGATAAGATATTTCCATCGTTTTCTTCGGAAACTTTGATGGTCTTGCACTACGAGTTTATACGAGGTTATACACACATGGAAAGAGTTAGCTTTAGTCCACCCGACACGTTTCATTTTGCGCTCCTTGATGGTGCCGTAGTAGGTGAGGATCTTAAAGGCGGGGCACCATTTCTTGAACTCCATCTCCCAGTTGAGCACCACAGACGTGGGCGCCACCACCAGGTGCGGGCCCCAGTCGCGCCGCTCCAGCGCCAGGTGCGCCAGCAGCGCGATGGTCTGCACCGTCTTGCCCAGCCCCATCTCGTCCGCCAGGATGCCGTTGAGGCCGCGCGCGTACATCGTGGCCAGCCAGTGCAGGCCCACGTGCTGGTACTCGCGCAGCACGTGGCGCAGCAGGCGCGGCACCGGCGTGCCCACCAGCGTCTCCGACAGCGTGGTGCCCGTGGGCTGCAGCGACGCCGCCAGCACGGCCGCCTCCTCCACGCGCCGCTCCGAGCCGTGCCGAGCGCCCGCCGCGCCCTCGGCCGCGTCCGCCGAGCCATCCACGAGCGCCTCCAGCGCCTCCGACGCCGCCGTGGAGGCGCTCGCGTCGGACGAATCGTCGTCCGAGTCGTCGTCCCGCTCGGAGTCGGAGGAGTCGTTCTGCTCCGAAGCGGGTGGGCATGCATACCGACGACGCAGCTCGTCCAAGCCGAGGCCGGCGTCGCGCTGCAGCGCGGCCAGCTCGGCAGCGGCGTCCGTGGGCTCGGCGCGCTCCTGCTCGGCGATGGTGCGCTCGTCGTCGGCCGAGTCCTCCTCGGGCCCGTAGTCGGAGGGCGGCGGCGAGTGCGCGGGCAGGTAGCCGGGCGGCAGCAGGTCGCCGAGCGGCGCGCGCAGGTCGCGGCGCAGCGCCTCCAGCTCGTCGCGATGGTCGCGGCGCGGCTCGTCGCGCTCGGCGGCGGCGATGGTCTCCTCGTCGTCGTCGGAGCAGCCGCGCGGCGTGAACTCGGCGTCGTCGTCGGCGGGCGGCGCGTGCAGGTTGGCGGCGAGCTGGCGCGAGTAGCGCTCGGTCTTGTCCACGATGTAGCTGAGCTGCTCGTCCAGCGCCTCCTTGCGCGCGCGCTCCACTCGTCGGACGCGTTTCCACTCCACCAGCTACAGGAAGAGCATTAATTTTCAGCTTTAGTATTTTAAATACATAGTTCTAAAAGTTTTCAATACCCTAACAACAGGCAATCGGACAGTAATCAGTCTTCAGTTCCCTTTGCCTGCCTGGAAGCTGCTTTAGCAAAACCCCATACAAGTGTTGGCATGAAGAAGCATTTGTAAACACGCGATTTGTGAACCGTAATAGATAGACAGTTGAAAATTTAGGACTGAGGAATTATATTCGATCAAGTTCACATTGCCTCATGTTAACTTGTCAACATAAGCTATAGACTTTGTAATATTTGATTACACACTGCTTAAATTTATTTCACCAGTGGTAGTTCTTGAATCTACAAAACTGGACAAAATTTAAGCAAATTAAATAAATTAAGTGAACTGCAAGATTTTACCTTTTCCACATTGGACCAGAATGTTCGTATTTCTTTTGCTGCAAATGCGGCAATTTTTTTCAATTGTAATTCTTGAGCTTTCTCTGCCTTCTGTGCTGCTAGAGCTTTATCTTGAAAATATTTTTGGACCGCCCGAGCACACTGTAACAGTAATCAGCTTAGTGTAAGGTCTGTCCATGCATCCGTATGTCCCATAGCCATGTTAGTCGGAGAGACACGAAATCGGCCAGTTTCTTAAAGCTAGCAGGAGTCGGGTGCTTACGTACCTTCTTGGCGGCCTGCTTCTTCCACTTGCGCTCGTGCGCGAAGTCCTGCGCCAGCCACGCCATCTCCTCCAGTAGGTAGTCCCAGTGCGACTTGCTGCGCGGCGGCTCCAGCACGCGCGGCAGGCGCCGCTCTGCCCACAGCCCGGCGCGCGCCAGCTCGGCCACGCGCCCCGCCACGTACGCCTCCTGCTTGGCCTTCTCCACCATCTCGTCGGCCGGCGACGCGGCCGGCGCCGGGGCCGCGCGCGCGGGCGCGGGCGCGGCCGGCGGCGAGGGCGGCGCGGCCGCGGCCACGGGCGGCGGCCGCCGGGCCTCCAGGAACGCCACCAACTGCGGCGCCGGCGGCCGCTTGCGCCACACCGCATAGTCCATCATGTTGCCGCCCGCCTGCAGGAAGTACAGCTCGCTCAGTTGCTCCGTGAACCGCTCGCGCAGACTCCTCAGGCGCTGCAGCTCGCCCTCGAGGATGCGGCGCCGCAGCGCGGCGGGCTCGTCCGCGGGCAGCTTGGCGCGCTTGCGCGGCGGCTCGTCGCGGCGCTCGTCGCGGCGCTCGTCGAGGCGCTCGGACGGCGCGCCGGATGCGGGCGGCGTGCCCCCATTGAGCGCGCTCGCTCCGCCGCCCGAAGCGCCGACGCGCTCCACACCCTGCAATTAAAATAACTATCAGTTTTTACTCTACCGTAGTCACAATTATAACTTTGACCTCAGTAAGTTGCAGACACCGATCGATGCTTCCAAATATAAAAAAAACACTACATTCAATGAAACCATAATTAAATAACCTTTTTAGCTGTTAATCATTATTTATTTATTTATTATTTATCATGAAATAATAGACCAGTAAATAATATCTAATAATCTCAAAAAGGAATAATAGTTGCGAAATAAGGGGCCCCCGAACCGATCAATAGCCATACATTTCTATTATGCTAGCTCCACATATTTGCCACTTGCCACAAACTACAAACCTATACAAATGCTTGGTTAAATTAGCATGCAGAGATATTTATTTATTTATTTATTTATATATATTTTATTGTACACCACAAAAATACACACAGATATCCACATGCTTGCAAGTGTGCTAGTGTGTTGGAAGGAAGCAAGCACGGCGGACGTCGAGCTTTTGTCGGCTATAACGTTTGATGTTTACGGAATGTGAACATAACTATTTCTTCCTTGTTTTTGATTTTCACAACTGGCTTCTTTAAAATTTCACAAACCAATGCCATGCATCGGCTACATTTTTTTTCTGTGTGGTAAAAATGGTTCGTTCTTGTTGGTAACATTCCAGGAAATATAAAATTTCGCTTATAGACCAGTTACTCATATTATTTCGATAAGCTAGCACTAAAGGACGGTACGCGCGCACGTCTACCCGTCACCAGTGCGCAAGCGATACTAACACGATAAAGATAAAGATATTTTATTTTGCAAATACGGGTACAAGTCAAGGTGTTACATAATATAAATACAGAAACAGCCATATTTTGCCAATTGCAAGGCATGCAAAAGTAAAAGGCTTAGGTACAATTAAAATACTTATTTCCTAATAATAAACAATAATATTCTAATTCATAATTCATCAAAATAATCAGTCAATAATAAAATTAATATCACAATTTCAAAATACAATATATAAAATAGTCAAACAACTTCTTTCTCCAATAAAAAATCTTCAACCCTATAATAAACTTTGCCTGCTAAAAAATTTCTAAGCCTTTTTTTAAATAATGTCAAATTACAGTCCTTCCAAGAACTTGGTATTTTATTGTATCACCGGTGCCATGCAGCAGACACTCTTGCGCATCAGATTTGTTCTAGCACTAGGGATACACAGACAACTATTGTCACGCCTATTCCGTGGAAATGCGTCAGCCATTCGTGCGGTAACAACCAACAACACACAAACGTGTAGATGGATCCCAAGCGCTTACCGCAACCTTCTTTGATTTGGCCATCAAAAACCGACACTCAATCAGATCTGTCGCAAGCGCTTGCAAGTCTACACAATCCAAGGCAACACTCTATCCATACGTTTGAATTTGTGATGCCTTCGCGAAGTTTGCCAAACGTGTGGACAACATTTTAAGTAATATTGTCAATCGCTTCAATTACAGTTGGTCGCAAATTGATCGTCTAGATCAATTGGCGCTTCAATGTGCTTTTGTCGTGGCCAGAACTTAGAAAGAAAATGGCTAGCTAACATTGGCCATATCGTTTAAACGTCAACGTTTAATAATAATGTCAGTCGACGTTTGGCCATATCATTAATGTAGGGTATCCATGGTGTAAGGTGTAATAAAAATATCCAAGTAACGGCGACCAACTTGGAAGTTGCGCTCGCCGGCCGCTTCCGCGGCACCGCTCGCGCGCGGTTGTTTACAGTTCTAACCTAACCCATTTGGTCAGGGTGCCACAAAAGCAACGTTAATTGTTCATTTTTAATCGACTTCCCAAAAAGGAGGAGGTTCTCAATTCGGTTGTATTGTTTTTTATTGTTTGTTACCTCATAACTCCGTCATTTATGAACCGATTTGGAAAATTCTTTTTTTATTTGAAAGGATATACTTCCCGATTGGTCCCATTTTTATCAAAATTCAGTTCTGATGATGAAATCCATGAGGAATTGAGGGAACTCCTCAAATATTATAGGCAAATACATAGTGATTTTAGTATTTTCAGCAACAAGTTAAGCATATGCATTCAGAAAGTCTCATTTGGTGAAGTGGAACTGATGAAGACGACCACAGATGGCCACCACAATTTCTCAATGAAAAATATTTCACGGGTGCCGCCATTTATGAACCGATTTGGATTTATTTTTTCTTATTTGAAAGGATATACTTCCAGATTGGTTCCATTTTTATCAATATTCAGTTCTGATGATGGAATCCATGAGGAATTGAGGGAACTCCTCAAATATTATAGGCATACACATAGCGATTTTGGTATTTTCGGCAACAAGTTAAGCATTTGCTTTCAGAAAGTATGATTTGGTGAAGTGGAACTGATGAAGAAGACTACAGATGGCCACCGGAACTACTCAATGAAAACTATTTTACGGGTGGCGATAAGATATCTCGATTAAAATAGGTAAGCGACTATGAAGCACATTCTGATGAAAATGGTACCATCGAACTGTTTTGAAGATGAAGCCGGAAGGAAGGCACCGAAACTCCGTCATAAAACAATGTATCCTAGCCGTGTTTGGGCTTATTGGAATTGCCATGAGATGCACTCTGCCTATAAATGATTAATGGTAGTATCAAATTGCGCTACTTGAGTCGTATGCTATGTGTGGCCTTGATTGTCAGAAGACAGATTTCGTAGCCTCGTTATTTCCGTCAATGATCCTGCCGTAGTGTGGTCGCTTTAATAATTTGCTGGCGTCCAATTCTGATAACACTATGCCTTCCAAACTTCTGACACGACTGAGGACGACGTATATTAGCGATTTACAAAAAAAAAAAAAACCAAGGTCGATCATAGATCTTTCGAGGGTATCCTGTTTATAGACTGTGACCGCCCAGCTTAATATTAGAATATTTTATACTTAGTATAAAATAGTATTTTCGATTTTGCCACCGACTTCCGAAGTTAAAGTTATTTTTCACTTTTAAGTGTATTTTTGTGGAATTCGGTAGTTTTTGTTTTGTAAAAAAGTTATTTTAGTGTTTTTTTGTGGAAGTCGGTTGTTTTTTTTGTAAAAAAGTTTTTATTAAAAACTAATTTTAAGTGGCCGGCGAGTGCTACTTCCAAGTTGATAGCTTTCCATAATATCATATTTGGAAACCCAATAAAAGTCCATCTACTTTTTTTGTGTGGTTAGTTTACTTTGTTTGATTTGTTGTATGCCGCCGCCATGATGCACAACAATAACAAAGCGACATCAACGCCTCTACTGGTGGATAATCCAACTATTTTATTTTACAATATGATCACTATTAGAGATGCGCAAAATGTGTCAGTAAAAAGAAATGAATGAAGTATGTATATCTTTTCGCTTAACGAAGTAGTCCACTCATTTAGTTCAGTACTTCATTTAGTTCAGCAAATCAGAACGAATCCTTAACCTTAAGATAGGTAGGTACCTATAGAGTGATTTGACAAGTTACGACAATCAAATAATAATAGGTAGGTATACACTTCACTAGTTCAGTTTTGTACCTACGTATTTGTCGATTTTCGATTTTCCTTCATACTTTATACAGGCTTAGGACTGTCAACCTAGAAATAAGAATTTAAGCAAAACTATTTTTGTTAAGTTTTTTTTTGTTTTTTTTAGTCTGAAATTCTTGAGAGAGATTCAATCATCCAAATTCAAAAATTCTTGAGAGACACTCGTCAGCCGAACGTTAGAGAGATTCTTGCGAGCGTAGGAGCGTAAAGAAAGACTGAACTAAGTGAAGCACAGACACATTTGAATGACTACTGATTGAATGATAAGTTTATTTTGTGCTATGAAGTAGTTCATTTCCTTCAATCGTTCGCGAACTACCCATGTCTAATCACTATGTTTGGCCACATCATGAAGTAGTCGTGCGTTTAACTGTTCATATCGTTAAACGTTGAGTATTCAGTGATCTGGCCAGACCACATCATGATGTGACCAGTGGTCGATGTTCATTTCATGAAATTATCAATTTTAATTCCTGGCCACTGCAAAAAATTGTCAATTGAAATTGATCGTTTCGGGAAACCTTGAATCAACTATTATACAACATATTGACTCCATTTTGTTATCCATGACCACATATTTTAATGTAAGCGATGTTACGATAATAGTCTCAGGTGTAAATGTTCAAATTCCTGCATGATCAGATGATCACTCTCAATTCATTTACCTTTTAAGGGCGCGTTTGCAAATCGGACAAAATTATGCGGTTTTTCGGTACATTTTGTGACAAAACTAGACCGAATCAAATATAACTAATAACTACTACTTATAGGTTGGTTCTTCATCTCTAAAAGTTAGTAACTATTTTGTTCAAAATTATAGTTTTTTATATTGTAAAAACGATTTTCCGTTGCCATGTTCCACAAAATTAACGATACTGGGTTGAGTTTAGGTACATTTTTTGTTCTATTATCAAAATATTTTAAGATTTCTAAAAACACTATTAGTAGCCTGACATATTCAATTCTAAAACTTAGAAAAAAAATGTTTCAAAATGTCACAAATAGTCGCAAAAAAAAATAAAAACCGAAACTATCTTTTTCACACATTTTGCTATTACGGATGAATCTTAATCGATTGCATTAAAGGTTATTTTATTTTTTGTCTGTTTTGATTTATTGCACAAACATTTCGAAAGAAACATCAGTCCGCGCTGGGCCGCTGTCGTGAGTGGACCCTGTGTTGCTTCTTTGCAGCGGCTCGTGTGAAAAAAGATCGCTGTACAAATACAAAATAAACGATAAACCAAATTTGATACTTGTTATGGTAAGATAATTTTGTATTCCCAGATTTTTATTATAATAATAAATTTATTTCGGTAAAAGTAAGTACGGTTTATAAATGCCTATTCGTTTGAGACTTGATGGAGTGACCTGAAGGTGGACTTCGGTGATTGCTACTGGAACTCCTCGACGAGTAGAACTAGGTGTGCCGAGTTTGGGCTCGTTTTGTTAGTTATGATGAGACTTTATCTCCGGACTTGATGGAGTGACCTGAAGGTGTACTTCGGTGTCTGCTACTGGAACTCCTCGACGAGTAGAACTAGATGTGCCAAGTTTGGGCTCGTTTTGTTAGTTATGATGAGACTTTATCTCCGGACTTGATGGAGTGACCTGAGAGTGTACTTCAGTGACTGCTACTAGAACTCATCGACGAGTAGAACCAAGTGAGCCGAGTTTGGGCTTGTTTTGTTAGTTATGATGAGATCTTGCCTCCGGACCTGATGGAGTGACCTAAGGATGTACTTCGGTGATTGCTACTGGAACTCCTCGACGAGAAGAACTAGGTGTCCCGAGTTTGGTCTCGTTTTGTTAGTTGTGATGAGACCTTACCTCCGGACTTGATGGAGTGACCTGAAGGTGTACTTCAGTGACTGCTACTGGAACTCCTCGACGAGTAGAACTAGGTGTCCCCACTTGGTTCTACTCGTCGAGGAGTTCCAGTAGCACTCACCGAAGTACACCTTCAGGTCACTCCGAAGTACACCTGAGGGTGTACTTCGGTTGGGCACGCCACAATTGTGGTGATAAGTCCCCTCTTTGAGGAGTGGCTAGAGAGGCGCCACGGCGTCCTCACCTTCCGCCTGACGCAGGTCCTCACCGGACATGGTTTTTCCGGGAGGTTTCTGTTCAGGATAAAGCGGGAGGAAACGCCCGGGTGTCACCACTGTGTGGATCGCCCGGAGGACACGGTGAAGCATACGGTGGAGGTCTGCCCAGCTTGGACGGAGCACCGCCGTGTCCTCACGGAGGCGATCGGCGGCGGCGATCTCTCGCGTCCGGCCCTGGTTCAGGCCATGGTCTGGAGCGAGAGTGCATGGGAGGCCGTCACCTCCTTCTGCGAAGCAGTAATGCTCGCGAAGGAGGAGGCGGAGCGCGCGAGGGAGAGGCAAGAGTCGCGCCCTCGCGCCCCTAGTCGCCGCAGGAGACGCCCCGGGCGTCGGGAGTCGCGAGCTGACTTCCGGCCACCGTAGGTGCGGGCTTGCGGACGGTGAGCAATGGGTAGCTCGCCGTCCGATAGGGACCAGGCCCGGGTCAACGGCGCGTTGTGTTCCACGCGCGCCTCAAAGAGATGTCAGCACCAACTGACGGGTCCGGAAGGGTCAATGCCTGCCGGGGTTGCGAGTTTGTCCGAAAGGGATATCGCGACCCCGGCACACAGGCAACGGAAGGAACACGGGTGGGTTTTAGTCAGTAAGTCTGACACGCCCTCCCGCTCCGCCCAGAGCGGGAGAAGTTATTTGATAATTTGCCAAACTAAAAAAAAAAAAAAAAAACGGAGTACTTCGGTGTGTTAGTAAAAATATAAAGAACAGTACGAAATATTTTTTGTAGGTACCAATGTTTTATAAAGAAATAAGAAAACAAAAAAACAAACTTCCCAAGTATCAAAATTAGTTCGCTGACTACTATTCCCGCGGCTAACCGTGCGTACACATGTGTGTGTGACCCGTGTCAATGTAGTAGTTCGATTCTATACCTATCAATTTTGCAAACGCGTCCTTAAGTTAATCAGGAAATAATAAACCCGTAACTAAGTAATATCAGTCTTTCTCAAAACAAAAATTATTTCTGTAATACCTAGATTTGTAAAGGTACTTATGTCTTTTTTTAAGTTTAAATTATTATGTATGTTTTTTTATTAACTTATATTGCATCCCACTGCTGGGAAAAAGCGTCCCATTTTTCCATCCAAATCTCTCTGTTTTGTGCGATTTCAGGCCATGTTGGCCTCGCATACATGATTAGATCATCACTTCGCCGCGGTTTACCTCGACGGCGATGTCGTTCTTCAGGCGTCCACTGAATGACGATCTTTGCCCATCTCTCCGGGTGCATCCGTGTGACGTGGCCGGCCCACTCCCACTCCAGCCTGGCTGTTTTTCCTCCAACATCCACTACTTGAGTTATGGTGTGCAGGGTGGTGTTTCTAACGCAGTCTGTTAGCTTTTTTTTTTGCATTAATAAGAACTTAAGTTCTTAGTAATGAATTACAATCTAGTCTAAGAGGCTAATAAGCAATTTAACTCTGAACTTAATATTTTACGAGATAGATTATGTTATAACTAAGAATAGTGTCAATTTGCACAATTTCGTAATGTAATTTTTTCACTGCAACTCTTACCGGTCTAGTCCCGTTTCTACTTGTATGAATGCCAATGATAATCTTTTTCTGACAAAAACCTAGCAATTGCTCTATAAGAGTCCTCAGTTTTAGCGTTGATCTTCACACAATCTCCACTCATCCTTTTTTCGGTGAATGATATTTTTTTTTGGGTTTCAGTTAATGAGTTATTGATTATTCTCACAGCATAATGCTGCGAAACTGAGCCGTCCTGCAAGAGATGTTAAATGAGGACCCAAGTGCAGCCTTGAGTCGAGAGTGATCCCCGGGAAAACAATTTTATCAACGAATTCTAATTTCTCCATATTCAATACTATGCCACAATCACTACTTCAAACATTTGGTAAAGCAAATCTAATGCATTTAGTTTTTTTACCATTTAATACTAAATTATTAGCAGTGAACTAATTTTAGACCAGCAGTAGTTGTGTCGTCAAGATTTGATTCCTAATACTAAGAACATTTTTTTTTATAAATATGCAGCTTATTTTTCGATCCCCTGTTCGAGCCCCCTCTTGGGTCTCTCTACGGTCCCGAAGACCCAGAGTGGACTGGTTGGAATTTGGGAACCCATGATCTCTCAACTAAAAAGTTTAAAAAAACATGGGATCAATAATCATGCAGGTGGAACCGCAGGGCACAGTTTATATTAGATAAAAGCATTTATAAACACTTCAAAATAACCGGATTCCAAGATTTCCGTGGGCTTATCCATACTAATGATATTGTATGAGGTTGTTGAACCTAAATTGCACATCCTAATCTGATCACTGGTTTATAATGTTACTTGAACTACTAATCAATAATATGTTTACAGACACATGGTTCATGTTATCAATCAAAAATCTTGTCCAAATTATTGTATGTCCCAGTGGATTGCGTATGTTAAATAGTTAACTGTTACTAAGTTGAAGAACTTTTAGAAAGCCTTTATGAGAATCACAGAATATGAGGACACACATAATATTTATAGCCTATGAATCAACGAACTACCAAAGTAGATTTAAAAAAGGATAATAATATTACACCGTCCTAGATCTACTAGTCTAAGTCTAGTATAGTTTTCGCTATTAAAGAATAAAGATGTAGAGGCTTCGGTATTACATACTAAACTGAATCATGCACATAACTACCTACTGGTGTGTACTCTGTAATGAGCATCGATGCCCTAAAGTTATCGGTGTAAATTTGTGCTCTTACCATGAGTTGCAGCGCGATGCCGAGGGCGGGTGGCGCGGCGGACTCATCGCGACCGCTCATATTGTGACATCGCGGGCGAGTTTGTTACTGGCGTAATTTCTTCACAACAAAACATATATCGAGAAGTGCACTTAATTCCACTGTCTGCGACACCGAAAACACTTCAAATAACGAGAGTAATTTTCTGAAATGTAATGTTCCTTTTCATTTGACGATTCACAAAACGCACTCGACATAATCTCTTAAAATGAACACTAAATTATTATGGACATTTGCGAGTCTATAAAAGATATAAACATTACAGCCGCTAACACCCTAGTAAACATTTTGAAAAATATAATGAAGCCGCCATATTGGATAAAATCAATCCGTACCTAACGCGTCCTGTACTTAAGACAAAAAGTAATCCCTAATTATTACTACACTGAAATAACATCATATTATGATGAACATATTTCTTGATTCACTATTCGTGAAACAATTACTTAAAAGATATATTTTTATTTCTATTACACTATCGGCAAATTTTTGTTACCAGTGTTGCCAGTCTTGCCAGTGTACCAGTGTTCGTATTATTTTGATATTTTCTTTCTTTTTTCATATATTTTTTTCTGCTGAATCGGAACATGAAGTCTAACATGTTTGCTCAACACGGTTTTGTTATTGTAAATAAGTGACTTCAATATGTCACTAACACTAAATGCGGCTAAGACAAATTAAACTAAGTTTTTAATGCGCAAATAAACATATGTTTTGCCCTCAAAGATGTTTATATGCTCACTGTTGTATGGCCCCTACAGATTGCCTGCTTACGTATCCTATTATTTGATCCCACCGCAGTATGAGGGACGAATGTGTTGACTTTCAGTATATTAGAATGCACTCTGTGGTGTTGACGAACGCGTCCAACGGTACTCGTGGTGCGGGTTTTTAATATAACTAATAAAATAAAATATCTGTGAATTATGATAGATGAGACCCTATCTTTTTAAAAACAAATAGAAGCTTTAATTATTAGAATGAGTAAGCTAATATTTGTTTTAAAAAAACTACGTTATATTGCAGACCCAAAATTAATTATGTGAGTTTACCTTGCTCTCTGTCAGTTTATTTTAACTTAATGCATTACCTCTTGGGGTGGAGCAGGTAAAAGTTTGCTACTACCTATCGAGAGAGCTCAAAGAGCGATTCTCAAGGTGTCTACTTGCCGCTCTTTCCTTTTTCCGACTAACCTACTCTGTAAATCCTGTGAAATACTAACAGCTCGATAGTTGTAATTTTTTTTTTAAATCTGCTGTTTTAATAGAAAAGTGCAATACCTACGCGGTCGAAATGTATGGAACAGCAGATTTATTTTTTAATAACCGACGAAAATTTTTAACGCAGGGGTGTTCAGAATCATGTACTAGATCTATAGTAAAAGTTTTCGCGTCGATGTCCCTGCCAACCTGTATGATTAAAAATACACTCTACCATAGACACGATTAGTTTTTTCTTTCAGGTGCCCTAAAAAAAATCTTGAAACTACGTCATGTGTTAGCTACAAGTTTTTTAAATTGAAACTGAATGACACCGAAAAAGAGCTAGTCCTATCTAAGTATAAAGTTGCTAAACCTGGCTTTGCACATTTGCACAGTTTGCACCTACTCCTACCATAATGTCAGATACACACGCAGCGGCTTTATTCGCTGGTGATTAGCTGGCGATTTGCGCGATGCAGGATTTGTGTGACGTCAAGATTTTTGTATGACGTTAGGTCTTTGATGCGTAGTTCGCATGTGGTGATGTAGATGCCGTCACAATATAACATTTTAATTTTTTCCGTCTATTAAAATATTTTACTGTTTTCATTAAAAACATAAACTTGAAGGCTATATTATAGCCCAAAGGTACCTAGACAAGAATTCTATTCTTAAAAGCACTTGAGTGTGAGTGAGACAGGTTGGATTCCCCAAGCGCCCTCGTCATCTAATCACTTTTGCTGACTAATGAGACCCAAATGAAAGAGTGACGTTTGTTGAATCATCTAACGTCATCTATAGCAAGACATATTAAAATAAATTTTCCAAAGTAATCTTCGAGTAACCTCAGACGGAGCTATAATAATTATATATTTCTAGTACGCACCAAAAACTACGCTAAACAAAGCACAAACAAATTATAATAGTATAGTATAATTAAAATATTGACGTTTGAAGTTTGAGCAACGACGAATTACGAATAAAATAAAACAAAAATCATTTTTTAAAAATCCGTGTGGCCTGAGGCCTATTGGCCTACACTCGTAGCAGACGGCCCCACGGATCCGCCATTTTCATATGTTCAATCATCTGCCGAACATTCTGTATAATAAAGCTATGTTTCAAATTGATGAGAAGTGTAGTAGTTTTCTATGGCTGCGTTTTGGGCCTTGTATAAATGGGAAAGACTCTACGGTGTACTAGTGTAAATCGCACTTTGCATTTTTTGACGTGAAAACGTCTGTTCGCTCAGAATACTGATGGTAGTAAGTTTAATATTTCTGACAGGTAAAAACATCTAAGATTTCAATCGCTAAGAACTACGTGACTTTTATTGCTAGAGTAATGGTTGAGCACGCAAAAAATAGGTCTTATTTATAACAATTTGAAGCAGGATATAATTTGCCGATGACGTCACATCGCGAAGGCAGGTCCATGCACGCGACCCTCTATTTTCCACGTATGTCGAAATTCCAAATCGTGTAGTGCAAAAAACGTGTTCTGCTAGAACGGTGATTCTGATGTCGTTGCCAAGAATGTAGAAAAGACTACCAGGACTTAGAATAGAATAGAGTTTTATTTTGCAAATATGGGTAATACATAATAGTTTATAGAAGAGATACAACAAAAATATTTCGCAAAATAGGGTTAAAAATGCATATGAAGTTGACATTACTAAAATAATTTCATACATCGTTTCATAAGCCGTAAATATGCTCAGAAATGAAAAACATCCCAATCAAAGAAAGCTTGCATCATTATGAATGCAATAAACTTATTATTTTTTTGTAAATTAACACCGTAAAGTATTTGTTACTATTTCACCACACGTTTTCACGACTCTGCGGCGCGAGCTCAAACTGCGCCTAACTCATTTTTTTTATTGTCTTAATGTTTTCATCTGCGTTTGATAAAATCTTAAAAGGCCCCTATCCAAGTGTCTCCTCAATCAAAATTTGACGTCACATTTTATGGTATTCATTTGACGTTTAACGGTTAACGTCAAACAAAACTGTCAAAAGTACGGAAGTTCAGAAATCGGGAACTCTGAATTCATTCAATTTATTAGGAAACGAATGTAACAAATTATTAATTACTACATATTCAGAATAAATTTTTGATGACATTAAATTTCATAACTGCTCTTAGAAAACACTTTAGAAGTATTACGTAAAGTGATCTTGTAATAATTCGTACAATATATTATACAGTTCATATCGGCGTAGTGCTTGCCTATTGTCGGGCAGTTAGTAATTTAACTATTGATATTTTATGTAAACAGATGAGTTGGCACGAAAGAAGTTTATAAACCTTTCTTAGAATCACAGTCATATTGATGTAGGTAAGTGTAAAAATGGCATTAACACATTGCTAGTAACAACACAAGTAAGTATAAACGTACGATTATTTTTCGATTTTATTTGTACCAGATGTATAGCATAGCCCTATTAATTTTAAAAGTGCTGCCTAATTCCAGTGTCACCTAGTTGACAAGACGATTTATAATCATAATGTAAATTTTCCTGCAAGGCCCCAATTGCAACTTTTCAGATAATATTATCAACTATTATTGAAACTTGCTACATGTTTGTAATAAGCCGTAAATTTCTCAAATTGTTTTGTACTTGTACATGCGATAAACTTCTTTTGATAAGGCCATTTTACGATTGTGTAGTATTTTATGGTTGGCATCATCATACTAGTTTTTCCTCAACAAAAAATGTTGTTCCATGAATCTGTGCATTCATAGTTAACATGCACAGCTGGACCATGGACATAATGTATGTGGTTCACATGCCACAACTGACCTTTGTGTTATACTCAAAAACGAAATTACCTATAAATTGTTCCAGGATCTGATTAAAAATCATAACAGGAACTGCTAAAAATAATCGTAAGTCAACCTTGTAAATTTATAGTTAATTACTTGAGGCACAACACTCCCACCATTTCTGTTTGTGACCATTGCCTGGAAAAGCCAATATTTTCCTTAGCTGTTATTCGCCCCTAAGACGACCCACTGACCGTTCTCCTTGATCTGATATTAGTGTCTAACAATAGTCAAATATTAAAACATCAATGATCCTAAAACTTGACTAGCACAAAGGACATCTGAGGTAGTCTATTTGAATGCCTGGTTGAATGATTGGTTTGAAAATTATTATAAGAAGACAAATTATATTTAAAATGTTTCATTTTTATTAAAGGAAGCAATAGATCACACGCAGTAGAGGTGTATGTCTCATGGGACACTTGCAAGTTTATATGTCACAATTTATAGCTAATTATGGACTAGTTTAACCTATTTTTCTGTGTGCTCTTCATCCAAAGATACTATTTTCAATTTGCAATACTTAGTGTCTTCAGAACTTACCAGATTATTGTTTGCTTTCATACTAAATGAGTGAACAGGAGATAAATTTAGGGATTAAACCACAGTTTAATACCTAAATGTACCTTCTGTTTCAAATTCAAATTAGTAATAAAAAACTGGCCAAGTGACTGTCAGACCATGCACAGTGAAGGGTTCCGTAGTTGGGATAAATCTTAACGCAGGCACAACATTAATTTTACAGCAAAAATAAGTATTTTTTTCATAGTAATTCTTAAAATAATTAAAATAAAGTTGTAAACGTAAACGTCCTATATCTCACAAACTATTGATTCAATTAAAAATTTACCTACCAACTTATTCATATTTTTTAAAATGGGATCCAACAATACAACATGCATGGGGAGAGCCACCCCAAATTATCTTTTTCTTATTTTCTCTCCACTATTGTTTAGCAGTGCCCAGAAAATTATACATTCTTTCCAGTTTTCATTGATATTGTGCCAATAGTGTCTGAGTATGATGACTGTGTGTCACATCTGGATGGATGGCTAGACGACGAAATTATAAGGATTGCATTTTTAACATTTGGCTATGGAACCCTAAAAAGAGTATAACAGAAAGGGCACGAGGCTAGGAAATCAAAACAAACTATGTCCTTTTATCCTAAAACAAAAGAATTTTATTGTAGTCAAACTCTAGTCCTTATGTGATCTGCTATTCTGATTTGTAGGGTAAATTTTGGGTCCCAATAGGACTAGGGTTGCAAGTTACAGGTTGATCATTTCAGGGACAATTCTAGGATAACGGAATTGAGCCGTAGTAAAATATATGAAAATAAATAAGCTTATGCTTCCATAATGTTTTTACTTGTTGATTTTTTTGAAGGGTAAATTCAAAATGGAAGTTATTTTCAAATAAGTAGGTATAACAATGATTAATTTAAGTAAAAGTTGGAGCTAAGCTTTTACCTGAAATCCCTCAAAATACATAGTGTATTTTTATAATATAATAAAAACAACCAACATTGAGCACCTCGGTTAGCTTATTAGTGATTCGACCGAATTTACGAAGTTAATTTATTTGGAAACTTCAGAAATAGATTTGCTTACAAATAAATTAACTTCGGGTGAATCGCCTCAAGAAAAAATTATATTATTTAAAAATGTGGATAGTCGTTTCGGGAGGGTAAATTCGGGAGAATCCCGAATAAGCCCCTCGCTTTTACGGTTTATTGGTCGATTCGCCCACTAATAAATTAATTTCGTGCGAATCGCATCAAGAAAAAAAAAAAAAATTTTAAGTGTCAAACAAGTATGAAAAAGTAAGTACTCTCTTTGGCTTATAAAACTCTTTGGGCTCACTAGCGGCACGGCACGGCAAAGGATATTTATGTGACGAATAGAAATATATGCGTATGACAATGACAATAAAATTAAAATTTCAATGATGATACCTAAAGATGTCGCGGCATGCCGGATACTCCGGTATAGCTGATTTCATTTCAATTTCATAAGCAGTGATAGCCCAGTGGTGTGTGTGACCGTCAGACTGCGAAGTCATAGGTCTCAAGTTCGAACCCAAGGCACGCACCTCTGACTTTTCGGATTCATTTGCGTATTGTATTATCACTTGCTTCAAAAACGGTGAAGGAAAACATCGTGAGGAAAAAACCGGCATGCCTGAGAGATATTACTTTGCTCTCTCGGCACGTGAACCATGGGCCTGTGACTCGGCATGTGAAGCCAAGTCACAGGCCCATGGGCGGCTTTAAATCTCTGACACCAGGTTAGTCACTAACCACACGAAGCTGATCCCAATTTTATTGTCATACTATTAAGTTATATTTCTAATTGTCGCATAAATATCCCTTGCCGTGCCGTGCCGCCAGTGACCGCCCTTAATAGACTACATTTTTTACTTAAACATTTTTGTCACTGAATTTTGAAATTTTTACGGTTCGCGTCGTGCCTCCATGGCAGTCGTGCCGTGCCCGTGTGTGTCATGAAAAAAACTAGTTGTTCGTAATCCGGGACAGTAAAGTCTAATTACTGGACACGGGACAAGACGGAAAATTCCGGGACACTCCCGGATTTCCCAGCCATCTGGCAACCCTAGTCGCAAGTCCAAACTAAGGCAGATAGGCCGTACCCAAACATAAGCTTAAAAAATGGTCTGCCATCAGGTTGGTGCGTGTTGTGTGATGAATGTTTTTCCGTCGTTATTGTGCATTTTGTGAAATGCATTGTGATATGCAAATGTATGCTGCTGGCTGGTATGGCTATGTATGTGTGATGCGCGAGGTAATAATGCCTTGTACGTGGGTATGTATGTGATGTGCACACTTAGGAGGCGGGTCGTGACGGGGCGCGGTGGCGCGTGGCGGCTGCGCTGATGGCGGGCGCGCTGCCGGTGGGTGTATGAGGGTATGTGTGTGGTGTGCAGGCTTACGGCCCATTCACGACTTCGGTCTTAGCGGCGAGCGGCGCGGCAGGCCGGGCGGCGGCGGCAAGCGGTGCGTTTTACACGCCACGTACCGTCAGGTAGCGGCTAACGTGCTCAAAATTATGGCGTTATCAAAATTATCCCTTCTGTGTTTAGAAAGCAGTATATTTTTCTTGACATCCATATAGGGGGTCGATTTAAAATTTCAGTTATAAACGCCTCGGTATCCATTACCGCCACAAAATCGTCCAAATTTTTTTGTTTATAAGTTCGCCGCCGAGTCCGTCACACCTACACCGCTATCCGCGCCGCTGTTTCGTGGCGTCGCACTCATTCGCTTGTACTTTTGATCTCGCCGCTCCCCGCACCGCGCGCCGCCGCAGCCTATCGCTCCGACAAAACCGCGCGCGTTTTCGCTATGAGCGGCGACTCGTGGCGTGCTTCAAACATTTTCATACTTTTGTTCTTACCGCTCGCCGCCCCGCGCTTAGCCGCCGCTCACCGCGGCAAGGTCGTAAATGAGGCCTTAGGAAGCGGGTAGTGACAGGATGCGGCGCGCGGAAGCGTGTGGCGTCGCAGCTGGCGACCGCGCTGCCGGTGTGTATACGGGGGTATGTGTGTGATGTGCAGGCTTAGGAGCCGGTAGTGATGGGGCGCGGCGCGCGGTGGCGCGTGGCGGTGGCGCTGCTGGCGGGCGCGCTGCTGGTGTGGCTGTGGCGCGGCAGCGCGCGCACTGCCGGCGCTCAGCGGCGTCGCGAGCTGGACGCGCCAGTGGAAGGCCGTGAGTTGCCGCTCATCTTCATCGGCGGCGTGCCGCGCTCCGGCACCACGCTCATGCGCGCCATGCTGGACGCGCACCCCGACGTGCGCTGCGGACAGGAGACACGCGTAGTGCCGCGCATCCTGCAGATGCGCCAGCATTGGATGCGCTCGCAGAAGGAGAGCGTGCGGCTGGAGCAAGCGGGCGTGTCGAAAGCAGTGCTGGACAACGCCATCGCCGCCTTCTGTCTGGAGGTGATCGTGCGACACGGCGACACGGCGCCGCGGCTCTGCAACAAGGACCCGCTCGTGCTCAAGATGGGCACCTACGTGCTGGAGTTGTTTCCTAACGCCAAGTTCTTGTTCATGGTGCGCGACGGACGAGCCACCGTGCACTCGATCATCACACGCAAGGTATGTCACTCACTCAGCAGCTTCGACTATTGCAGCGCCTAACGATGCCTATTCGACATCAAGCTATGCTATGCTATTGCGTCTACAAAGACATAGACGACATGCGCAAGCGGGATAGACGTACGACCGAGCTTCGGACTACGTGCTTCCTCGCTTCTTCGATCAGAAGCGTGAAAACACGTAGTCCGGGGAAGTTACGTCGAATTTTAGGCTAACTTTGCATTAATTTAAAAAATGCTCCCCTGATGTCACCTTCACTTAATTTGGATTCCACATGAGCACATAAGTCTTTTTGTGATTGATTATTAAATGCCGGTAATTTTGGATCTAAAATTAGGGTCGAATTGCTACAATTTTCTTTAATTTGGTTCGTTAGGGTCTTTTTAGTTGCCAAATTTTTTTGCACATGCAGAATCCTATAAGGGAAGGTAAGTAATTGCTCCCAGGCACTTTGTGAGTTCTCCTGGGTCGCAAGACGGAGACATTGCGCCAAATTCAGTGCGACAGACCGTCTTGCGCCCCGGGGAACTCTCTTTAGCACTGGGGTAGAATTTTTAAATTTTGCAAGCGTTTTCCACAAGGTTTTTTCTATACGTGTTGATGTTGGGGATGTGGCTGGGGGGCACACAGATACACTATGTGGTTTGTGAACTTTGCCATAGTGAATCCGTAGCCCCCGTTCGCCTTTAAAGAAACGCGGCTGGGAGCAATGGGGACATCTCACCTGGACATCGAACAATGTGGCAGGTTGACTAGCGCTATTTCCGGCGTCGCTACAGCCGGCATTTACCATAAATGTATGAAAATTCTTACCTCGATGAAAAATTAAAACATACTGCAAAAAAATACACTTACACACTTATTGATATAAAATGTACAAAATAAAACTATGCTAAAAATTGTCTATCAATTGTCACTTTTTTTTTGACGGAGCGTCAGTGCGCCACCACTGACGCAGACGCGCGGGCCTAGGGCGCCGCGCGAACACGACGCAGCCTTCTTTTTCTTTATATTGTATTCGGCCAAAAGAGGTTTCACTTTAAAATAAATTAAAGGTGATCCAGCTCTTGATTTATTTGGAAGTCATAGGATGGTGATATCTGCATAAGTAGATAATGGTTATGTCCGTACTTTTCAAGAAAACTCGCTTGGTCCTAGAAGGTAGTGTAACCCGTGGCCCAACACTTTTTTTTATTTAGTAGAACGTATTGACCAAGTGTCTTCGGGGACTTCGGACCTTTAAACCCAAGCTCCTATTTTTGCAATTGGATCTAGTTAGATCAGTTATATTTTGCCATGTAGTGTCTTTTCCGTCTTTAAAATCTTTCTTTCGTTTATTTCTTTCTTTAAATAATATTAAACTAAATAAATAGTAATTTAAGATGAAAAATACATGAAAAAAATTCGTTTAAATTTTTTCATACAAAACGGCAATTTCATAGTAAAGACCTATTATTAGTAGGATATTAGGATATAACATATACAGGGTGGCAGGGACACTGACGCGAAAAGTGATACCATGAATTCAGTTCATGATTCTGAACCCCGCTGAATTGAAATTTTTCGTCGGTTATTAAAAAAAAAACAGCTGTCCCATAGAAAAGTGCAATACCTACGCGGTCAAATGGAACAGCAGTTTTTTTTAAATAAACGACGAAAATTTTTCACACAGTGGATTTCAGAATCGTGTACCTAATCCATGATATCAGTTTTCGCGTCGATGTCCCTGCCACCCTGTATACAACGTGTAACGGAATAAACGCAAGAGCTCATGGGGTGTATGAGCTCTTGCGTTAGAATATTAAATTATAAGACTAAAATAACATCTGGAATTTAATTTAATTAAACCACCCCTAGTCACATATTGCAATACAACTCATAAAAAAACTACTACTACGAGTAAATTATGTCAACAATAAATTTAAATTAAATTAAAATAACTTGACTTATAAAGTCAAATAAAATAAATAATAATAATATAATCCCATATAACTTGTCAGTAGGTAAGCTAATTCTGGAGGAAGAACATAAGCATTGTCTTGAGTTAATCACAGCGTTCTTATCATTTAAAGTAGTCGTTGATAGAATAGTATGCCTTTGAACAAAGGTTGGATTTATTTATTTTTATTTTAGCTTGGCAGCTTTTTTGCCTAAGATCCCAGTTTTGAAGCGCAGCGTAGTGTTACGTATTCTGCAGTGGCGAAGGGTGAGTTTATGAGAAAGGTAAGCCGGCGCAAAAACAAAAAAAAAAAAGCTTACCTAGCCCGGACGTGGCGCACGTTTGAATATCACTTGAGAGACCAGAAAACGCGGGGTTCTGAACTGAAGAACATAGTTCCAAATGAGAGTCCATTACGGTGTCATACTTGCTCAGATATAACAAGGTTTCAATATAGTTACCGCGGTTATCAGAATTCGGACGTTCATCGTGGCCGCGAAAAGCTACTTCTTGTTTACCTAACAAAATAACGGTGTCAATAAACCGTTTCATTAAATTCCTATTTCGAGCTACTTTCCTATTATGAGCTTCAAACGAATTGGTGAAAAATGGTTCTATCCTACTATTCCCGAAGTCATGTAAATCTAAACAGCTACGAATATGCTTTTCAGTCTGCACATGTTTTTTTGATGAATTCGTCAGATTATTCATATCTGTAAAACCCCCTTTATTCCATAAACTACTAGAATCTGAGAAAAGTAAACATGGAAAACAAAACATCTTATTTAATTTACAACTACCAGTCAGCCATTGATATTTATCGTAAAGGGATACATTAAAATGTTTGACAAACCCATCACGTCGTTTGTAGTTTATAGTCATATCTGGTCGAGCACGACCTAGCCTAATTATGTGTTTCTTATTTTCAAAACTTAACCTTGAAAAGTATGTTTCCTCACGAAGCAAATAATCTGTCACACAACAATCTAAAACTATTAATGCCGCCATCCTACTAATAACTTTTCAAACCTACTTTAAAAAAGAAATTTCAACTTGCTAATCTATCGACTTACCACAAATTCCTAATTACAATGACGGCGAACGCACAATTTCACAACAAACTCACGATTATCCAATTCTAATTGTTACACTAATACTACACTAATAACTTATATGAATACAACGAACAAAATGCTAATTAACTACAAGTATCAACAAAATTAAAGGATAAAAATTCTATTATCTATTTACGTCAATCGTCAACATACTATTGTAGTCTTTGATCGTCAACAAGCGTCGAGCGAAGTTTGTCCCTCCCCCCGCCCCGAACCAAACCGAACGCTTACGAAATTCAGCGAATGGATTCCTACACTGTACCTATCATAACTCGACTTTTTACGGCTTACTATTGCCTCAAAAAACAGCGTGTCACGTGACCTGAAGTGACGTCATGACGAGATTATTTTGTATAGAAATTTAAGTTTTCATAACCCGGGCGGACAACGAGTTATACTGGAGGCACAAGAGCAAAATTGGCGCGCACTTTAAATGTTTTGTTTTCGTTGGAATATAAAGACAATTTTTTTAATGTAGGTTAGGGTTTTGTAATACTTTAATTTTATGGTGTAAGTATTAATTCAGTGTGATTATTAAACACTGCTGAGAACTACTGACTGTCATAATTTCCTAAGGGAAGCCGACAGGAATCGGGTTATTGGTTAGCTGCGCCCCTGGTATTCTGTCAGTTCGTTTTACGCCCAGAATTCTGCGCTCCATTGCCCTTTGGCAAACCCCAAGGCGGTACTTTTGCGATTCGGTGAGCGGCCTGAGATCTGCACGGTAAGGACGGGCAGAATACACATATCGATGAGTTTTCGCTTCAGGGAGATCGGTAGGTCGCCCTTCATTATCGTCTTCATGGACCAGATTCTGTGCTGGTGCTGCTATGGTATATATTTTTTAAGAGGTCTATATATTGCTGTTCCAGTTCTTGGTTTTCTAATGATTTGAATATTTCGGAGTGTTTGGTGCTGTCGAATGCATAATCTACGAAGGCTAAGTATAATGGCTTATTATATTCTGAATATATCTCTAGAAGCTGGTTCAAGGTCTGTACGCTTGAGTCGTGATTCCATCTTACCCAGGATTCTATTCTATTCTTCTATCATAGTGCATTGTAGTAAGTGCTTTGTGCACTTCATAACCGTTTATTGGGGGAATGGAATCTGAAGGATTGTATTCGATATTGACATCGGGTGGTAAGTGGACGGAATATAATAATCTATAGAACTGGGTCCTTATTTCCATGATTTTGTCTCTGCTGTAATGCTTTATGCCATCATTATCTACCAAACTGGTAATCCAACCTTTTCCTTTTGTGACTCCTTGTTTTAAAACTCTTAGGGATGTATGATTTTCTAAGGTTGTTTTAACCAATTGTATATAAAGATTTCTCAATCTTTCCTAATGCTCCTTTTAACTTCTTTATCTATTGTCCTGTATTCTAGTTGTTACATTACTTTATCAGTTCGTTTTTTATGAAATCAATACTATGAACTGTTATTTTATTTCTAGGTTTGTTTTTTTATGGTTTTACAAGTATTGGTTATTCCGGTCACTATTGCATTATATTGTTCTTCTGCGTCTGTTTCGTCAACTTTCAGTTCTTCAAAATAATTTGATCATTATAAGTTCGGAATGGTTAATAAGTGTTTCTTTAGAAAGTCTTTTGGTTTGTTTCGTAAACAATTTGGCTCGGTGAATAATTTTAAAATCTAGTCTGATTTTTGCACGCATTGGTCTATGGTCTGAGCTGCATTTGAGTCTATTAATGACGCTAATATTTTTTATAATATGACTGTCAGATGATAAAACGAAGTCGAAATCGACTACGTTTAGTGAGATAGAGCCTATAAATAAAAGTTTAACATTTAACTTTGTTACATTTTTGCCTGAACCACTATTGCAAAAAAACTTTGATCAATATCTTGCACTGATACAATATGTTTAATTCTGTTCGATAGCGTATTAACATATTTAATTAGGTAATTTAATGTAAAAAAACCGTTGTTAATATTCTTTCTTGAAGTACAATAAAAAAAATCTTAATTTAATTTTTATCGAATTTTCCGTGGACGGAAATGTTTAATTCTGTAAAAATATATTGGTTTTACCAATTTCTTATACAGGGTGGCAGGGACATCGACGCGAAGCCGGTTACCATGGGATCAGTACATGATTCTGAACCCCCCTGCGTTGAAAATGTTCGTCGGTTATTAAAAAAAAATCTGCTGTTTCAAAGAAAAGTGCAATACCTACGCGGTCGAAATGTATGGAGCAGCTGTTTTTTTTTAAAATAACCGACGAAAAGTTTCAACGCAGGGGGGCTCAGAATCGTGTACTGAATCCATGGTAACCGGCTTCGCGTCTAACTAAATCTGAATCTGTAGATTCAGATTTAGTTATCCAACATCATTCGATTCACCTATTCTGGAAAATGGTTTGTTCGTTTTGGCAGAACTACGTAGGAAGGTAGGTACAATTTTATTCTGAGTGGTTTACCGTTGTAATGTATATAATAATTAACTATTATCGTTGCCTAGCCATGATAACGGCAGCAATCGGTATGTGTAGGTAGGTATACTTATTTTTGTTCACATTACTTAATGTTTTAGCATTGTGAGGGATGGAGTTGCCTAACTTTACGCTTAATTGAACAAACAAGTTAGCGTATCAAAGGATTTGATTTGCCATTCGTATTGCGTATGTTCAATTTAATTAATAAATTCGCACTATTGGCTTAGGTAGCTAGGTACTTCAATACAAAGGCGGTGGCGCTAAGTTCCCGAGAGTAAAGTGTCATGTAGACTAGCGCGACGCGACTCGAACAATACAATTTCTAAGAAAAGTTCACGGTATAACAATAACAGGTGCCGCGTCGCGCTAGTTTGCACGAAGCTTTAAGCGGCCTATTCACCATCCATCTTGCTGTACGTCCCGCCAAGGCTGCGGTGCTGGACGTACCACACACACAATCGTGCGCGCATCCAGCGTGCTGTACGTCCGCTCAAGGCCGCGGTCGGTGTTGCCAGATTGGGGTTTGTTTTTTAATATTTGACCCCGAATCTCCCCTGTGAAAATAAAATAACCCTAAGCTCTGCATAATATTACTCATTTTACCCTGAAAAAGGGAGAAATCCCTAAAAGTGGAAACTCTGGCTGAATCTGCTGTACAGCAAACCTATACACGATCCAGCACGCAAGCATGACTATCGCTTTGACGTACGTCATTCACGATCAATCTGCACGACGCTCGCGGTGGTAGGGGCGCATAATAGATGCAAAATTGCGTTGTACAAATCCAGCAATCAATTAATAATAATTATGACGTACGTCAAGACTAGTGTTGCCAGGTTCGATTTGTTTTAAATCGGGGCAGAAGGTAAAACAAATCAGGATATAGGGTTGTAGATCGGGACAATAAAAAAAACAGGGTTTTTTTAAATTAATATTTTAGTTATTGCGTTTCGCAATTAATATTACTAGTAAACTGAATTTAATCTTATAACAGTAGGCAGACTTGCTGGACTAGTAGAAATGACAAAATATTACAATAGAATTGTAGTTTAAGTATTAATTAATGCAGTATTTTTAAGTTTAAGTACTTAATTAATTTTTTATTAATTTTATATTTTTCGTTAGATTTTGGGGGTATTCCTGGAAGCGTACCAACTTTTGAACGCACCAAAAGTATTACTCGAAACGCACCATTCAGGTGCGCTATAACAAAATCAAATTAAAATATTATAATTTTATTCCTTGAATCGCACCAAGGATGAAACATAGAGAAGAGTATGAAGGATTCGTAATAAATTATATCGATGGACATTTTAAAATTCAATTGTTTATTTATTTAAACTAGAAAGCAAAAACGAACTGGAACTAGGTGCTTAAGCGAACTACTTAGCTCAATAATGGTAAAAATACAGCATTCTAATTGCGTAACACACTCTCAATCAGAATCTGAATGATTTTTGAAGGATATTGCTAATCCATTGGTTCATATGTTCAAAAAAATCGTCGGCTCAACAACGCAAATAACGCAATGAATGTTGTTGAACTATGAAAAATGAAACCCATTGCTACTGTTAGTGTGTTACGCAATTACCCCGCAGGTTTTGAAATTGAATCAATTGATATAGTGAATAATAACGAATACTTTATATTCCTCTTTGTGTTTAATCTTTGGTGCACAACTTAGTGAGATCGTTTAGGCGCATAATTTCTGTTTATTTCTGTCACCTGTAGTATTTTTCAAAACAGCGAATGATTCAATTTCAAAACCTGTATTTTTACCATTATTGAACTAAGTAGTAAGACGCTAACAACAAACAACAACAACACAACGCAACTAGTTTAAGGCGCTACGCTGACCAAATAACCTTGAGCATTCGTGGCACACTAACTCTGCGCAAGAATTACTTAGCGAGTACGCTCAGATTTTAGAATAAAATCTTTACAAAATCATATTTTCGTGTTTTGAAAAAAATAAAACTAGCATAATGTTCTTTATTAAATTACCCATCCATTAGTTTAAGAAGCAAATCAAAATAATGGTTATTTTAGGAGGAGATGCATGTAATAAATCATTATTTCTCATTTCGGTGGCTTTTTGTGGCCCTTTCATTAAATATTATGCCGCTTAAAAAATAGAAAGAAACTACCATTTTGGAGTCAAGATTATGTAGAAATTTTATGTATTTTTTATTAGTTGCTAGTTCTTTTAGATAAAGAGAAGTTGGCTCCCAAAAACGGCCTAAAAAACGGCTACCGCTGTGTTTCGTACGGGAACGCGCCTTAATATCATTTCTGCTTTCCTGGTAGTTTTAATAAATAAACAATTAGAACAATTGAATTTTAAAACGTCTATCGATATCATTTATATCCTTCATACTCTTCTCTGTTTCATCGTTTGTGCATTTCGAGGAATTGAAACACACCTGAATGGTGCGTTTCGAGGAATAGGTACTTTTGGTGCGCTTCATTTGGTGCGTTCCTAAGTTGGTGCGCTTCGAGGAACACCCCAGATTTTGCTGCCTTGTTTTTTTATAACGTAGTTACTGGAAGTCATGTTAAAGTTAGTTTACATTTGAATTTCTGCTTTGACATGCTCGAGTGTCAAACGGTTTGGCCTCTTAGAGCAAACCTCGCTTTTTCGTTTTGCCTTTTAAGAAGCGAAAGACCCTTTCTGTTGCCGCGTTTGATACCGGTATTGAAGCTATTGTCTATCATAATATTGTGCCATTTTTGGAGTGGCGTCAAGTTTTTCTTTTGCACTGCTGCCTTCACTACTAGCGCTTTATCGCACTCGACAGTGATGTGAAATTTATTTATTTTTGCCATTAATAATAGTTTTTAATAAATTTATTCATTTTTCGGGACATTTAGCGTCCCGATCATGTGCAAATCGGGACGCGTCCCCAGAGCCCTGAAAATCGGGACGTCCCGCGCAAATCGGGACACCTGGCAACGCTAGACTATTCACTGCCGTTTTTCGTCAACCACCGTGCGTGGCCTTGGCGGGACCTACAGCAAGTTGGATGGTTAATATGGCGCTTTATGTAGTCGCGCCGCGTGTAACCATTAGCACTGTTAGCAGTGACGTCACGTGTCAAGTGGCGACGCGCGGCGCTGTGGTGCTTCAATTTCATTCACTCAAGCTGTGCGGAGTGTGCCGAGCGAGTGCCACGTAATCTCTCTCGTCAATTCGGCTTCCCACGGTGCGCGATATTGCGGACGCACGCGCACGAGCCCGTAAGGCCGACGACAACGCACTGCGCACTGCGCACCGTGCACCAAGTTTCAAGTGCAGACTCAGGTCTCGGCAGACGACTCTCATTGTTTAATTTTGCCTCTTGTTTCGTAAAGTCATAATAAAAACAAACAGTAGTACTTAGTAATTTTCGGTTGTTTTGACGAAATTACATGAATGTCGCTGCGTGCAAAGTAGGTAGGTACCTATAGTGTATTACTGTATTTTCACGACCCGTCTCCTTAGACGCACGTGCGGCGTGAGTCAAATCAGCTAACAGTCTGATCGACTGTCGACTGATGGTACAATTTACGGACCGTTATTTGGTTAAAATTAAGACTCTTTTGTATCTTTACCAATAATGAAGCAAAGACCTCATAGCTTTGCATAGTAGCAGTAGCTATCAAAGGTAGGTAAGATTAGTAGACATGCGTCAGATATATTTTTAACGTATCGAGAATCGGATTTGAGTCACAAACCGATTTCCCAAAACCACGGCAAGAATAGGTTTGCGTAAGCAAGTATTTTTGGTTTATGTTTGTATAGTTTTGATCGATGCACTTACAACCGAATAATTATTTTACTGAAACGATCGAAACTGCGACCCGGAGGCGCCAGAGCTGCTCCTGAAATCTATTTTGTATACGATATAATTCGACTTTATAATCTGAAATCGAATATTACACCGTTTGCGACCCAAAAACGCCCATGTCTATAGCTTACGAATCTATATTTATATGCCAAGTTGGGCAATAAAAATACTACCATTGGTATGCAAAACAATTCGTTTTAGTTTTTAGGCTACGGGGGCTGCACTAAAAGTATCGGGAATGGAATATTTCTACTGTTCCTGTCATATTAAAATCTTTTTAATTGAAAACTTAAAAAATCGAATACCATTTATTTATTTAAAAAAAGATTCTCGGTCTTGTCACAAGGTTTGGTCAAACTTGTTTAGTCGTTGAGAAAATGGAATTGACTCGAGAAAATTCAAGAGCGATGATTTATTATGACTTTCGAAGTGGTTTAACACAAAAACAGTGTGTTGACCGGATGATTTCTGCATTTGGTGATGAAGCCCCATCCAAAACCACAATTTATCGCTGGTTTGCTGAATTTCAACGTGGACGTGTCAAGCTCAGTGATGAGCCCCGTCAAGGTCGTCAAAAAACTGCAGTCACCCAAGAAAACGTTCGACATGTTCGAAGATCGACATGTGACATACTGCGAAATTCAGGCAACTTTAGACATTGGCATGAGTCAAATACAAATAATCTTGCATGAACAATTAGGTGTAAAAAAGTTGTTTTCCCGATGGATACCGCATTCGCTCTGTGAAGAGCAAAAAGCGGCTCGCGTTACTTGGTGCGTCAGAACTCTCGAAAGATTCCACGCAGGATCCTCAAATGCTGTATACAACATTGTATCAGGTGACGAATCCTGGATATACGCGTACGAACCCGAAACAAAAATCCAGTCACGAGTTTGGGTGTTCGAAAATGAGTTAAAGCCAACAAAAATTGTTCGTTCACGGAGTGTTGCAAAAAAAATGGTGGCCACGTTTGTCTCCAAAACCGGCCATGTTACGAGTATTCCTCTTGAGGGACAAAGAAAGGTTAATGCAGAATGGTATGCTAGCATTTGTTTGCCACAGGTCGTTTCTGAACTCCGTAAAGAGAACTGCAACCGCCGCATCATCCTCCATCACGACAATGCGAGTTCTCACACCGCGCACAGAACAAAAGAGTTTTTAGAGCAAGAAAACATAGAATTATTAGACCATCCGCCGTACAGCCCCGACCTAAGCCCTAATGATTTCTATACTTTCCCTAAAATAAAGAATAAATTGCGTGGACAGAGATTTTCATCACCTGAAGAAGCTGTGGACGCCTACAAAACGGCCATTTTGGAGACCCCAACTTCCGAATGGAATGGTTGCTTCAATGATTGGTTCCATCGTATGGAAAAATGTGTCAAATTTCGCGGAGAATACTTCGAAAAGCAATAAATACATTTTTAAATAGTAATGTTGTGTCACTTCCTTGATTCCCGAAATTTTCAGTGCCGCCCTCGTAAATAACACAAAAAAACGATTTACCATCCAAACTTCCATTCCCTTTTGCAAAATTGCAAACAGAATAAGATTTTTTTTGTTAAATGGCGCTCTAGTATTACTACAGTCCTTGTCTATTAAGAGGTAATATGGCCCAGGGAATGTTTTGATGACCTACCACAAGAACCAGCACCCTAATTGCGTAACACACGATCAATCACAATCTGAATCATTTTTGAAGGATACTGCTAATCCATTGCTTTATATTGATTATTTGTCTGCTCAACAACATAAATACTTAACGCAATGAATGTTGTTGATAATATTTTCAATGTTTCTTTCATTTGCTAAAGTGAATTATAATAAACATTAAATAAAACAACCTCGTATCACGTTTTTAGTAGAAAATACGTATACCTACTCCTAATACGTATACCTACTCCTAAAACAGCTCATGTTATTCCGATCAATGCTTGTTACTGTTTGTTAATCGATGACACTTTGCTTCGATTTACCCGCCTGTGACGTGACTACGTGAGTTACTTGGAGCCCTCGGTGTGAAGTCGGTCGATTCGCAGGTGACGATCACGGGGTTCGATCTGACGAGCTACCGGCAGTGCTTGACCAAGTGGAACCACGCTGTGGAGCTGATGTACCAGCAGTGCAAGACGATGGGCGCCGACAAGTGCCTGGTGGTGCGCTACGAGGCGCTGGTGTTGCGGCCGCACGCTACCATGCGCCGCGTGCTGGCCTTTCTGCAGCTGCCGTGGCACGACGCGGTGCTGCACCACGAGCGCTACATCAACCAGCCCAACGGCGTCGCGCTCTCCAAGTGAGTAGCCTCACCACACAGTCACACACCACACAGTCACACACCACACAGTCACATACACCACACAGCTACCGCAGCTCATGCGAGTAAAATAATATTACTTACAGTGATCGGATTCGAGGGAGCCATATCGGGCAAATTTCCTCTTATTAATATGGACAATATGGACATGCCCCCGGGATTCCAGGATTACAAAATGATCTAGAATTTCCTACAGGTTTCCAATTAAAGTTCGTAGACTAGGGTTAAAATAACCTAAACATTAATTTGACATTGACAGTGCTTTTATTGTATGTCGTAGCAGTAAGGGCGATTTTCGTAGTGCATCGTGCATGTGTTACCACTGATGTGTGGTTGACTGTACGTCAGGTACTATAGGCCGACTTTTTCGTTGCTGACAGTCCCGTGGTCCTAGCGGGTGAAGGGAGACATGTGTAAAAAAAACTCACGCGCACCCGACTGCACAAGTTATTGCGTTAACCAGTGGCGCACTAAGCCTGTCCGGCCCCTGGGCCCCACGCCCAGGAATGAACGCCGAAATATGTATTGCCGGTCGGTTTTGTTTTGACTATTGATACAGAAATAGGAGATACTTTATCGACAACAGTAAAGCTAGAGCATTATTTTATTTATTTTATTTGAAAGGTATACCAACGACCTATTCACCGGAAACATTAACATAATAATAAATAACATAAGCATTGATTTATGCTGAATTAGTCACTTACAGAGCACTTACACATAGAGTATCTAATTTAGTTGCTGTTTAATTTTTTACAAGTATTAATTGTCCATTATTATACATTACATTATTTACTTGTTTATCGTAAGAAGAGAGTCTTTCATAGAATAAATCTCTGGTTGAAACATTGGTAAAGTAACACACACACACATTTAAAAAATAAGTAACACACAGTATCAAGCTCATTAGCGTTTAATATTTTTACTGGTAGTCTGTTATTTTTAATTTTTCCTATACATCCCGCAAGGAAATCATTTTCCGCCAATTGCTTGCTTTGGATAACACAATCATCATTTGAATTATTATTTAAAAGTAAATAATGAATTGATTCACTTCTGGCTGGAATATGTAACACTTCGTTTGCATAATCTATAGTGTCACGTAGTACTAAAGAACATTCCATGCCATACATGCATTGCATGTTTTTTTTTGCTTTGTCTAAATAATATTTAGACAGAGTGATGATGTTAGTCTCGAAGTTGATATTCGATGTATAACAACATAGGAAATCTAATAATAATAATAACCCCACCGCCGTATCTCTACGTTGACGTCGTGGTGGGGCTTGCGCGCTCCAAACTCTAGGTCTGTGCCGGTAGAGTTTACTTTGCCGGAACAGGTCTAGGATGTGGAGCCAGACCAAGAGAGATACAGAAACCCGCAGGGCAGCTTGTGGCGAACTGTTGGGCAGTAGCGACCCCACGGACCCTAACTCCCGGGAGAAGTCTTGTTCCTCTTCTCTGGCTCGCCTTTATTGGCCGGCTGGAGTGGACACTGACGAGGAACAGATCTCCCACCTCATTCTTGCCTTAATTGGCCGGCTTGAGTGGAGATTCGCAAGAGCAAACGTGCTCGGTGGAAGGAAGTATTCCAGTAAGTGCTCGTAGGGATCTTGACCATCTTCCGGGCTCTGGGATTGTTCTGAAAGCCGTGGAATACCTCTCCACTCCTCAAGCACCTCAGGTCATGTTGCCCCCTTGTCGCTACGTCACTATGTGCTAGCGACAGTTTTCGGGGGCCCATTATTGAGTGTGCAAGTCACCCCCTGCCATTTTATCCGTGTATATCTTAACATTGATCAGGCAGGGGACATAGGCCTTCCATAGTTTTAGGTAACCAACCCACTATAACCGCCCAAACCCATAGACTAATATTTTTTGTTTCCATGTTCTGCAATAGTCCTCCACCAACCGGGGGTTGTCCTTGGGTGCACTTGCATAGTGCATACAGGGATAATCGTCGGTTGGTGCCTCATTCCTCATTCCATTTAAAATTGACTAAGGGGCCTCTGCGAGTTGGCTTCGGCCCCTCATACGCCTTCCAAAGGACCGGGACCCTATGGTCCCGAGATTTGTTGACAAATAATAATAATAATAATATCCCCACCGCCGTATCTCTACGTTGACGTCGTGGTGGGGCTTGCGCGCTCCAAACTCCAGGTCTGTGCCGGTAGAGTTTACTTTGCCGGAACAGGTCTAGGATGAGGAGCCAGACCAAGAGAGATACAGAAACCCGGAGGGCAGCATGTGGCGAGCTGTTGGGCAGTAGCGACCCCACGGACCCTATCTCCCGGGAGAAATCTTGTTCCTCATCTCTGGCTTGCCTTTATTGGCCGGCTGGAGTGAACACTGACGAGGAAAAGAGCTCCCACCTCATTCTTGCCTTAATTGGCCGGCTTGAGTGGAGATTCGCAAGAGCAAACGTGCTCGGAGGAAGGAAGTATTTCAGTAAGTGCTCGTAGGGATCTTGACCATCTTCCGGGCTCTGGGATTGTTCTGAAAGCCGTGGAATACCTCTCCACTCCTCAAGCACCTCAGGACGTGTTGCCCCCTTGTCGCTACGTCACTATGTGCTAGCGACAGTTTCCGGGGGCCCATTATTGAGTGTGCAAGTCACCCCCTGCCATTTTATCCGTGTACATATAAAACATTGATCAGGCAGGGGCTATAGTCCTCCCATAGTTCCAGGTCACCAGCCAACTTAAGCCACCCAAACCCATAGTCCAATATTTTTGTTTCCATATCCTGCAATAGTGCTACACCAACCGGGGGTTGTCCTTGGGTGCACTTGCATAGTACATACAGGGATAATCGTCGGTTGGTGCCTCATTTCATTAAAAACGTCTGACGGGCCTCTGCGAGTTGGCTTTGGCCCCTCGTACGCCTTCTAAAGGTCCGGGACCCCAGGGTCCCGAGAAATATCAAGAGACGTAAAAATAATAATATATATTTATTCACAAATTTGAGACAACCATACAGAGTAACTTAATAATAGACACAAAATAAACAGATCGTTGAATGTGAAATGGTACACTGTAAATATGTTGGTCTGGCTGTCTTTAGGCTGACTCGTACTAGTATAAACTGTATCACGAGGGGATAGTCTTCCTTAACCCTAGAACAACAGATTCCCACAAAGTTCCAGTTAGTCACATAGCAGCAGTTTGATTACGTACTGTAAAGGTAAATTAAAAATAGGTAATTATATTAATTATAGGTAATTATATTAATTAAGTTACAAACGATAATAATTGTCTGTGTTTGGGTGTATGTATATGTGTATATGTTTTGTTTTATGTGTGTATATGTTTTGTTTTATGTGTGTATATGTTTTATGTATGTGTGTATTTCTGTATGTGTACAGTTAAGAGTGCTTTATTATTTATTTATTTATGTGCCTTGATTATAACAACGTTCTAAAGTAGTTTTTCAGTGCTGTCGTAGTCTAGTGCTTTCAAATATCTTTCAATAGCTTTTTTGCATGTATGGCAATCAAGATTCTTCAATTTTAGATCTTTGCTTATTTTGTTGTAAAGGCTATCTAAACCTAAAATTCCATCAGCCTTTAATGGGATGTTATCGAAAACATGAAGCTTGACATTAAAGTCAACGCATTGTTGCTCATCACGATGAGTCAGGCTAAGATTAATAAACCCGTTTGTTTGAGTTTGACCGCCAATACCATTTATGATAGTCTCATCTCTAATTATTGTTACGTTACTAGGTAACGCGACTCTCTTTATTATGGATATGGATGCTCCCGTATCTACTAACCAAAAGTATTTTCTATTGCCAAAATATAAGATTAAGAATTTCGCTTTGCCTCCTAACTCCAAAATATTATGTTTTAGATCGAAAAAACTGCATTTCTTCAGATTTAGAACTCGGGTTCGTTGTTATTAGATTGTTCCGTAAAAAATACGCGACGACTATTACCACTACCATGAGCTTCGTAAGTCGATTGATTCTTGCTGGGCACTGGGTAGCCGCGTCCTCGATTTGCGTTGAATGAGCCTTGAGCCTCACCTCGGGAACGATAAAATGATCTTCCACGCGATCGATAAAAATTTCGCCTGGTATGATTATTCGAGTAATTAAAATTATTCGAGTTCTGATGATAGTATCCTCGCTGTCCTCGTGATTGACGATTATAGAAATGCCCTCGGCGAGCGTTATTAGCTTGCCACTTACCTCTACAATGACATGAAAACTGCATGCCATTTTCGCCTCTCGAAGTTGATGCCGCTGTGAACTCCTCGTCCTTCGCCGCTTGGATTGTGTCCTTCAAACTATTATAGTTACGCGCAGCAATAATTGTACTGAGCCAGGAATCACTCAACCCATCTGCGAACCGTTTTATTTGCCAGCTTTTCGTTTAAAGGTTTTAATACAGCATAATTCTGAGAATTACCATCTGCTTGCGATATCGTCAGATTAGTGAATAACATTTCGCACCCCCGGTGCGAGACTGTCACTTATGCAAAAATGCAATTTTTCAGGAGAAGCATTTAAAACTTTGACATTTAAAAAATAATTATATTTTAAGATTTAGACAAGATGAATAGCTTTTACTACAACGTCAACTTTTAACTTACTTTTGAATTAATAATGACCACTCAATATTGTATTGCTTTAGGACAGTTATTATTACATATTTAACTCATTATTGCAATTTTAGCATAAGTGACAGTCTCGCACCGGGGGTGCGATTTTATCGTCAGATTAGTGGGTAGCGTACTGGTCGATTGTGCGCCAGCCTTGTGTTGTATTTTGTAACCCCGATTGTATAGCAGTAAATTACTTTTTAGGTAACAGGGTGGAACGTAATCTCTGACAAGATCGTTTGTAGATGTGAATTGTTCGACATTCGTAGTTTAGCATTTTCTGATAGTCTACTCTTCAGCACAAATGTTATAAGTAATTTCTTCCCCGGTTCTGATAACATATCTGCATACATTTCTATAGTCAATGATACTTTTGATATTGTTTTCATTACTGTTCACTATAGGAATCAAACTACACGCAGTTTTTAAATCAAACTCCATGATTATTTCTGTATTTGAGCTCGACACAAAAATCACTTTCACTACTACTATCTTTCCTAGTTTTGGTACATAAATCAATAATTTGTAAATAACATGCTTTTATTTCATCTGTTAATGAAGTTAACCTTAACAAAATTTCAGTTTTTATTCCTTCCCCGAATATTATTTCTGTCTCTGCTAATTTATTTTTTAGAACATTATCCTTAAACCTAGATTTTCCTTTCTTAACTAGATATTTCCTGATTATCGTAAGCTCGTCTAAACATTTGAGTAACTCTTCTTCCATTCCCTTACACACAATTAATTAATAATTAAAATACATACCACATTCTCATAGAGAGATACCGTAGTAGGGGACACAGGCGTCAGTCAGTATTGGAATGCAATTGCTCACTATAGTAAACTCAACGCAGAAGGTAAAATTAAAACTCTATTACATAGTACCTACTGTAAACTTTATAGTCATTAGTAAAATCCATCATTCTTATTTATGATCCTTTTTCCGAAATTTCGTCACTTCTTACTTTGTTTATTACTAATTACCAATATCGCACACTTTAGAATATTGAAACCGCACAACTCACTCACAAAATAAACACTTGCATTTTTTGTTTCTCCCTATTTCATCGGGACATGAACCTCTCGATCATCTCCACGATTGCCTCTGGAACGATTGAATGATCGTTGAAAGTTATTTTGTACAACTTGCTCCCTGATCCATGAATGGTGACATTTTGCTTGTACATAAAACACACAGCGCCAGGACCCAAAAGTGTACAAATGATCAGCAGCACAATACTGATAGTCAACATGTGCATCTTCATTTCTTCGACGTGGGCATTCTTGGGACCGGCAGCATTCTGGTTTAAGAACACCGTCTCCGCTTCCATGTTAGATCGACACACAATTATTTTGTACAGATTTTTCCGAATTTAATATGTAATTATTATTTTTCACATGTTTTGGAGCCGTAACACTAGACCAAGACTGAAATCACGTCACGCGCAGGCACGCGTGGCAGGGTCGCCATGTAGCGAACTAGTATTATTGAAACGACTGTACCCGATCGATTACCTTTTATTACTACCCTTGTTATACTAATCCAATATATTCTATAACATAGATCTTACCTACTAAGTACATACATACTACACCTCAATATAAAACAGCTGAACGACGTTTAGTGGTTTTTCATAATTACTGAACTTTAACCACGCAGAATTGACGATTCGCATTTATCAAGCAAAATCAGTATAAAGTTTGCCGCTGCACTGATAAACGATTAGAGGTTATGTAAAACAACACGAAATAAAACGTCAGATTGTAGATATAAGTTCTAAATTTGGTCGCTCGTGGCTCTTTGTGTCATGAAAACAATAATGGCGTCCGAAACAGACGAGTAATATGAGTTAAAATTGACCCTAACTCAAGTGAAAACAGTGATGTTAAGGACAATTTTAATAAAAGTTATTAGAGTTTAATGAAAGTCAGTCCTAAAAATACTAAATAGTCAAGTAAATGGGACCAACTTGCAAGTAACGCTCGCCGGCCGTTGCCGCGGTACCGATCGTTTTTTTAGTTAAAGCCATCGTTAATTATCTTCCTTCTGATCACAGTGGTCAATCCGTAACTTTTGAATCCAACATACCAGTAAAAAAAAGTGCAGATACAATTCAGACCAATAACAGCAGTTACTTTAAATATATTTAATAGCACTTTAGTTTGTAAGTTAAATAATCAAGACCTTACAATGAACAATGCTAATATTTTGTACGAGGAATTCTTTTCGTTAGTCCAGACCGAGTTCAATAATTATTTTAAGAAGAATACAAAAACTATCAGCCCTAAGTTTTTATTTAGTGACTGGGCAACTAGGCCCGAGTTCACCAACAACAACGTAATCATTGATTACGTAACCGCACTGTTAGAATTAAACAGTTGTTTAAACAAACCGCGTTTTTTACGTGTTCACAATTTATTTCTAACCAACGGTTAAATAACCAAGCGTTTTTGAATGAGTGAGTCGAAAATGACCGAATGATCGAATGGTTTAACAATGTTTTGTGAATGTAGAATGCCCACGTCCATCAATTTTCATTGTCAAACTCACAGAGTACATTTTTAAATAGGATATAGACATCACTCGAGTCATTTTGCGGGATGTATGGTGTATGGCGCCATCTGGTGCTTTGTGCAAGGTACTTTCGGACTACGCTTTATTTTTATTTTTTTTAATATTGCGATTGATAATTAAATAAAACGAAGTAGTTACCTATTACAAAAATCTGTTTAAAAAAATTTTGAATTTCATAATTGCGCCGTGTCTTGAATATACGGAAAGTGCGCAAAATTCTTTCTATACCTTCAAAATCATCTAACATATTATCCTCTTCAAAGATATAATTCAAAGCGTCTTGCATTTTTATTTTGTAACTAATAGTGATACACAACGCAAAACTTTCACATTATGAAGTATAAACCAATGGTTAAACTGAGTTGGCTACTTCGTTTAAGATAACCGTTCGATTACCGTACTTAATCAATTGTTAGTGCTTGGTGAACAGTAAAATATTGTTAAACAGCCGTTTATGGTTAGAACAGATGTTTAAAATTTAACCATCTGTTGGTGAACTCGGGTCTAAAGGACTCAGTAAAAGTAGGGATAGACTTTTCGAGCTGTATGGCTTTAAGCCTTATATTAACACGGAAACTTTTAATAAGTATGTTGCTACGTACTCTAAAAATTTTAAGAACTCTTGTAAGACGGTTAAAGCCTTATACATTAGCAACAAGGTTAAATCAGCAGACAATAAAATACAGACGGTTTGGAAAATTATCAATAACGAAACGAACAGGAACAAAAAGCATAATTCTGATTACACACTGAAGACGTCATGTGGTTGATGTGGTGGTCTCATTTGCGATAGCAAAGAAGTTGCTCAAGAATTTGTAAATTTCTTTACCAGTATCCCACTTAAAACTACTGAAACCTTAAATTCCTCGCCCTCGCTCTCTTTTGATTTAGTAAGGGCGAACGTTTCAGCTTGCCCGATTAAATTTAACTTTAAGCATATTAAACCTATAACAGTGATAAAAGCTTTTCAGCAAATTAAGATCAAATTAACCGAAGATCTTTGGGGAATGTCCATTAAAGTCTGTACTTCCATAATTGAGACCATAGCGCCTTACTTAGCCTTAATATTTAATTTGTGTGTGGACCAAAGAGTCTTCCCGGATTTAATGAAATACAGTAAGGTAATACCACTTTTCAAATCCGGGGACAGTAAAGACACCAATAATTATAGACCCGTATCCGTGTTGCCGGTTTTCAGCAAGATGTTTGAAAAGGTAATGCTTAATCAAATGCTCAATCATTTTAACACAAATAAAATCCTTCATGATCAACAGTACCTATGGTTTCACCAAAGGACGTTGTACGACCGACGCCGGTGTAACCTTATTAAGACACATTTTTAACGCGTGGGAAGAGGCCCAAGACGCCATAGGAATCTTTTGTGACCTCTCCAAGGCATTTGATTGCGTCGATCACGAAACCTTACTCTTGAAACTTGAGCATTACGGACTTGGAAATCTTGCACTCAATTTAGTAAAATCTTATTTAAATGATAGACAACAGCAAGTCCAAATAAACGGTATCAATTCACTAGGTTTAAAGTTCAAAGTTCAAAGTTTTATTAATGCGATTTTTGGTGATACAACAGGGTCTTAAAAATATTTTATAGTAGCTCAAAAATCTACCTTATATTATAAGGCATGCATTGTTAAATTACAATATTACAGATTAAGTTATACATTACATGCAACATAAAGAACTAATTAATGTCTATAGAAATTACAATTCAAGATTTAATCAATTATTACATTAAAACATAAATACAAAAAATGGTCAGTCACATGAAATTTTGTCAACTAGGAATTCGTCAATGGTATAGTAGCACTTGTCTATTAAAAAAATATTTAGTTTACGTTTAAATTGTGTCAAGTTTAAATCTTTTATGTCATTTGGTAGCTTATTAAAAAAAATTGGAGCCATGCAAAGTATGCTCTTGTGCATAAGAGCGGTTTTTGAACTTGTCAGGCATAATTCATGTCGATATGTTGGTCTTATGGATACCTTTGTTCCGAAGTTTTTTTAAATAAATCACCGTTTTTCTTTACGAACAAAGCAGTCTCGTATATGTAAAGACAAGGTAATGTTAGTATTTTTAAGATGATAAAATGCGGTTTGCAACTTTCTGTTGATTTAAGATTGCATATGGATCTAATGCACCTCTTTTGTGCTTTAAAAATGTCAAGTTTTTTTACAGGAATTTGCCCAGAAAATTACTCCATAACGTAATATGGAATCTACGTAGCCATAATACGCGGTCACGACAGCCGCCTGATTTACTATTTTGCTGAGTTTATAAAGAGCAAAGGCAAACTTGGTCAATTTTGTAATTAATATCGATGCATGTTCTTTCCACGTCAATTTAAAGTCTATTGTCAATCCTAAAAATTTAATATGTCCTACTTCTTCAATTGTATCATTATTAAAAGTTAGATTAATGTCAGAAGTGGTAATTCTTTGTCGAAACTGCATGATTTTAGTTTTATTTAAATTAAGAATTAAATTATTTTGTTCAAGCCAAGCAATTGATTGTTGTAATGCATTTTTAATGTCACTTTCATGTTTTGTACTTAAATCATCATGCCTAATAATTAAAGTGCTGTCATCGGCAAAAAGAACCATAGGAAAAGTGACGTGTTTTGGAAAGTCATTTATATAGACCAAAAACAATAATGGGCCTAATACGCTGCCTTGTGGCACGCCAAATGTAATTTTACGTTTTCCTGAAATGTATTTATATTCTCTTTTATCCTTTTTGCAAATTCGTCTAACTTCCGTACACTGTGTTCTGTTGTCGAGGTAGGATTTTATAAGAGAGAGAGCGTTTCCCCTTATTCCGTAGGCACTTAGTTTTCCTAACAAAATATTATGATCGACTAAATCAAAGGCTTTCGTCATGTCCATAAATATAGCGCTAGTGGGAATTCTTTGATCAATATCTGGCATTATAATATTAAGGAAGTCATAGATAGCCAAGTTTATGGATTTGTGTTTCCTAAAGCCTTTCTGTTCCTTAACTAAGATGTTAGGTTTGGTGAAGAAGGAATAAATACAGTTATAAATATTTTTCTCACATATTTTTGATATTACCGGTATAAGCGCTATTGGTCGGTAGTTATTAATGTCAGTCTTATCACCTTTTTTAAATAGAGGATTAATTATAGTGGGCTTTAGTTTATCAGGATAGATTCCAGAGCAAATGCTCAATTTAAAAGTAAAAATAGGTGTGCCACAAGGCTCGATATTGGGTCCATTCCTCTTTTTAGTGTATATCAATGATCTACTCCATTTATTAAAAAATCAACCACAAATGGTGTTATTTGCTGACGATACTTCCTTAATTTTTAAGGTAGACAGACGTGCAACAAATTTTGACGACTAACGCCCTATTGCAGGTCCAAAATTGGTTCACTGCTAATAATTTAGTATTAAATGGGAAAAAAACTAAGTGTATAAAATGTTCTTTACCAAATGTCAAAAGTAGTGATTGTGAGATAGTATTGATCAAGAGAAACTAGAATTCATCGATAAAACTGTTTTCCTAGGGATCACGCTAGATTCAAGGCTACAATGGGGTCCTCATTTAACATCTCTCGCAGGACGGCTAAGTTCAGCAGCATATGCTGTCAGAAAAATCCGTCAATTTACTGATGTAGATACCGCGAGGCTGGTCTATTTTAGTTACTTTCATAGTATCATGTCTTACGGTATTTTACTGTGGGGACGGACTGCAGACATCGAGTCTATTTTTATTCTGCAGAAAAGAGCGATTAAAGCCATGTATACCTCCGCAGGCGTGACTCTCTAAGGGAACTATTTAAGGATATTAACATCATGACGGTACCTTGTCAATATATCTATGAAAACATCATGTACGTAAGAAAAAACTTACATCTTTTTAGTAAAAGAGGTGATAGACATAATTATAGTACAAGAAATAGGGACGAAGCCACACCATTGTGACTGCAGATAAGTCAGTCTGCAGTACGTCTAAACGTGGGTAGCAGTTTTGGTAAACGTAGCGCAATAGTAATCCTGCTGACCGTTGTTTAGCTGTTTTACATATCGGAGCTGTTTTGTAAAACAGCTAACGGTCGTGCATGGTATGCATGTCGCAGATGGATTGCAGATTGGATAAAAGTTTATATACCCTATACCAAGTACCAACTGACTTTATGTCGCAAGTACCAAAAATAGCTCCCTCGAGTAAGATCACTGGTTATAAAACTGACTTCTTGTTTTTAATTAGTTGTGGTATTCCACCCAAATTCATGCTACCCAAGCCACGCGTCCGATGGGGTTTGCGATCGGCAAAAATGCATAACTTCCATACAAACTTTCATCCCCTGTTTAAGAATTTTCAAAAATCCTTCCTGAATTCTCAGCTCACCTTCGTCATTTAAGGAACTCTGGTGCAAAATGTCATGTGTCTAAACCAAATGGTTTAGTTTGTGGGAGCCCCCACACAAAAGTGCGATGTGATGCGATACGACGCCGCATCGCAGGTTTTTAGAGGAGCTTTGTTTTTTAGGAGCTCGCAGATTTTTGCAATACCATGCGAATTCAGTTTTGGATGGGAGCCCTTAGGGTGTACGTTGTCTGTTAGTGAATGAATGAATTAAAGAATTGTATTGAGTAGGTATGTTAAAAGTAGTGGTATTATAACATCATCAACATATTATACGAAGTTAATTAAATACATATTATTGAACTGTCGCTATGGTAAACCATTATCGATGGACATACCATACGTACATAAAAAATAAAAAACCGACATATTGAGAACCTCCTCCTTTTATCCCGACTATTGTGAAGCAAAAAGGAGGATTATGATTTTAACTGGTAGGTATGTATGTATTTATTTATGTATGTATGTGGGTATGTATGTTCATCCGTTCCCTCATAACGTCTAAACTACTTATCATAATTTGAGGTGTCGTTGGAAGCGTCTTGATCGTCCGCTGGTTATAGGCTATTTATTTATATGTTATTGAATATGGCGCCATCTAGAGGATATAAAGCAAAAATAAAATAAAAAACTTGCCCTGGTGGGTATCAAATGACAAACATACAAACAAAACATCACAGGCAGACAAATAAAAAATCTGTCACACGTCGTGTTAGCATAAATGGAACAGATTACGTGTGACTCCGGATTTTTTAGAAGTTGATATAAAACAGCAACATCAAAATCATAATAAAATGAGTTACCTACCGGAAAGTATTCCGCAAAAATATTGCTAAATATAGGACAAATTAAGGAAAATGGTCATGAAATTAAACACAACCAGTGCAGCGGTTTAGTATCCTGCACGTATGCCACAATGAGTGGATCGGTACAAGTTGCGAGTAGCTCTTATCTCTAGTTGCGTCAACACGTTCGAACCCGAGCGAGGTTCCTCTACGAGCTCGCGATGGCATTACATTACACCTACGTTGTTAATCTCCACGATTCCACCTAGCAACCGATAAGCTAATGATAATCGTGGTTTGTTTATACACACGGCTTCATAACAAGCTATTCAGTTTAAGTTGTGCGTGTGAATACCATTTTTGAAATATTAAACTTCTGAAGTGCTAATTTGTGTTAGAGTCAAGAGTCCCCCCCCTTTTTTTTTTTTTTTTTTTTTTTGGATGGGTAATTATCAAATAACTTCTCCCGCTCTTCGTGTCAGACTTTTACTGACTAAAACCCACCCGTGTTCCTTCCGTTGCCTGTGTGCCGAGGTCGCGATATCCCTTTCAGACAAACCCGCAACCCCGGCAGGCATTGGCCCTTCCGGACCCCGTCAGTTGGTGCTGACATCTCTTTGAGGCGCGCGTGGAACACAACGCGCCGTCGACCCGGGCCTGGTCCCTATCGGACGGCGAGCTACCCATTGCTCACCGTCCGCAATTCCGCGCCTACGGTGGCCGGAAGTCGGCGAAATTGAAATACCTAAGTCTATGAAAGCCGATTTGCAGCCCTCAGTGGGCCGCTCTCAGCGGCCCACTTAGGGCTGAAAATCGGCGATATGAGCCAGGATGTGACGTCTCTCTAGCATGGATGTGACGGTGTGAGTGTGACGATGACGAGTCCACGACCGGCGCGCACTGATTGACGGCCGGGCTTGCCAGGGCGGTGACAAGGGAAGAGAGGATCGCTAGCCGAACGACATCTCCTGTGGCGACCTCAAGGCCACGCGCATTGAATAAAGACGTTAGCACGTTGGTTGGTTTTAATAAGTAAACAAATATACAAAATGCTTAAATAAAGACTAATTATATTTTAAAGTTGTAATCATTATTCAATGTAATTTATCATTTATTTAAAAAAACGGAACGCTACCGCTAGCTTTTGGCTTTAGCCAAAAAACGATGGTTAGGTTAGGTGGATGGTTATGTGTTTGACCTTTAGTATGTACTTATGTCCGTCCTATGGTCCTTGTAACTACTAAACGACTGAACCGATTTTGATGAATGACATGTCATTTGATTCGTCCTTATTGCGCGAGTGTCACTAGGTATATTAAAATAAAAAAAAACAAACAAAATCGCGAATATTAGGCGCCAAAAAATATGCTTTCAAATAAAAAACATCTCCCAAACCTACAGGTAACAAAATTAAGGGTTTTAAAAAGTGATTATAAGTACAACCATTTACAATCAAACTACACCGTACTAAGTGCACACGTTTACGAAACCGGCCTCACGTCACTGTTGACAGCGCTATAGAAAAATATTTATATCAACACATGAAAACTTCAATGTCTCCCTTCCCCCACAGTGTGGAGCGGTCGTCAGACCAGGTGGTGCGGCCGGTGAACCTGGACGCGCTGGACAAGTGGGTGGGGCAGATCCCGGCCGACGTGCGGGCCGACATGGCGGAGCTAGCGCCTATGCTGTCGGTGCTGGGCTACGACCCCTGGGCCAACCCGCCGCGGTACGACGCCACGGCCGACGCCGTCACGGAGCGCCGTCCGCCTTAGCCGCCCTAGCCGCAGCACACACTCCACACACGCAATAAATGATAACACCAACACATAGTATTTTATTCCGAGCTCGCCGAGCGCACTCCCGCTCGTCGCCGCTCGCGACGAGTCCTTTGTGCGGGAATATAAGTGTCGTGAACAATTATTTATGGACTTTATATTGTAAAAAGAAAAAAATATATATATAATGCATTTGCCTAAAAATATTCTAGTTACTTTTAATTGTTCTGTTTTGGATACCTACCAATTTTTTTTTTTGTTACTCAGGTAATGCGTCCAACTAACCATCATCCTAATTTCGTAAGACACAATCAATCATAATCTGAATCATTATAAAGGATATTGGTAAGTACGGTAATCGAGTGCTGCATATGTTTAAAAAAATTGTCTGCTTAGCAACGTAAATAACGCAATGAATGTTGTTAAACTGTCAAAATGAAACAGATTGTGATTGATCGTGTGTTACGCAATTAGGGTGCAGAAGCGATCGTCGCGTTCTCAATCCTGGCACTTTGTTCGGAAAACGGGAAGGCGCCTTTTGTCAGCGCGACCACGTGTTTGTTCTTCGCGTTGTAGAATATAGTTATACGGGGTGGCAGGGACATCGACGCGAAAACTGATACCATGGATTCAGTACATGATTCTGAACGCCCCTGCGTCGAAATTTTTCGTCGGTTATTTAAAAAAAAAATCTACTGTTTCATAGAAAAGTGCAATACCTACGCGGTTAAAATGTATGGACCAGCAGATTTAAAAAAAATAACCACCGATAAATTTAAAATTTTCAGTTTTCGCGTCGAAGTTGCCACCCTGTATATGTATATTTATACACCGTGACATTTTAGTCGTCTTATCAAATAGAAAGAAAAGTAAGTTTTTGTAACAGAAACACGTGCATAAAAATAAAGGATAATAAACTCGAGTGGAAAATAAGAAAATAAAACACAATAGATTTAAATACAATAACGAGCACAAAACAGAAATAGTCGGCAGCTGCTGGCACGTCATGACTGTGACAAGAAGGCTTCCACTCAGCATGATGCAGTGCTATGGAGACCCACAGTAACTACCCCACAGAAACTAAATATAGTCTCATGTTGGAGCGCGTACAAAAAAAATATAATAGATATAAATATATGAGGGAATACGGGGTGTATCCATTTTATCCGTTGATGTATTCAACACTATTTATCTTAGGTATGGTCGGATATAATGAACTGAGGGTCAGGAGGCAACTCACACTGGTTATCTTTAAGATAATTAGAGGGAAGATACACAATGCGGATATATTGCGAAGGGTGGAACTAGTGCCAGATGGGTATGTGGGTCGTCGTCGGCAGCCGCGGCTGCTGGCGGTACCGCACGCGCGAACTAACTTGCTGCGTGAGGCGCCGCTCAACCTCATTGCTAATGACATCGACATATTTTGTTGCGCTCTGGGTGAATTTGAAATAATAGCTAGCTATTGAATTTGTTATGGTACAAGCAGTGGAATTAGTTGATTTTTAAGTGTACTAAGATATCGCATTGGGATTGGCCTGTAAAGATATCTGTATGTTTGGAGTAAATAAATAGGTAAATACAGCGCTGATTTTCAGTGGTCACCCGAAAAAGACGTAGGTACGGAGACCAAGTCAGGTTGAATGAATTATACATAAATATAAAATTAAATAAATAGTACATAAAATATACTGCTACTATACAACCAATAGTATGAATAAAATTATTAAATAACATATAAATAATTATCCGCAGACATCACAAATCAGCCCACTTCATGTATCCAATGACTATTAAGCAATCATAAAAAAAAAGAAGATATTTACCGTTACATTTTAGTCGTCTTACAAAGGGCCACTCAATGTTACCGACATAAAATACCTCAAGGAACAATTAAAAAACTGTTACAATTACATATATCAATTCTTTTTTTATATATTCAAAAAATTTAAAATTCAAAAGTCATTTATTCAAACTAGGCTGAGAATCAGCACTTTTCGAACGTCAAAAATTACATAAAACAGTCCCCCAAAACGCCCACAGTTCACCACTTCCTAGTGCGTTAGGTGGGAAGAAGAAGTGGCGCAACAAACTCCCCAGCAGAATAGCTGTCTCTTCAGTTAGAAAAAAAAAAAACTATATAATAGTATGCAAAATAAATTTCATTACGCAACACAAAACATAATTTAAATTATTAGCCATATGTCAGCTAGGACACGCCAATATACCAACCGAAATAATACTCAGGCAGAAATAAAAACTAAACGTAAACAGTACTTATTATTATCTAAATAAAAGCCTCCAGGCATAAAGGGCGTGCCCGCTTACATATAGCTATATATAGCTGTAACTGGAAGTTAAAAATGATAAACTAGGACCACGGAGGTTACTGGGTTGTGGAGGTCGGATAGGCAGTCGCTCAATGTAAAATACTGGTATTCAGTTGCATCCGGTTACACTGGAAGCCGACCCCAATATAGTTGGGAAAAGGCTAGGCAGATTGTTTGTTGTCGAAAACTAAGTGTTAAAATGTTCACATACTTAATTGTATTTTGTCCATTGCTAGGCCATCAAGTATTTCCGGAGCACATCTAACCTTTGTTTTATTACAGGTGAGGTTATTTATAAGTGTCCACATTTTTAGGGGATTTTTAGAACAGTCACTAAACTCAGATAATATTTTTAAAGCCTTGCCAAAGCTCTTTAAACTTCATCGTGTCTATTTTGGACCACTCCATGTTTCGATACAAACATGGGATGTTTACCGCCATACTCGGTACCCTAATTACGTAATACACGATCAATCAGAATCTGAATCGTTTTGAAACAGATGGCTAGTCCATTGCTTCGTACGTTCGAAAAAAAAATCTGCTCAACAATGTAAATAACACAATGAATGTAGTCGACCTGTCAAATTGAAACAGATTAGTCGGAATTGTCAACGAAAATGTGTTGCGTAATTAGATAGCGGATAACACTAAACATCAAGCAATAGACAAGTTTCGAGACATAAAATGCGTCTTCCCAGTTAAAGGCGTTTTGGGGGACTGTCTTATGTAATTTTGACGTTCGAAAAGTGCTGATTCTCAGCCTAGTTTGAATAAATGACTTGAATTTTGAATAATTTGACATAAACAAACAACAGTGTGAACGCAAACGTGACAAATCTCTATACAAAACATGTCTATTGTATAAGGTTCTAGACAGTGCGAACGCAGATAATACAACAAATCTTGACATAAATCTTAGGACTAACTCATGTTTGATGCAGTGCGAACGCAAGTCCAACAAAACAAGTAATGAGATTTGTTTCATCAGTTTCATGTGACAAGTCTCGAAACATCTACATGTTGAATGTTTTTTGGTGCAAACGCGTAGTTAGGATTTTCTTTCAGCTTTTTCCATTCTTAATTTCTTTTGTTAATAACCAATAGTACCTACACCTTTATTAATCCAATCTGCATTTTTTCAATTAAAATTTTTAGTTTTAGTTGTTTTATTTTTGCTTGTATTCCATTTTATTAAATATTTCCCAAATGTAGTAATTATTTAGGGTTCCGTACCTCAAAAGGAAAAAAAGGAACCCTTATAGGATCACTTTGTTGCCCGTCTGTCTGTCTGTCTGACAAGACCCTTTTTCTCAGGAACGCGTGGAGGTATCAAGCTGAAATTCATATCAAATACTCAGGTCTACTGTCCCTAGGAGCTGTGAATTTCTAAGTCAACGCAATCAAAAGATACATCCGTTTATGCTGTAAATTTTCGACACTCACAAGGGAATCCAAACCTACAGGGTACTTCCCGTGAACTCGGAATCTTGAAATTTGGTACGAAGCAACGTCTTATAGCACAGACAAAGGAATAATTGCGAAAAGCATAAAAGTTTCTTTAGCGCACACTAGTTGTTCTGTTTCTCCGTATATGTATAATGGCATATGTTTTTCGTCACTTATTTTTTCCAAATCATTACAACAAATGACCCCTGATAACCTAACCACTTTCGAGTAATTTGACATACACCGTGACATTTAATTCGTCTTACAAAAGCAGCTCACTTCATGTATCCAATGACTACAAAACATTGATTAAAAAAAAGATATATTTTTACAAATTTTTAATTGCTCCTAAAGGTATTTTATGTACTAAGGGTCACTCAAATCACTGAGTGGTTTGAGTGACCCTTAGTAAGACGACTAAAATGTCACAGACTCACAGTGTATATGTATATACATATTATTGAAATATAATATATATATATATAACGGAGGAGGGTATGTGTCTCTTCGTTATTATCAGCCATATTTTTACTACTGTGGGCGTACTATGGTGCGCATACCTTATTGCTGGTTATTGCGCAATAGAAAAACCGTTTGCAGTTTAGTTTAGATCAAATTAATCACACTAGCAATTCACACACTGTAGGTACGCGACACAACAATTCCAAACGCAAGACAGTTTCTAAACGTCTTCACTGCTTGACCGCCACCCACGAAATCTGGTCTGCTAAGCCCCGGCCGGCGGCCGGTCCGAGCGTTATGTTGTAGACTCAGTCGAGCGCCACCGCCAGGTGGTGCTGGCGTCCCGATTAGTCAACTCAGAAACGTATTTCCGACACGGCCGTCCTGCTTGCACACGTCCTCGTGTGTTAACCTGTAACCAAAACTCAACAACAGTGCCTGTTCGACTCGGCCAATTCTGACCATTTACGGGTTCCAACTTTTGGAATTTTTATCCTCAACACTTTATTTTTTTAACAAAACAATTAGGGCTTGCATGGTCGTATTGTGACCAAAAGTCCCTAAATTAATAATAGATAATAAAAAAAAAAAAAAAAACAAAACAATACTTCTACTTCTCAATGATCTAAACAAACTTAGATTAATCATAGCAAAAATCGTCAACCAGGGGCACGTACCGTCGTTTTCCAAACAATCATTTTTTTCACAAAAAAACCCACACACGCTTAAAATCGTTAATGTTGAAATTATACAAGGTGGGCCAAAAGAAGTCACCCGATGTTGTTTGGCTCTCTTTTTTTTTCTAAATGAAAAACTTCGATTACCTATGTTTTTTGATTATGTTTATTTGAACCTTTAGAATTTTATTGGTTAAGTCAAGAAGATTTTATCGGCCAAATGGGCGCCGTCACAATTGATTGCCATACGGGCTCGTTTTATGGCATTTTTCATCACTTCGGCGAGAACTTCGGGCGGCAGATTCTCGCACGCGTGTCGAATGTTGTCGTTGAGGGCTTCCAGAGTCTCAGGCTTGTTCACGTAAACACGGGACTTCAAAAAACCCCACAAAAAAAAGTCTGGAACACTTAAATCGGGCGATCTTGCGGGCCAGTGCAAATCGCCAAACCGAGAGATGAGGCGACCCGGGAACGCAGCCTTCAGAATATCGGTTGTGGCTCGCGCAGTGTGTGCCTTTGCTCCGTCCTGTTGGAACCACATGTCCCTCAGTCCTAATTCGTCCAATTGCGGCAGAAGAAACTCGGTCTCATGGCCCTATTGCGCGCACCGTCCACTGTCGTCGTTTGGACAGCGGCATTCTCGAAAAAAAATGGCCCGACGACTCCTCCAGCGTGAACAGCACACCATGCAGTCTCTTTGAGCGGGTGTAATGGCTCCTCGGGCACACTCGTGGATTTTCGGTGCCCCAAAAGCGATAGTTTTGCTTGTTTACGTACCCGCTGAGGTGGAAATGAGCCTCATCGCTCATTATGATTTTGGTCGAAAAATCGTCAACGTCACAGACGAATTGATACGCAAAAAAATAGACACGATTATTCCGCGTTCTTGGGGAGTGTATCGCTCCATGGCTTGTTCACTTGTATTCTACATTTGTCTAGTCCACAAATGTCAAAACAGATTTGACATTGGCGGCCATTTGCAAAAATGAGAGCATCTTCCAATAGGGTGATTTCTTTTGGCCCACCTTGTACATGTGAGAACCATGTAGAAAGAGCACGTTAGAAGCGTCGCGTCCGTCCAATTCAAAAATTAAAATAAGCCATGGCAGCTAAGAGTTGACCAGTCCCAAGTCCCAACTGACGGCGCCCGTTCACGAACATGACGCATAGGTCAGCACCATTCAGCTCAACCATTTTGAAGGGAGCTAAATGATCCAACACACGTGCCACCATCAGCGAACATCTGAGTGAGCATGACATACTCACAGCCGACAGGGCACATTCAAGTTAACGAAAGACATATTACACGGTAAACCGTAGCTCTTTACTCTTTTTTTTTCACGGTAGACCGCATAAAGCTTCGTGCAGACCAGCGCGACGTGACACCGGTTATTGTTATACCGTCAAGTTTTCTTAGAAATTGTATTGTTCGTGTCGTGGCGCGGCGTCGCGTCGCGCTGGTCTGTACGAGCTTTTAAGCTCTGTGACGGTGACCTCTTCGTCACCCAGTGACCCGGTAGATGGCGGGACCGTCGGCGTCGCCGACCACGCCATCTAACAGTCGCTGCCAGCACTGATCAGTAGGTAGTACGGAGAGCGCGTTGCCGTAGCATGCGGTACTGCTCACATACACCAATTATCCGTTCGATGGCGCTACTGGTGTTTCATGTGTGTGTTAACCCGCTGTCCTATAATACAAACGATCGTCTAGTCGCCGCGCCGTATATTTTGTAGGGTTCCTTAGCCAAATGGTAAAAATGGAACTAGTATAATTTCGTAATTTCCGTCTGTCCGTCCGTCCGGGTGTCACAAACAGCCATTTGACTTTGAGACATCAATTAAAATTGGAAAGAAAGATATTCTGCTGAACAATGATGTAGTGAAATTCCGAAATAGCAATTAAGGGTGGCTCTCCCCAAATATAAAACCGAGGGATGAAATAAAAAATTCAATGCATCCATCGCTTTCCATCAGGCGAGATTGAGGTCAAGAACTCAAGAGCAAGCCCGTTTCGCAATAAAAAATACACATAAGCGTGTGGTGTGGGGTATCGCTGGATCCCATAATTAAAAAGATTATGGTGTTTTAAAGTGTTTTTAGGGTTCCGTATCTAAAAAGGAAAAAACGGAACCCTTATAGGATCACTCGTCTGTCTGTCAGCCAATTTGCTCCGAATCTTATGGGCCGATTAAGTTGAAATTTGGTACAAATACATAAGTATTTCTGTGACCCAAACACGTAGGTACGCGTAACGTAAATAAATGAATTTTGAGAATGGGGGATATTCAAAATTCATTTATTTACGTTACATTATGTATGTGTACCAAATTTCAACTTAATCGGTCCATTACATTTACTTTTGAAGGGCAATCAAGAAAATTTAAAAAAAAGTTTTGCAAACTGTACCGTGTGATATATCAAATGAAAGGACTTGGTTTGAAGATCTCAAATATTTTATTTAAAATAAATACTTTTATAGATATTTAAGAAAACAGATGAAAAACTGGACCGGCGGCCCCGGGCGGCCTGCTTCTGCATCCCACCCCCCCTTTATTCCGCCAGTGCTTCTGCGCCAGTGCATCTGCCGGGATACAGGCGTGATGTTATGTTGTATTACCTATTCAATAATCAGTCTTTAACAAAAATATCATTATACCTACCTACGAGTATAATAATTCCAAACGTCGCACGCCGATTAAGATACACGCAACGCAACGACAGTTAAATTTAAATTCTTAGGATCAACCTGACCTTCAAAATAAATAAAAAATATATTTTTTTAACTTTGACAGGCGATTTGAGTGCGCGTCATCGAGACTTACCATTATGCCTTACTTCAAATTACTAAGATAAAAAGTGATCTTGAAAGTTTCCATTTTACCTTTATGAAAATAGCCCATTTTCTTGCTAACTGTACAATTTTATCAAAATCTGTGAATGCCGATCAAAATGACTCAAAAAGTTAAAGACAGTCTCTTGAGACCGTTTTCCTGTAGCTACAACGGTTAAGGTAGCTACCCTTGCTGCCCCGTCTCAAAAATGCACTCTGTAAGTATAGTATAGTATACTTCACTACTTAGTTAGGATGTTATAAGTATACCTAACACTAACACATAATAAACCCAACTACAGACCGACAAATTAAAAATCCGGAGTCAGACGTAATCTGTTCAATGTATGCCCGAACACGTGTGACTCCGGATTTTTAATTTGCCTGTCTGTGATCTCTTGTCATACCTTGTTATTTAGTTGACTTTTCGTACCTAGTTGGGTTTTAGTTTTTATAACTTTTATTTTTATTTAAATTATTTTGGGGTTTTAATAGACTTTCATATTTTTGAAATGTGATAATTAAGCCCCTTCATTTGATACCCATCAAGGCATTTTTTTTTATAAGTAAGTATATTTTTCATTGCGTATTGTCATCTAGGATAATAGGCAATGAACAAATTGTCATGGCGCCACTGCCATATTCAATTTAATATGACGTGACGTCACATAGCCTTTAACCAGCGGACGATCAAAGACGCTTCCAACGAGACCTCATTTATCAAATTATGATAAGAAGTTTAGAAGTTATGATGAGGGAACAGATGTAAATACATACATACCGGTCAAAATCATAACCCTTCGTCGAGTAATACTCGTAAAGTGACATAATTTGCATCAGTTTCAATTGTTGTCCCTTTGTCTTGTACACACGGGCGCGGGTGGCGCGCACCGTGTGACTGTGTAGTGTGCAGCAAGAGACAGCCATGCTAGTAGTGCGGCAGCTGGAAGTGTGCATGTGGGGCGGGCCGCGGCGGCACGCAGACGTGGGGACTGGGGGGCGACGGCGTCGGTTCGTCAGATGGCCGACCCCGACAGTACCGCGCCAGCTCTCGAGGTGGAAGGTTGCGTCCGCTGCAGCCTGGACCTTTTTACACGTGTTTGTTATCGTATTCGGAAATTCATCATTGTGTTTTTGTAACTTAAAAAAATTAAGAACTCGGGATCTAAAATTTCGCAGTGTGTTATTCAGAAAATTACGAACAAGTGCGTAGGGCTGCGATGCAGGCCCAGCGGCCGTGTCATAGTCGGTGCGATCGGTGAACCCGTAGCGAGATGTCATCTCTCGTTAGTATCCTGGCAGCATGGAGCGTGCTCTGGATGGCGGCGGTGGCGGCGATGAATCCAGTGACAGTCCTGCACTGCTGCCCGCCCGACCAAGCGCTCGCTGACGACGCGCTGCGAGCTGCCGTGTTGTCGCCGGAGGCCGTCGCCACGGCTTGTGGCCCCGTCGTCGGGAATGCCACCCGGGCTACGCGGATTTACTCGTTCCTGAAGAAATCCATCACTACTGAAGTGCCCCCACATTGGAAAAATGAAACGGGCGTACCTAATTGCAAGTCGCTGCGCCTATTACCGGAACACGCGGCGCCTTACGCTTTGCGCGGTAAGGATGGGGTGATGATGGTGCGCGGTGCTCCGAAGTTCCACCTGCCGCCCACCCGGTACTGCACGGACGTGAAGGCCGCGCTCGTGTGCGCTGACGACGTGATGTGGGAGCCGGCCAAGTGCTGCGCGGAGGGAGACGCCTTCGACGGCAAGCAGTGTGTGGAGCAGAGCGAGCGCGCGCAGGAGGCGTTACACGAGCTGAAAGCACTAATCAACGGTAGCGCGGCCGGCAGCGCTAGCACGGTCGGGCACGGCTGGCCGGCGTGCCCCCTGGACTCGCGCTACGCCGTGGCGGGCACGCTGGCGGGGGCACGGCTGGCAGCGCGCGGCGGGCTGGTGCTGAGCGCGGCGGGTGGCGGCGGCGAGGCGCTAGCGGGCGGCGCGTGGTGCGCGGAGTCGGTGCTGGGCGAGGCGGGCGCGCGCGTGCTGGCGTGCGAGGCGGCGGCGCGCTCGCGGGGCTCGCAGTCCTCGCGCCAACTGCTGTACGGCGCTGGGCTGGCGGTGGGCGCGGCCTTCCTGGCGGCCACGCTGGCGGCCGGTTTCGCGCTGCCGGCGGCACACCACGCGCTGCACTGGCGCTGCCAGACGCACTATGTGGCGGCACTTATGCTGGGCGACGTGCTGCTGGCGGCCACGCAGCTGGCGGCCGACGTGGTGCCACCCGCGCTATGTCGCGCGCTCGGTGAGCGAGGCTGCTGTTATGTGATGATTGCTAGTGATGTGATGTGCGCTGGTTGCTGATGTGCCTCGTTTGTTTCATGTGCCGTGCAGCGGTGTGTATGCATTTCCTGTTCCTGTCGGCATTCTTTTGGCTCAACACGATGTGTTTCAACATCTGGTGGACATTTCGGTGAGTAAATATTTAATTCTAATGTAGGTACGCATTGTACATTTTCTATGTAGGTACCTACTCGTATTTTCTAGTACTTATATTTCAAGATGATACGCAGCGGGACACATCCTTGCTGACCGTGATCATGGTTGGAGCACGTAACAAATCGACGAAAACGAAAACACAGAAACTGTCAAGTTAACGTAACTGTCCAATCGGAAAAACTGACGAATCAGTGAAACTGACTAATCAACGAAACTGGCGAATTAAATAACCTGACAACTGACAACTGAGGGAAACTGACCAGTGATTCGTGGACTCCTTATCATAATGATGACCTGACCGTACATGAAGCTATAAAAGTAGTAAAATATGAAATTATTTAATTTTAGTGTGAAGTACCTAGGTATATGTATTACTCATACGACTAGGTAGTATGACCTATAGTACCTAGGCAATCAATAAAAACCCGAGCAGAAGGAAAGCTTCCTAACAGAGTCCAAAATTCTTAGTTCCCTACTTTCATAATAGGGTTGCCATAATTTCCCGAAACACCTTCGGGACATTTTTATTGAAAGGAAATTGTAGGTGAAATGATCCTCCAAAAGAGGATAATGGGAAATATTTATTTCCTGAAGATAAAAACTTTATTTTGTGTCCGTCTGGATTGAGGAGCCATGTCTCATATTTGAACGAGGGTACTACCAATATTTAGTAGTAAATTAGCCGATTTTGTAGGCCGGGTCCTGGGATTTGTAGTAAAACCCTTAAAAAGTTATACGACGTTAAAGATGGCTTCTCAATCCTGACGTCTGATTTGAGTAGCCACCTTAAAACTCGAAAACTAGCCAACGGATATTTTTGAAAATATCGTAGGCTTTAGGAGTACTTATGCGTTGCCTGTACAAAAAAATGGGTTTTGTAGGGCTGAATTTGAGAGAGCTACTCGTACAATGCTTTGATTTTTCATAAAAATCCATAAATTTCACCGCGCTGTTTCTCGGAAACTAACCAACCAATTACAACAGATTTTTTGTATAATTTAGTAGCAAATGTGTTTTAATTTGTACTGTATCAATAAAATGGAAAAACTATATAATTTCGCTGATACAACACATTTTATGTGGCTCCTCAATCTTGACGGTCTATAGAAAATATATGTACGTGTAGCTACTAAACTAGTTGATCAAATCGAATAACAATACCACCAATATTTAGTAGAAATTTCTACTAAATATTGGCATAATCCAACATCTTTTGAAATACTGAATGTGAACATTCAGTATTTCAAAAGAAATTAATAAAATAAACATTTCTTAACAATTTAGTGTGGTACGAGAGCCCACGACCAAACCATATCACATCGGTTTACGGCCAAAACCATATAAAATCGTTAGTTTAGATGATTCTCAACCCGACTCGGTGGGAACTATCGGTCAGAAACGTACCAGTTTTACGGGAGCCCATTTCTGCTATGTCAAAAAAAATAGGCAGGCGGTTTCATAATTTTCACAATATGTCTGATATTAAAAATGTACATAGGTTTCGTAATTTTATTCCACAAAAGTTTGTTTTCAGACATTTTGCGTGTCACATGTGGACTAAGCGTTAACAGTATAGTGTATACGGTGACCATAAATAATACAAACTATGATCATAAACAGAGTTTTATTTACACATGAATAACTCTTCATCAATCAGTACTTAAATCTTGAACACTATACAGGGTGTTAAAGAAATTGCGTGCCATAGCTGAGGAGTAGGTTCAGTATCGATTAAATGCTCTAATTACTTATTTTCATTGCGTTCGATAGTAGATAGGTAACTGTAACTTTAGGAAATTATTAATTATAATTATAAAAGCATTTAAACACAATAAAAACTTATTTTAAGCATTTTTAAATCAATTCTAAACGATTGCTGTTTTAGCTTGTTTAGTAGGTACTACATTAGGTTCATCATATGATAATTTTCGGTTTTCATGAAACTTTTTTTAAAGGTTCTTCTATTTTTACGGGTCTTGTATGTTTTTCGGGTTCCTTTTTCGACTCTGAACTTACCCTGAAGCTATGGCACGCAATTTATTTAACATCCTGTATATTAAACACAAATAATAAAAAAGAAAAAATAAAACTAAAAAGGCATTAGCCAAAAATAAAGGCATTTTTTTAAATCTCTAATCTCTAAATATTATATCTATCAATATGTTCTCTAATTTTTGTCAGTAATTTCTTCTCTTCTCTAATCATCTCTAAATATTATAAAACAAAGTCGCTTTTTGTGTTTGTCTGTGTGACCGCGTTAGTCTTCTAAAATTCCGACCGATTTTGATGCGGTTTTCACCATCGTAAATCATAATTATGTAGAATTTATTCCGGAAAGATTTTTTATTTAATACTTCAGAAATCGTCATGTCTTGTCAAGTCGAAAATTTTCCGCGTTTCATTTGACCTGAGCGCATTTTTATACAATGTCGCCTATGGGCATGTGCCCGCCCGTATTTTTCTGAATATTCATGAAAAATTATTAAAAATGTATTATAAAAGGGGTTTCCATTTTTAATATTTTTCATGTTATTCAATTTTTAATTTTATTAGTAGCGTTTGCCATATCTCCTATGTTATTGACTCGATTTGGATTCTGTTAATTATTTCCAAAAGCTTATGAGTTATTTTATCGGATTAACTAATCGTTTTAATCAAATTTGTCGACTATGAAAAAATAACGGGGGTGTAGACATTTTTGTCTAAATAAAACAGTATTTATTAAAAAAAACACGAGTCCATGAAATCATAGGGGGATATTGAAAAAAAAAGTATATATATAGAAAAAAGAATAAAAAAATTAAAGATAGACCCCCTTTGGTCCTTTTAAAGTTAATTTTCGATAATTTGTCATGAATATTCAGAAAAATACGGGTGGGCACATGCCGAACTGTTTCATAGTAAATTCAAATTCATTTATTAATTTTGTGTACTTAGTTTTCTTATTTATTTCGGCAGGAGCACATAAAGCTTGTATTTATGATACACGAGTTTTAAGTGTTTTTTTTTTGCAGAGATGGATAATTTATTCAAAAGTTCAAAATCTTAGGTCTAATATACAACTAACACTAAAATATATAAATTATAAACAAGTATAAAGAGGAAAAAATAAATAAAGGAAGAGCTTATTGGGCATCAAAAAATTCGTCGGCATCGCTGTCAGTGGGAAAAGTGCCCAAAAGGCTGGCAGCATTGCCACGTTGGATGGCAATGCTGATTCTTTGACCTAAAAATTGGCCAGCCCTCTGGTCACGTGAAGAGTCGGCCAACCGCTTGGCGATGTCCCGTAATACTCGATGAGCACTCGGGACCCCACGGCCCTAGTGTTTCAACCCCAAACGGCTCAAAAATATAGCTACCAGTAAGGTTGTTATATTTGCGTCGTTTGAGGTTTTCTGCACCTGCAGCAGCCGCCCCAGCACAGCCCGCCGTGCTAGGAAGATGGGATGGCGCGAGCGTGTCGACACAGGTTGCGTCCCACACCAAAGGCCTACCCATCTTCCAAGGCATTATGGTCATTCCGTCTGGCCTCTTCCCATCGTCACGTGCCAAGCCATTGGGTTCTAAAACAGCTGGCACCCCGGCGGTGACAAGAGCCCGATGGATGATGTCATTAATGCTTGCGTGCCGTGCCAAACGACCAGCGCTCTTGCTGCAGGAAAGGCCATGGTGTCCGATGCGGTCGACTGCTTCACCGCACTGACAACGATGCAGAGCCCCGCAAGGAGCGCCCAATCGCAAACTTGTAGCGAGCCGGAAAGTGGTGTCACCCAGCATAGTGCCTATGTTATATTATAAATAAAAAATAAATGTTGGTCCATACTATGTCCCGCCAGATGGCATACAAAATAACTTAGGTGTATCAAAATAAAAACAAAAATATAAAATAAAGTCAATAGGTAAGTAGACGTCACAATTTCATGCCAAACACTAAGTTAATAATTAAATAATAATATGTCAATCAATTGAGACGGCACATAAACAAATGGTAGTTATTCACAATTTTGTATACAATAATAGATGAAATAAAAAATGTCAATATAGAATATCTTTATCTTAGGGGAGCAAGCAACATTTTAATTATTCAGATAGTTATAAAATTATATAAATATTATTTCAATTTGTCATTAAGATATTCATTAAATAAATAATACGCCTTGTCATTCAATAATTTAAAAAACTTACGTTTATACTCATTTATGTTGCTGCTTGATACAATTTGATCAGGTAATTAGTTATAAAGCTTTGGAGCCATTGCATATATACTCAAGGGTAAAGAAATTTGGTTTTAGTGCTTGCTTTGGTTTTAGTGGTTGGGTGCAACTTTTTTGAGCGCCGTTGACTTTCGACAGATTTATATAAAAACGTGTTGTTTTTTACAAATATACAGGCTTCATAGACAGAGCAATCTGTCTGATTTTCAGAATGTAGTTGATTTTAGATACCGAAAACACAATTTTCAGAACCCAGTAGCGTCACACCCAGGAGACAATTTGAGAAAATTTAAAATGAGGCAAAAAATAAAACCCATAGCAACCCGTCTGAAAATCTTGTTTTCAGGTGAACATGGGTCACTTGATGGTTTGCGATGCAAGGCACCGCGCGTTTGCCAGGCGACTCCGAAACGTTCGTTTAGTTTTTGGAGTTACAGAAATCTTAACCAGATATAATTTAAAATTAAAATTCAATCAAATAACGAGATTTGTTAGTAAAACGTGTATAGACAACATAGCCCATAACATAAGAGCTTGTAAAGGCACTATGAAGGAATTAGCGCTATCAGACCATAATGCGCAAATAGCAAAGATTCCAGTTAAAAAGACCTGCAACGTAAAATACTGGTTTGTACTAAAACGGGATTACTAAGGCAACAGAGCAATATTTATAAAATATTTAAATCAGCTAACCAATAGTGATGTCTATAGTTGCTTGGATGCGAATACTGCCTATAACATATTCAATGATAATTTCATTATGTTATATAATCTCTGTTTTCCTGTTAAGAAAGTCAAGATACATAACAGATCTAGACCGAAATGGATTTCACGTGGATTAAAAATATGTAGCAAACGTAAATGTCAACTACTGTGGCAATATAGGCATAATCCAAACAAGACCAATAAAACTGCTTTCAAAGCATATGCAAAGAGATATAAAACTATAATTAGGCTTACTAAAAAATCTCAAAACGACTATTTTATTAAATCTGCTCTAAATAAAAACAAGGCTACTTGGAAAGTAATAAACAACATCAAAGGGAAGTACCCAAATGAAGGTGTGGCTCAATTAATTATAAATGACGTAACCATAAATAATCCACAAGACATTGCTAATTCGTTTAATGAATTCTTTCTTGACATCAACAAAAATAATACTAGTGTTCCCCAAGAATCATCCAATAAATTGACATATAATTCCAATTCAATCTTTATGACACCGACTAGCCCTGATGACATTAACAAAATAATAATTGCTCTAAAAAATAAAAACAGTGCCGGTTATGATAACATTACGACAAATATTGTTAAAGATGTAGCCCATATTATATCAGAACCACTTAGCTTCATTATCAATTTATGTATAGAAGAAGGCACTTTCCCAGAAAAACTAAAAATATCGGTTATAAAGCCAGTGTTTAAAAAGGGAGACAAAACTAACATAAGTAATTACAGGCCCATTGCATTAATACCTATTTTTGGGAAAATCTTTGAAAAGGTAATGTTTAACTGTCTTTATAATTTCTTTGAGGCAAAAAACATCTTAGCGCCCAATCAATATGGTTTCAGAAAAAACAAATCCATAAATGTAGCAGTTTATAACTTCTTACAGAAGGTAATGATCAACTTGGATAGAGGGTTGTCAGCTGTCGCATTATACATGGACATGTCGAAAGCTTTCGATCGTGTCGATCACAAAATCCTCTTAAGAAAGTTGTATGCATATGGTGTAAGAGGAAATGTGTACAAACTCATAGAATCATACCTTAGCAACAGACAACAATTCACAGAAGTAAGGAGGATAAATCTTAGCACTAAAACAGAAGAACCATATGTATCTGAATCTAGAATAGTTGAATTCGGTGTTCCTCAAGGGACTATTGTCGGCCCTCTGTTCTTCCTCATCTATATAAATGACATGCCTTCGGTAACAACTCATGACATTACACTGTTTGCTGATGATAGCACCGTTTTATTTACTAATGATAATTCAGCTGATTTAGAATCTGACATTAACCAAACAATATTATTGATTATAGACTGGCTTAGAATAAATAATTTAATGATTAATATTGATAAAACTAAAATAATGGATTTTAAAATACGAACCCGACGTACAGGTGCTTTAAAAATTAATTACCTAGATAGTGACATTGAGGAAACAGAAGTAACGAAATTTCTAGGACTACATATTGACCACAAACTTAACTGGAAATTTCATATTGACCACGTTTGCAAAAAGCTGGGACAATTTTCATATGCATTGTATAGATTAGGGAAAATAGCGAATCGGAGTACTTTGCTAACAGCTTACCATGGTTACGTTGGTTCTATTCTCAGATACGGCGTAATATTTTGGGGCAACTGTACGGAAAAACAGCGCGCTTTCATTGCTCAAAAACGCTGCATTAGGGCTATATTTAATTTATGTGAAACTGACTCCTGTAAGCATTTCTTTAAAAATAATAAATTATTAACTCTACCATGTATATATATACTTGAGGCAGCAGTATTTGTTAAAAACAATATCCACATGTTCAGCTTCTACACGCGTATACGGCGCAAGGACAAATTACGTACACCAGCCAGTAAAACTCATCTAATGCATGAGAGCATCTTTTGTTCAGCTTCTCGCATCTTTAATAATATACCGGGGCCTATTAGAACAATTGTCAAAAATGAAAACTTTAAAAGGACTCTCCATGATCTGTTGGTAAACAAAAGTTACTACTCTGTAAAAGAATTTCTGTCCGACAAGTCTCTACTTAAATATAGTACCCAGTCATGATGCGTTCGATGACCTAAAATTTTACCGTAAAATCTATTTTTATTTATGTATGATTTTTGCAATTTGACATTTTAATTTGTTACGATTCTTATTATTTTATTTTTTTAATTTTATTTGTATAATTTGACATGTACCTACCTATGTTAATTTGTGATGTTTGACTCTGTTTTAAATTTTTTGAATCATATATGTAAATTAATTTTATATTCTACAAATTGAATTTGACATTTCCCTTAATGTTCCCTTTTGGTTTTTTTATCTTTTTATTTATTGTGCTAGAAGGAAAGTGAAAATAATTAGTAATAATGTTAATTTTATTAGTCGCTAATTTATGTTTAATTATTGTATGCCCTACGGGCGGGACATAGCTGAACGAGCTCTCTCAAATATTTAAGAACTGTACTGTACCTACCTATGATCCACAATAAATATATTTGATTTGATTTGAGTTAAAGGTGACATTAAAAAAAACTGACTTTTTTCAGGTTTTCAGTAACTCCGGTAACTATACAAAAGATTATAAAAAATTTAACCAAGTTGCTATGAGACAGATCGGTTAAATTTTTTGTCATTTTTGTAAATGCGCTCAGTCCACATGGTGACACGCAAAATGTCTGAAAACAAACTTGCGGAATAAAATTACGAAATCTTTGTACATTTCTAATATCAGACATAATTGTGATGAAACCGTCTGCCTATTTTTTGACATAGCACAAATGGGCTCCCGTAAAACTGGTACGTTTCTGAGCAATAGTTCCCACCGAGTCGGGTTGAGAATCATCTAAACTAACGATTTTATATGGTTTTGGCCGTAAAACGATGTGATATGGTTTTGGTGGTGGGCTCTCGTACCACACTAAATTGTTAAGGAATGTTTATTTTATTAATTTCTTTTGAAATACTGAATGTTCACATTCAGTATTTCAGGAGATGTTGGATTATGCCAATATTTAGTAGAAATTTCTACTAAATATTGGTGGTATTGTTATTCGATTTGATCAACTAGTTTAGTAGCTACGTACATATATTTTCTATAGACCGTCAAGATTGAGGAGCCACATAAAATGTGTTGTATCAGCGAAATTATATAGTTTTTCCATTTTATTGATACATTACAAATTAAAACACATTTGCTACTAAATTATACAAAAAATCTGTTGTAATTGGTTGGTTAGTTTCCGAGAAACAGCGCGGTGAAATTTATGGATTTTTATGAAAAATCAAAACATTGTACGAGTAGCTCTCTCAAATTCAGCCCTACAAAACCCATTTTTTTTGTACAGGCTACGCATAGGTACCTTCTCCTAAATCCTACGATATTTTCAAAAATATCCGTTGGCTAGTTTTCGAGTTTTAAGGTGGCTCCTCAATTCAGACGTCAGGATTGAGAAGCCATCTTTAACGTCGTTTAACTTTTTAAGGGTTTTACTACAAATCCCAGGACCCGGCCTACAAAATCGTCTAATTTACTACTAAATATTGGTAGTACCCTCGTTCAAATATGAGACATGGCTCCTCAATCCAGACACGTTCTTTTGTATACCTGGGACAATAATTGTCGGTTACGTTTTACGAATTTATAAAATTCTTCACAACTCATGTCAAAACTAGCCAAGTTGTATGTTGTACGAAATTGGGAATTCCGTCATTTGTGTCGTTAAGGAGACGCGGCTGCAATAACAAATATTGCAATGAGCATGTTTACGTAGTGAGTGCATAGAAAGGCTGACAATACATACTTCGACATGAACACGTGCAATCTCTGACTTGCGATTCTGATTCTTGGACAATCGCATTCCATGGGGTTTGGATTCTGTGAATTTCTGGAGAATGTAGCAATTTTTATATTATACCTTCCTCATGTTGGGTAATAGGCTTGTTCGATCAACAATCGCATTGTTGCCCGCCGAGCACGGTGAGCACAGTGAGTGAGCGTTGTTGATCTCTGTGAGCTCATCCACTGCATCTCCACATGCAAATAGTACTATAGCTACTTCGGTCCGCCATATAAATTTAATTTTAGTGACTACTCAGTTTTAATGTAATTTAGTTTGTGATTATATGGAATTTTGAATTTGAATTTTAATGTGCATATTTAATATTAAATGATCGATTGCATTGTAATGTACTTATTTTATTTTAATGATGTAATGAATTGAATGTATTGTGATTACTATTAGTAGGTATATTGGGACTTGGTGCCTTAGTAAATAAATAAATAAAATAAATATCACGGATTCGGTTCAGATTCAACTGGATGAGAAGCAAGTCTCACGCAAACATTGATTTATCTGAATTCGTTTTTAGGGTTCCGAACATCAAAAGGAAAAAACGGACCCCTTATAGGATCACTCGTGTGTCTGTCTATCTGTCCGTCTGTCACAGATTATTTGCTCCGAATCTAATGGACCGATTAAGTAGTAACACGTAGTTGGTACACATATATGTATTACTGTGACCGAAACACGGACGTGTAACTTAAATAATTGAATTTTGAGTATGGGGGTAAGTTTTAGGGGGCAAATAAGCAAAATAAAAAATAAAGAAAAAAATTTTTTGCAAACTGTACTGTGTGACATTTGAAATGTTGTTGCGAGGATTTTTTTTTTTAATAATTTTAAAATTAATACTTTTAAATAAATTCAAGAAAAGTGATCTATGACTGATGCTCAGTAGTTTCGGAGATACCGAAACTACTGAGTCTAAAATTAAAAAAAAATACAGTGAATGGTTCTTTACTCATAGATTACAGGAAAACCTATCAGAAGTCTATGGTTTTAAAATAACATGGTAAATCTCTCAATATTGTGCGTACAAATTTAAATTTGCAGTTGGAATGTATGGGGGAACATGTTTTATTTTGTGTTTGTAAACACAGCCACGAATCCTATCCCACGTTATAAGAAATTCTTAAAGTGCAGGCACTACTTCAAAATAGCGTTCATTGTGGACATGGCGATGTAGGTCAGCCACAAAAGTCGCTGTTTATTTGGCAATTTCGATTATTTGATAAAATAGAACCCAATAAAAAAAAAACACAAAAGCACAAAAATAAACAAAAAAACAAAAAACAAAACAAACAAAAAAACAAAATAAATACAAAACAAAAAAAAACCATACAAAAAATACAAAATAAATATATCTTTATCTCTTTTATCTCTCTTTAATCATGAAATGAAAGGAGAATGCATGCATGCTGCATGCATGGTGTAAGTTTGTTTGTCTGTTAGCATGTTTGTGTGAACTTTCTGCGATAATTATGATGACGACTACTTGACTATTATGGATATTAAGTGTTTTGAATGTATGTTAAATGAGTGTATGCCACACAATTTTCTGCGAAATGAAGTTTATGCTAGCCGCTGTTATGCAAACTAATATCCTTTACATTAATTATAAAACAAAGTCCCCCGCCGCGTCTGTCTGTCAGTTTGTTTGTCTGAACGCGATAAACTCAAAAACTACCGAACGGGTTTCAAACGGTCATCACTAATGGACCGAAAGATTCATGCGGAAGTTTTTTGTGTATAATTCATTAAGGTTTTGTGTAAATTGGCTGAAACCCGCTAGCACATAGTGACGTAGCGACAAGGGGGCAACATGTCCTGAGGTGCTTGAGGAGTGGAGAGGTATTCCACGGCTTTCAGAACAATCCCAGAGCCCGGAAGATGGTCAAGAACCCTCCGAGCGCGTTTGCTCTTGCGAATCTCCACTCGAAACCGGTCAATTAAGGCAAGAATGAGGTGGCAGCTCTGTTCCTCGTCAGTGTTCACTCCAGTCGGCCAATAAAGGCAAGCCAGACATGAGGAACAAGATTTCTCCCGGGAGATAGGGTCCGTGGGGTCGCTACTGCCCAACAGCTCGCCACATGCTGCCCTGCGAGTTTCTGTATCTCTCTTGGTCTGGCCCCTCATCCTAGACCTGTTCCGGCAAAGTAAACTCTACCGGCACAGACCCAGAGTTTGGAGCGCGCAAGCCCCACCGCGACGTCAACGTAGAGATACGGTGGTGGGGTATTATATTTATCCTTATCCAATAAAATAATTGGGTATTTAATTTAGATTCAAATATGCCTTGACATTATATCATTAAAACGAATACTTTAAAAGATATCACAGATTCAAAATTATGCGTACCTAACAAAATAACACACAAGAACGCGGGCGCAGGAGTGAGTCAATGACTTTTCCTTTTCCTCGGCTATTAGGTATCTAATCCTAGTAGTACGTACCTGTGGGATATTTTCCGACATCACATGACATAAAAAGTTCTGCTATAAAGGGTAGTCCCACTAGATAAAACTATATAAAATATTCAGAAACAAAAATTTATTTTATCCGTTTTAGAAGTACACCACAGTGATAAAACTTCTACACAGTAATTGTAGGACTAAACTACATCAATAAATAACAAAATCATTTTTGGCTGTGAATTCGGCGGAATTAAAGGAGAATGGGCAATTTTGTATGGAGCGTGCCATACAAAATTGCCCATTATCCTTTAAAGCGTAACATCATAACACTAGTCTTCAGTCAAAGTATTTAGAGAATATTTTCAACTCTTCAATGATTTGTTGCAATAGTCATCATTAGCAAGTTGAAAATGAATATGTTGTGGCCTATACACAAGTACAGTATGCTGACGTGTCGTGCGTGTCCCTCAGGGACTTCCGGCCGACGTCGCTGGAGCGCGGGCAGGAGCTGTGGCGCCTGCGCGTGTACATGGTGTACGCGTGGGGGGGGCCGCTGCTGCTGGCGGGCGCGGCCGCGGCGTTGGACGCGCTGCCGCCTGACGCCGCCGCGCCCTTCCTGCGCCCGCGCTTCGCCGTGCAGCGCTGCTGGTTCTACGGCGACATGGAGATCCTCGTGTACTTCTTTGGGCCGGTGGGAGTGCTGCTGCTCGTCAACCTGGCGCTCTTCATGTCCACCACCCGCCAACTCACCTGCGGCCTCTGGCGGCGCGACGAGGTTAAGTCTACTTCCGAACGGTAAGTCACATGACGTCACTGGTTTGCTGTGGTAGATATCTCTTGTGAGGTACAGGATCAATATTGACAGTGCTGATGCTTGCAGGGCAGCTCTGGGTCGCGTTTGTGCCAAACTGGTGGTGGTGATGGGCGTGACGTGGGGCGCCGATGTCGTGTCATGGGCGGCGGGCGGGCCGGACTACGTGTGGTACGCCACCGACCTGCTCAACGCGCTGCAGGGCGTGTTTATCTTCCTGGTGGTGGGCTGCCAGCCCCACGCGTGGGCGGCACTCAAGCGCGCGGCCGCGGCGTGCTGCGCGCGTGGCGGCGCAGGCGGCGGCGGGGGCGCGCGCAACACGCACTCCTCCACGCACCTGCCGTCCTGCGGCGAGTCGCTCACGCACACCACGCCGGCGCCGCCCGCGCCCGCGCCGCCGGCCGCGCCCGCGCCGCGCATCCCCATGGAGACCGTGTGCTGAGGCGCGTGCGGCGCAAGGACGCTATGTCATAGTGTCGAACTGTTGCGGTCGATGCGCCGAGTGTAGTGACGTGAAACTTTTGCCCACTGAGGCTCGAGCTTTAATGTACTTTAACGTACTTAGTCATAGTGAATATTTATTCTTCAGTATTATTTTGTATTCCCGTAACGATTACGATCGGTGTCGTCGTATGATTGACCGCTGATGACGGACCGAACTGTGCCTGATGTGTATTGTATACGTGTTTATAATATGATTACAGCATACATATTGTATGATCCGCGTACTGAATCGAACGATGAAAGCTCCTAATAGCTTTAGTAAAATCTTGCCCTGTTAGATTGGCTGTTGAACAAAAAAATAAATGTTAAAACTATTATAGCATGTCGTTTCACTTCACACGATGCACCGCGGTGCGTCGCGCGTTGATATCTTTTGTTCGGCTGATGTCGCGCAGTCCCGCGCAGGCGCGCGCAGACCGCGCTGCTACATACTCGACGACACAGGTTTATTTATCGTTATCGCACGAACATATTTATGCGACGTTATACTTATAGCCACGTGAAGTCAATATTGAATCTTTCTGGCGGGAAAAATGACATGAAATGTATTGTATAAAATTAAATAGGTACCGTCGATGAAGTTCATATCTAACCACCGTAAGGACTATTCTTGCTTGCAGCGCTCGGCGGCTATAGAACCGGTAACAGATGTGGTCATCGTGTTCACGGGATTTTGTTTTGAAACTGGTTAGATATGAACTTCGTTGATGGTACAACAGTCATCACGGAATATCTCACCGCACCGACCTTCAGCCTGGACTGATCGCGCGCACATGGCGCCGATATTGGCTGCGGTCAGTAGACAGATACGACGATGTCACCAGTGGCTCGATGTCACCGCGGCCGGCCATACAGGATGATAAATGGTCGACGCGACGGGTTGTCACCGCCTCTCGCATGCTCCCATGAAGGCGCAGTTACAGCTATCTAGCAGTGGTAGTAGCAGTCAAAGTCAAACAAATTATTTCAATTAGGCACATAAGAGGCACTTTTGAACGTCAATTTTACACAAAATGGAATTGATTCTAGTCGCCCCTTCCAAAATGCAGTTCTCGTATGCAGAAGAATGGGCAAGAAACTCCACCGTTACTCTTTTAAAATGTTTTTACAATATTTTGTATGCATTAATTATATAATTATATGTAAGGACGATGTATCTAGAATAAGATTACTATACCACGATAGGTGAAAAGAATGAAAAATGAAGCAATGACAGATAAATTAATTATGTGATAGATACATGGTGCTCACATATTACAAACATTGCAAAATTACAGTGTTTACATCGAGCCATTTCGTTTAACGCATTACTGACGATATCAAAGTTCTGTTGTTCCGTTCATAGCACCGCGCATGAGCACGAAGTTGCCAAGTTTAGTATAAACAGACAGACGTCACGGCTATTAATCATAGCCGTACAGTACAAGAGAATGAATGGTGCTCGTAAGTTCGCACATCGCTGCGCAGTGGGGAACAGCTGTTGTTAGAATAGGAGATATTGGTGCCGATTCTCTTGTACACCGAACTAAACTAACTAAACTAAGACTAAAATTACTTACTTTTGGCTATGAGAATCTTAGAGCTATTCTGCAAATAAAATTCTCTAAACTAAAAAATAATTTTGACACAACTAAAATAGAATTTGACAATCGCGAATCCACGTGGTACCCGTGGTTTGCCCTAACCGGTGATTTTTTTTAGAGCCGGAGGTGCGAGGGGGTGTATAGCCTCGACGTGCTTTATATGGAATTTTTAGTTTTTGTATGGAAAATATGAAAAACTATTACCTACGTGTTGAGTGTTAGGTATTTAAGGGTTCCTTTAAGGGGGTCGAAATTTTCATTATTTTTGCGATAGGACGCACCATTTTCGAGATATAAGCAAAAGAAAAAATAAATACAGTACTGTTTTTGCACGTGAAGTCGAGATGTTGGTGTGAATTTTAGTTCATAACAACTTATTTTATACCACACCATTTTAATCGCGATTAAAAATTGTCAGGTTTAGTCTGATTTGGTCTTTTACAATCAAAACTTTAGGTGAAAACTACTAACACTAAGATAGTACCGTCAAACTAAAATATAGTTAAGTTGTGTCACTTTAGTCTATTACAGAATGGGAAATCGTCGTTTGACAGGAATAAACTAAATTTTAGTGATTTTTAGTTTGGAGGCATTTGTGACAAGAGACTCGGCACCATTATGAAGGAAGATAAGAGAAGGCCACACGTAAATTCCACAGCAAGTAAATATGCGGAGCTGTGTGAGGTGCGTGACGTTCTCCGCGCGGCGACACGGCCAGCCGCGGCGCCGCGCCCGTGCTGCCACCACACTCAGCACGGTGCGCGGAGGTGGCAACTGTGGCAAGCAATAAGCAAGTGCTCAACACCTTCACAACTGCAGCGATATATACCAATGATATTTATATTATTGCTATATTTTTTATGAAGTGATATAATTATCTAAAACAAATACGATCAATCAATACAAAGGGCGGCGAACTAAACTCAACAATCAAACAAAATAACAAGTGACAGTGACAATGACCATGCGATGCTTACGGCATGTCAAGGCCTACGCAGACCGGGACGGCATGGCAAGGGATTTTAATTTTTACTAATGGACATTCAACCGTACTGTTACAGAAATACGACATAAATTGCTATGCTTTAAAATGATGCCGTGGCATTGAAAGGGATTTTATCGTACGGCATTAAAAGACGCGCCACAGGCTCCCGTGGCGGGATGCCGTGGCATACTGCGGTAGGCAACGGCATGCCACGGACCCCGGCGCTCGTAGTGATATACTGCGCATGCCGTGGCAAAGTGCTGGAATGCCGCGGTATATAAGCGGCGGTTTTAAATATCTGGGGCATTGGGTCGCCGCAACGCAAACGGATAATGTTGATATGGAGAGAGAGCGTAGGGCGCTGTCAGTCAGGAGCAATATGTTGATCCGTAGGTTTGCAAAGTGCTCGAGGGGTGTAAAAAGTACTCTATTTAGGGCATATTGCCAATCATTTTACACCTGCAGTCTATGGGTCGACTACACGCAGAGGGCTTACAGCGCCTTACGCGTCCAGTACAACAACGCATACAGGGCGCTGTTGGGGTTGCCACGACACTGTAGCGCATCGGGGATGTTCGCAGAGGCACGTATAGACGGCTTTTCCGCAATCATACGAAAGCGTGTCGCCTCCCTGATGCGGCGGGTACGGGGCAGCGTCAACAGCCTCTTGATCACTGTGGCTGATAGGATGGAGGGTGTAACACTCAGGCACTGGACCCGCACACAGGTATTACCTTCAAATCGTGCCTTGAAGTAATGCTTTGTTAATTATTGCTTGGGTGGTTATTGTCTTGTTAGTGATTTTGACATTATTGATCGTGATTTTGACATTATAGTTATGGTTTTGACATTGTTATTATTGATGATGATTTTGACATTATTATTAATGATGATTTTGACATTATAATTGTGATTTTGACATTATTATTGATGGTTTTGACATTGCTAGTAATTATGACCAAAATTTGCCCAATATTATTATTATGTACTAACACTAGTGTTTAAGATGTGTATGTAACTAACTAACATATTGGATTGTATGATCTGTAAATAAATAAATTTGATTGATTGATAAGCGGCCAGTGTGCGCTGACTCACGGCAAGATCCCTTGCCATGCCGTTCCGGTCTGCGTAGGCCTTTAGATGGGCCAAGGCGCCACTATTATGCCGCAAATAGCGGCACTTTATCCGATAGGAATAAAGTCTCGCTAGCGGCACTCTATACACTTCCTAAAAAAATATGGTCACAATCCGATTAATAGTTTCGGAGAAACGCGTGGACGTTGGCAAACATACATACATACACCTATAAAATTATGTTTATGTGTTTGGCAGGCCTCATATATATATTATCATATGTGAAATATTGCAGTTCCAATAATATTACACACATGTACGTGTCGAATTGAAAACCTCCTTTTTTAGCCGTCGGTTAAAAACATAAATATGAAATTTACTTTACCAAAACGAAGTAAACATTTGGTCCCAAAACATCTATACACCACCCTATGACAGTCACCCTATGAAGTTATGTTTCTCGCAACATCTATTCAGCAGTTTTCTTGAATTAGCGTTGTGATTCTTGTGATGTTCAGTTCCTACTCGCATACCTACACTATACCTACTCGTATGTATGTATTCCGCATCCAAATTAGATAATAGTGAATCGAAAGTGTAATGCGACACACGTGGAGCCGGCGCGGCGGCGCGGGCGGGGCGAGGAGGGGGGCGTAGCGGCACCGCTTTCTCCTCTCGCTCGCTGTGGGTGAGCGCAGCGCGGGCACATGACTATCCATGTGGCTTGGGCGCTGCGGTGCGGCTGCGAACGCCATTCCGAGAATGCGCCAATTGTGGCGCACAAACATTATGGAAATGATGAATACGGACATATGAATCGACCGACTGTAGTGCCATTCTGTAAAAATCTCACCGCGAAAACTTAGGTGAAGTGAGCTTAAAGTGATTGACAGCTCACTTCACCTAAGTTTTCACGGTGAGAGTTTTACAGAATCGACCAGCAGTGTTCTATCTTCATAGAAAACGGCCGAAACGACTCGCTACGTCGCACGCGTCGTACGCAACATCATCGAGTGCGCGGCCGTTCATATTATATGCTCGGACGCGGAAGGTTTATCTACCGAGAGGCCAGGTAGGTCATTATTTCAAAGTCACTGCCGAGATTTAATACTGCTACTTATTTATTCCGTGCCACCAGTACTACATTTATGTTCAACATTCATTGTTTTGAGAAAGTTTCGCAGAAGTGTCGCTTGCCGGGTGTACCACTGACGCCAAGCCCGAGTACCCGGAACATAAACAATCAGCGATAATCCGCGCTGCTATGTGATGAATGTGTTGATCACCGGTTGTACTGCTTTACCTGCCTACGGGAAAGGATATTGTATAAAAAGTAGTTAATTGATTCAGGCGTGACTTTGCGGAAATCCATTATAAAATACAATAGACGACGTATATTTAGTAACTTAATCCGCGAACTGTTCTTAATGAGTCATAAAGAACCCTGTAAGAAATCGACACGTCGGGTCCGAGTTCGGTCTTTCACCATCCATAGGGATGGTCCCACTATTTCGTTGAACTGGATAAATGAAAAAAATGGTGATTCTTTCTCCGTTTGTTTGGACGTCCAAATACTTTTATTAATTCAATTCATAAATTAACTTCAATAATCGCAGTTCTTTAAATGATAAATGATAAATGATAAATGATTTTTATTTCTGTAAATAGGTTGTACAAAACACTTTTACACGTCAAACATATTATTTTTAAACTAGATGAGGTCGGCGTTTCCTATCTGACTACTCCGAGAAGAAAGGCCGAAACAAACTCAGAGGTCACAGTCTCTTTTAAAGTCCAGACATAATCTAGGTCAGATCATGTGAAGATTATGTAGATTGGTGTCTAAAAATGGTCTTTTGAGGAAAGAACCACACAGATTGAGTGGACCTGTCCAGTCAGTGCACGCATTTGTCAGTGACCGTGCAGCTCAACTCAGAATTTAAGGAGCTCAACGATTCGACGAACAATACCAAAGAAAGGACATTTGGGTAGGCCGCATAAATTACTCAAGCTGCCCGACCATGATAAAACTAAATGAGAAAATAAAATAAAAAGGAATGATCCACATAGTCTTCACATTCACAAATTATTAAAAATATAAAATACTTTAAAAAGTAAATATTCATGTCATAGTATATAAAAAATTCATTAATGTCAATGTGTATAAAACCCAGAAATAATCTTGGTCAGATCATTTGATCATTTGAGGACCATGTAGATTTGTGTCTGAAATAGTCTTTTGAGGAAAGAACCATACAGATTTGAGATGACCTGTCCAGTCAGTGCACGCATTTGTCAGTAATCGTGTAGCTCAACTCATAACTTAAGGAGCTCAACGACTCGACGAACAATACCAAAGAAAGGACATTTGGGTAGGCCGCATAAAGTACTCAAACTGCCAGATTATCATTAAAAGTAACTGACCCACATAGTCCTCACGTTCACAATAATAAAAAATAATAATGATATTATACTTCACAAAGTAAATATTCATATCGTTGTGCATAAGATTAAAAAAATAATAAATAAATTACAAAATTCAAAGTTCTGACTGTAAAAAATAAATAATAAATAAATTGGAGCAGCTTAATCCCAGGCCTTTTTGTCCTCAACGTAATCTTTAATGGTATAAAACGCTTTCTGGCACAACTTACGTTTAGTGAATGATTTGAATTTATTAAGGCTTAGATCTTGTACATGGCTTGGAAGCTTATTATAAAAGCGTATACATTGACATCTGAACGAGCTACCTATTTTCTTGAGCCTTGTTGTAGGTATTACAAACTTGTGTTTGTTCCTAGTGTTTATGTTATGGATATCACTGTATTTTTTAAACAATTTTATATTTTTATGGGCATATAAAAGATTTTCAAAAATATACTGAGAAGGCACAGTCATTACATTAATTTCCTTAAATTTCTCTCTGAGAGAGTGTCTCGGGCTTAATTTATAAATTGATCGAACGGCTCTTTTCTGCAAAACAAAGATAGTTTGAATGTCGGCGGCATTTCCCCACAACAGAATACCGTATGACATTACACTATGAAAATAGCTAAAGTACACTAAACGGGCTGTCTCTATGTCAGTTAAATTACGTATTTTTCTAACAGCATATGCTGCGGAGCTTAGCTTTTTTGACAATTTATCTATTTGTGGGCCCCACTGAAGCTTAGCATCCAAAGTTAAGCCTAAGAATACTGTGCTATCTTCAGGATTCAATTCTTCGCCCTTTATCAACACCTTAGTTTTCACCTGCCTAACGTGTGGTAGGGTAAACTTAATGCATTTGGTTTTTTTTTCATTAAGAAGTAAATTGTTAACATTGAACCAGTGAACTACTTGTGAGATCGCGCTATTTACGTCGTCAGTAACCAGCTGCTGACGTTTAAGTTTAAACAAAAGTGAAGTATCATCCGCAAACAACACAATATCATGGTTATCCTTTATGAGGTAAGGCAAGTCATTAATATAAATAAGAAACAAGAAAGGACCAAGAATCGAGCCCTGTGGGACTCCCATTGTTACTATAGATCCGGGAGATCTTTGTCCATTAACGTCAACGCTCTGAATTCTATTACTCAAGTATGAAGTAAGAAGATCCAGAGCGGTGTTCCGGATCCCGTAGTGGCGGAGTTTCCTGATTAACGTTTCGTGAAGAACGCAATCAAATGCCTTGGACAAATCACAAAAGATGCCCAAGGCATCGCATTTATCTTCCCAAGCATTATAAATATGTCCTAAAAGTTCAACACCGGCATCAGTTGTAGAACGACCCCTTGTAAAACCGAACTGTTTGCTATGTAATAATTTGTGTTTATTAAAAAATCTTTGCAATTGCTCTAAAATTAATTTCTCAAATATTTTACTAAAGGTAGGTAGTAGTGAAATAGGTCTATAATTTGTGGGGTCTGATGTACTACCTGATTTAAACAAAGGTATTATTTTACTATTTTTCATAAGGTCAGGAAACTCCCCACAGACAATACAATTATTAAAGATAAGAGCTAAACTAGGTGCTACAATGTCAATAATAGACTTAGCAACTTCTACAGAATTACCCCACAGATCTGTGGTCTTTTTTACATTTAAAGTGTGAAAGGTTTTAATGATGTCTCTACAGGTAATATGTTCAAAAATAAATTCTGAATCGCAAACATTAACATTTTCTATTAGCAAAGACTCAGCAACAGAAGGTGATGAGTTTAGAGATTTAGTAGTTGAAATAGGAATATCCGAAAAGAAATTTTCAAAAGCCGCTGCGACTTGTGAATCTGATTTTATGATGTTGTCATTAATAGATAGGCTGTAGTCAATATTTCGGTTACCAGACCTTCCCGTTTCACTATTAATAATATTCCAAGTCGTTTTAATTACATTACTACTATTTTTAATCTTCGAACTCAAATAACGCGACTTGGCCATACAACAAACTTTCTTAAATAATTTTGAATAATTTCTAACATATAAATTAAATTCAGCCGTGTTTACATAAGTCCTTTCATTATACAGCTCATAAAGCCGTGTTCTACTTTTATGAATACCTATGGTAGCCCATTCACTGAAAGATGCGTTACTATTAACCGAGATAATCTTAGGAATAAAGGTAGAATTAAATTGTTTACAGTATATATTAAAGAAATCATCATATAGATGATTAGGATCAGCATGAATTGATAAAAGTGGTAATTTATTAATTAGTTTAGCTTTAAAAACTTCCAAGCGACTTGCAGTTTTGGGGTTAACAGTGATATCCTTTTTAGCCACTTTGTTGTTTTGGTTTGGGATAGTAATCTTCTGCCCGCAATGATCAGAATCTAGTAAATTTATAATTTCTTTGTGGCTTGGTATAACATCTGTATAAATATTATCTAGGCATGTGGCACTAGTAGGGGTTATTCTTGTAGGCTCCAAAAATAGGTTTACAAGATTGTAGGACTGAAACAGACTTATTATTTTACTACAAGAACCTGTGTTTTCCAGTAAATTAACATTAAAATCACCGCAAGTGATAATGGACTTGTTCGAGTTACAAATCTTGTGTAACACCTCATCCATTACCTTTTCAAAGCAGTCATACAATCCTGAAGGGGGTCTGTATATACTTAATACAATAAAACTTTAGCAGAGGAAAGGTCATTGACCCGTGTCAGTCATGGGGCGCCACGCCGCGCGCCGTCAGCCAAAATTATTTTGCAGCGCGTAATTTTAAATCTGTGATATTATAAAGTTTTCATTTAAATGATGTAATGTCCAGGCAAATTTTAATCTTAACTAAATGGTCAGTTTTAATAACATATATTATCAGATAAGGATTAATAATATACTGGTCAAAATAACTTCGGTTTTTTTTTTTTTTTTAATGAAATTCTGAAAGATAAAAATGGTTACTGTCGGTCCTCGTTATAAGTTAGACATAATAGTCCAGAGCCAACCCGATTTTGAAAACATGAATTGAAGAAAAATTCTGAGCAGTATGTGGTTGGTCGGAAAATTTTGTATGAATTATAAGTAATTGAAAAAAACTAAAAGTTCTCGGTCATAGTTCCATAAGAGGGGTAGGGAAATAGTCGTTTTGGGAGGTAAATAATGTTTTTACGATTTGCGGCTAAGCTACACCTCCTATCGGTAAAAGTTATATGTTAGTTAGTTATATAATATCTTCAACTTGTGTATACCAATTTATATGTTAGTTAGTTACCTATATGATATCTTCAACTTATGTATACCAATTTCCAACAAAACGCAAAAAAACGATTCAACATTCAAGATCTAAATGATGACGAAGAATCCGAAGATCTGCAAGTTTTAGACTAACCTGAAGAAATCGGAAGCTACACCAATTCTAACGATGGAAAGAACCCTTCAAAGAAAATTCGAATATATCTTGGAAATGTTATTAATTTATTGTGTACCATGAATAATCTAAATTAAAATATATATTGTAATAACTCACTAGAGAATGGGCAGCAGGGTTCTCTATGCATTTTAACACCATACTGCGATCGCCAACTCGCCTGCCAAGCGTGGCGATTATGGAAAACCATTGGGGGAGGCCTATGTCCAGCAGTGGACGTCTTTCGGCTGAAATGAAGACGATGATGATATTGTAATAAAGAAATTTATATTTGTGTGCCACGAACTTTCAACAGACATTGATCTCTATTGCGAAAATACCACATGGTGACTTGCGTTCCTCCTCCTATCCTATCCTGATAATAAACGAACAATAGAAGAGAACCCTAACCGAGTCCAGCGAATCGCATAAACTAAATCATGATAGATATAGACAAACACAGTCTATTGGTGACGCCCAGCACAGTGCCCTGAGCGGCGCTGTGTATGTGCGTGCGCCGGTCAGTGTGCGAGTGTGGCCACACGTGCTACTCCAACTGTTTATTTATTATTATTATTACACAAGTTATGACATTCCTTAGATTCCACATTTACATTTGATTAATGACTTAATGAGTAATGCTAATGACACATTATTTTTATTAATAGTGTAAGTATATCTTTTCTATAATGAAAGAAATAATAACTAAGCGTATTGTTTTGTACCTACAATAATCTATTAATAATAATTGTACCGCTAACGGGCCGCATTCTTTAACACAACTCAATTTTAAAAGAAGTCTACTCTCGATTTGTTCTCAACAGCAGAACTTGTGTTGAGAAAGTCTAAATAAATAAGAGTAGGTAGGTACACTAGGTACCTAAGATTAGTGATACTAGTAGAGCTGTAATTCGTTGGAAATCTTTACAAATAAATAGGTACCTACCTATATAGTTTTAGAATCGTGGTTTTAGTACATACCTACCTATATTTTGAACGGAATTAAGGGTGTGCGTTACCCAGGCCAGATGTTGTCGAAAATGGTCATTTGAATCTAATAGATCATTCGTTTTGTGGCTTCTGTAATTGTTGCGCACATTTTTAAATTTGTTGCGCTTATAGTTTTTTAATTATTTCACAAAAACATTTCCTGCTGGGGTAATGTTATCCCAGCCAGACCTTTTTCTTTCTAATGGGAATATTTAAATAAATACTAGCTATAAAATTAGTTGTCTAGATGAAGTAAACGTTGTGCCTTATTTTGTATTTGTTCTTTCATCGGTTGCGAAGTTATTCGAGATTTTGCTGGGGTAACGTTTTTGGTTTTGCTAGATCTTTGAAACGGTTAAGCGGATTCTTATCATATTTTGTACATGACTTCTTAGGAATTAGTTTAAATTTTTTCGCACTCTGAGTTCGTTATACCCCACCATACCCAGTATAAACAGTGTAGGATACATCAGCGGGTACAAAGGGAAAACCCCATAAAGTTTAAAATACAAGTGTCTTGTAAATTTGTTCTGCAGTCGCTCCAGCATTACATTGTATTTCGCTTCATGAGGAGCCCAAATCACCGCACTGTGTTCCAAGTGTCTCCTTACCAAAGCGTCATACAGCACCCTGAGCGTGGTAACGTTTGTGAATCCCTTGGACTGTCTCAGCACGAATCTCAGGTTTCTGTATGCCTTCTTGCAAATCTTAACTATATGATCCCGGAAAGTTAGATCCGGGGTAAGCTGGGGAATCCGGGAGACATGCCCAGGTGGGAGAGATGCTCCACATCGCCTAAATCGTTTTAAAAATCGCGCCACATCTGGTTCACTTACAGGTGGCAGCACGCTCTCATAGTGTGTCACATGTACTAAGACATATTGGCAGTCATTACGCCGGTTTGACAGTGAGCGGAATAAACACGTTTTTGGCGGTCACAAGTGAAAAAAATAGATTTTTTGTTTTTTTACATTACCCCGCTAAATATTAAGGTTCGTTATGTTTTTGATATTACTTAAATTACTGAATTAATGTAGTTTTAAGAACGTAGTGTATTTTAGTCCTCCGACTTAACCAATTTCTTCAAACACGTCTTGGAAGTGAACAAGGTTAGGTTAGGGAGATTTGATCCACAGTGCGTGAGGGAGAAATGATCAGTGGTTCAACTGTCCCTCAGGTATATTCGACGGCTAGATAACTGTTTTTAATTGCTTTCAGGTTTTAATGTCACGCCGTTCCAATATAACAAAATAAGGTTCAAAAGTTACCAAACAGGAATTAGGTACCTACAAAACGCTAGAAGTCAAATCCGGGTCCTCTCTTAGCAAAACAGCAGTGAAATATTGGATCGACAAAGCTGGAAGTATTTGAAGAAAAGGTTGCTCAGATATTCACAGTACTTACCAGAAGAAAAGCTTTTAGTCAAATATTTAATAAACTGAGTAAAATTAATTATGGTCTGTATTATAGTTAAATAATAGTTTATATATATTCTAGTGTTAGCTTGTATATTATAATAAGTGATCAAACGAACTTACCTGTTGTGAAGTTCGATCATTATTATACGAAGGGCTTCGTTCGAAGATATAACATTTACCATGCAGCGTCGATACGCTCGTCGACAACCAAACGCATATTTAGAGCTGAAAGCAAAAACTAAACGCACAAGTGTAGCTATTCCGCTCTATACGTCATCTGTCATTATTTTTAGAGTAAGAAGAGTCTCAATTTTTCTGGGGTAGGGTAGGGAGGGTTCCTTATATCTTCGAACGAAGCCCTTCGTATAATAATGATCGAACTTCACAACAGGTAAGTTCGTTTGATCACTTATTATACTTCAGGCTTCGTTCTCGATATAACATTTACCATGCAGATGTTAAGAGTTTATGAGGAAAATTGAGATTCCAAAGAAATTATAAATAAATAGTATTTCAATAACAAATTAAAATCTTTTAGTTTTTAGACACAAATGACATAATAAAATAATAGATAAACAGTCTCATTCATCTTAGTATTAAACTTATTTCCCAACTTAGAAACAAGTTTTAATCAATTTACCCTATTAGACGAACAATCAAATTATTCATCTTAATATTGAACTTCTTGTCTAATTTAGTTTTATATTTTGTAAGGCACGTAATAATTATACGTAATATTCATAATACTTAATCAAGTATTTTGTTCAGCATTAAGCACAGCCTGAGCAAATCCGTTTGAATTTGCCAATTATAAAATCTAGCGAAAGGTGGAAGACCAATTTTTTTCAGCCTGCTGTTTGCCTTATTACATCTAATACACCCTTAGCGTTAGTAGTGGATGTCGAGGCATGTCTAGTACATGTCCTGAAAAATACTAATATCTATGATGCAAACAGAGAGAAGGTATATTTACCTAAATTATTGAAATTAGATAATAGAGATGGTGATGGTAGAGGTAGAAACTGTTTGTGGGGCTTATACAATGAAAGTATTAAGTGAGTAATACTTCCCCTAATGCTCTGAGTACAGTTAATTTTTATCACGTAATGTACTAGCTGGACAAATTTCGGTCTGTTCAAAGAAAGGTAAAAATAGGTTCAGTTGGCTTCAACCGAGAACAGATGTTCTAATAGCATCTGTAATAGAAATGTGCATGATTTACTGTGTTGTTAGGTATTTTAATAAGAGACAAAGTCTGTGCTCTTTCGACTGTAGCCTTTTTTTTTTTCATTAAAAAATGTCAGTTTGTCAAAGTATTTTTTTTATTTTTTTTTTAATCATTTAATATTTTACTTGGGGTACCAACTAGTTTGATACTTGCCCCCAGGTGGTTTGATTTTATAGAAACCTTGAAGTAGCCTCTTGATGCGGTCATCACCCCCATTTTTGAGTCTATTATTAAAGCAACAGCTGACTTATAATGTAAATTTAAAAACCCCATAAGGCCTTAAATAGAATAGCTAGGTTACAAAAAAAAATACATAATAATTATTGGTATAGATGGTGTAATTGTATCTATAGTGTACTTTGTTTTTGCCAAAGGGCCCACCATAATTTGTATGTCATTTTGTTGTATCTTAGCCACGCCTTCCTGATAATATCCCGATGGACATGTAGAGGGTGGTTCTGTCAGGTTTATGACGGCCAGTATGGCATAACTATAATGCCTGTCGCTTTATCTTTTCTATTTTTTGGTAAACATCTTAATAATATACTAAATGGGCATAAAAAGGCGAAAAAAGAAAAGGAAGAAAATGTCGTTCGTCCAAGATACGGTTAAAGCTATATTCGATGCACCCGGGCCGGTTTTTCAGGAAATGTTTTCATTTTTCATTAATTCTTGAAGCAAAAGTCAATTCCTATCAGGTTCAAAAAACTGAGTTACAATGTACTGGAATGTGGAGGTATTCATTTCTCACTTTATGTCAGGATTGGCTGTACCTATGTGATTTTTCACCTGCTTCATTATTATCCCTCGATTATATGTAAGAAGCAAATAGTCAAATTTGTCTATCTTCACACCAAATAGCCAATATGCTTCTGGCAGAGTTATTTAAATGTACTGAATACCTCCCATTTGCTTGTTATATGATATGGCAGTCTTATTATCAACATGTAACAATATGTTTTTTTTTTTTTTTTTTAATTAATATTTTTTATTTTTAAACAATCATTTTTAAGGCTTAAAATATATTGAGTAGTTCTAGATACCTACTTAAAATTTTTCACTCTTTTTCCAGAACCCATGAACCATATTATCATTACAAACGGTCCCCCCCCCCCACTTCTTGACACATCTGTAATTATTTCCTAATCATATTTTGAGTATGCTATACTTTTGTGTAAACTATTGATATTATCAGCCCACTGCTGTAGGTCTAGTTTAATATCTGGGTGATTGATAATCGTTTTATCTTAACTTCTCTTTACTTTAAAGTAAACCATAATATTTATGGTTATAAGGTATATTGAATGCACTAGGAAGTGGTGAAGGGTGGGCGTTTTGGGGGACTGTCTTATGTAATTTTGACGTTCGAAAAGTGCTGATTCTCAGACTAGTTTGAATAAATGACTTTTGAATTTTGAATGTTCCAATAGTTTTGTGTAAAGCCAAACATATGTATTTGCCAGGCATGTGGCAGTCAATGTTCCTATTAACTGAGCAAGGTCTCTAATACTACAACACTGTTTTTTCAAATATTTTTCAATGGATTTTTGTTTTACAAAACCTAAAAACTGACAGGCCTGTGATGGCCTAATTATACTATTTTCATAATTTATACCAAATCTGGAATTTTTGGGAAATAGCAATTGTTTCAATAACATCTTTCAAACATGTTTACAATCAGAACCAATGCACAAGAGGTCATCAAAGAAATTTTGTACTGATTTGTGACCTATAGATTATTAAATTATGTAACCACTACTCTCATAATCTTAGAGAACACAAAGGTGCGGGACACAAGACATATTTTATGGGAATTTAATGAATTCGTATAATTTATCATACTGAAGCCATCAATACTTCTTGTGACCTGGATTAATATTTACCAATAAATATAACTCTTTCAAATCAATAAATTGTCCTGAAGGAATTAGAATTACTGCAGTTCTGTGATATTCCATTTTAAAATGGCATGTACCTATATTAGAATAAATATTTTGCTACCATTCAGTTTTGTAAACAAAACAATTAATATATGAATTGGTTTTCACATGGTGTGCAAGGAGAAATTGCACCTAATGCCAGAAAATTAATAATGGCTGTATGCATAATAATATCAGGATCGTTTAAAGTATCATTTTATAATGACTTTTAGATTGTGACTGATCAGGTGTATCAGTAAAAGGTATTGAGTTACCGTTGACATGTTTAAATATTGAAACATTGTCATAGATGCTTAGCCAACAAGGTAAAAAATTATTTAATCTCCTAGCATGACTAACCTCTAGTATCGAGCACGAGTCTTGTCCTTGCTTGATATGAGGACTGTGGTTTCTTGTATCCCGGCTTCAAATTTGTCCTCTGTTGGTTGTAACGAAGTGAACCACTCAAGTTTCCCTCATGGTTGTGGTAAAAGTAGTTGGGTTTTTTAAAAATTGGCCTGTTCTTTGGCAAACTTGTAAGACTCTTTATCTTTTTAGATAGGTTGTTACCATAAAGGTAAGATAGAGTGTTGTTACCATAAAAGTAAGATAGAGTATTGTTACCATAAAGGTGATCATCTCTGTAAGTCGGGTAACATCCTTCCAGCGTCACTGAGCTGAGAGATCTCTATCATTATTGTTGTTGATTAACATTGATAATGCATCACCTAAAATGGTGAATCCCTTCTTCAAGATGGAATTCCAAATACAGGCTAAGTTGTTGTTTATTGCTCTTATAAATGCATCAAATCCCATAATGCTTGTAACACTTCCAGGGATAGAATATTAGTAGGCTCTGTGTCTAGCACAGGTGCTGGGTCAGGATCAGGTAGAGCTTCAGTTACAGTCATGGCTGTATTAGTGTTATCCTGGTTTGTGTCAAATGAAACCGGTGATTCGACAGTCATCAAGTACCTAGTTCAATAACTATTTCTTTTGGTTCATCATTTTAGCGGTATGCAAAAACATAGAATTGACCCTGATGATGTACCATAATATACATACCTAAGCGTAGCCTCTCAGAATACACCATTAAAATAGGTGAATGATAAAACTCGTGCGTTTATCTCGTAAACGCCCCGAATTATTTGTTCGCGTCAATGCATCTCGTACATTACCCGCGTGGTAAAATAATTATCGTATATAAGCCATGTGAAACACGTTTTACTGTATAAAACGTTTAAAACAATGATACAACTCGTGCGTTTATCTCGTAAACGCCCCGAATTATTATTTCGCGTCAATACATCTCGTACATTACCCGCGTGGTACAATAAATATTGTATAGATATAAGCCATGTGAAAGACGTTTTACTGTATAAAACAACATTGATAAAACTCGTGCGTTTATCTCGTAAACGCCCCGAATTATTATTTCGCGTCAATGCATCTCGTACATTACCCGCGTGTTACAATAAATATCGTATTTAAACCCTGTGATACACGTTTTCACTGTATAAAACGTTTAAAGCAATTGTTTTATCTGGTGTAGAAAAAAGAGGACGACTCTGATGAATCGGTGTTGTACCGGTGTCGTTTCATGTCTTCGGATTTTCTGAAGATAATACTCTTTTCCATGTTTTCGTTTCGGCATGATAACTTATGCCAACTTTTAAACACACTTTATACTAGTTTTAAACACTTTTAATAATATTTTTTGAGAATTACAGCGTACTGGTTGCCGCGCAAACGTAAAGAATGACAGATGACGTATAGAGCGGAATAGCTACACTTGTGCGTTTAGTTTTTGCTTTCAGCTCTAAATATGCGTTTGGTTGTCGACGAGCGTATCGACGCTGCATGGTAAATGTTATATCTTCGAACGAAGCCTGAAGTATAATTAAGATTATATCTGTATAAAGATGAAATAAAGCGATGAAATTAGCTTTTGAGTTTGCTTCATCAAACCCTAAATTTAATAATAAATCTCTAATGCCAATTTTCACCGACAACTAAGTGACACTTAAATGAATCCCTATAAAAGTGCACTGTTGGTTTTTCTACTCTCAGCTTCAGCGCTGAGAGTAGAAAATCCAACAGTGCCTGGATGGTGCCATGGATTTTCAACGCTAGGCTTAGGCCTAGCGTTGAAAATCCATCCGTGCACTTTTATTTAGGGATTCATAGTGTCACTTAGTGAAGGTGAAAACGGGCATAAATCTAATTCTAATATGTTTTTCTAAAACGGCTAAGAATTCTTATTTTTTTGTCATAAATTTTTTTTGAAAGTCATTTGTTCAGAAAATTAATTTTACAAGGAATAGTTGTTGATGACGTTAAAAGTAAGTACCTAAGTAACTTATTAAAATATTTGAGTTTTTACAAAATATTGTCATAATTTTCCCTATACATAATATCCCTACTACTATGATCGACTCTCCCGTGGGTTGGAGAGATTTAAACCATCAATCTTTTTTTTTTAAATATATTTCCTGCACAAGTTAGTGAGTTAATAATAACTTTAACATTCAAAAATGGTACCTATTTACCAGTACTTTGTATACGTTCTTGAGCTGTCTGGTTTAAATTTATAGTTACAATTTTATACCTGTTAGTATAAAAGGGGGTTCAACTCTCCCGGACTCCCCCTACTTCTAGATCTCGTACCTGAGACACTCGCTGCATCGGCGCTTCCTCTACTTTATATTCGTAGGGTAAGGCAGTCTTCGCGCGCGTAAAAGTCATCACTGAGCATTTCGCTATGTTGAACTAGAGTTTATTTTTATGGCTCCACCCTACCACTCTATCTATGTCTTCCTGCAATCTCTCACAGTCCGACTCACCCTTGACCTCGAGCAGAAATTTGAGGTCATCTGCAATCAATAAACATGAACTATGTTTGACTACGCCAGGTAAGTCATTTATCATTACAATAAATTCAAGAGGAACCAAATTGCTGCCTTGGCTTACGCCTGACCTGGTGTGTATGGCTCGGATTCGAACCCGTTGTAGTCAACGTACTGCTGTCGGTCTTTCAGTAGCTGGCGAAGAACTGTAGTAGGTGCGGAGTGCAGCCCATTTTTGCCAGCTTCATTAGCCGTACATCATTGTCGACGGTAACAAACGCTTTAAAAAAATCAAAATATGCCGCGTCTACCTGCACACCATCGACGGCCAGCACCACCCTCGCCATGAAGTTAAGCAGATTAGTGGCCGTGCTGCGCGCCGGCCGGAACCCGTGCTGCGCGTCCGATAGCTGTGCGCTCACTTGAGCCTGCACGCAGCGTTGGATGGCTGAGTCGAACACTTTTGCAGGTGTCGACAACACTGCCACCGATCTGCCACTGACATCCGGACCTGACTTACCCTTGGGAACCGGAATCACTCGCGTGATTTTCCACCTAGGCGGAAACGACAAGTATTAAAGATATGATGCAGGGGCTCAGCCAGCCCCCTGCCTTAGTCTTGGAACAGAAAAGCTGGAAAGCCAACGGGGCCAGATGAGCGCTTTGGCTTGAGCTTTATGAGCGCTTCCCATACGTCTTGAAGACTGAGGGTCTCGATGTGCACTCGCGCACTGTTCGCTTCCGCCTCCGCCCCCGCCGCCCGCGCCTCCACCCGCGGCCGCTCTTTATTACACACCGTCTCAAAAAATTACGCAAATTGTCGAGCACACTCCTCATCCGAAAGATGTTGACCATCCTTTATAATAATTTGCCTGTTTAACCTACTTCGTTTCGACCTAATATACTGCCAGAATGATTTTGGATCTTTTAAAAATTGATTTCGTATTTTAAACTTGTGTTCTTTGTGTGCAACTTTTATTGATTATTTAAAACGAGCTCTATACTTTGAAAATTCAGCATAATCGCTATCCAGCTTTGTTTTTTTGAAAGTTTTATGAAATCTAGCTTTCTTCTTTAAGTATATATAATATCTGCCGTGTACCACTCGGGATAAACGTATCGAGAATTTTCGCGTTTAGGCTTTTTCCATGGTACACATCTATCTAAAATATCACTCAGTTTATAATAAAAAATATTCAACATATCCTCCAAATCATGCATGTCGTAAATCATAATCCAATCAGTGGAAGTCAGCATAGAGTATAACAAGTCGTACTCGGCTCAATAGAAGTTCCACTGCGGCCTAACACTACGCGCACAGTGCACGCTGACCGCGAGCGGTGGGTAATGCGCGTCGACGGGCACGAGCGCGTCGTCGTCAACATGGACCATATAGGTTCATCGTTTTTCACCGAGTAGGCTAAGTGAGTAGGTAGGTGAGCAGGTCTGTCCAGCCATCAGCCTTCAGTCATTATGCGGCGTGTGTCGGGCGCCGCCGCCGCTGACGTCATCAGCGCGATAGGCGATAGTGCACTGCCGCCGAGATGTGCGCACGCAGCGCCTTGTACATAAATATTATGTCACAGGCTATAGCCTAGTTTTTTGTTCTTGAATATTTGTGTGCCTTAACCTGGCTCAAATAGATTTATTTTCTTACTTTCTTTTCTTTCCTTTAGGTACATGGAGTTTGTAACAGATACTTCGTTTGTATTTTATGATTAACTAGCTGCTGCCCACGGCTTCGCTCGCCTGGACCCTAATTATTTTTCTTTTTCTAAAATAAAAGTACCCTTAATTACTCCTTATAACCGCAGCTATCTGCCAGTGAAAGTTCAGTCAAAATCAGTCCAGCCATTTCAGAGATTAGCCGGTACAAACAGACACAGACGGAAAGACAAAATTAAAAAAAGAAAGTTTTTTTGTCATAACTAGCGAATATGATTTCCTAATTATGCATTTAGTATAAAGCTGTTATTTTGGCATTACAAACAGATACTTCAATTTTTTATTTATTTTCATGATGAGTAAGGTACAATAGAAAATCAGCAAGTTTTTCGCAAGCAATCATCCCAAGCGCGACAAAAAACGTAAGAAAATTCGAATTTCTCGGGCTACAACTGCGGATTCACCTTAAGCTACTGGTGGATAAGCCTCTAGAGACAGGATCTTCTCACGATGCGAGCCGAGCCGAGGAATACTGTTTTCTGAAACAGGCACTTGATCCAACCGCCTAACGAGAGCCTCAAGAGATGTTAATCGAGGCTTTCAATGGCCTGATGGCCATTGGCACATGTCAACAACCTCGTGTGCTAAGTCGAGTCGTTATTATTATTATTTATTTATAAATTTAGCAATTTTTAAATTGTATCGAAATGTATTACAGTAAAAACTTAAACGACATTGGTACAAAATATGGATATCTACATGAGTGACAGGTTCCAAAACAATCCATATAAAAAAAACGATAACGTGGTGAAGTGACTATTACTTGATCTCGAGGCCCTGCGTCACGCGTCTCAGCCTACCAGTGATCGAGTTTTTAAATTTTTAGGGTTCTGTACCTCAAAAGGAAAAAACAGAACTCTTATAGGATTATTCGTGTGTCTGTTTGGCTGGCTGGCTGGCTGTCCGTCTGTCACAGCCAATTTGCTCCGAATCTACTGGACAAATTTAGTTGAAACTAGCTTTTGCCCGCGACTTCGTCCGCGTTTCCGTCGTTTTTCGTAAAAAAGTACCATAATAATATGTCCTTCCTCACGGTTCAGTTGTTTTGATGTAACAGACAGATTAACTTTCGTATTTTAGTAGGGAAATATAATATGTCAATCCACAATACTGTTGAAAAATATCGCAATAAGGAACCGCAGAATATTATTATTAATAGCTGTGCCCGCGACTCCGTAAGCGTGTAACTCCTTGTACAAAAATAAAATTGAACATAAATTAGCCAAAACTTACCTATCGGTATCTAAAAATCTATGCGTACTACTTCTACTACTATGTACTTCACCTAAAAAGAAATAAAATGCAAACTATTAATAATTTGTAATTTGAACGAATATTTAAACACTACCAAAACAACTAATACCTATTTTATAAAATAACAACAAAAGAAATTCAAATAAACTATTTAAAGACTAAAAGTCGCGCTGATAAGCACGGTTTGTTATATCAATGTCTGTCAATAAGGTCGAACGCTCTGAACGCATCAACAGCCAAATATTGAATGAAGCTCGCGCTCTTTTTTTTTTTTTTTTTTTATGTAGGGCATCTCGTAGCTGACCTCTGAGGTCATGACTACTTAACCGGTCAATCCTGTGGCTGCCTTAAGCTTCTACACTTAAAAGCCTCCGGCCAGGGGCAAAACTATGCTAATTAAAACTAGGAGAACGCTCGCTAAGGGCACCCCCTGTGGGGTACGGACCTCGGCTTAGGGCGTTCGCTGGGGGGAGGACAGCAAGAGGGACAGGCTGGATCAAGGATATATAATGATTATTAATCGGGGAATTTAAAGCTACAGGCTCAGCTGCGACGCGGGCTGGCGCATCGTCGAGCAAGGGTCGGGGGGGAGTATCGTTTACTCGGGCGGGTCGCGATCGCGGACCTCTGCGGCGAGGTCGGAAAGTGTGTCGGAGTGTGTGTATGCGAGCTGTACTGGTTTCCCTATTGCTCTCCTGGAGGAGTGTTATAGGGTCATCGGGGTCGAGAAGGATTTGCCTCGGACGGCGGGTTCTACTCATCTGACTTGGGACATAACTGGCGGCCTCGACAACCAGAGGGTTGCGGTGAGTGAGGGCTGAGTCAAAGAAACGCTTGGAATTGCGTTTGAGAAACTGGTGGAGCTCGCGCTCGGACCTCCCGCCTTTTTATACCCTACCGCCACGACGCGCGTCGAGCGCGGCAACCGTTACACAAAAATAATCCTTATGGCATGATTCAGTATTCACGCGCGACGGCGCGATGGCTTATTAGCGTATTTCATGTATAAGTTTGGTGTTTCTATACCGATTACTATGATTCTTTTTTTATTGAATAGGTAATAATATTAACTTCTTTTAATTAGGGATGAGTGAGAGTATTATAAACGTAAGAGTAAACAAATATAATCAGAAAGCTCCGAACTGCTAAGCTATCGGGAGTTACACGTGTTATTGTGAGTCAACCATAAAAGATAGACATATGCTGTTGTGGGATATTTTTTAGATAGTTTTATGTAGAACATTTCCGTCATAAATGATTTCTATGTAGCTTTAACCATTAAGGCTTCACACGCGACGGAAGGTTAAAAAATGGAGCAACTTCTCCCGTTTTCCCAACATTTCCCTTCACTGCTCTGCTCCTATTGCTTGTAGCGTGATGAAAAGTATACTATAACCTCCCCAGGAGTATGAACAATAATTGTACCAAGTTTCGTTAAAATCCGTCGAGTAGTTTTTGTTTCTAAAAGGAACATACAGACAGACAGACAGACAGACAAAAATTTTACTGATTGCATTTTTGGCATCAGTATCAATCACTAATTACCCCCTGATAGTTATTTTGAAAATATATATCATGTACAGAATTGATCTCTCTACAGATTTATTATAAGTATAGATAGATAGATTTTGTACACACCGAGCTGTGTGTGAGGAGGTTAAGTAATAACAGCCGCACGGGTCGATCCATCAGGTTAAGCGACACTTGCCGGGGTTGGTCTGTGAATGGGTGGCCATGTTTACATACCGAGACTCCTCCGTGTCTCGGAAAACACGTTAAGCCATTGGTCCCGGCTGTCAATCTTTTAGGGCTGTCAATGTTTTATTATCTTTGACAGTCGTTACGGGTCGTCAGAAGCCAGAATGTCTGACAACCAGTCTTACCGAGGGGTATCGTATTCCTACCCAGTTACTGGGTTGTGGAGGTCAGATAGGCAGTCGCTCCATGTAAAATAGTGGTATTCAACTGCATCCGGTTAGACTGGAACCCCAATATAGTTGGGAAAAGGCTAGGTAGATTGATTTATGCCTAAGGCATTAAGTCCGCCTTTGTACTTTTTTGAGTGTGAAAAGTTTTAATAAATAAATAAATAATAAATATTAATTTCTGTGACCCAAACACGGCCGTGTAACGCTAATAAATGAATTTTGAATATGGGGGTCACTTTTCAGGGGCAAATTGGAAAATTTTAAAAAAGTTTCGAAATCTGTACCGTGTGACGTATCACAACTAAACTCAAATTATTTTGTGGGACCAGCGGGAATTAAAAATAAAATTACTAAATTATTCCCGTTCGTCCCACTAACAAAATCAGTGGGACGAACGGGAATCAATTTTATATTTTTGATTATTTTCCCGTTCGTCCCACCAGTGGGACGATGGCAGTGGCAGATAAACGGGAATACATGAAATTAAAGTTGTGAATATTTGAAATATTTTCAAATAAATACTTTGAAAGATATTTAAGAAAATAGATTTTTATTTAACATTGGTAAGGTTTTCGGCACAGCTACCTTCCATTAAAAAGCTACTAAAACAAAATGGTGTAATTATATAAAGGGATTTGTTATTTATTTATTTATTTAAGTCGAACATAAGTGATTCATATTGTTGTTAGTAATACTTATAAAACTATGTTAGTAATATTTCTAATTAAAATAAATAAAACAGAAACAATATGAAGGGACGGGCAATCAGGCTTATTCACTATCACTTTTAGAATGCTGCTGGTGCTCCCCCGAATTCTTCGCAGCAGGGATGCTGTTCTTTTTTACATAATAGCTTGAAAGCTATCTGTATCTGTTTCAGCAAATATGCCCGATGTGCTACAGAACCGCGGGAGCCCCAACAGCACCCTAAAAGCGTTGTTATACTGTACGCGAAGAACGTTGGTGGCCCTCTGCGTATGCTGCCTCTGTATGTTATGCTGGGGTCACATAGTCGTGATAAGGTGAACTTCACTTGGCGCTCTCTCCCTCGCACACCACTCTACGTCTCGCCGTAAACAGAGCGCACGAAGTGTAGTTCGGTTTATCGCGACAATATAGCCGTAATATTATGAAAAACTATTTACTGCTGTTGTGTTGAATTTTATGTGACACCTTTGTATTTATTAAGTGGGTAGACGACTCCGGTCGGACGACCGTGGCACAGGATGTCGCCGCACCGCATAAGAGGCGCATTGATTAGCGCACAATGCTGCGCCTGAGTCGACGACGTGCCGATGCCCACTCCTTGTTACAGTGACAGTGAGTATTGTGTACAGATAATGTTCAACTTTGACCTCTCATCTCATATCTCACAGGAATGTTTTGTCGCAGCGAGTCGAGTACTGGCGTTGTAAATGTACTCGTATTTCAATAATCTGCGTAATCAAAAACGAATTAGTGATCGAGGTCAGTGCACATGTATTTGTGCTGAACTGCTGACACTCGGCACGGCTTGCTTGCTTTTAATGTGATTGCAGGAGCCTAAATTAAAATAAAAAAAATAAAAAAATAGAAATAGATAAAATTTGTCAAACTTTTCTGTGTCAATTATGGATACGAGGCTTTTGGCTCATCTGTAAAGTGGTATTGTTTTGTTTTTTTTTTTTTATAATGTGCGTTTGGTTTGTGCAGAATAAACATTTTTTTTTCTTTTTTTCTTTCTTTTTTTCTAATAAAATCTCTGTCATCAGAAGTAATCAACATTTAAACATGCACAGCATTACGCTGACCTGTATTTTATGAGATACAGCCCACTGACAGACAGGCGGACGGACGGACAGATAGACAGCGGAGGCTTCGTTATAGGGTTACGTTTGGCACTCTTCGGGTACAGAACCCTAAAAGGTACATCCATTCAATGTATGTTTAATGTGTGTTGTTTTCAATGTGTGTTAGTTTTACACGAACTTTACGACTGATTTTCAATCAATTTCAAGAAACATACTTGCATTATCGGATAATACGGTCTTGATGAAGCAGACCGGCCGGAGTTCAACCCTTGTGAGCTCCTGTGCGAATGAACTGCTCGAGAATGCGCGACGTCACGACGAGTGACAGACACATGACGTTACGCGTCGGCGCGGCGCCGTCGCTAATGCATTCGATACGGTGTTCTACAGTTCAAATGCACACTCACATTCTATTGACAAAAATGCGATATGTTGTGTATAAGAGTGCACAAGGGTTAACACTAGGGGTGTTCCTTCCCTGATATATTGTAAGGATAACCTTTATTTTTTAAAGTATGGTGTTCTGTGAATATTTCAACCGAAATGCTACCATAAAAAACCTGCCAAGTGCATGTCGCACAATGAAGGGTTCTGAAGTTGGGATGAATTTATTCCAAGTAGTAGTTGATAAACATGTTCCCCCATTCCAACTGCAAATGTAGGTACGCAAAATGTTGAGAGATTTACCATGTTATTTTAAGACCTAGACTTCTTTTAAGTTTCCCTGTAATCTATGAGTAATGACATTTTCTCAGTAGGTATTTAATGGTAAATTTTTATCAATTTTCATAAATTATTTTAAAAGTGTTTATTTTAAAGTTATAAAGTAATATATTTGAGATCCTCACAACAAGCCCTTTCATTTGATATGCCACACGGTAGAGATTACAAAACTTTTTTAAAAATTTTCCAATTTGCCCCCGAAAAAAGACCTCCACATTCAAAATTCATTTATTTAAGTTAAGGCTCATTCAGACCAGCGCGGCGCCCCTCGAACAATACAATTTCTAAGAAAGCTTCACGGTATAAACCGTTGTCGAATCGCGCTGTCGCGTCGCGCTAGTCTGCACAGAGCTTTACACATCCGTGTTTGGGTAACAGAAATTGATATGTGTACCCAACTAAATTGGTTCAGTAGATTTGGAGCAAATTAGCTATGACAGATGGACAGACAGACACACGAGTGATCCTATGAGGGTTCAGTTTTTTCCTTCTGAGGTACGGAACCCTAAAAACCAAAACCAACCACTATGCTAACTGTTGTGCTGCATAATGTTGCAGGGTACTGGGAAAAATCGAATCCGTGAATATCCAAGAATGACTGCACAATACCGATGATAGGACAGGATTATGATGGTTGGTTAATCTGAGAGTCAATTTGTAACATCTTTATTCTGGGTTTTCAGAACCATGGCTCGAATGTAGCTGTTTACTAATTGATTATTTAATTATTATTTATTAAATATTTGTAGACTTAACAGGTCAACCCAAGGCGTCTACAAACAAGTTACATTTTCGTAATATACGCGCGGAGTTACAATTTGTGCTTAACATATTATTATTGGATTCTAACATAAAATAAATACAGATTTGCCCAGTTTCGTCGATATCATCATATGCGTCCGTTGTCCTGATAATCTGATTACAAAAACTTTCCGATACTCCGGTCCTTTGCAATAATCCTAGGATATTTGAAAATATTAGATTTTTCCAATTAGCCTGCAGCAACACAATGTATTGTGTCGCCAGAACTGCAGTGAGCGGCGGCAAGTCGTTTGCGTTATGACGTGGCACGAGTGTACGGCACGGAGCGGTATATAGTTGATCGGTGCGGCTGCCAATGTTCTCGGCATACTACTTCGACTGATCTTAGTGATATTGTAGCGCATGAAATAACCAGGCTCCATGCAAAACAAACGTTAGATTTCAATTGTAACGTTCCAAGCTGTTGGTGCTCGTCCAATACTCGCGGGTGTCGGCTGACGCCGCTGCCGGTGAGAGCCAGGCGGCTTCGTGCGCCGGTAACGGTCACGAACCGCTTGACACCTCGCACCTCGCCCGTTTTCGCTCCGACACAAAAAAAAACATTCCGATTTCTTTTCCGTTAGGACGCAGTCGCAGTGCCATCGTCACTGTCAAGTAAGCGACTCTATGTATAGAGCTGCGCGTAACTTTGCTCTACTTTTGGTGGCGAACACAGACATTATCAGCAAATTGACGGTTGACACGTAATTGACTCTTACTTTGTACAGCCGTGACCTGGAGCTGAACGTCTCACTGTCACTGAAAGGCACCATTTTGCATAGTATTAAACTATTGATATAATTATGTATTAAAACTTATGTATGTTGTCTTGTTTTCCATAAAATAATTTGTACTATTATTTTTTTCCATAATCATACTCATAATATTTACTTGCACTATTATCATTTATACTAATAACGCTTGCCATATCCACTTATTAGTCATAACTTTTATTTGCCATAAAATAAGTTTCCATAATAACATGTTTTATAGTCATTAGTTTCTATAAGTAACACATTACATAATCGATACTTGACGTGAGTAACATTTAATATCATTTAGAAACGTTTATTGTTTTGTAAAAAAATAATGTCATTAAGGCATCATTTGGTCTGTAATCAAATGATTTTTTTACAGCAAACAATCTTTAGACAATAAACAGTTGGTCAAATTCGAAACGGCTAGGTTAGTTTAGGTTAGAACTGTGACAGTGTGCCGCTTGGGAGGAGCCGCGCCGTGCCCTCATCTCAGAAGTAGGCAGTGACTTGTCGCTGCCGGCCGTAGTGAACGCTATGGTCGGCGGCGCCGAGTCCTGGGACGCGGTGGTCGCCTTCTGCGAGACGGTCGTCTCGCAGAAGGAGGCTGCGGAAAGGGAGAGGGAGATCTCGTCCACTCACCCGGCCCGCAGCAGGCGCACCGGGCGTCGGCGGAGGGCGGATAACGCCCTCTTCCGGCCCCCCTAAATGGGTCCAGGGGCGACGGACTCGGGGACGTCCGTCGCCCCCCACACATCAGGACCCGAGGTGGCGGCGCGTAGTGTTCCACGCGCGCCCCTCTGAGACGTCGCGGGGGGAGTCAAACACCTCACTCCCCCCCCTGACCCGAGAGGAGGCCCGCAGTGGCGGGCCGGCACCGGCCGGGGGTTGCGGAAGATTCTTTCGTTCCCGCGACCCCCGGCGTAGGTGTGAGTCGGAACACCGGGGTGGTTTTTAGTCAGTAAGAGTCTGACAGACCCCTCCGCCCGCCCCAGGGCGGAGGACATCCATGAGGATTTTCCACCCTGGAACAAAAAAAAAAAAAAAAAAGGTTAGAACTGTGACCACACAACCCGCGAAGGCGAGCGAGCGTAGCGAGCGTGCCGCGGCAGCGTCCGCCGAGCGCTAGATTTCCTCTTTTGCAAAGCAAGCATGCGTAGATTAGGTTTATTTTTAGGGTTCCTTGTGAATAAAAAAATCTGTATCGTATAATCATATATTAATCAACTGAACTAGCTGTTGTGCTAATATGGGCAAATGAATATTATGGTGAATAATGGTTCTACTCTATTTTTAATATATATATATATACGACTTATGTAATATGACAATCAATAAAGCAAAAAAAATTGTATGCCGACGACACCGCAATCGTCTTCACTGGCTCAACCTACCTCCTGCCAGGGTTGCGGGTTTGTCCGAAAGGGATATCGCGACCCCGGCACACAGGCAACGGAAGGAACACGGGTGGGTTTTAGTCAGTAAAAGTCTGACACGCCCTCCCGCTCCGCTCAGAGCGGGAGAAGTTATTTGATAATTTCCCACCCTCAAACAAAAAAAAAAAAAACCTGGGCTGAGGCAAAGGTATGTTACAAGTGGCTTCATGGCTAAAAACAAATCTCCTTACCATAAACACGAGCAAAACTAGTTATATCTGCTTGTCAATATATAAAATGTCCAACCAGAACGTAATTTCAACATTAAATTACATGAGTGTACGAGGACGGTTGATTACGACTGCAACTGTCCAAGCATCACTAAAGTTAACCATGTCAAGTACCTAGGTACGAGTATAATGTTGGACCAAAGCCAGTCTTGGTATCCTCAACATGAACAAATTACTGCGAGAATACGAAAATTTATTTGGATTTTTAAAACTTTACTACACATAATTCCAAGGAGTGGAAAAATCTTCTTAATGCAGTGTATATTTCGCTAGTTCAATCTGTAATAATATATTGTGTTTCCATTTGGGGGGGCGCGCGTAAAACACGCTTCCTTGATGTAGAAAGAACGCAACGGACATTAATAAATGTAATGTACTTCAAAAAAAGGACCTTTCCCACCTATGACCTATACAAAATAAGTAATTTATTATCAGTCCGAAAATTATATATTATACACATAGTATAAAAAAAATATAAAACCCCACCCTTAGATCCTAATGTAATAGCTAGAAGAAGGAATCACAATATTGTTTCCACCTGTTTTGTAAAAACAGAATTTGCAAATAATCAGTACGACAAACGCTCGTCTATCTTATTTAATAAAATAAATAAACAAATAGATATACATGCTAAATCGTGTAAAGAATGCAAATCGTTGCTGATTAAGTGGATACACAAGTTATGCTAGGATGAGGTAGAGAACATGCTGAGGGACGAGGGGTCCTGGGCGGCAGTCGCCTCCTTCTGCGAGCACGTCATGTCCCAGAAGGAGGCGGCGGAGCGCGTGCGGGAGGACGATCCCGACGCGGCGCCGCTCCGAAGGCGGAGGAGCGGTCGAAGGAGACGTCAGTTTGACAGTCATCTCCGACTCCTCCTCCCAGGTGGAGGGCAGCAGGCAACGGGTGCGGGGGCACCCTCGCCTGCATCGCACAGGCCTCCACCAGTGCCGGACGGGAATCGCCAGGTGCTCCCGGCCATTGCCGTAGCCCCCCACCACCCAGGTGGGGGGCATGTGAGGCCCGCCAGCTAGGCGGGCATGCGCTGGGAGGGCTGTGGATGTAAAGGCTGAGCCGGTTTCCCATGGCCCTCCCATCACGGCGATGCGGGAGCACCGCTGAGTTTTAGTGGGTATACTGCATTTAGACAGGAGTCCCACATACCCCGACTCGTCCCCCACGAGCCGGGGATGGGTAACGCATTTCTCAGCGAAAAAAAAAAAAAAAAAAAAAAAAAAGGATGAGGTAGAGAATCTTCTATTAAATATAAGACACATACACACACGCACACCAACACACACATTCACACACAACAACAGACTGAAGATAATATAAAATTATTAATTTATAAACTTATGTTTAGTAACATGTTGCACTAATAGTAAGATATAAAGGAGCGCCACCAACTGTATAATGTACAACGTGTAATAATGAAATAAAACATTTTCGATTCGATTTTGATTTTGAATGGTATGGAAAACGACATTATTGAAAATGAAAAATATAGCAAATAAATTTATGGATTAAAATTATTATGACACTTGATCGATTATGAGTTTATGACCACTGAAATGAGTGAAAATGATTTTGTTATTTCACGATTATGGCAACTGAATCGTTATTTCTAATGAAATAAAGGCAAATACAAGTATGGTATATAAAATTATTGCATTTTAAACTATGGCAAACATTAGTTAATCCACATACCTACACACACACTTTACATTTTCCATTATAAGCAAAAGCATTATAAGCATTATAATCTTGACTCCATCGAAATATGGGTAGTTCTGACCTCTCTGCAACAATGTCGAATTGCCTGGCGCTGGCGCTACATCGAAGTATTGAGATGTTTGTATGGCGCTGTCACAATGACTGTCCAGATCCAGGATAAGGAAACCAGCCCCATCCAACTGCTCAGCGGAGTGAGACAGGGGATGTCATATCCCTGCTGTCAGAGCCATAATATATAACCTCCGCAGACGCGAATCTCTAAGGGAACTGTTTAAGAAAATTAACATCATAATTTATTTATTAGACCAGAAAGAGTAAACATTTAACACAATTAGTTTTAGCTACTTAAAATTATGCTTAAAAGTAATTCAGTTACAATTGTGTCCTATTATTAGCATCTGCTGCCGAACTAGGTTTATAGCTCGTGTTTCAGCACGCAGCGCCTCAAGCCCTCGGACGGGGTATGCAAGTATGAGCTTACGAACAAAAGGAAACAGTTTATTTTAAAATATGAACTTAATTACTTTAAAGAGAAAGAAAGGGTTGCTTTGTTATACCGTCAAGTTTTCTTAGAAATTGTATTGTTCGAGTCGCGTCGCGCCGTCGTGTCGCGCTGGTTTGTACGAGCCTTTAAGGTGAGGACACGGCGGTGCTCCGCCCAAGCTGGGCAGACCTCCACCGTATGCTCCACCGTGTCCTCCGGGCGATCCACACAGTGACGACACCCGGGCGTTTCCTCCCGCTTTATCCTGAGCAGGAACCTCCCGAAACAACCATGTCCGGTGAGGACCTGCGTCAGGCGGAAGGTGAGGACGCCGTGGCGCCTCTCTAGCCACTCCTCAAAGAGGGGACTTATCGCCACAATTGTGGGGTGCCCAGCGCTGGGTTGCGACAATCGCACTCTCCATGCCGCCATGAGATCCCGCCGGAGCTCTGTCCGCTGTGCCGCGATTTCTCGCGGCAGCGGAGTTATGTCACGGCGTTTCGCCTCCTCGCGCTACTCCCACATGTGCGCGAGGACTTTCGCCTCCAGATCTCATGGCCGGTCGCAGCCTTAATGAACGCACCCACACCGGTGCCCCGTAAAGGGCCATGGACCGCACGATCCCCGTGGACCGCACGATCCCCGTGGACCGCACGATCCCCGGGACCGCACGATCCCCGTGCTGAACCCCTGAGACTGTCTTTTCAAAAACAATGTTATATTATAGATTTTTTTCAAATCTACATTAAGTTTTACACTTAATGTATTCTTGGGCATTGAATCATCCATAGCGTAGAAGGCTGTATTTTGCTAGATAAGTAGTTCATTGAAGTATGTAAGAAACCCACTTTCGGAAAATGATTTTATTTCTTGTCTGCTCGCCACTTCATAAAATCATAGTATGTATTTTTAAGTATCTTTCTTTTGTTTCTGGTAAAAGATTTTCGATAACTGTACATATTTACCGCGTCTTTAACTAGATCTGGGGTCAACATTTCAGCATCGCTTGAACTCATTTTTAATCAAATATTAGTCTATCAAACCGAGATTTTGAATTTCGGTACAGCTTACAGAGTTAATATCCCGCCAAATTATAGTATTTTAAAATAAAAATGGTTCACACCACATTACCGGCGCAGGCCGTCCCACTTAGGCTGCCTGTTCACTGGAGCGGAGAGGAGAGGAGCGGAGCGGAGCTGTGCCAATATTAACCAATAGAATTGCATAAAATCTCCGCTTCGCTTCAGTGGACAAGGATTTGTGAACTAGTTTAAAAATTCATACAAAACCGGGAAGCGGAGCGGGGAAGCGGGGCGGAGAAGTGGAGTGGGAAGCGGAGCGGGGAAGCAACTTAGGGGAGACCAGGTACAAAAGTAACACTTTGTACTTTGACACACACAAATTAGGTACTCATCGCGTGAACTCGGTCTAGCTCCGCACAGTCCGCAACACCGCTCCGCTACCTACCTCACTCCGCACAGTTCGTAACTGCGCTCGGCTGACTCTTCATAGCTATACCTATAAACCAAATTTAGTTCTATTTTTTTAATTTATTCTCACCCTAGAGAGGGAAGCAATTAATATGAGGCTTCCTGCCCAAAGAAGGGGAGCAGCGTCTCCCACCCGCTACTCGGAACAAATAAACACTACTTTCCGAGTATCAATCTGCCTAGCCTTTTCCCAACTATTTTGGGGTCGGCTTCCAGTCTAACCGGATGCAGCTGAATACCAGTATTTTATAGGGAGTGACTGCCTATCTGACCTCCACAACTCAGTAACTGGGTAATACGATACCCTCTTGGTATGACTGATTGTCAGACTTCGGGCTTCTGACGACCCGTAACGACTGTCGAATATCCACGAATGACGGCCGAGACCAACGGCTTAACGTGCTTTCTGAGGCACGGAGTAGGCTCGGTATGTATAGATGGTAACCCATCCACGGACCAACCCCGGCAAGCGTAGCTTAATCTGATGGATCGACCCGTGCGGCTTTATTACTTAGCCACAAGCTCCTCTCCTCTCTCCACTACTTTCCGAGTATGAGAAACGAAAAAAATTTAAGTGTGCTTAAATAAATACGTGGAAATAAACCAATAAGCATATGATAAGACATTTCTAGTGTTTAGGTTACTTACTAGTATGTCTGCATTGTAACTAGAATATTGCGTGTAATGAGTTCGGCGCCGAGGACGCCAACAAACATCGGCGGCGGTGGCGATGGCGGCGTGCTCACGCTGCCGCTAATTTGTGTCACCTCTAGTATCGGTCTAGCCGACGCGCCGCGACAACATGAATGTTATAGGAATGTACTGTCTCTCTGGGACCCTCGCTGCAGCTTCAGGTACTCTGTGGCGACTACGCTGTTGCCAAACGTTACCGATATTATACCGGGTTCAATAGGAGACCCCAGCCTTAGTTGGGGTTTGGGCCGGAACACCAGTATCCGTGTTTATATAGTAGTGAAGGGTTGTACGAACAGTCGATACACATACAACTCTTGGAGGGCTGTATGCAAAGAGTTCAAATTATTATCGTGCCCAGCCAGTCGGGGTAGTAATGTCAGAGCGCTGACTTTTATCAATAATGTACTATTATGTTTGTAGTAGCACTAATATGGCGCGCGGCGCACTCTCATTAGTAGCGATATGCGCAGGAGCAAACGTTCGCTTGTTTGCGCGTAAACAAAGCACAGATAAAGAGACAGACATTACCGAACTATGCTAATAGATGTGCGACGTCATTTCGTTGATAACTAATTATTGAATGCGTTTTAAGTTAAGTCGACAAGGCAGGCATTGTTCTTTGGGTATCCCAGATAAGTAAAATAAATATGTAGATAAAATGGTAATAATTAGTTACCTAGTTTTTGCCATCGACATGCTAAGAATAAGAAGTTAGAATATGTGTCGGACGGAAGCAGAGGTCGGGCCTCAGTCAGCGGTCACCACGATGTCACGGTTATCTGACAAGTACCGTGGTGCACATACGTGTTGTTTAATTAGTTAGTAGTAGTAGTAGTAGTCACTGCTGCGTAAAGGCCGCTCTACTCTTCTTCCACTGCTCGACACTGCTAAAATCAATCTCCTTTGTATTATATAATTCCAGAGCACAGGTGTGAGTACTATGTACTAAAGAGCTACCATTTACCGGGTAATACTTTTTTTATTGACTTGAATGTGCCCTGGCGGCTGTGAGTATGTCATGCTCACTCAGATATCTCGCTGATGGTGGCGCGTGTGTTGGATCATTTAGCTCCCTTCAAAATGGTTGAGCTGAATGGTGCTGATTCATACGTCATGTTCGTGAACGGGCGCCGTCAGTTGGTACTGGTCAACTCTTAGCGGCCATGGCTGATTTTTAATTTTTGAATTGTTCTTTTTTTATCTTTGTATTACGGACGCTTCTAACGTGCACGTCTTTCTACATTGTTCTCACATGTATAATTTCAACATGAATGATGTAACCAATACTAACAATTTATTTTATTTAAAAGAGTGTCCGTGGAGTTTCTTGCCCGTTCTTCTCCATAAGTACCTACTACGCTTTGGAATGGGCAACTAGCTTCATATTTTTGACTGACCGATTCCTTGACAATTCAAAAGTGCCTGTAATGGTTTAATTGAAATAAATGATTTGAGTTTGAGTTTGAGCAACAACGTTATTATTATTTAAATAAACAACTGACTTTGGTTTTTATTTCTAGACTATTTTGCTGTTACATGTATAGATAAAAAATCCATCTTTCATGAACAACACTACCGTTTCACCAAAGGGCGTTGTATCACTGACGCCAGTGTTACCCTAATAAAGAACATTTTTAATGCCTGAGAAGAAGCAAAAGATGCTATTGGGATCTTTTGCGACCTCTTGAAGGCGTTCGATTGCGTAGAGCTTGAGTCACTTCTGCTTAAACTAGAGCACTATGGGATTAGGAATACAGCTCTTGATTTACTAAGATCATACCTGAAAGATAGTAATGTTTAAGATCTAGTATACGGCTTAAATTATTAACTTTTCCATCTTTATATATATTGGAAACGGCTTTATTTGTAAAAAAAAAAACCACATCTCTTTCAATAATTGTCGGCTGTCAGAAAGAATCCAATACGGACTCAATACGTAAATCAATTGTGTCAAGTAAAATGTAAAACCGCACTAATGCAAAAAGGTTTTTTTGGTATTCCCCCCGCATTTATAATAAAGTAGGTACCTTATGCTATTAAAAATATGACTGTTTTCAATTTCAAAAGGGCACTAAACGAAATATGAATTGAAAAAAGTTATTACGCAATTGACGACTTCCTTTTTGATGAATCACTGACTGATTGACATGCTAATAATCACTGACTGATTGACATGCTAATAATCCATTTGACATTTTTTATTATTGATTACTGCAACCTTGTTGACACAAGACATGAAAAGAGAGAGAGATGAGAAAAAAATGAGAGAGAGATGAGATGTAAATGTCAAGGTTGCAGTCAAACACATGGGAATGTCAAAGACATTTACTGAAGTTCGAACGATTTGACATTAATTTATATTATGTAATGTTATAATTTCCTAATTGTTATTTAAAATTATAATGTCTTTAAATTTGTGTAAATTAAATATGATTTGCATGCCCATGTGACGGTAGAACATGGAGGACTTTCATAATAAAACATCAATGTAATAATTACCCATGTTTGCAAAGTAATAAATGATTTATGATCTATGAGGCGGCAGCGGCGGAGGGAGAGAAAGGCTGGCATGGCGGAGAGAGGGCAACGGCTGTATTAGATGGATATAACATTATGAATTAATAGATTGGAATCTCAAGTTTTTATATCATATTTAAGTTACCATACGCTGATTGTATCTTTCATTGATTTTAACGCAGATGAGCCGAATGAAGATTGATGACGAAAGATGTGCATTTGTTAATGTTCCTTTGTTGGTTGGGTGACTGTTAATGAGAAATCCCGTGAAAACATTATGAATCCCATTACAATCTACTGTTATATTATTTTAGTGATAGTCGTTCGTTAGGAACAAGTGTTGTGCCATTAGGTAGTATATGCAAGAACATAGGCGTTCATTAATTCGCTAAAAACGAAAACCTTCGCAAGCAATAGGAAATTGCTACTGGAGGCTGCGGGTGACAACCTCAGGACGAGCCCGTCCTGAGGTTGACACTTCTTCTTCTCACACGGCTGCAACTGAACGTCGCTTGCTCCCGCGTCACTTCCTGAATCTCTATATATTTCTGCCGAGACCAAAACTACAAGCGTAGTATCTGTATACGACGTTTAAAATAACAGCCACATTTTATAAAACTTCCCTATGGAAGTTTTATAAAAATGTGGCTGTTATTTTAGTATATGGTAGAGTCTTACGATTTCCACGCCAACGAGGTAGCGGGCAGACGGTAGTATTCTAGTATTGAAATAAAAACGTGAGAATAGAGAGCGTTCAATATTTGCGGACTAGCTATATCGTTGCCTAGCGCTAGTGAGGTACACGTGTGGCTGGATGAGTGTGCAGCGGCGCGGCGAGGGCGGGTAGCTCGGTCGCGGGTCGTCGTGTGCGAGATATCCCGACGGACTTCCGAAGCCTGCGCTTGCCGGAGGTCCACGGAGACCAGGACCGGCCCACCACTGCTGCCACCTGCCTGCGAGCGTCGGTCGGTGGTGGCCACCAACGGGCCACGTCCGCCGAATTGTTAGTCCACCCGCGGCGGGACCCACTCGGATAATCACCGGCTTGCGACGTGCCGCCGACGATGGCATTACAGTAATCTAGATTCTAGATAACAGGTGAATACAAGCGCAGGCCTTGCTTACCGCCCTGTACCTACGAAAACCTATAATAATGGTAACAGACTGAAGTAGAGATTTACCTACCTGATTGATAGACTCTCCTATAGTGTTACTAATCTAGCAATATATCTATGCATGGTGTACTTCACCATGACCTTTTGTTACAGTGCTCTCCACTCAGTAAGTTAACAGGCAATTTATGTCCTAGTACCGAATGTAATGTGTATTGACACATGTCAGGGGTAGGGCCTCCGCGCTTGCCTCGGGGGCAGTGCGACAGTGTGCTAAGTGAGGAAAACTCTGGAAAATATATAACAGTATTCCTCAAAACATGTGTAATGTAAGTATATGTTATATTATGTATTACATAAATACGTTATATTCACCTGCACTAAGTTATTTATTAGCTCATTTTCTAAGCCTCCCATGATGTGTCTGGCACTATCTGAGAACAAGCCAAAATTTGGTGACGCGTTTATCAGCTTTATGAGAATAACATGAAAATGACATTACTCATGTTCTCGGATGCTGTTAATTGTTGGGAAAAATTAGAAATACCTGTAAATGTTAATCTCTAATGTATGGTTTTGTTTATACCAATATTACCTACGTAATGTCGTATTAATTATGACTGAAAAACTCATATTCAGCTGAGTGCTGCAGAAAGGGTGCTCACTCGCTTGGTGCATATAGTCCCGTGTGGCGTCCTACTGCAGCTGGTCGTGCAAGTCCGAGTTGTTGAATTTATTCAACAAGGCGACTGACTTGTGTTATTTAACTAAAGCTTGCGTAACACTGGGGCAGTAGAAATAATTGATGTAAGTATACAAGTTTGTACTTGGTACTCATTTCACGTTTGTTAGCACTGCACTAGTAAGCATTGAACTAGAAAAACGCGCGGGTGCGGCAGCCGCACCGCACCGCACCGTACTGCACCGCGTCGCGTATTTCTGCAGTGTTTGCACAAGGCTAAATTTCAGCAAAGAAACTGAAAGCTACGACACATTTAAACTGCGTTTCAGAGCTGTTCAGCGTCAATGTTTCACTACAGTAAATTATGACACTGACAGCTCTTGAACGCGGTGTAGATATTGTGCTGATTCCGTTCAGTTTCATTGGTGGAATTAGCCCTAAGTCGCAGTATGATTGGAAAAATAAACCAGAATAGGTAAAAGGTGTTATGAATTGACTCGTAGTGAAGCCAATCTGCATCCAAACTTCCAAGCGTCGTAAGCCGACTGTTTTAAGTGGCAGTACCTAATCCTAATGATAGCTCGTATGATTACGAAAATCTTACTGAGTTTCAATAATCCGGCCCTTTTTAACAGTTTTTCGCAAAGATTCGGTTTTTTCAATTACCCTACGACACACACAATGCGTCAAAGTCAAATAATTTATTTCAAGTAGGCTCATAAAAGGCACTTTTGAGCGTCAAATTTTACAAAAATAGAATTGATTCTAGTCGCCCCTTTCAAAAGATAGTTGTTTTATGGAGAAGAATGGGCAAGAAACTCCACCGTTAATCTTTTAAAATGTTTTATGTACAAATATTTTGTACACAGTTATTAATTATACAGGGTGATTGGAAGATGGGTGCAAAGCTTTAAGGTGAAGATAGTATAGACAATTTAGAACCATTTAAGCCATGGTTGTCTTAGACGAAGTCTTACCAAATTTTTTTAACCAAATTTTTAAGTTTTTTTTCGGAAATTCTCAAAATTTAATGTAAACTGCATAATTATGGCCAAATTGAATGATAAATGAATTAATTTTTTATTTATTTAATTAAAGTAATGTGAAAGCAACCAAGCAAAACATGTTTTAGGCTTCTGTGTCATTAGACATTTTTTTTTACAGATATTTAAAGCTCAGAAAAAATTTGTACAATACGTTTTTTAAACCTTATTTAAAAAAAAAAACGGAGGGTGCTTTTTTTGTTCAAACCTTTTTCAAGACGTGCTTGATAATCGCTCTTTCTTTTGAGGTATCATTTATGCGGATATCTTACAAATTATTGAAATTAGGACTTACAAACCAATTCGAGGGAGAAATTTTAAATTTTAGGCAGTCTAACAAAACACAAAATTTTTGCTTAAAAGAATACTTTATGTGTTCGAAATGATAACATTGTTCAATTCTAAGAATTTTTGGCACATGCAGGAACCAATTGAGGGGAACCCATTGAGGGGATTCTCTAAACAATGGCCACCGAGCGCGGTGCGACGGCATTTCCAGGTAGAACGCCCAATGAATAGCAAAAAGCGATAAGAGTTGGTTTTTACAGCTAAATGGTCTTAGTTACTGAGGCAACAAAGTCGTTTTTCTTTAGTCAGGGTCAGTTGGTCTGTGATGAAGCCGTTACATCTCTTACTTATTAGTCAAACTACTGCCCTTGTGAGTGGACGTTGTCGTGTTGATTAACAATTTACCGTGTTCAGTTGTAGCCCTTTGCGTTCCTGCACGTGTTGTTTGCGTTAGTTTTGAACTTTTTTGTTTCACCGTGTCCAGTCGTAGCCTCGCGCTCCTGCACGTGTTGATTTTTGACTTAATTGTGTTGAGTTGACATTTAGTGCGCTCCTACACCGTTTTTCTTAATTGTTAAGTGACTATGGCTACTTTTTCCAATCAAGAATATGCGGATATCGTATTTATGTACGGTAGAGCAGACGGCAATGGATCTTTGGCGCGACGGATGTATCAAGAGCGCTATCCGAATCGCAGGATACCGAATGTCCGAGTGTTTTACAACACGTTTCGTCGTCTTGCCCAAGATGGGTTTCACCGCGTGGAACCTGGAGTCAACCCGGGCAGACACGAAACTGCCGTCGACGAAGACATTTTAGCAGCATTTCAAGCGGATCCTACTACCAGTACTAGAGCAGTAGTTCGAAATTTAAACATTTGTCAATGGAAGGTGTGGCATACAATGCACCAAAATGATAAGTATCCGTTCCATGGCAGGAGTGTGCAAGGTTTAGTAGAGCAAGATCCTCAAAGAAGAATTCAGTTCTGCCGTTTCCTCCTCAACAGAGACATCGAAGATGCGTGGTTTCTGAAATCAATCTTGTGGACGGATGAAAGTAAATTTTCAAGGGAAGGTATTACAAACTTTCACAACATCCATGAATGGGCCGATGCAGACAACAATCCACATTTTAAGAAGCAGGTGTCATTTCAGATGAAATTCTCTGTGAATGTATGGGCTGGAATAATTGGCAGAACATTGATTGGGCCCCACTTTTTGCCTGATCCATTGAATGGCGAAAATTATTTGCAATTTCTGCAAATTGATTTACCACTGCTGGTAGAGGAATCAGGTGTCCCGATCTTCGAAAGAGACCGAACAGTCATCTTTCAGCAAGACGGCTGTCCAGCGCATTGGACTTTAAATGTAAGGGAACACCTCAACAATTGCTTTCCTGATAGCTGGATCGGCAGGGATGGACCCATCCCTTGGCCCGCTCGCTCCTCAGATCTGACCCCGTTGGACTTTTTCGTGTGGGGCCGGGCCAAGGAACTGGTGTATAACAACATAGAAATAAACACTAGAGAAGAATTGATACAAAGAATAAATTCAGCGTTTGAGACAATGAAGCAGGAGATGATGTTGAAAATAACGACTACAGAAGTTAGAAGACGGGGCCGTGCTTGTATTAGGAATCACGGCCGTCATTTTGAACATGAAAAATAAATAATTTTAATTCAAATGTTGTTTTAATTAGTCTGCCTAAAATAAAAAAAATCTCCCTCAAATTGGTTTGTAGGCCCTAATTTCAATAATTTGTAAGATATCCGCATAAATGATACCTCAAAAGAAAGAGCGATTATCAAGCATGTCTTCAAAAAGGTTTGAACAAAAAAAGCACCATCCGTTTTTTTTTTTAATAAGGTTTAAAAGACGTATTCTCAATTTTTTAATTTTTTCTGAGCTTTAAATGTCTGTAAAAAAAATGTCTAATGACACAGAAGCCTAAAACATGTTTTGCTTGATTGCTTACACATTACTTTAATTAAATAAATAAAAAATTAATTCATTTATCATTCAATTTGGCCATAATTATGCAGTTTACATTAAATTTTGAGAATTTCCGAAAAAAAACTTAAAAATTTGGTTAAAAAAATTTGGTAAGACTTCGTCTAAGACAACCATGGCTTAAATGGTTCTAAATTGTCTGTACTATCTTCGCCTTAAAGCTTTGCACCCATCTTCCAATCACCCTGTATAATTATGTGGGAAGACGATGCAGCTAGAATAAGATTACTATACCACAGTAGGTAAAAAGAATTAAACATGAATCAATGACAGATAAACTAATTATGTGAGATACATGGTGCTCACATAATTATAAACATCGTAGAAGTATGCGATATTCCTAAAAAAATTAGTAAGAGTTTAATTTTACATTCTGTGTGTTAATGTCAAATTAATGTCATAAAAATAATAAAATAACCAATTAAATTAGCGACCAGTTTGGTTTTGTCTAGACTCTAAATTGTCCTATTATGGTTTTTTTTTTCATCTAACAAATGATTGACCGTAAACCAATCTTGGGCCTGAAGAATAGAGTTATTCACGTCATCAAAATTTTGTGACCGTCTGTCTATTTTAAGATCAATGTGTCATCAGTCTGTAAATACCACCATCTTCGGTTGATTTTTCAATCGCCTGACTAGGAACTGGCAGAATTGACAGATTTATAATTGTTGGGTTCTTTACTATCACCGGATTGGAACAAATGAACTACTTTACTGTGTTTCAGGAGATTCTCTACACTCGAAGTTGTGGACGATTTTGTTACCTAGGACAAACTGTCTAGTTAGGTAGGTCCAACTTCGAGAAAGGGGTCAATCGTCGAATCCGACTCGGCTGGGCGGCGTTCGAGTGTGTACTATATTCTCGTCCGCAGTGTCTCAAGACGAAAGTTTTTGACTAGTGCGTGTTGCCAGTGATGACCTATGGTACTGAAACGTTATCGCTCACAATGGGCCTTATTAGAATGCTAAAAGTCACCCAAACGGCAATGGCTAGGGCTATACTTGGAGTTTCTCTACTTGATCGAATCAGAAATGAAGAGACCCGTAGCGGACTCAATAACCGACATAGCCCGAAGAATTCATATAATAGATCAGATCAGCTCACAGAACAGATGCACGATGCTGCCAAAAGGTTCTGGAGTGGCGACCGCGTGCCGGAAGACGTAGTGTAGGAAGACCCCCCACAAGGTGGACCGATGACCTGGTGAAGACCGCAGGAATGCACTGGATGCGAAAAGTAACAAACCGGTTGAAGTGGCGGTGCTGGGGGGACGCCTATGTCCAGCAGTGGACTTCTTTCGACTGAAATAATGAATGATGATGAGATCAGGAAAGACTCCTTGGTCTACACTGGTAAATTGGGCGCAATGGTTTAGATGATAGATCTCCAGAGTTTTACCGACATTCCCCATAGATCTTCTGTTGATTTAATTTTAAGATCTTTAAATTCTTTAATAATAGCTTGGGAGTTTCTATGTTGAAACCTAAACTCCAAGGGGCATGCCTGTACATTATTTCTAAGCAAAGCGGTAGAAAGCGCGGGTGAGGATTTTAAGCTTCTGTAGTTTTTAGGGTATATGAGCAAAAAGAATCAAATTCCTGAGCTATTTCTACACTGGACTTGATAGGGCCATGTGCAGTCTCTAAATTAAATTCAGTATTACGTTGTTTCCTACCTGTTTCATTATTTGCCATGTAGTTGTAATTTTATCATGAGCTGATTTAATTTTTTTGGATATTTTGATTGAATAATTTTAATATGTTGCACTCCCTTTGGTTTTTTATTATTATGTGTAATATTGCTAGAAGATACCTTATTATTATTCTCTAATAATAATTGGTTATGGGAAAGGGTAACTTCTGTTGTTTTACTAACTCGTGTAAAGAGTTATCCGGAGTGACCTCCACAGCTGCAACTGCAGTCTAGAATGCCCGTATGAGTTCCAGCAGGAAGAAATGAAATGAAATGAAATTGTTTATTCTGTAAATAGGATATCGGAATCACTTTTACACGTCATATAAAAAAATATTAAAAATAAGCTAGATGAGGTCGGTGTTTCCTATCTGACTACTCTGAGAAGAAAGGCCGAAACAAACTCAGAGGTCGTAGTCTCTATTAAAGTCCAGACATAATCTTGGTCAAGTCATATGAGGACCATGTGGATCAGTGTCTGAAATGGTCTTTTGAGGAAAGAACCACACAGATTTGAGTGGACCTGTCCAGTCAGTGCAAGCATTTGTCAGTAATCGTGGAGCTCAACTCAAAACTGAAGGAGCTCAACTCGACGAACAATACCAAAGAAAGGATATTTGTCTAGGCCGCATCGACTACTCAAACTGCCAGACCATCATTAAAACTAAATGAGAAAGAAAAAATAAATGAAAGAGAAAAAATAAAAATAAAATATCCACATAGTCCGAGAGTAGAGAATTATGGTATTATAGGTGGATGCTCCTTCGTACAACATGATGATTCATAATTACTCACTATGTTGTTAACATCACTAGACAACACAGACTCGTCACTAATACTACAATTTGTTATATTAGCTATAACCTCATAAATATTATAACTATGATATCAACATAGCAATCATACAGTCCCTGCTGTATAGCGAGCGCGCGCGGTGTGCGGCAGCTCTTATCGCGCGCCGAACACGGCACACGCCGCCGCCACGTCTGCTACACGGTAGTAACTTACGTGTGCAAACACAGCCTTTTCTAGTTTATTAATATTGTCGTATGAATTGATTTGTGTACATAAAGCTGCGTATAGCAGGACGCGGAAGGGTAAGGATTATTTACTCTTTTAAACCAATGCAAGGTAGGTAGAACGTTTACCTCCCCACAAAACAGACAGGTAAACGACGCAATCAGCATTATGTTGCTTAAATTAAATTGTTGTTCACGATGATCCCATGAAACAGTGTGGGGCAAGGTTGTGCATTCGTCAACACGTCCAAGCAAATGGTGAGCAATGTGAGAGCATGCTAGGGTGTTTCACCTTTCAACCTACTTAAGATGGATAAGGTAAACATAGTGCATGTAGTAAGAAGTTGTGTCCAATAATGCATCCACTCGTACCGTATTAGTGCTTGTGTGGAGGAGGTCGCGAGGCGCGCGAACCGAATCGCGCGTGAGTTTACGAATCGAACTTTCCTTTGGTATAAAAGTTTTCTTAAAGGGAATGTAGTTTTTAACCTCACAGGCTTAGTTCTTATGTTATAAGGCTGCCTTACGATAATACGTTTAAGTTAAGTGTTCCCGTAAGCGGCGTTACTGAAAACCTCTCGCGCTAGGTTTAACTTTCAATGATTGCGGTGTTCCATGGGAATGGATGATTAATTATAAAACCGCTATAGGCATGGCAAGTTCCCGACGACCACGGTGACGCGAGCCACACAACAATGGACAGCCGTATAGAGATGAGTCTGTGACGTAACACAACCTTATGGAATAAATCGATTCCTATCAGACAATTAAATAAATTGCAATTTTACATTCTTAAGCAGTGCGGTAGCGATAGCAGCGTTTTTTTTTTTTTTTTTATAAATCTTTTACAAAAAATGTATATTTAGTCAACAGTAGTCAATTTCCTATATAATTATAGTGCCTAATAATAAACTAAAGCTAATATGTTATTACAGGTGCAAGTAGTGATGGTTCGGAATTACAATATTAAGGTAGCGACCCGCCCCATCTAGGTTTATTCAAACCTGTGTTTCAGGCCATCACTTTGCATTTCAATAAACTTTGGGACATGATTTAAAGTAAAACTGATTTAAAAATAATCTGATAAGAAGTATGAGAAAAAGCATATTGATATATTAAAACTAAAACTAGCATATAGAAATATACAAAAGTAGATACGAGGGAATAAAATATCATCATGACAAAATCTCTAGAAATTTTTCTGTGTCTGTGTAATTGAGTATCGACAAAAATATTCTGATATCATTCTACTACACCCTTACCCTCACATATTATAAATACATATATTATATTATTATAATGTGCTAATGGCAGAAGGCCTGACCTGTTTTCTATGATTTGTCATTGCCAGGGTATACAAGAAACAAATGCGAGTGTAGGCGAAAGTAGCACGCACCAGTAACATGGAAAATTGTAATTTACAGTCTTAAAGTCTTCACACTGAAGAGGCGTTCACGAGTTCACGGGGCTTGGAAAATCGGGAACCACATACGTATCAGCTAATAGTTTGTCTCGCGACCGTATGGTTCACGTGCCAAAAATAGAATATACTCGAATTCTTTGGAATTTGAGTATATTCTATTTTAGGCACAATTTTTTTTTTTTTGTATTTTTGGCGAACGGTTTTGTCCTTCGCCTTTGAGCCTAGGGCCCTATACCTCCCGCTCCTCGCCCCGTGACCACAATCAGCAGCAAAAAATGCATGCCCACCTCTGCACAATTATACAACATGAGAGGTAATAACGATGTTAGATTTATGGCTAGTTAATTGAGTGCTGTGGAAAAGGAACAAAGAGATATTGAGTATTGAGGAACAAATTATCGTTTCACTATTTTATCTAATTGATAAAACATAACCAAGATAACATTATGAGATTTATGATGACAGGTTTACTCCAAATCTAATATTAATGAATTTTACAAAGTAAATAACATGTGAGTAATAAGATGTACTACAGGCGTTGTTCGCGCCCTGGCCTGGCGCCACATACATTCTTATATTCATATTATAAAACAAAGTCCCCCCGCCGCATCTGTCTGTCTATCTGAACGCGATAAACTCAAAAACCACCGAACGGATTTTCAAACGGTTTTCACCAATGGATTCATGAGAAAGGTTTAAGTGTATGATTAATTAAGGTTTTGTGTAAATTGGCTGAAATATGATGATTATTCTTGCAGATTTCGGAAAAAATCACGCTGACTGCTAGCTTTACAGAATTGCGCCGTGTAAACCATAAGAGATACATAAAAGTAATGTTCTACAGTATTGTACATCTTAAAAAATTCAAGAAAAATACTGTAATAGCATATTTTTATCTTCTAAGGATGACCTCAGTAACCATTTTATCTCTTAGAATTTTATTTTGACCTGTTTTATATTAATCTTTATCCAATAATATATGTTATTTGAATTGGGCATTTAATTTAGATAAAAATATGCTTTGACATCATATCATTTAAATGAATACTTTAAAAGATAACACAGATCCAAAATTACGCGTAGCAATTTAATTATGGTTGACAGCGGTGCAACGCTAGCCAATGACCTTTTCCTCGGCTATTAGGTATGCGATGATCGCTTCGCTTCCTTTTAATCCCGGTAGTACGTTCCCGTGGGATATCTTCCGTCATACACGCGGGTGAAGCCACGAGCAAAAGGTGTTTTTTTATAACATACACTATAGAGGATTTGTACCTTTTTAGTCTATTATACAAAAAAGGTCCCAAAAATACATAAAATCGATTAGCAAACGCATGTCTAGGTTGAGGCTTTATGCAAATTAAGTCCTTCCTTCTTTTGTCGGAAGGTACTGGGTCAAAAGGAAGTGCAGTGTCCTGGTTGCCGTACTGTTAGTACATTACAGGCTGTAGAGTTGGTGCGTAGGAACACTAAAAGGGTGAAGGGCGCGCTCAAAGAGCAATTCTAAAGGTCGCTCCTTTAGAATTGCTCTCTGAGCGTGCTCTGGAGGGAGTAAAATGGTTTTTGCAGGACCACCCCAAGAAGAAATGCAATAGGTAAGAATGGATTGACACACATGTGTAGCAATACAAATAGCGGAGCTAGTTTTTGCGCGCGTATTGTTAGAAGGGTACACACTGGCGCGGCGTGACTGTGCACACAGTGGCCGGCGCGGGTAATCCGCGCAAACAAGTGCAGTCGCCAGGCGACCCTTGGGCACACAACTCACACGGCTTTCTGCTGGATAACATTAAACAACTCAATCTGAATTTAAGTTGAATGTGGGTACCATGTCATACCATGGTGGTAACCTTGTGAAGGCCGCACGAATCCGCGAGATGCGGGAAGCACAGAATCGGACTAAGTGGAGGTGCTTGGGGGAGGCCTATGTTCAGCAGTGGACGTCTTTTGGCTGAAAGGATGTGGGTTCATAAGACGGACAATTTCGCATATCACGCCATCTAATAAGTACCTAATTTTGCCTCGTAATGATATAAGAATACAGGAAGTTCCTGTCCGATCTCTTGAACAATAGCTAGGGGTCAATGAAAGTGCAGCTATGGTCACTAGGTTCCTATTATTTCACTGAGATGACATCACCAGTACACACGTACGTTTCAGACGAGCTATTTATATCGAGACAGCTCAGGGCAACGATCTCGCAGCGCACTAGTGTGCAACCCTGGCAGTAGTAGTGCACCGGGAAGCATGACAATCATACCATGCCGTCCTTATCCATGCCGTCCGTCCGAGCGTGCCGTCGGTCCAAGCGTGCCATCTGGTCGCGCTCTACCTGCACTCAAGTTGTGACTGTCCAGAAGACAGGTTGGGGCAAGTGGTCGGAAGTGTCGCGAGCTAACTGCGACATGCCAGGTAGTTGCCGGATTATCAAAAATATAATATGAATTGTTAACTGCCCGACAGTTATCAAGATATATATTATATTTTTCCATATTATCCTTTCATATTATATCTGCATCGATAGCAATAAGTTAATTATTCACTAATTCAGGATTACTGGACCTATGCAAGGTTGAACTCCGGGTAGGTATATGTAGTGCTGCCTGCATCACGGTATAATAAGAGACCTGGCTAGCACTCTTCGCCGTAATATCCGTTTCCGTAGTTAGGCGTGCAGCCCGCGCACTGCACCAGCGGCTCTCATTAGACGCTCGCCTTTATTTGCCACGTGATTGTCTGCTCTCCAACACTTATGAAGTCTCAGCGAGCGAGCTTGCCGTCACAGGCTCTGCTTGTTTGTATAAGTGGTTTATATTGCATCGTACTGACTGAACTGTGCGACTATTTAGACCGGTTTGTGTTGTAGAAGCTAGAAGCAGAAATTCATTTCAAACATGACAGGTTGATAGCAGTATGTAAACATCGGTTAGTGTAAGACAGTTAAGGAAAGACAAAATGGGAGACTCAGAAGAGGGTATGCTAATATTTATGTGTACAATGTTACTTCCTGGAAGATGGAAAAGAAAAGCATGAAACTAACGAATAGCGAAACTATTTCAGTGAAACTCGCTGTTGACAGACGCCCGACTATGTTAGCAGCTCCTCAGCAATGCAACGAGAACATGTTGAGAGTTGACACACACACACAAAGTTGCCACATGTACTACTTACACGAGTCGTAACGATACCAGCGAGTGAGCGAGTGAGTCAGTGCCTAACGAGCGAGTGATCGTTCATGATGTCGTGTCTAATGACGCTACGCTAATAACTTGCTGGAAGGTAGAAAGCGATCGCCGTAATGATTACTTCATACCGTAATCACTTCACTACTAGGTACACATAAGGTGGATCCGCGGTTGTAGCCCGCAAAATACAAATTTTCCTACGTTTTTTGCAATTTGCAGGTCAGTGTCAGGTTGAAAGTTGATCAAACCATATTTACGTTTATTCGCGAACATAACAAATATGTATTTATAGAATTACAATCATTGGAATCTTCTTACATGGAAAAGATGCAACCTGACACTGACCTGCAAATTGCAAAAAAAATAAAATAAATTGAATTTCGTGGGCTACAACTGCGGATTCACCTTGAGATTTTAGGAGCTACTTAAATACTGTAGGTTAAGAAGGCATATGAATGTTTGCGCGACACTGGCACAGCTGCTGCACCGTCGCGCGCCGTGCACAATTCCTTTCATTAGTTCACTATTACACCCACTGCTTGTTTTTGCAAACGAAGTGCGCAGGCGACGGAAATAGAGTCAGCTGCAATTATATAATTTTAATTATGCAACTTAGCGTTGTCTGGTAAACAGCAGGGGTGCGCCTCATATCATATAAAGTTATTTGTTATATTTTCATTTTAATAACGTTCACAGGATGTAATAAACGTGAGATATACCAACTGTTGATATCATTTATTTACAATAACATTTAGACGTATTCCACATTGGGCACCCGCTTAAACGGCACCTGAGCAAATGGAACCTGAGGTATTTCACATATGAGATATTCGGCATCTATCGATATTTTTTGCAGGTGCCATTAGTGGAATAATTTGTTACTTAAAATTTTATTCCACAAATGGCACCTACACGGTTCAATACGTGTTGGGACGTCTTTTTAGGACCACAAAATTAAAAAATCGATTAAAATCAGTGCAGAGTTTAATAACATGATAAAAACTATTATAACTTCTTTCTCAGAAAACTGATTGTGATATTAAAATGACTAAAAATAAAGAAGTTATACACCTTTAAGAAATTTTAAAAATTACATATTAATCTTAAGACACCCATTTAATAGAATCTAATTTTTATTTTATTTTTATATTAAATAAATAAAATACCGGTGTGCGTGTGTTCGTAATTCTTCTTATCCTAAACGGGTTAACTGATTTCGATGTTTTTTTTTTAAATTATTTTTGTGTCACTTGGATGGTTCTTAGCTTCGGTTGGACCCGGGTGGCGTTGTTGTCGCAGGACGTCTGCCTACCGGGTCCGCTAGTTATATTTTTACTGTAGGTTTCATAGTTTTATTTAAAAGTGAAAACTTCTTTTAGCGCGTTGAGTGATTTTTGGTAGGGGAAAACTTATAGGTTCGCGTCACCGACATGCCCGTGCCGATATACTGTAGTAGCATTAAGTGAAGTATTTTTTGGAATGAATTTCTTTAACGCTACTGAAGCTTAAGTCGAAAAAAAGATCTAAGATGGCGGCTGCGAACATTCTTAAATTTTTCGTCATGGGTGTCGTTTTCATAGTTTCCGAGTATACTAAAGCCGATAGTGAGGTCAAAATGTAAATCCAAGATGGCGGCTGCGAAAATTTTCAAATTTCTTACGCGAACCCACTTGCGCAAAAAGTTGCAGAAATGAGATTTCTTCATGATGTTCGAATTGGTTCGCGCAAGTGTTTTTCGCGGAAATGTCTTTCACGTAAATGTCCCAGATCCATATATGGATCCAATGCCAATTCCAATACAATGCCAATTCTCTTGTCACAGATGGCTCTAAACTAGACTAAAAATCACTAAAATTTACTTTATTTTCATTATTATTTTCTAACTGAACAGACAGCTGTGCCGCTGGGGAGTTTGCGCCACTTCTTCCCAGCTAACGCACTAGGAAGTAGTGAAGAGTGGGTGTTTTGGGGGACTGTCTTATGTAATTTTGACGTTCGAAAAGTGCTGATTCTCAGCCTAGTTTGAATAAATGACTTTTGAATTTTGAATTTTATTCCTGTCAAACGACGATTTTCCATTCTGAAATATACTAAAGTGACAACTAAACAATATTTCAGTTTGATAGCGGAGTCTCGCTTGTGCTGCGTTCCGATGCGGACGCGTTTGCATATTCTTTAATTCGGTTAGCGCGGCGCAAGCTGTCGCTCGTAATTTACCCGCCATGGGTAATGAACTAGTGGCGAATGAGCTTCTAGCTTTTCTGCAGCAGAAGCTGGATGTGATGAACGAGGTGTCCGCTGTCCAGATCTGCGCAACGAACTTCAGAGAGGATGACATAGCTGCTGCCAAGCTGTTGTTGTACAGTGTGCTGAACAAGCGCGACCAGATTTTGTCCCGCCGGCGTGACGGGACTAAGAGGAGCCTGCAGGATATAATCACGCTGTTCAAGGAGACCGACCCTGACGACGTGCCGACGTTTGTGGCGAAGGAGCTACACAAGCTTCCTCTCGTCACCTTCGACCACGTCGATGTAACGAGCCTTCTAAAGGACATTGTCTTTCTGAAGACCCGCCTCGCGGATGTGCTAACGAAATTAGATACATCCCAAAACACCGTCGCTGATTTGCGTAAAGAAGTTAGCGATTTGCACAACAGTGTGGCGATAATTAGGTCACCTGTCGATGCGTCAAACATCAACACATGTCGCGGAGCCGGCCTCGATATATCGTCGTCGAATTCCGCGTCAAGTTTCGTCGCCAGCGCATCCCACTGCCAGTGTCTGCAGCCCTGGCGAAACCCCTTCAAAGGAATTTCGCTAGCGTCACCGCGAGTGCCCCTGGCGCTGATAGTATTAAGCTCTTGCCAGAAAAGGCGCCGAATAGGGCTGAAAATGATGACGGTTTCGTGACGGTGCAAAGGAGGAAGCGCCGATCGCAAACGAACAAGAACCGCTGCGGCAAAGCTCCTACGGACCCCGAAGCGAGCTTGCGTGCCGCAAAGCCAAACACACCGGTGTACATTTCCCGCCTGCACTACACCACTAAGGCGGAGGACATCGTGGAGTACGTGCGTCAAAAGACGAGGTACACACCGAGGGTGCAGTTACTAGAATCGCACCGAAACGTCAACTTCAAGGCGTTCGTCGTGCGTGTACCGAACTGTTATCTGCCCCTCGTCATGGAAGAAGACTTTTGGCCGCAAGATGTGGTGTTTCGTCGCTTCCGCGGACAAGTTCCACACGACAGCACAAAGTCAAGTCCAAAGTGAAGTGCTACTAACATAGTCTAAGCATAAAAAAAAAAAACGATGGACTCACGTAGACTTAAGTTAGTTAAGTTAGCATGTAAAACTGTTGTCTGGCGTAGAAAATTGTGCAAGACAAATAATGTAAACAATTATAAAACTGTAAACAAAAGCACGGACCACCACGTCTGTGGAACAATTGTAAGGCAGGAGTGGGTTTTAGCCGGTAGGAGTCCGGCACTGCCCAGACTGGTTCACCAGTGAGCCAGTCTGGGCGTCCATGATGATTTCCCCTCGTGCCAAAAAAAAAAAAAAAAAACGTAGTCTAAGCCTTATTAACACAAGTTTTTGTTTATATTAAAATATGTATGTTTAGGTTAAGGTATTTTTCTATGGGCCTATGTCGCCTGAAATAAATGATATTATTATTATTATTTTTTTTTTGTCTTTGACATTTCCCGGACCTTTGGAAGGCGTACGAGGGACCGAAGCCAACTCGCAGAGGCCCGTTAGGCGTTTTAATGAAATGAGGCACCAACCGACGATTATCCCTGTATGCACTATGCAAGTGCACCCAAGGACAACCCCCGGTCGGTGTAGGACTATTGCAGGATATGGAAACAAAGATATTGGACTATGGGTTTGGGTGGCTTAAGTTGACTGGTGACTTGGAACTATGGAAGAACTATATGGCCCCTGCCTGATCAATGTTTCATATGCACACGGAAAAAATGGCAGGGGGTGACTAGCACACTCAATAATGGGCCCCCGGAAACTGTCGCTAGCACATAGTGACGTAGCGACAAGGGGGCAACATGTCCTGAGGTGCTTGAGGAGTGGAGAGGTATTCCACGGCTTTCAGAACAATCTCAGAGCCCGGAAGATGGTCAAGATCCCTACGAGCACTTACTGGAATACTTCCTTCCTCCGAGCACGTTTGCTCTTGCGAATCTCCACTCAAGCCGGCCAATTAAGGCAAGAATGAGGTGGGAGCTCTATTCGTCGTCAGTGTTCACTCCAGTCGGCCAATAAAGGCAAGCCAGAGATGAGGAACAAGATTTCTCCCGGGAGATAGGGTCCGTGGGGTCGCTACTGCCCAACATCTCGCCACATGCTGCCCTGCGGGTTTCTGTATCTCTCTTGGTCTGGCTCCTCATCCTAGACCTGTTCCGGCAAAGTAAACTCTACTGGCATAGACCCAGAGTTTGGAGCGCGCAAGCCCCACCACGACGTCAACGTAGAGATACGGCGGTGGGGTGTTCGGGCAAAGTAAACTCTACTGGCACAGACCCAGAGTTTGGAGCGCGCAAGCCCCACCACGACGTCAACGTAGAGATACGGCGGTGGGGTGTTCCGGCAAAGTAAACTCTACTGGCACAGACCCAGAGTTTGGAGCGCGCAAGCCCCACCACGACGTCGACGTAGAGATACGGCGGTGGGGTGTTCCGGCAAAGTAAACTCTACTGGCACAGACCCAGAGTTAGGAGCGCGCAAGCCCCACCACGACGTCAACGTAGAGATACGGCGGTGGGGTTATTATTATTTTGTTTTTTAAATTTATTTTCTCAGGTTCGTAGAACCTGGTATTTTATTAAAATCTCACGGGTGTAAACCAAGGTGAGATTTTAAGTTTGAGTAGATAGATTAGGGTTATGTACTGCATTGAAATTGTTGTCTAAATCTAATTGTAGGAATTTCCGTACTATGCGATATGTGTTTAATATACACTCGAGAGCAATGAATCCGGGTCACTTAAAGAATGTTAAAAATCTCGGAAACTAAAAATGATAGGTTAATGCAATAAATTGTATTTAATAGACAATGTAATACTCCTTAAATGAAAGTAAAAAAAATATGAGTCACCATACATTTTATTAACACAAAATTACATAAAGAAAAAAACTGCTGATCTCTCCTTAAAACAAAAATAGGAAACATGAAATTTTTGAACTTTATTACGATTTTCTTGAATTTTAATACTTCGTATTGCCTCCTCGTGCTTCCATTACTGCGTTTACGCGGTTTGGCATGCTGTACACCAAGTTCCTTATACGATTTTGGGGAATATTCTCCCATTCCTCTGTGAGAGCAATTTTGAGCTCACGAAGCGTGATTGGGGGAGGGTTTCGTTGTTTTACGCATCTGCCTAGCTCGTCCCAAGCATGCTCGATCGGGTTGATATCCGGGCTGCGCGCTGGCCACTCCATACGAGTAATGTTCATCTCTTGAAGGTAGTCATTCACAATCCTACCTGTATGAGGTCGGGCATTGTCATGCATAAATATAGCATCCTCACCTAAATTGACCATAAATGGACCAACGTGATCATTGAGGATTTCTTCCACATATCTTACGCTAGTTAAAGAGCCGTTTTCTATGATCACCAGCTCTGTGCGACTTTCAGAAGAAATTCCGGCCCACACAAGTACAGACCCACCACCGTAGGCTACTTTTTCTTCGATGCATGCTTGCTTGAATCTTTCCCCTGGTCTTCGATACACTCTGTGTCTTCCATCGTGCTTGTAGAGCATAAATTTTGATTCGTCGGAGAACATAACTTTTGACCAATCTTCAATACTCCAATTTACGTGGCTCTGGGCATATCTTAGTCTTGAAATACGATGCCCACGCTCCAGTTTAGGGCCGTTTGCAGGTCTAAGGGGTTTTAAGTTAGATTCAGCAAGCCGACGTCTTACTGTCCATGCACTTGGGTTACTTCCTCCGAGGCGTCGAAACTGATTTGTGAGTTCAGTTCCTGTGAGAAAGCGATTTCGAAGCATGGTGTTCACCAAGTATCGGTCTTCTCGTGCTGTGGTACACCTGGTTCTGCCCGTTCCTGGTCTGCGTAGGTTAGAACCAGTTTCTTCGTAACGTCGGAGAACTCTTTGTACTGTTGACAGCGACACACCGACAGTCCTAGCTGTATCGCGCTGACTCCGGCCGGTTTCCAGCATTGTAAGTATTCTGGTGCATTCTTCAGGCGTAAGCGACATAATTTCAGCTTGAATAATGAATATAGAGCACTATCAACATGGTTTATGTACCCACATAAATGACAGATTACAAACAAAAGCAAAACCAAATGCTGTAATTTCGTAGTTCCATCTTCGAAAGTGGCCCTTTTTCAAATTTGATTTTTTAATGATATAACTTTACAATAACTAAGAAGTTTTAATACCTTCATTTAAGGAGTATTACATTGTCTATTAAATACAATTTATTGCATTAACCTAGCATTTTTAGTTTCCGAGATTTTTAGGATTCTTTAAGTGACCCGGATTCATTGCTCTCGAGTGTAGCTGCTTTCTGTAGTGTAAGATATGTATATTTGGAGAGATTGATTGTATTTAAACTGATAAATAGTTGTTTCGGGTTAATACCAGCCATGCTATTCTGTAAACATCTCACCGTGAAAACTTGGGTGAAGTGAGCTGTCAATAGTGTCAAACCCTATGGAATGACAGCTCACTCCACGCTCACTTCACCTAAGTTTTCACGGTGAGATGGTTACAGAATAGCACTGCAGTTGTTGATACCACTATTGGGACTATGGTTACTTTGTTCATTTTCCAGACCCTGGTAATTTCTTCTTGTAGTTCGGTGTATTTTCTGATTTTTTCGGTGATAGTTTTCTGTATATTATTGGTGTTTGGGACTGCTATATCTATTATGTATGTGTGTTTGTTTTCTTTATCAACAAGTGTTATATCGGGTCTGTTGTTATATATTGTATGATCTGTAATTATAGTGCGGTCATAATATAATTTGTAAGCTTGGTTTTCTAATACAGCCCTAGGTGAGTATTTGTAGTATGGTGTGTATGGATCCTGCATTAAATTGTGTTTTGTTGCGAGTTTTTGGTGTATAATATTAACAAGTTGATTGTGTCTATGAGTGTAATCGTTTTGGGTGAGTGTGCTACAAGCTCCTGTGATGTGTTGTATAGTTTCGGGTTTGCTGTGGCATTTTCTGCATAAATCACTTCTTACTGAGTTATCTTGTTATTATGTATTTTCTATAATTTTTGGTGTTTATGATTTGGTCTTGAATGGCCAGCATAAATCCTTCTGTTTCGGGAAATAATCCACTTAATTCCAACCATTTGTTGGAAGCTTCTTTATCAATGTGTGTTTGGTATAAAGCATTAGGATGTCTTCCGTGTAGTTCTTTCTGCCTCCATTTTTTATGTATCTCCTCTAGATGTCTCGCTTTATCTATTGTTTCAATATTATCTTCGCTAAGGTTCAGTGGTGTATATTTTTTATCTATCTCTACTATTGTTTTGTGCAATTGGCTGGTATTCTTTTTTCTATTGAAAAATTGTTTTAGGTTTACTATTTGTCTTTTATGTAGGTCTGATATTTCAATTAACCCTCTACCTCCTTCTTTTCTGGAAATAATGACCCTTTCTATTGCTGATTTAGGGTGGTGATATCTATGTTGTGTAAGAATTGTCCTAGTTTTAGTTTCGAGTGCATGTAATTCTGTGTTGGACCATTTTACCACGCCGAAAGAATAAGTTAGTATAGGTATAGCATAAGTATTTATGGATTTGAACAAATTTTTACTGGCTAGATACTTTTTACATAGTGAATGAATTCTTCTATAATATTCTTGTTTGAGTTTATCTTTAATAGCTTTGTGTTCTAAAAGCCGTGCTTAGTTGTATCCTAAGTATTTATACAGTTCTTCATTTTTCATTGCTTCTATTACCTCTTCCGAATCTGTTGAGTAATTTCCTCCTACAATCTTACCCTTTTCTATATTAAGTTTTCGACATTTGTCTAGTCCAAAATCCATTCTAATGTATTTCGAAAATGATGTTGTAATGTCTAATAAATTATGTAAATCTGTATTTTTATTGGCATATAATTTTAAATCATCCATATAGAGTGAGTGAGTTATTTGGTGTAATATCGATCTATTATTCTTGATGTCGAAGCCTAGTTTAGATTCAGTTAATGCGCGAGAGAGTGGATTTAGGGCTAGGCAAAACCAAAGAGGGCTTAGTGAGTCCCCTTGAAATATACCCTTTTTAATTGCTACTTCATCTATGGATAAGTCTGTGGTTTTCGTTTGTAGTTTAAGTGTAGTTTTCCAGGATCCCATGGTATTCTTAAGAAAATTTATTAGTAATGGATTAATTTTATATATACTGAGTATTTGAACCAGCCATGAGTGTGGCACGCTGTCAAATGCTTTTTTATAGTCTATGTATGCTACGTATAAGTTTTTTCTTGCTTTCTGAACGTGTTTTAAAAGAGTGGAATCAATAATTAATTGTTCCTTGCAACCCATATGTCCTCGTCTGCAGCCTTTCTGTTCTTCAGTTAGGATGTTATACTGTTCGGTGTGTTTTATAATTTTATTAGTTATACATGATGTGATGATTTTGTACATGGTTGGGAGGCAAGTAATTGGTCTATACTGTGAGGAATCCTGGGTTCTGCTCGATTTTGGAATCATGTATGTGATTCCTTTAGTCAGAAATTCTGGAAGATGTTGGTTCCCTTTTAAAATATCATTAATTTGTTCAGATAATATTCTATGTAGTGCATGTAATCTTTTTATCCAAAAATTATGTAAACCATCTATTCCTGCTGCTTTCCAGTTGTGCGTTTTATTTATAATTATATTTATTTCAAGAGCTATATCTTCAAACGGCATTTCTTCTATTGTTTCTGATCTAACTATTTCTTCTTGTATCCATTTAGCTTCTTTATTATGTTCTGTGCTGTCTGACCAAATCCCTTGCCAGAATTCTTTTAAGGCATCTATAGATGGAGGGTTTAGGATTGTGGTATCGTTACCTTTAAGCTTTCTATAAAATTGTTTCTCACTTGTTGTAAATAATCTATTGTTGTCCTTTCTTTCTTTGGCTTTTTTGTATCTTGCTAGTCTATGACTCTTAACTAAAAGTTTTTGTTTTAATGTATCTAGGTGATCTTCAATTCTCTTATTAAAATTTTCATGCGAGCTGTGTTGTTTGGTCTTTTGGATGATTTGTTTGACTTTTTTTTCAAGTTTTCTAGATGTGTTACCGCTATTATATTGTGTTAATCTATTTATGTCTTTTCTTAGTAGGTCTATGTCCGTTTCTAATCTTTTTTGCCATGGTGGTTCGTTCGTTACTTTGTTTTTGTAGCTAGACCTATCTATATTAATTTTTAATTTAAAGTGTTTAGCAACTGTAAGAGCTATGCAATAAATTAATTAATGTGTGTCGGATAAGTTTTCTAGAGCTGAAAGTTTAAGCGGGATAATTTTTTGGTTAAATATGCTAATAATATCTGATAATTTATGACTTTGTCTCATTTTCGGCAGTAATGGTCTACACGTAGGATCCATTCCGTTGTATTTTAATATATTTGTTTCTAATTCGTTATTTAATGTCTCTACTAAAGAAGGGTCAAATACAGTTTGTGTTTGTAGGGATGCGGAATCATCTGTAGTTGATTGAATGCTGTGTGGTGTGTTTACGGTTATTTCAGTATCAAAATACTCAGTCACTGGACTCGTGTCGTGTTGTAAGGAGGGGTTATAGTGTGTGAGTGATTGCGACATCTGTGGGGTGTTTATTTGTTGTGTAAGAATACTATTTTCTTCTTCTTCTTCTTTTTTAAGTTGTTCTGCTATTTCAACTTTAATTCTATTTAGAGTTTCGTCTGTTAAGAGTTTGTTTCTAATAATAACACGTCTTTGGTCTGCTATTCTCTGTTCTGTTACATTAATGTCTGGATATTGTAATTTAAAATGTTCGAATAATTGTGTGCAGTACATTATTATAGCACTAAGATGGCACTAAGCTATTAATGTAGTGAAAATGGCAATTTTGCTATTCTGAATTTGACGTTTTCACCAAAAATTTTGATTGTCTAACTAAATCTGACTATTTTTAATCGCGATTAAAAAGCTGTGAAATAATTAGTTGTAATGAAGTAAAATTCACACTAACCAACACCCCGACCTCAGATGCAAAAACAGTACTGTATATTTTTTTTCTTTTGCTTATATCTCGAAAATGGTGTGTCCAATCGCAAAAATAATGAAAATTTTAACCCCATACATGAAGCCCATATACGAGTAGGAAGACCCCAAATATGAAGCCCATAAACCCCTAGAACTCAACATGTAGGTAACTTTTTTTCATATTTACCATACAAAAAGTTTTTTTTTTTTTTTTTCTTTTATCTCTATAATGTTGTGTCCTATCGCAAAAATAATGAAAATTTTGACCCCCTTTATGAGACCCATAAACCCCTAAAACTCAACATGTAACAATTTTACATATTTTCCATGCAAAACGTGAAAAATACCTTATAAAAAACATGCGCGCCTACGGTTCTAAAAAAATTTTCACGGGGCCGGGTAGGAAAAAACAGTACCACGTGGAGGCGCTATTGTCAAATTCGGTTTTCATTGTGTCAAATTTATTTTTATATTTAATTTTTCTTTGCAGAATTGCTTTAAGATTCTCATAGCCAAAAGTAAGGAATTTTAGTGATAGTTTAGTTCAGTGTACAAGAGAATCGGCACCACTACTCGTATTTATGTAAAACGCTTACCTCAATGTTATTGAATGTCTAAATGTATCTAAATTCATCTAACACCAAATTGTAGCATTTTTATGTTGATTGTTATAAATATTCTAAACGAACTTAACCGTAGCTACGTAACTTAAGAACATATCATCTATAGGATCAAAACTGTTTAAGCGATCACTGCGCTCGATCTTTAGGTGTGTGTGCGTGAACGGTGCACACAAACGATTTAAATAGACATTAGTAGAGAAAAGGAAAATAATTAGCCACCAACTTAGTTCTGTAATAAGGACGTCTGTCGCAATTAATTTACCTAAACTCTGTCGAGTGAATTTTGTGCACGGACTCTTAAAATACAACTTAGCCCAGGCTAAGCAGCTCGAATTTAATTTTAAGTTAAAAAGTTATTGTATTCCAATGCACGTTTCCGTAAACACTTTCTTGTTCCTTCTAATGACGTTCTGTTTTACATGATTTGTACATTTTGATCCTGATCATGATCTTTTGCACAAAATCATATAAAAATAATATTAATAATCAACCGACTTTACATGTAACTGTATGTAATAACTAAATGATTAATTGTAATATTACAATTAATCATTTAGTTATTATTATAATTAATCCTTTGTCTTTCTCTGGTGTTATTTTTTATCTATGGTTATTTGCCCGATCGCACCGGTCATAGAGATGTCGAACGCAATTGAATCGATTTTCGATAATCAGACATATCGATATTTTCGAGGAATCTACTCGCTAGTCGATTTTTATTCATAGAATAGACAAATAAGTTTAACTGGATAAACATTTTACATATTGAGACTATTTGGCTTTGTATTCTGTAACCACAATATTGCCGTCAAACGCAAGAGTTTTGATTATAATCGATTAATAACATAATATTATGTCTGGTTTATTGTAGAATTCAATGACATGGTGTATATTTTATTGATTTAAGGGATTCTAGAATCGATTTAATATTTAAAATCGTTTAAAAAAATAGTTTCTTTTACTCGTAAAGATTTATCGATTTTAGATCTATATCGCATCCCAGGGAGCCGGCCTGGCTGACATTTTGAGTTTGACATTTGTAGTTGTACAGTGTTTATTGATTTAATTGATGCAACATTCATCTTTTATTTCTAAATGCGCTAGCGCCTCTAATACATCTGTGTTATACATGTATCATGATACATGTTATTATGGTTTTAGAAAGCATGCTGTGCGGACCCTAAATAAATTGGGTTATGGGTTGAGGATGATGGGATGTTGATGGTTATGGTTGAAGGTGCTCTCTCGACGAGCGTATTTTTCATTCGACTAGTCGCGCTTGTTTTATTATAATTCTTTTACTGATATTGATACCTCTTTGGTTACGCGGTGGTGACGACTAAAATATAGTTTTAGGTTATCTTCGATTTTATGCAATTACTTTGGAACCCGGATTTTGTTTACAAAAAGAACATTTGTAGGAGTTAATATGTTATATGTAGTCTAAAAAAAACAAAGTTTTATTTTGATGCAGCTTGGTACGGAATCCCATACATCAATCGGTATTGTCCTTTAATAGCAACATTTTAATTATACAGACAAATATAAAATTATATAAATATTGTTTTAATTTTTCATTATGATATTCATCAGAATAAAACATGACATGTAATGATGATGATGTCATGTTGTGATGTCATTTAATCATTTATCAAGCTTACGCCTAAACGCATTCAGGCTGTTGCTTGACACTTTTTGATCAGGTAATTTGTTGTAAAGTTTTATAGGTGGCCGAATTCGAAAAATCCCTAAGTCCAACTCAGGGATTTTTACACTTACAATGCCAGCCTAGAGGTGGTTTTTTTCTCTATCGACGAGTGTCAACGATTTTCTATAATGAAAACCCTAAGTATGTTTTCGAAAATTAAAATAAATAAAATTAACATTCTTAGAGATTTCATAATAAAAAATCGTTAAGTATTGTTGATTTTTTATGATTATATAAATATTTGATACGACCCCGAATCACATTTAGATCAACATATAACCTGATACTGACCTGCAAGTTTCGTGGGACACCTTACCGCATCTGAGATACGAATTCATGAGAATGAGGAAAATTCTAATGATGACAGAGAATGGTATAATTTTATTAAAGAAGATTGTTATTGATCTGAATTAAACAGAAGAAGAAGACATTATACCAGAAGGTAAACATTTTAGTCTTATAAAATACCTAAGTCCTTAAATTAATGGAAATAAACCCCTAATTCCTGTTGATTTATACTAAGTTCAAAACTTACATTTTCAAAAAAAGATGTTTATTTATTTATTTATTTAGGATCTTCAACAAAAGATGTACACAATACAAGACACATAATTAAAGAGCAATATGGGGTATTAGTAAGTGTACTCCTTCACTTATAGGAGACCACACTAAACAAGTTAATTTTCGATAGTTTTTCATGAATATTCAGAAAAATACGGGCGGGCACATGCCCGTGGGCGACATTGTATAGTGGTTTTAGTGCGTAACGGGTCCAACTTTTTTGAACCTCGTTGACTTTCGACAGATTTCAATAAATACATTTTGATTTTTACAAAGATGATAATCATAGACATAAGGTGATGGTAAGGTGGTGGTTTGATTTTACATATAGCTCGAATACATTTTTTCTGAGCTAATAATACCTCCCCAATCTTATTTATTTAACCATTTATGTACACACATACATACAGACAAGAAGAAAAGAACAGAAAAATACGTACAAAGGTGATGCTTATTTCTAAAGAAATCTCTTCCAGCATACCTGCGATAGGACAGAGGATAAAAAGAGATGTAGACACCGTGTGTAAGAGTAGAGTGAAAGTAAAATACATTTATATAAGTCAACAATAGTAACAGTACTAGTATTTATGTCATCTTCTATTTCTCTATTATTACCAGTGCTATGTATAACTGTCGTCGGCGAATAAAGACATTTGATGCCTGAATATTTGTGGAAAGTCATTTATGTAGCGAATGAACAGCAAGGGTCCCACCACAGAAGCTTGAGGAACACCGTAACAAAGAACTCTAGACCTAGACGAATAAACTATTTCAGTTTTGGACTTAATATCCACTTGACTAATCTGATTAATTTGTTTTTCACACCACCTGCTCGAGAATGTCAAATTATATGTCATGCAAACCTAACCTAAAGTAAGACATGTACGACCTGAGGTCTAGCAGGGCATTAATATTGTACTGAATTTCATTATGACCCGCTGGTCGTTAATGTGATTTGAATTTGGAACATAAAGTAGAAATCGCATACGAACATTTGCGATAGGTAGTAGGTACATACTAATTACATAATGCATTCACCATTAAGATCTGCACTAAAAAATAAATTGTTCGAAAATCGAACTGGCCACCACGAGTAGAATATAAATAAAAAGAAAATAGAACACAAATTAAAAAGAGGCACGAATAGGTACTGAAAATTGCTTTGTTTTGTTACAACAAATTACATTGTCTTTCCACAACTGGTCTAATGTATCAAACATTACCTTTAACATTTAATTGTTTTAAATAGGTCTACTAACTGTAATTGTAATTTTAATAAATACTTTGAGTCTAGTACTATTGCTTTTTATTGTCTCGTAGATGGTGTGAAAAGTAGAGTATTCTCCTCGGGGATAAAGGTGTCTTCGTCTTGGGAGAACTTAAATCCCACGCTGCACTCAGGATTCTTGTCGTAAATCCCGAGCAAAGCGAGGGAGTTAACTCTAAACTCCCTCGCTCCGTTCGGGAGTTAACGCTAGAATCCTTCGTTTTGCTCGGGATTCAATACGGCGCCCGCTAGATAAGACACTACTTTATCACCTTAGTGCATAATCTATTATTCTGTCCTCCAAATATGATTGTATGAGCTAAGCACGTTACGTCTGATACCATACCTATATAGCTTAGTTAATAATACTTTATGGTCCACATAGTCAAATGCTCTGGTCATATCCTTAAATATTGCCATTAGGTACATATGTACTGGTTTTCTATTATTCATATTGTCATGAATTTTTTCAAGAAAATTGTAGATGGCCATATTAATGGTTTTTGTCTTCCTGAAACCCATCTGTTCCTTGCCAAAAATAATATGTTTTTCAAAATAATTATAAATACGATTATAAATGATGAAACGGCTTTCTGTGAGGATCTCAAATATTTTTTTATAATTTAAAAACAAATATTTTTAAAGATATTTTAGAAACTACCTAAATGAAAATTGACCACTCGCCATATATCTGAAAAATACAAAGAATGTTTTTTTACTCATAGAATACAGGAAAACAAAACAAGCAATAAGATCTTTTGTGCAATTGATATGTTATTTGTAAGCAGATATACCTTTAGAACTGACATAATCAAAATTTTGAAGGATCGACAGTAGCTTCTAATGTTTCTACATAGCCTGACTACAAGTGTGTTACACATTTAGTGTAAGTAGTAATCTGTGGAAGATGTAGTGGGTAGTATATTTGTTAAGTCATATGTCTAAGATACTTTGTATATTTTTAGTATAAGTACTACTGTTTGTTTTCCCTATAAAAATAAATAAATAAATAAAACTTCTTTAAGTCTCCGGTCTTAATAAATATAACATTGTCTTTTTCTTTTAACAGTAGGTATCCATTTCCCTGGCTTTGCGTTGCTAGTGTTTTTGCATGTTCCCTCGACTGTCAATAATTATACTTATCTACTCGCATTAAGACGATGTTCATGATTGTCAAGTCCTCTTTATTAGTTTGAAATAAATAAAGAAAGATTCAAATGTGTGTGCCTATTGTGTGTAATGCTAATAATATTAGTAGGCGTGAATGTCACGATAGTCCCAACAGGCTGAGAAGGCACATCGGCACAAATCACGCGAAACGGCACAACACATTACGGAGCTGAAATATTCAAACGGTGCGCACTGTACTACGAATCACCCCCCCCCCCCCCCCCCCCCCAGGACGCAGGCCTCACGTAACGGAGTCATTTCCGTTTGATAACTGTGAGTTTTCCTTCATTCCCAAATCAGAAGGAAACTGAAGCTTTCTTAATATTTCGTGAGCTTGTTAACAATTCATTTCTTAAGTTGTTTTGTTTTTATCTCTCAGATATTATTTTGCCGGAGTATTTGTATCGGCGACAAAAATAAATAAAACTGTAAGTATATATCGACGCGGATATATTCGGTTCGGTGATGGTTGCGGCAGGCGCGGTGACGTCACGGGACAGGTAGCTGCCGCCGGCGTGTCGTGTCGGGTTACCAGTCGCTCTTCATTACTAGAATAATGGCGACGAGCGAGTCTGTTGGCAACTCTATACGCAATATTTATGTTCTAAGTCGACCTATACACAAAAATTTGGTGGTTTTGTGTTGGATTACCGAAGGTCTACGAAATGGCGTAGCACGTTACTACCTACGTAGCCAGGTGTCATAATTTACAGATAAGTATTAAGTTTTGCCTTCACTTAGTTACTCTGAATACATTTTTCATAACGCAATGGTACTTAGAAGTGTGAATTTTCTTTCCTCGGATGATATCAAACCTTTAAATATAGTGTGAGAACTGATAAGAAGGTGCTACGAAAAAGAGGGCTCAGATACTTTTTATAGAGAAAATTTATAAAAATAATTAACAAAAACGCCGTTTAGAGAAGTTTTACGGTTGTAGACGCGGCTCATGAGTTATTAGAAAAGTTTAATAAAATAAAGCATGAGCGCGCGACACCGCGACACACGCGCGTGCGGAATGCGGCGCGTTATTTATCGTCGCGCGGCTATTTGTGTAGTCCCGCACTGGGCAATACCGCGCCGACCTCCACTGCGACAAACCCAGCAGCAGAGGGCCGAAAGGTGCCATCACATCGGTGTCTTTGGTCCCTTGAAGTAAGGTAGTGTGAAAACCGATTGATGTTTGGAATGTCGTGGTTCTAGTTATTGGGCTGTCTGCCCAGTTGGTAGTTTGCTCCATTTTACCGATTGCAAATCGGTAAAATAAAGTCTCCAACTAGTCAAAACTGGCGCGTACTGCACATTCGTAGCTACCTAACTAATACATGCGTGCGTAGTATTCTTTCGCTACTACAACACACGATACGACGTTACACATGCTGATGCGCGGCTGCGCCTGCGCACTTTACACGCTTCGTTATTGCCACCCATCATGCATTGTATCGCAAATGAGTTACTATCATCTTATAAACGAATAAAACGCGTGTTACATTAGATGAAACTATACTGTTAATGTAGGTAGACGTATTCAGATTTATGATCCGCAACGACCCGCGTCTGCGCCCGCGCCGCCCTTGACTTACACTTTGAAGAATTATTTATTTATACAGACGCATCTATTTTAGATCTCGCGACCTTTGACGACAAGTTCTCTGCCGCTAACTCGCGGAACACGTGGCGTAAAAATAAACAGAAAAATATTGAATCAGTTTGATAAAGAAGAAGGCGATGTAGGTTACCCATTGTTTCAATCAAACCAACTAGCAAAACAGTCGAATAATGAATGAGTTATTCGGCTATAGATCGAATAAATATTGAGTAGTCGCTACGTATTAACCACAATGTAGTGTAAAAGCGTTTATTAGGATTATTTTGCATTTTTCGCTTTTAAGTGCTTTAACCATGGCGGCATGGAGAGTGCGATTGTCGCAACCCAGCGCTGAGCACGCCACAATTGTGGCGATAAGTCCCCTCTTTGAGGAGTGGCTAGAGAGGCGCCACGGCGTCCTCACCTTCCGCCTGACGCAGGTCCTCACCGGACATATTTGTTTCGGGAGGTTCCTGTTCAGGATAAAGCGGGAGGAAACGCCCGGGTGTCACCACTGTGTGGATCGCCCGGAGGACACGGTGGAGCATACGGTGGAGGTCTGCCCAGCTTGGGCGGAGCACCGCCGTGTCCTCACGGAGGCGATCGGCGGTGGCGATCTCTCGCGTCCGGCCCTGGTTCAGGCCATGGTCCGGAGCGAGAGTGCATGGGAGGCCGTCACCACCTTCTGCGAAGCAGTAATGCTCGCGAAGAAAGAGGCGGAGCGCGCGAGGGAGAGGAAAAATGCGCGCCCACGCGCCCCTAGTCGCCGCAGGAGACGCCCCGGGCGTCGGGAGTCGCGAGCCGACTTCCGGCCACCGTAGGCGCGGGCTTGCGGATGGTGAGCAATGGGTAGCTCGCCGTCCGATAGGGACCAGGCCCGGGTCGACGGCGCGTTGTGTTCCACGTGCGCCTCAAAGAGATGTCAGCACCAACTGACGGGGTCCGGAAGGGCCAATGCCTGCCGGGGTTGCGGGTTTGTCTGAAAGGGATATCGCGACCTCGGCACACAGGCAACGGAAGGAACACGGGTGGGTTTTAGTCAGTAAAAGTCTGACACGCCCTCCCGCTCCACCCAGAGCGGGAGAAGTTATTTGATAATGTCCCAGCCTCAAAAAAAAAAAAAAAAAAATTGCTTTAACCATATCGTATAAACGTTTACTCGATATTCTTATAGTGCAGTTATTCAATAGTCATATAGTAGCTATTGGATGTAACAGTTAGGCCGCCTGCGCCTGCCAATGGTCCGTGTCTACACCTAGTAAGGGCCGCTGTCCTCAATGGCCGCTGCTTCGTGTCCACTAGCACTGTAGTAGTGCACGTCACCGTCGGTCGCTGGTACCAGTCAGTACGTGCTCCGTCTCGTTAACTTCCTCCTCGCTGCGCGCATTCTCTCACGAACACTCTATTTATTTTCCGCCCCGCCATACACTGTTTCACAATAATTATGATTAATACCAGCGCCCGCGCAAGTAAACATCCACAAATAAAAGGAATTTATATCACAAGATAATTCCGTCGTAAATCGAGATATTTACTTATATCTATGATAGAGACAGTGTGCGACGTGAAGCTGTATTGGTAATAAAGTGGTGATCAGTGTTGTCACGACGCGGGACGTGCAGTTTACTGACATTAGCGTAGGAAACGGCCACATATCCCGTCATTTATACAAATGGTGGAATTTAATGAAGCATCACGAAACGGCGCAGCGTCTTTACAATACGTAGAGTAGAGCTAGATAAGCACAATCGAGAACTTATTCAATAACAATTTCCACCGCCGCACACACGGCAAAATGACTACTTTAGGCGGCCAAAAAGCTATTTATTAACATAAAGATAAAGTCTAAATTCGCCTGTATTTTTCAAGTCAGATAGTCGTTCCATCACAAAGCGCATAAGTCGCCTTTGTTATGTTCACAACAAAGGAGTGCGAGGGTCCGGCAGGTAAGCGAAGTGATTGTGTACGGTTAGTTGCTTTCTAAACCGTCAAGTAACATCACGTATTTTTCGTTCGTGTCGTGTTTAAATATCAACAGTGGTCAAGAATATGGAATCTACAGGTATGTACATTTTATTAATACAGTAAAATTAAAAATAATGTAATCTTATTGTATTAAAATCTTATATTGCGGTTCTAGATAAATTTCTCTTTAAAATGTATGTTTACTTGGACTTACAAAAAAAGTTCCGCTAGGTACCGCTTTCTGACTTTGATATTTGCATTTAGTAGTTAGTTGGCCGTAATTATTGTGAATTTTGAGAACTCAAACCAACTCATTGTGACACTATCCTCTTTTATTTACAGGTAGTCGGAGTGATCCAAGTCACTCGAAATTACATGTTAGAAAAATGGATCTGATTTTAGTGCTACAAAATGAAAACTTTTATAAATTATCATCGTCTAAGTGTGTGGAACGATTAACTAGTTATATATTGGATAATCATAGTATTTATAAACAATCAAAAGACAGTGCTTTACAAATAAAATGTGTTCTCAAAGTGTTTGTTTCGAAACTGTTGAAAAAGTGGAAGAACTCGAATTGGAAGATTGAGAGATTCACCAAGTACAATTCAGCATGGTTAAAAAACGACTTGGTGTTGCCAGCAGTGAAACCTGTGAGCAACGTTTCAAACTTACAAAGTGTTAAAGGCAGACCATCAAAATCTTTCGAAGAGGGCTCTGTACGAACAAAAAGAAGACGAGTTCAACCAATTGTTGCCAAAACAAGTCCAGAGGTATTGTGTGCTGCTGCTCAAGCTAGCCTAGCAAAGAGTGGGAAAAGGACAGCTGCACAAATGGTGAACCTGGCATTGACCACCAGCCCACGCAGATACAAACGCATAAAAAAAATTCATGATACACCAAAGACTTCTGGTATCACACCTTACTCCCCTGAGGAGGCTTTAGCCTTCATCATTGACTCTGACATGGGTAAAGAAGATTACATTCACATGCAAAGAGGGGCGAAATCTCGGGGTGCCAATATATATCCTGCATACAATGTTATAGCGCAGACAAAGAAACAGTGCTACCCAGACAATATAAAAATATCAGAAACGGAAGTCCAAATCCCCGTCCAAGATATTCTTGACCACACGATACACAGACTTGCAGATGTACAGCAGGATGTACTTCTTATACACCACGATCACGAAGAGAACTCACCCATTGAAGTGGTGTACAAATGGGGTCTTGACGGGAGTGGCGGTCATTCCATATATAAACAATGTTTTGCAACGAACTCATTGTATGGTGACACTAACATTATTTTGTGCACTATAGTGCCATTACAAATGTCAGAGAACACAACCAATGGAAAACAGATAATATGGCAAAACCCTAGTCCTTCCTCGTCAAGATATAGCCGCATTATTCGTCTGCAGATTGAGAAGGAGACAAAAGAATCTGTGAAGCTGCATTACGATGAAATTGAAGCGCAAATATCAAGGTTACAGGTCACGAAAGTAACTTTTGGCGACAAAACATACACCTTCAAACATCATGCTGTATGTACAATGATGGATGGCAAGACTTGCAACGTTTTAACTGACACATCGTCAACGCAAGCTTGCAACATATGTAAAGCAACACCCAAGGAGCTAAACAACATAGATTTGCTTTTGAGGAAACAATACTCTAAGGCTCCGTTCAAGTTTGGTATATCTGTGCTCCATTCGTACTTAAGATGTTACGAGTATCTACTTCACATCTCGTATAAAATAGAGTTGCAACAATGGCAAGCCAGGGGCACAGACGCCAAAGAGAAAATTAAAAAAAGAAAAAACGAGATAACAGAAAGGTTTTACAAAGAAATGGGGTTGGTGGTGGATCAACCAAAACAAGGAGGGGGGAATTCCAATGACGGAAATACGGCCAGGAAATTTTTTGCTGAGCCTACTAAATCTTCTGCTATCACAGGTATAGATACGGAAATAATCAAAAGATTCGCCAACATCCTGAGCGTATTATCATGCGGATTCAACGTAAATTACGAAAATTTCAAAAATTACACTATTGAAACTGCAAAAATTTGTATTAATAGTTATGGCTGGTACAAAATGAGTGCGTCTGTCCACAAACTCCTGATACACGGAGCAGATATTATTAAGGAGCTGCCACTACCTGTGGGTTTATTATCAGAAGATGTGCTGGAGACCAGCCAAAAGGAATTTAAAAGCGTACGGCTTTTCCATGCTAGAAAGACCTCCAGGATCCACACCAATACAGACATTGCGCACTGGATGCTTATAGCTTCCGATCCTATAATTGCATCGAAGAGGAGGAGCCACTATAAAAGAAGGAAACCATTTGCTAAGGAGGTTTTAGAAATGCTGGAAAATCCTTCAATAGAAAACATCATCAATAGAAATAATGATGACGAAGACGAAGATGATGACAATGAACATGAAGATGATGATGAAGCATCCTGATTATTAATTATTGTAAACTAGGTATACCTACATAAGTAGCTACCAATATAAGTATGTATTATTGTATTATGTATAGTGAAATATACTTACTTTTTTCATTTCCTAAATTCAATTTTTTTTATTTCTACGAGTATTAAGTTTTCTACTCCTATCAATTTCCCTTTTTAGGTAGGTAGGTACTTACATGTTTTTTTGGGTTCTAACACAAATAAAATAAAGCGTCGCTACTTAATGTAAATAAATAATACGACACACCGAACAACGGGCACAAACAACAAAATAAAAGTGCTGTGGGTAATAGAAACAGGCTTGCAGAGTGCCCATTCATTCTTATTATTGATAACGTATTGATCAGGAACCCTAAAAAGTACAAATAAAAACATTTTTTCATATCTATTATTTTTGGCCTCCTAAAGTAGTCCTTTTGCCGTGTGTGCGCCGTATCTCTACGTTGACGTCGTGGTGGGGCTTGCGCGCTCCAAACTCTGGGTCTGTGCCAGTAGAGTTTACTCTGCTGGAACAGGTCTAGGATGAGGAGCCAGACCAAGAAAGATACAGAAACCCGCAGGGCAGCATGTGGCGAGCTGTTGGGCAGTAGCGACCCCACGGAGCCTATCTCCCGGGAGAAATCTTGTTCTTCATCTCTGGTTTGCCTTTATTGGCCGCCTGGAGTGAACACTGACGAGGACAGTCCTACACCAACCGAGGGTTGTCCTTGGGTGCATTTGCATAGTGCATACATGGATAATCGTCGGTTGGTGCTTCATTTAATTAAAACGCCTAACGGGTTTCGGTCCCTCGAACGCCTTCCAAAGGTCCGGGACCCCAGGTTCCCGAGAAATGTCAAAGAAAAATGATTATTATTGGCTAGTAAACGTATGTATATTAGAGAATACTAATATAGTTTACATTTAACCCCGTCCCGCGCCCACGAGGAAGCCCTATGGGTCCCCATAACTAATACTGGAATGCACTTTGATGATGTCCTAACATTCGCATCTATTATTACTGGTCGTCGGGGTGTGTGTGTGTTGGGCTATATTGCACCATCAAATATTCGCAATGCGCCTGCGCGAAGTTGAGGCACTGCCGGAATCTGAACTACACAATTTAACACCAATAGAACGGACAATGCCGTTTTATTATTTTACTAAAACATTACTTCTTGTTCAGTTACAGTAAGAAAAAAACTAAAAAGAAAAAAGATATTCGACCGATTTCATTTTGACGTGGCTTGAATGGAGCACATATATACTTATATTTTTCAAACAAAATACATAATTTTTTACGTAGGTATTACTTTGTGTGTTCCCTTTTGAAGGTATTTTAAAACTGTGACAATAGTGTAGAATTCATCAAAACCGTACGTGGGTTGTGCGTTTCACGTCAAATAACATGTCACGCGCACTGAGGTGAAAGTATTCGTGACGTCACGCGTTAGCTCCTCACAAGTGGACGAGTCCCTCCGAGGAAACATCTGTGAACTGTTGCATTCAACCTTTGTTACTTGCAAAGGAATCTTAAAACCTGTGTAGCCTTTATTGAAAAGATCGAGAATCGCCACAGTACTGGCATGCACAATTCGGCATTATACTCGTACCTATGTATAAGCGAGTGTGGCTGTTACACCAGCCACAACCTTCCTGACGTTTTTTAATTTACATTAAGTAGGTTCATCATCTTAATTTCGTTTTTTTTGTGAACCATATTTTTAACAGCTATTGGCGTTGGTCGCGTCCAGGATTATTTTCGTTTGACGTATCATTCAAATGTACCAAAATAGGTATATTATTTTGAAAAACTAATTTCCCAAATTTATTGCTTTTCCAGATAAACAATTAATTAGATACGACTTGCGATAATGATGATGATGTGTGCCGCGCACACCAACTAATCTCGCGGTTATGATGATGATGTGCGCCGCGCACACCAACTAACCTCGCGGTTATGATGATGATGTGCGCCGCGCACACCAACTAATCTCGCGGTTCTGATGATGATGTGCGCCGCGCACACCAACTAATCTCGCGGTTCTGATGATGATGTGCGCCGCGCACACCAACTAATCTCGCGGTTCTGATGATGATGTGCGCCGCGCACACCAACTAACCTCGCGGTTATGATGATGATGTGCGCCGCGCACACCAACTAATGTCGCGGTTCTGATGATGATGTGCGCCGCGCACACCAACTAATCTCGCGGTTCTGATGATGATGTGCGCCGCGCACACCAACTAACCTCGCGGTTATGATGATGATGTGCGCCGCGCACACCAACTAATCTCGCGGTTCTGATGATGATGTGCGCCGCGCACACCAACTAACCTCGCGGTTATGATGATGATGTGCGCCGCGCACACCAACTAATGTCGCGGTTCTGATGATGATGTGCGCCGCGCACACCAACTAATCTCGCGGTTCTGATGATGATGTGCGCCGCGCACACCAACTAATCTCGCGGTTATGATGATGATGTGCGCCGCGCACACCAACTAATCTCGCGGTTCAGTTCCCTTCGAACGTTTCTGTTTCAGTTTATTGCTATAACGTTCAAATAAATAGATATCTAAATGAATCGCTCGCAGCTAGCACGTGCCTCACATAGTTTATTTAAAAAATAATAAACCTTTACGACACTAGTATGTTATGTCAATATATCAAACTTACGTAGTGATCTCAGTGGACGGCTCGCCTCCGCATCGGACACCCGGACAGCCGGACAGCGGGAAGGTCGGACGGGGTGCAATAGTAACAAATATACTCTGACCATTTATTTGAATGAATGTGCAGTGATCCTTCGCACCGCAATAATTTAAATGAATGAGTCCTTGTGTTAGAGCGGACACACGACGCATCACACGACGCACTGATGCACCATGTTGCTAAATGATATCATTTAGATTGAAGTAACCGTGTTGAGATGGTAAGTGCCGCTCGGTCGGCTCAATCAGAGCTAGTGGGCGCTGGCGACTTGCAGTGATTCCTGCATTGTCCGTTAATTGGCAGTTGACAGACTGAAACTAGGTTTCAGAATTGGATTGTTCAGTTTATGTTATACCAGGGACCCGCCCCGGCTTCGCACGGGTGCGCTTTACATCTGAACACGGTATTCTGTTCACGACACGTTGTGTACAAGTTCTGAGCAGTCACCTAACAAAAAGGCTTGCAACAATTCAAGATAGTATTTCATTAGTATACCTACCTGTATAGTGTAACTTCTTATTTTTTACCCGACTACGGCGAAGCAAATGAGGCAAATGAGGGTGATTTTGATCGGTATGTATGTATGTATGTTCATCTGTAACCTCATAACTTCTAAACTATTGATCATAATTTGACAAATGGAAGGAATCGTTGGAAGCGTCTTGATCGTCCGCTAGTTATAGGTGAAGTCACATTATGGCGCCCTCTAGAGAACATCAAGTAATAAACTAAAAAAAAGATGATTTATGATGCCATATGGGTATCAAGTGAAAGGTCTTGACGAGTACATTACAAATATGTATATATATCATATTGTGTAACAGCCTTACTAATAAACATTTACGCACGACGCATACCAGCAGTCTAATTACGCAACACATTTTATTTCTGATTACAATATTCTGAATCGAAACCAAGTCCAGTTTTAAACGCATGCCATAATTCGAATTACGATAAACGTTTTTTACCAATCGACGGAAATTGGATAGGGATGTTCTAACCAAAAGGCCATTATTTGTTTACTCTGTGATTTTGTTACACCATATAGGAATGATTAATTTCCAAATTATGGTGCAATTTTTTTTTTTTTTTAGTTACAACTGATGTTCTACTAGTGCTTATAAATGAAAATGGACAATGATTGCCGAAAAATCAAAAACCAAATTTTAAAACACTTTCTACCAAATACCATAATTGAAATACGTAACAAAACGTTTTTCTTTTCACGTTTTTGTTATCTGTGGCCAATGACAAAATCGTAGAAATGCAGTGTTGTCAACTTAGTAGGATTTCCACTAAACCTGGGGGTTTGGACACCCCTACTGGCGGAGAAATTTTGCTTTCAGTGGCCGGTGGTTTTGTCTAGTGGTTAGTTTATTCAATTTGTAGAAAACAATACAATCAATTACAAAAAATTTGACTCGAGAAAATATTAAAATAACACGATAGTGGCATGTTTTATTGTTTGTGTAAAAGCTGTGTTAGTGATTTTTCGATTTATTTCTTTCAAATGCCACGAACCACTGCGTTCGAACGCTGATGTGGAAATACTGAGACAGCATGACGAACATATTGAAGACACACAGGGGCTCCGCCCGAGAGATCGAAAAACAAAGTCATTAAAAAAAAAAAACCCACGGGAACATACTTCCGGGATAAAAAAATCTGCCGTTAAGCCGTTTGAAAACAAACATCTTTTCATTAATTATACTGCGGCTGCCATTTGTCATACCGCCAACGAAAAAGAAGTCAAAATCGGTTGAACGGACTGTAAAAAAGGTTTAAATGTCTAATCTTATTTTATTAATCGAGTATAGTTTATTTCTAGTGGTTTGAAGAACTACCACTAGTTGACTAAATTTAGTTCAAAAACCCGACTACCGAAAAATCACACTAAAAAGTATGAAACAAGAAGATATTTCAGACAGTAAAGTCAAAGTCAAAGATTTATTTGCAAACTAAGTGTACATTTTGGTGTTATTCTATAATGTAGGTACTTAGCGGCCTTTTCCAGGTATCGCAAATTTGAGGGTTATTTAACATTAAAAATTTAAATAACTGTGCTTTTGACACGATTTAACATAAATAATTTCAATAATGTTGTATTAGTCATTCAAATAAAAATATATACACATTTTAATAAATCAATAATAATTTTTAAAAGCTATTCTAAAAAAAAAAAATTTTTAATTTGAAAATTATTTTGAAACAACTAAAATTGAATTTGACAATCGCGACTCCATGTGGTACCCGTGGTTTGCCCTACCCCGTGACCCAAACCACGGGTAGTTGTGTTTTATGGAATTTTTCACTTTTTGTTTGGAAAATATGAGAAAATATCACCTACTTGTTGATTTTTAAGGGTTTATGGGTTCTTTAAAGGGGGTGGAAATTTCATTATTTTTGCGATAAGACGCACCATTTTCGAGATATAAGCAAAATAAAAACTCAAACTCAAAGCATTTATTTCAATTAAACCATTTACAGGCACTTTTGAATTGCCAAAATAAAAAATTAATACAGTACTGTTTTTGCACGTGAAGTCGAGATGTTGGTGTGAATTTTAGTTCATGACAACTTATTTACTTATTCATCATTCACCTTTTTGATCGCGATTAAAATTTGTCAGGTTTAGTCTGGTTTGATTTTTTACAATCAAAATTTTAGGTTAAAAACGTACAATTCTGAATAGCAAAATTGCCATTTTCAGTAAACTAAGTAATAACTCAGTGCCATCTTAGTGCTGTCAAACTAAAATATGGTTACGTTGTGACACTTTAGTCTATTTCAGACTGGGAAATCGTCGTTTGACAGGAATAAACGAAATTTCGGTGATTTTAAGTCTAGTTTAGAGGTATTTTTGATAAGAGAATCGGCACCATTGTGGGTGGTTTGGTGTACCATTTTTAGTCGTGACGTTAGTTGGTATAGGTTAAGTTTGTGCCGGGTCTTGTAAGTGTGTATGTCCTGTACTGTAGCGAATGTGTGCATGTTTTTGAATGCGCATCTGCGCATTCAAAAACATGTATCTACATATATCGTGTAAATGTATACAAGGAAGCGTGAGTAATTTATATCAGAAATCAAGACGTAGCAGTGTTTTATGAAGGCCAATTTTCGGACATCACATTTTTATTAAAAAAGCTGATAGAAATAATCATTTAAATGCAAGATTTTGTATCCCCATTTAACTAACATGTCTAGTTTTTAAGTAATATTTTTTTGTAAATCGTCCTATTTCCATCCGGATATTAAGAAAAAAAATATTATGCTTAGGTACATAGATGGCGTTTCTTATGCTGAGTATTTTAAAGCACAAATGAACCTCGTAACTTTGTTAGATCCAGATTCGCACGAAGTTAATTTATTTGTAGGCGAATCGGAATCTCCAGAAAATTTGTGCGAATCACCAATAAGCTGATTCGCCCACTGCCCGCCTGTGACGTCATAGGACGGATCTGTGAGGTCATAGTATTGAGACTTCTCTGATCGCTGCACACTACAGAATGACAGTAATGTATCAAGGTGTCATTGTTATTGTACTATAACTCTATAACCTTACATTTTTATCAAGATAAATTAGCGTCAACCGACTCGAAATAATAGATTCCGATCTGAAATATCCTTTAATTTCCTTTTCATTCTTAGCATGGTTGGCTGTTCATAATTCCATGGAGGCGATATTATTACGTCTCTGTCGTATAATTATACCATGAATGTTTCATGACGCCCGCACTCCGAACGCCATCGAATGCCATGCGTGTGACGTGAAGCTCAAGTGAGCCCATTCCATGCAGGACCGCTATACCCCGAACACGCAGCGGACGTGGCCAGGAGATCTACGCGACTTGCTATTCTACTGATATAGCGTTACTGAATGCTAATGTACTTCTGAATGGGTACTTCAATTGATACATTACAACATATAAAGTAAGTAGGTACATAAGTATATGCAACATGTTTTGAGTAGGTAGTTACATAAATTGAATTGCTTCAAAATAGCTATGACACATGCAGTATAGAGCTTATTATTTGAAAGTAGTGCGAATGTATTCAGAGGAACACAAAGCCATTGGCAGTTAATGTGGACAATAAATAGTCGCGTTGCGGGCCAGGTGGAGACTGTTGACAGCTGGCAGCAGCGCACAACACATAGTGCATATGTACAGAAGGCTCACATGACAGCACGAGATACGGAACAGTCGCAGATTGCACGCGCATTGTGGAGTTGGAGCTACCGGTCTTTAAAAGTACTGAACCTTTTTTACCTGGCTATTGTGTGGCCCCTACCCCTCCCGCCGCCCTCCCCTGCACAGCAAGGATCTCCAGTAGCCCTCCCCCTGTACTCACGACGTCACGACACTCCGGAGCCCCCCAGCCCAGCCGCCTGACTAGCGCATTGTGCGCACAGAGGACGTCGCGAGTGCGAGGACGTGCCGTTTCCGACTTACAGGACCAACGCTACGGACACCGTTCTTAATTACGATATCAGGAATTCCCGATATACAGGGTGATCATAATAGTGAAATCAAAACAAAAACAATATAGATTCCTTATACCCAGGGAAATCTTCGGATACCCTGGGTATGATAAATATTGTTTTTATTTTTTTATTAAGGCCGTCACAGACGTAGCTATAATATATATTAATATATCTTGCTATATCTATCCACATATTTCAGTGACGTAATAATATAAATAAAATATATATTACTAGCTTTCGCCCGCGGCTTCGCCCGCGTGGAGTTCGGAAATTTATTATCCCACGGGATCGTACTACCGGGATAAAAAGTATCCTATATGTTAATCCAGGTTATAAGCTATCTGTGTGCCAAATTTCATGCAAATCCGTTCAGCCGTTATTGGGTGATCCAGTAACAAACATCCAAACATTTATAATATTAGTAAGATAATAATAATTATCTACACTATAATATAATATAATAAATAATATAATCTATAAATCTTTCCTCTTTATAATATAATAATATTATAAAGAGGAAAGATTTGTATTTTTGTGTGTATGATTGTAATGAATAAACTCAAAAACTACTGCGCCGATTTCAAAAATTCTTACTACATTCACCCTGAGTAACACAGGCTATATTTATTGCTAGAAAAGATTAGGTATCCTTACTAAAACTCTAGTAACGTAACCCAAGGTGTAAAAAAAAATACCATAAAACATCTTTCGTCGCATGCGCTGCGGAATTTATTGATGATAGAACAAAAGTTTGTTCTACAATATTAAAGAACATATCAATAACTACAAAAAACCCCGCGATACTATATGTCCAACTATCATCGTTATGTCACAATAACAACTTTTTACATTTTAAAAGTTGATAGAAATTCCGAACAAAATTTGACCATGTTATTCATACTTCTGTTTAAATCCTTATCCAAATAAATCATATTGATTTCAAGACTGTTTCAATTAATGTAGATTACTTTTTGAATTGTTCAAATCGGCTATTCCATTCAATAGATATTACGAATTTAAAAAGTCATAGATATAGAAAAGGCGCCGCCGCGCCGCGCCGTCTCGGACGTAATCCAGTATAAACTCTGTATGTGATCGTATAGCTTTTGTACACGACGAAGCTTGCTTAACCCCGCGTCTTATTTAAAAGCGACCGACGCGCGAATACACGATCGGTCGAACTTTTGTGTTCGGTGAACCTGAACGCGTGGTCGCGCCGACAGAGGGCGCTTTCCGGTTTTCCGAACAAAAAGTGTTATATACACGCGACCGATCGCGTATTCGAGCGGCAATCGCTTTTAAATAGTACGCGGCCTAACACAGATGCTCTACGAAATATGTATCTTTGATGAGGAAAATAATCTTCTTCTTTTCACGTGGTAAGTGTCTTACCTGGTGTCAGTGTTTCAATGCCGCCCATGGGCCTCTGACTTGGCTTCACATGCCGTCGAGAAATATCTCTCAGGCATGCCGGTTTCCTCACGATGTTTTCCTTCACCGTTTTTGAAGCAAGTGATAATTATACAATACGCACATGAAAAGTCAGAGGTGCGTGTCTTGGGTTCGAACTTGAGACCTATGACTTGGCAGTCTGACGGTCACCACTAGGCTATCACTGGTAAACAACAGTAACAGTATAATAATATTATGTAGGTACACGGATCGAGAGGGTTAGTCATATAATAATCTATATATATAAAATATTATCAATAAACGTGTTGCTAAGCGCAAAACTCGAGAACGGCTGGACCAATTTAGCAATAATTGCCCGGAAAAACGTAAAAACCCCACTATTATTTTTCCAAAGCTTATTATTTTCCGAGTGACTAATAACTTAAAAGTCGACTAAATGTTTGCAACAAATAAAATAACTTGCCAGCGATTAAATATTTTCGCGACTATACATATTATGTAAGGTTCAAAATTAAAGGTGTTATAAAAACTAAAAACTAGCAGCTGCGTTTAGGTAGCAAATAAACTATACCAATCAAATAAAATATTAGGCGAGGAGCTATAAATAATGACTTGGCGACTAATAATGTTAGTAGGGTGGCAAAGATAGGGTCCATATTGGCTCAACTAAAGTTCTTTACCCGAAATTGTTCTTCCTAACGATTTGTAATCCGAATGATCACTCTTCCTAAAATTTTTCATCCTAAAGTTTTCATTCATACTATTTGTAGTGCTACCGGCGATGTTCATAACACTCATGTTTCCGAAAATTGTAATTAATAATATCATTAATGTAAATATATTTAAACTCCTACTGTTTTTTATCATAACGCTTTTATCCCTAAACATAATTACCATAATATTTTCACTCATACTCAGAAAGAAACATTTACCAAGTGTTATAAAAAATATATGTGGGTAGAAGATGATATTTATAGTTTTAATTTGAGGGTTTGATTATTTATTATTTGGGGGTATGCTTTACATAACCTACTGTGTTGTGTCTATTGCTAAGTTCATGTCGGTGTATTATCATTATTACGTGCATGTTTGTGTTAATGCTTTATTAATATGGAGGAAAATTATTTAAAATCATTTAAAACCAGTCGCGGAGGATTAAAATTAGACGTACATGGATTTATATATGAAAAAAACCGAATAACAGTGGATAAACAATATTGGGCGTGTGAATTAAGAAGCAACAAAAAGTATAAATGTAAGGCGAGATTAATCACTACTTTCGATAAGGAAGTCAATAAGTATAAATTGCTGGAAGGTCCGCACCAAGAACATAATCATGAACCAGATGCTTTAAAGGAAAAGGTTTGTTTTTAAACTATTTCTTGTGATTACAAAACGGTTCCCTATCCATTTGCATAAAAACTTTAGACATAATATAACATGGCATAATTTTGTTTATCCTAATTATATGTACGCATAACTTAATCAAATTCTAAAGCATAAATTTGTTTACGCATAATGATCATGACCATGCATGCAGCAGGCATGCAGCATGCAAGCAAGCATGCAGCATGCAACATGCAGCAGGCATGGTTTCTGTCACGGCTCCGGCGCTGTGGGGCTCCGGCGATCCCACGCGAGCTGCTTGTCGCAGATGTGTTTAACGCTTACCACCGTAGCTTCGGCTTGCTGGCCGGCTATAGCCGGCCAGCCTCAGCCTCGGCGGCGGGCGTTAAAACCACCTGCTCCTCAGCTCGCGGGCCGCCTCGCCCCTCCGCGCCTTCGCGATTTTAAATAACACTCTAGGGGTAGGGCAAACAAGACTACGTGGAGTCGATTTTGCAACGATTCGTTTCTTGGGGGCACTATGAAAAAAATACTTAGAAAAATTTCGCGACCAATTTCGATGTAGCGCTCGCTCGGCTCGCGCGTAGTTGGTCACAGTTCTAACCTTTTTTTTTTTTTTTTTGTTCCAGGGTGGAAAATCCTCATGGATGTCCTCCGCCCTGGGGCGGGCGGAGGGGTCTGTCAGACTCTTACTGACTAAAAACCACCCCGGTGTTCCGACTCACACCTACGCCGGGGGTCGCGGGAACGAAAGAATCTTCCGCAACCCCCGGCCGGTGCCGGCCCGCCACTGCGGGCCTCCTCTCGGGTCAGGGGGGGGAGTGAGGTGTTTGACTCCCCCCGCGACGTCTCAGAGGGGCGCGCGTGGAACACTACGCGCCGCCACCTCGGGTCCTGATGTGTGGGGGGCGACGGACGTCCCCGAGTCCGTCGCCCCTGGACCCATTTAGGGGGGCCGGAAGAGGGCGTTATCCGCCCTCCGCCGACGCCCGGTGCGCCTGCTGCGGGCCGGGTGAGTGGACGAGATCTCCCTCTCCCTTTCCGCAGCCTCCTTCTGCGAGACGACCGTCTCGCAGAAGGCGACCACCGCGTCCCAGGACTCGGTGCCGCCGACCATAGCGTTCACTACGGCCGGCAGCGACAAGTCACTGCCTACTCCTGAGATGAGGGCACGGCGCGGCTCCTCCCAAGCGGCACACTCTGCCAGCGTGTGCCGCGCCGTGTCCTCCCGGCAGTCGACGCAGTGGTGACACCGGGCGTCCGGCTCCCTGTTTATGCGACACAGGTACTTCCCGAAGCAACCATGCCCCGAGAGCACCTGCGCCACCCGAAACGACAGGGAGCCGTGCCTCCTCCCGAGCCAGTCACAGTTCTAACCTAACCTAACCTATGGATATCTTTGCAGGTACACACCGCTATAAATAAAATTAAAGAAGACGCTTTAATTAATAAAAACAAGAAACCAATTCATATAATTAGTGAGTGCGAAGCAAGCACTTCCTCAAGTGTACGTGCTAATATGCCAACAAACTTGAACTTGAGACAAGTAATATATCGTCAAAGAAACAAAAAAGAAAAAAATACAGAACCTGATACTATTAACTTTGAAATAAATCATAATATTCTACAATTGGACAACGATATGATCTTAATTGATGAAAAATGGCATGAAACAAAGAGAATAGTATTATATACAACTAAACAATTTCTTACTTTTTTATGTGCTTCCACTTATTTAATAATGGACGGAACATTTAAAGTCGCCCCAAAATTATTTCAGCAAGTTTACACAATACACGGCTGTATTAACACGAAAACGTTTCCTTTAGTTATAGCATTGTGTACAAATAAAGACAAAAGCACATACGACAAATTGTTCTCATCTTTGATCGAGTATTGTCAATCATTAAATTTGATTTTATCGCCAAAATACATATTAATGGATTTCGAAAAGGCGTCACAGTTAAGTGCCAAGTATAATTTTGAAAACGCAGTGTTAAAGGGTTGTTATTTTCACTCGGGCCAAATTTTATATAGACAAGTGCAAAGTCGAGGTTTCCAAAAACTATATGGATCAAGCGAATCGTTTTCATCAGAAATCAAATGCATTTTAGCACTTGCATACCTACCAGCAGAAGAAATTCCCACATATTTTGACGAATGGCAGCAAAATATCTCTCCCGAAGCAAAAGTGATAGCAGAATGGTTTGGTGAAAATTATATATGGGGTACCAGTTCTTCACCACCTAAATATGAACCATGCTTATAGAGCACGTATGTTTTAAACGAGGAAAACGTACCACGTACTCAAAATAGTGCTGAATCATGGCATAATCGTTTTCAACAGTTCGTAGATCAGCACCACGCACGATGTTATTTGTTATCTAAGAAAATTATTCTAGAATTACAACATCAGGCTGCAGGAATCCAAAAACATCTTAACGGGGCTCCCCCTGCCGCCAAGAAAAGAAAATACAATGACAAATATAATAGAATTAAATATATATTGAATTTTAAAGCAAAATACACCAATAAAAGTGATTATTTGAAAGCTATAGCCGCTAATATTAAACTAATTTAATTGAAATGAGTTTAAGACAACATGTATTTAACTACTTGTACCATGGTACTATTATTCTTAAACTTTATATATGTTATGTGAAAATAAAGTTCGCAAAATTAATGTATATAATACTGATTATTATGAATAAAAAGAAATCTAAACAAAAAAGATATGACTTTGAATAATAGTATAAAAGATGGTTATGTTGAGAAAATATAGGGAAACAAATAAAAGTATAATAGATGTTTATTGCTACTGACATTATGAAGTTGAATGCTTCGGAATTATGAACATTAGAGACAGAGTAGTTAGGAATTGTGATTGTTAGGATGAAAAATGTTAGGAAGAACATTTTCGGATTTCCAATTATCGGAGTTGAAAATGATGGACAGACTAGCCTAAAATAACCAAAAAAATAACTTTGAACAAATACGCGTTATAATTTTATTTGCTTTGCTTTGAGAAGAAGATAAGTTTGTTGCTTGTGATTTCCGACGTTCTGAGAAAAAAATTAACTCAAAATAATGTTAAACTTTCAGACTTGTATGGGAAACGTTAAAAAAGACTGTCCGCTACAAAATACAGAAATCGCAAATAAATCTTTACATAGAGTTATTTTTAAACCAACAAACAATCTAAATTTTGTTCTCAAATCAAATAAAATTTTATCGCGTATTAGTTCGAAATTTGAAATTCCATTGTTTTTCATTTATTTTAGGTATCGGTATCCATCGTAAAAACTAGGTTGGGGTCTCATTTCCTACGAAATGTAAGGGAAAAGTTTTTTGCATTTTCTGTCTTTTCTAGTACTCAAACCTCAGTTGGCCCAATAGAGTTTTTGATCCTTATAGAAAGCAGGATCGATTGACATTAAAAAAGTTTATGTGAAAACTGCCCATTTTCTTGCTGTTTGTACATTTTTTCAAAATCTGTGAACGCAGGTCCAAACGTTTCAAAAAGACAAGGACAGTCTCTTAAGACCGTTTTCCTGTAGCTACAACGGTTTAGGTAACTGCCCTTACTGCCCCATCTCGAAAATCTAGCGTGTATAATATTATAACTACACTCGAGAGCAATGAATCCGGGTCACTTAAAGAATCCTAAAAATCTCGGAAACTAAAAATGCTAGGTTAATGCAATAAATTGTATTTAATAGACAATGTAATACTCCTTAAATGAAGGTATTAAAACTTCTTAGTTATTGTAAAGTTATATCATAAAAAAATCAAATTTGAAAAAGGGCCACTTTCGAAGATGGAACTACGAAATTACAGCATTTGGTTTTGCTTTTGTTTGTAATCTGTCATTTATGTGGGTACATAAACCATGTTGATAGTGCTCTATATTCATTATTCAAGCTGAAATTATGTCGCTTACGCCTGAAGAATGCACCAGAATACTTACAATGCTGGAAACCGGCCGGAGTCAGCGCGATACAGCCAGGACTGTCGGTGTGTCGCTGTCAACAGTACAAAGAGTTCTCCGACGTTACGAAGAAACTGGTTCTAACCTACGCAGACCAGGAACGGGCAGAACCAGGTGTACTACAGCACGAGAAGACCGATACTTGGTGAACACCATGCTTCGAAATCGCTTTCTCACAGGAACTGAACTCACAAATCAGTTTCGACGCCTCGGAGGAAGTAACCCAAGTGCATGGACAGTAAGACGTCGGCTTGCTGAATCTAACTTAAAACCCCTTAGACCTGCAAACGGCCCTAAACTGGAGCGTGGGCATCGTATTTCAAGACTAAGATATGCCCAGAGCCACGTAAATTGGAGTATTGAAGATTGGTCAAAAGTTATGTTCTCCGACGAATCAAAATTTATGCTCTACAAGCACGATGGAAGACACAGAGTGTATCGAAGACCAGGGGAAAGATTCAAGCAAGCATGCATCGAAGAAAAAGTAGCCTACGGTGGTGGGTCTGTACTTGTGTGGGCCGGAATTTCTTCTGAAAGTCGCACAGAGCTGGTGATCATAGAAAACGGCTCTTTAACTAGCGTAAGATATGTGGAAGAAATCCTCAATGATCACGTTGGTCCATTTATGGTCAATTTAGGTGAGGATGCTATATTTATGCATGACAATGCCCGACCTCATACAGGTAGGATTGTGAATGACTACCTTCAAGAGATGAACATTACTCGTATGGAGTGGCCAGCGCGCAGCCCGGATATCAACCCGATCGAGCATGCTTGGGACGAGCTAGGCAGATGCGTAAAACAACGAAACCCTCCCCCAATCACGCTTCGTGAGCTCAAAATTGCTCTCACAGAGGAATGGGAGAATATTCCCCAAAATCGTATAAGGAACTTGGTGTACAGCATGCCAAACCGCGTAAACGCAGTAATGGAAGCACGAGGAGGCAATGCGAAGTATTAAAATTCAAGAAAATCGTAATAAAGTTCAAAAATTTCATGTTTCCTATTTTTGTTTTAAGGAGAGATCAGCAGTTTTTTTCTTTATGTAATTTTGTGTTAATAAAATGTATGGTGACTCATATTTTTTTTACTTTCATTTAAGGAGTATTACATTGTCTATTAAATACAATTTATTGCATTAACCTATCATTTTTAGTTTCCGAGATTTTTAACATTCTTTAAGTGACCCGGATTCATTGCTCTCGAGTGTATGTCTGCGATGGCCTTTTTGGGAACCGCTTAAAATCTTAATTTTTACATGGCTTTTACACATACATATTTGTTTTGCAATTTTCATTGTTATGGACTATTCTTTCAGACATAAAATAATCATCTTGCTATCATTAATTCAAGTGTAGTGGTATGTAGCCCACACATACACTCAAATATAAAATTTAAAAAAATAAATATAACTTGAAAACTATGAAGCATTGCGGAACATGGGGTATTTTCGGTTACCTGTGGGCATGAGGAATCAATTTTTTTTTTATGACGCCCCTATTTCGTCCAGCCTGTATTTATAAATATTTTTCTTGTAAACATTTTGCCCTTCTTTTATAGGGCCCACCTCCAGTACATTACGGACACGGAATGCAGCGAGTGGTATACAATCGTTATAAGGTATAATGTTACCGTTTGTCAAGGCAAACGGTTAGAAAATGACATTTGAACTAAACACTGGCTTTCATAAATGGAAAACATTTTTGAGCTTATGAAGAAAATAATGTCAAATATACTTAGCGAGGGACCGTGAAAGCTTCTCAACTTTAGCCGAGAGCCGAAATACTTTCCGCTACTTTTTAATCTTTATTGCACTGTGCTTATCTACGTTAAGACGAGTGTTTATGAAAATAATTTCTTTAATGGCATTGTAATGTTTTTATCACCTACTTAGAAAGAATAATTATATAATCCATTAGTAGATATTTCGAGCTTCTTTTATATCACCTGTTCAATTATTAAGGTGAATTGGCAGTAGGAGCACTTACAGCCGCTAAATTATGCATAGACTAAAATAAGGTATAAAATAGAATATAATATTGAAAACTTCTTGGAAAATTGATTAAACTCACCAGTTTATTTTAAAGGGATATTTATTTATACTTTGTACTAGCTTTTGCCCGCGGGTTCGACCGCGTGGATGGCGGGGAATATCCTACGGGTACGTAGGTACCACGTCGGTAGTACCTACTTAAAAGTAATCTATGCGTTAATCTAGATTATAATTTTTGACGTGAGGAGCGAGACCCTGCCGCTGTTATTAGTTCTCCTCTCGTCCTCACGACGAGAGGAGAAGTAATAACAGCGGCACGGTTCAATCCATCAGGTTAAGCTACGCTTGCATGGGTGAACACACCCATCCACAGACCAACCCGGCAAGCGTAGCTTTTAACATACCGAGACTCCTCCTAGCTTCGTAAAGCACGTTAAGCCGCTGTTTCCGGCGGTCATTCGTGGATCTTTGACCGTCGTTACGGGTCGTCAGAAGCCCGAAACTCCGACACCCCACATCATCCCCACTTTAATGTAGGGGAGGTACCCTCAAAACCTTTTTTTTCATGATTTAATTTTACCACTTTGTCGGCGTGATTAATATGTATACCCTTTGCCAAATTACAGCTGTCTAGTAGTAAGAGTCTCTGAGCTAAGCCGCGGACAGACAGACAGACGAACATGGCGCAACTATAATTGTTCCTTGTTGACTAAGGAATCCTAAAAACTATATCCTTGTAGCAATTAGTATTTTCAAACATTTGTACAGTTTTCATTTCGTTACTATTTTATATGTATAGATTATTTCTTCCTTCCATAGTCGAAGTTTTAGTTCCCTGAACAAAACCGCCTCATATATTTCGAGAATCTCCTTTCAATAAAAGTTTCCTGTTTATTCCAATCATGGTCACCTCAGCGTTCGCAATGCGGCTATTTTTGAAGTTGAATGCGGAAAAAGGACAATGCAGTAAATGCAGTGAGTGCGGTGGCACACGACAATGGTCGACCAATAAACACGCTGCGACAATGTGCGGCCTTGTGAGTGGTGCGGTCGGCGTGCGGCCGCGGTCAGTACCTCTGCTAGAACGATGTAACTGATATGCTGGTGTACTTTCGCTATTCACGAGAATACTTGGCGATGATTTCATGATGATGTTTCAAGAATTCCTGACCCTTTAAGGCTTTCATTTATTTTTATGATCAAGATGAGGTACAGTTTAATACATGTTTCTCTAACTCGGTCAAATAAGAACGTGCATTAAAAAGTTTGTGTTGTAAATAGTGTGGCTATGTGGACAGTTACCTGCAACGCATCCATGGCGGCCTCGTGCGCGCAACGGCCGCTAAAGGTGGGTGACTCACCTCACAGCCAGATTCAATTACCTCGCTATGAAGCCGTTCGGAAAACATTATTAACTGCAGGTAGGAAATAAAATTTTGAATAAAGTCTGGACCTAAGGATTTGATCTCGCCCGGGAGGGTGAACAAGTGGTTCCTGTTGATTGATGACCCTGATCCGAGCGAGAGTGACGCGGCCGTGAGGCGCGGGCGACGGCCAGCGTCGTCGTAAAACTTTAACAGCCGGTATAAAGTGCCCGTAATTCAGATCCGTGCCCGCCCGTGTCGCGCCCGTCCCGCGCCCGGCCCGCACCCGCGCCGTTCGCGTCCCACTTCTGTTTGATCCAACCCGGTTTACGATAATTGTGCGCGCAAACAAATACACAGCGTTGATTAATACGGCGTCGTTAAACATTGTTTAATGAAGAATTCGTGGAAAGCTAGAGACAATAAACTGAAGAAACAGATTGTATACACTAATTGATGTTTCTTCGCGTATTGAGTTGTTTTATCCGTGTGATTTACGAAGAGTACCGCAGTACTGCTCGGCGGCAGTAAATCTGTCGGTAGCGCGGGTATAAGACGGAACAGTAAAAGCGCTCGTGTACTTAACTGGTGGAGCCGCCTCCCCGGTTTACTTTATAGTTCCCTTTCAATATGAAAGGCGACTAATAATGTACTATACTAGAACTTATTATCTAAAACCCATTTCATCAATACTCACCGTATTGATGAACTGGGTATTGCTTGCTCACACGTTATTGTCTGAGTTGCTATCAGCCGACATCTCTCACGAGTAGTCACGAGATACGAGAAACTCGAGGATACTGCAAGCTGCAACTCACACTCGGTTTTGTATTTTCCTTAAAAAACGTTTTGTTTTTGCCGTGTTTGAGAAATTGCTGGGCCAAACACTGTTTTAGGCTAAATGTTTAGGTTAAAAGTCGTAGTTTTCACGTAATTACCGCATTATTTTAATAAGTACCTAACAAGAGTTTCACTACGTTGCAAAAAAAAATTAAACGACTTCCCAAAAAGGAGGAGGTTCTCAATTCGGCTGTATTTTTTTATTTTTTTAAATGTTTGTTACCTCATAACGCTTCGTGCAGACCAGCGCGACGCGACAGCGCAACGCGACACCGGTTATTGTTATACCGTCAAGTTTTCTTAGAAATTGTATTGTTCGTGTCGCGGCGCGGCGTCGCGTCGCGCTGGTCTGTACGAGCTTTAACTCCGTCATTTATGAACCGATTTGAAAAAATCTTTTTTTATTTGAAAGGATATACTTCATGATTGGTTCCATTTTTATCAAAATTCAGTTCTGATGATGGAATCCATGAGGAATTGAGGGAACTCCTCAAATATTATAGGCATGTACACATAGCGATTTTGGTATTTTCAGCAACAAGTTAAGCATATGCATTCAGAAAGTATTAATTGGTGAAGTGGAACTGATGAAGAAGACCATAGATGGCCACCACAATTTCTCAATGAAAATATTTCGCGAGTGCCGCCATTTATGAACCGATTTGGATTTTATTTTTTTTATTTGATAGGATATACTTCCAGATTGGTCCGATTTTTATCAACATTCAGTTCTGATGATGGAATTAATGAGGAATTGAGGGAACTCCTCAAATATTATAGGTATAGGTATAGCGATTTTGGTATTTTCGACAACAAGTTAAGCATTTGCTTTCAGAAAGTATGATTTGGTGGAGTGGAATGAAGAAGACCACAGATGGCCACCGGAACTACTCAATGATAAGTATTTTACGGGTGGCGATAAGATATCTCGATTAAAATAATTAAGCGACTATGAAGCACATTCTGATGAAAATGGTACCATCGAACTGTTCTGAAGTTGAAGCCGGAAGGACGGCACCGGAACTCCGTCAATGTATCCTAGCCGTGTTTGGGCTTATTGGAATTGTCATGAGATGCACTCTGCCTATAAATGATTAATGGTAGTATCCCGGCATCAAATTGCGCTACTTGAGTCGTATGCTATGTGTGGCCTTGATTGTCAGCCGACAGATTTTGTATCCTCGTTATTTCCGTCAATGATCCTGTCGTCGTGTGGTCGCTTTAATAATTTTCTGGCGTCTAATTCTGATAACACTATGCCTTCCAAACTTCTGACACGACTAACACGACGTATAGGTACATGAGCTTTAGCAAAAAAAAAAAAAACCAAGGTCGATCACAGATCTTTAGAGGGTGGTACTCTGTAATTTATAGACTGTGACCGCCCTGCTTAATATTAGAGGTAGCATACGACGCTTCACATCTCCGTAACCCCTTGCCGCCTGGAACGAAGTGCTTGTTGGTGGTATGGGTATCACTTTGAAAACTATAAATTAGCATAGGTATATTTTTATTGGATGAGAGGATTGCAATGAAACAAAAACTAAATGTTACATCCTGATTATATTCTAGGAAATAAAATTTTAATAGGACTGTAATTAAATTTAAAACATGTTATATCTGTTAAATTGTATGTAGTAAAATGTATTCATTAGTACCATTTTGGGGCAAAAGACGTCCCAGAGATGCAAAAAAAAATTACGCCCTTTCTACACTTTCAAGCCAGTTTCGAAAAATGTATGATTACATCTTTATTATTACCTAGATAAGTTTATACCACGTTTTCTAAACCAAATGAATAAGATCTTTCATACAAACTGGATCCCCCCTTTTCACCCACAAAGGGGTTAATTTAAATCAGTCCACTTTGCCCCACCAAGTCGCCCCACTGGTCCAAAGTGAAATGCCTAAAATTTTCAGTGGAATCTGCCCCACTAGTTCGATTTGGTGGGGCAAATTCCACTAGTCTAAAATCTTGATGGATTACTTGCCCCAAAAAGTGTTATTTTTGAAAAATCTTTTGATATGTTTCCATTATTCGAATGGTAAACTAAATTATATGGAGTAGGTACAACAACTAAAAAGTAAAAAATAAAAACTTTTTTACAAAAAAAAAAACAACCGACTTCCAAAAAAAACACTAATATAACTTTTTTACAAAACAAAAACTACTGAATTCCACAAAAATACACTTAAAAGTGAAAAATAACTTTAATTTCGGAAGTCGGTGGCAAAAACGAAAACACAGAACCATCTAATATTATACATTAAGATGGTTCGCAGTAAGAAGGTTGAAGCCGTGATATAGTTATATATCCTTAGGGAAATAGTTATGAATCGCTTTCATATATTACGGTATATTTTGCTATACCTATACTTAGTATAAAATATTTTCGTTTTTGCCACCGACTTCCGAAATTAAAGTTATTTTTCACTTTTAAGTGTATTTTTGTGGAATTCGGTAGTTTTTGTTTTGTAAAAAAAGTTATTTTTTTCGAAATTGGTTCCTACGTCTGAATTATTTCAAATTGTGACACTGATTGTCCTGCCAATAGAAACACCACTGGTTGCGGTAGCCTATACCCTCTGAAATAATCTTATAGTTGGAAATGATTGTTTGTTGATGATAGTTCAAGGCGTCGCCGCGCGCCGGTCCGGTCGAACGGCCCGCGCCACACGGTTCGCGCGCCGCCGATGATGGACATGTTATGGTTACACAGAATGTTAGCCACCTGTTCAGTGTAATGAGCAGCGCGCTGCAGTGCAGACGGGCACGGCCAGCAACAGACAGGGCAGGACGCTAACGAGACAACGTCTGCTACGTATCTGGGTGGAGCGGGGTGCTCAAACTTTCTTTCGAGAGCAATCCGATTGCCGATCCACGTTGCCGAGAGCCATTTTATCATACTGTATACCTACATCACGCTACAAAAAGCGTTATATTGAATCAGCAGGAGGAATTATTATCACAACGGTTGGCTACCTCACTAGATGTTGCTGCGCGTACTACTGATACCTAAATTTTTCAGGACACGTACGGAATACGTAGAAGTGAACAGTTTACCACAGCAGGCTTCACTTACTATAATTTGTACATACAGTGCGTTGGCGTGAAGTTTGAGTATCACTGAACTAGTCTAGTTCTGCAGTATATCTGACTCGTGTTACTTTATCTAGCTAGTCCAGACAAATGTTTGTGCTGGAGAGAAGTTACGAGCCACGCCGGCTTTAATTATACAAATATGACCTAAGTTATTAGTTGCACGAAGATTTATTTTATGCACCTAGTCTTACTTTACGTGTTTATGGTGATTAAGTACTACATTTGTGTTTGAGAGTGATATTCATATTATGATGTAATGATGTAATAGTAGTTCTGCAACGATTGAGTGGACGCTGTTAACTGATATTTTAGGTATGTTATGTAGGATAGTGTTTTAAACCTGTATCTACATGTTCTAACCATTGCACATTTTTCTAATTTAAATTACGAATATTTTATAGAATTTTGTATGCCTTCCAACGTACATCTACTGTATGCAAATTATGTACCCGTTTCAGCGACTTTAATACCGTGTATCTCCCACGTGCGCCCGCGCTGGAGAACACTCCTGCGCAAACATTCTGTTACCCACACGTCCTAAACGGTACATCACCGAGCTATAGGATATTTACACTAATCATGCGCGTAGGATGTACAACAGGAATGTATACAGGGTGGACTTTTGAGATGAGGCATTAACGACAACTACCTTAACCGTTGTAGCTACAGGAAAACGGTCTTATGAGACTGTCCTTAACTTTTTAAGACATGTTGATCTGCATTCATAGATTTAAAAAACAATGTACAGTCAGCAAGAAAATGGGCAGTTTTCACAAGACTACTAGGAAAGTCAGAAATCACAAAAAACTTTTTCCAGACAATTCGTGGGAAATGAATGAGACTTTTCAATTGTTTGATCTCTGAATTTATAGGCTTACTATAAATTCAGTCCAATCAAGTTTCGCCTCATTTGCTAGCGCTCAGGCCTAAGCTTTCGATGCCAAACTACTCGTACTTATAGTCATTAATATAGAAATAAAATGTTATTGCCATTTCCATGTACAAGCTTGAGGCCAGTGATAGTTAACAGAGAACAATGTTTGTTACAAGACGAATAATCATGATAGTGGGTATCATCTGAGTGCTTTCTCGTCCGCGACTCCGTGCAGGGCCGCACACCACACTGCAGCGCAGCGCGCCGCGCCCGCGGCGCCGGCGAACTTTCCACAAAGCGGTATGAGAAAGTCAGGGCTCGTGAGCCATAACTCGATTAGCTTTAAACCACTATGTAGACAAATTCAGAAACCCTACAGGCTACACCGCTGAACTTGCAGTTTCTAGGTGCGCATGGTTATAAATTCTACTACTTATCATTAAATGTTGGTGCTGATGATATGCTGACTCGATGAGAAAGTCAGGAAGTCGGAAGAGGGTTGGTCGCTCCGGTGACGCATCTTATTTCGCCTTATGCTAACGCAATGTACGCCAGTTACGCTACCTACCCTTTTCTCTTTCACAACCCCTAATATTCCTCCCTTATACAGTTGCACCCTCTGTTTACCCTATTCTAGCTCCAGTTAACAGTATCTCGTTTATTATGCGCCAGTTCTGAGTAGGTTTTCTGTCTTTTCCTGAATGTTCTAAGCTCGGTAGCTTTGTAGGCAATTTCATTTGAAGTCGTCACTGTGCTGCGTTCAGGCTCGCTCTCACCCAATTACTACACAAAAGTGCCTATTACGCACTGTGGCCACCATTGACATCTACTCTAAATTACCTGATGCAGTAGAAATCATTTTATTGCAGCATTCGATACAATTTAGGTAGGTACTGAATGTAAATAAGGAAGTAAGCACTGCATTATATTCATAACACTAAAAACGTCAAGATTATTATGACACAGTATGTAACACTGTCGGTGCACTGGTTCGCTCCTTCGACATTTCTAACTCATACGAAAGCGACTGGTGTACAAACACATTGTAGTATCGTCGGCAACGTCGATGGGTTATCTTGTAAAATTAATATTTCCTTTATGATTGAGTGTCGTGAAGTGACACGAGGTCGCGCGTCTCGTCGTCCACCGTACAGACGCGCGTCGGCACGTTATCGCCGCTGCCCGCGCGTCACGTCCGTTATCGTGTTGCGATTGTAGCAGATGTGTGTGTGTGCCGTACGGTAATTAAATCCAAGTATGTGCAATCATCTCCTCGAGTCTTCGCCTCATCAATGTATAGTATACAATTATGCACTATAAAGTATGTTCCAATCAATTTACTTCTAGTAAATAGCAATAATATAAAAAAAAAAATACGTGTGGCACTCGAGGACTGCCGCGGTAAAGCTATTGCATAGCATATATTCAAAAATAAGAAGATAATATTGTTGATTTAAAAATTTTTTTTTTTTAAATACCCCTATACCCCCCCCCTAAATCGCAGAATTTACACAACCGTCAATGACGTCTGCCCTCACGCGTCTGCCCGCGTTCGGGTCGCGCACTCGGCGATCGCGCGTCATTGCCTATCCCGCCCCTCCACCCTCGTTCTGCGCGCCCGCCGTCGACTCATCGCAGGTCATTCTTATCGTTCTAACTTTTAAAATATTAGTCCAAATTACTTAGTGTAAAAGACAAATTTTATCTACATTAAATACCGAAAGCGATGAAGGTATTTATTTTGATACGAATTAACTAAATACTTTAAAATATGCAACTTAAAAAAAGTATTCAATTTAAATGTATTTATAGCTCACTATTTTGGCTATAATGGCTTCCACATAAAAGGTAGATATATGCTGTCGCGGACTTTTATTTAGAACTCTTTAAGACAAACAACCCCACAATACATTCTTTTCATGTAACTCCAGCGGTTTAGGCAGCGCACGCAAAGATAGATCTCAGAGGGCAGGATTTTTTCCGACTTACTGGATACTTATCGTTATATTATGGCTAAATCACATAAAATCTTTATAAATTGTAGCCTATGTGTTATTCTGATATATAAGCCACATTACTGTAAAGTTTCATTAAAATCCGTTCGGTAGTTTTTGCGTGAAAGAGTAACAAACATCCATCCATCCATCCTCACAAACTTTCGCGTCAGGTTTTTTTTTTCGTTACGGAATTTCTACATTCGGTCGCCGCGCTCAGAGTCTCCGATAAAAGCTATGCAATAGCTTAAAAAACAACTAAAATCTAAGATTTATGTATTATTTAGTCTACAAAGAAAAGTTACAAAAAGCACAGAACGTGTTAAGTTAAAAGGGTTGAATGATTTCTTCAATTTGTCTTTGTATTGGATCTACGTTTATAAATTGCATTCCCTAGGGAAAATAAATAAAGTGGAGTCAGTAGTGTGGTCGGTGGCGCCCCCGGCGGTGTTCGTCGACGTGACGTGATTGAAGGCATTGATTAATTGATGGACGGAACCGGAGCGCTGCTCAGCCGCACACAGTGGCCTGTGCCACATGCTACTAGAATTAATCAATTAATCAGTTTATTGGATAGTATAGACATAATTACATCTTGCATTATTTATCTAAGAAATAGCAATACCAATAACTCACAATATACATAAAATATTTGATCATGAGTGTTGTGTGCGCTAGCCAATACTTACTTGCTGGTTGTAGACGGCTGTTTTGTGTATTCACTTCAAACCCTTGAATAACAATAGTTTTTGCTCCATAACAATGTTTCACGTGTTTCTCGTAACCATAACACATTTTATTACGCATAAAAATCTGTTTGTGTGACTTTGTGTATTGCATATAATTGTACCACGACGTGAACAATATAATAAAACTCCGATAGTGTAGCCGTAGGTCCCACGGGGCCCGTCACACCACCCGCGAACCCCTGCGCCCCATCTCGGCAAGTTTGCAATCACTTGTGTGAAAATAATTAATAAGTTAATGTTAGTTCGTACAATGCCGCGGCGCGGATTGAGAGACCCTCAATAAACATTACCCTAATATATTCGATACCTACGTGTGCAGACGCAGGGCGAGAGGGGGAAGACAGGGGTAAGGTCGAGGCAAGTTGAGGGTCGACTCTTAAATTCATTCCAGTCTATTTTATATGCAGATTTAGCGCGTTTATTCCTGCAAAGCGCAACGACCCCGGAAAGGAATGTGCCACACCGGGCATTGTGAGTAAAGTTGCAAGTGTAAATTCACTTTAAATTAACGAGAAATTCCACGGCACCCTGTGGATCGAAAAAAGGCTCTCGAAGAAATAGGACCTGAAATTTTAGTGTCGGTTTTTTGCCTAAAATGGCTTCTTATGCATAAATATATCATAGGATATAATCAGGTATCTAGGCAAATTAGAAACCTTTTGCAAAAAAAAAATATGGAGCTAATGCTTATATCTCCGGAACGGAGAGAATAACCGTTATATCCTTGCACACGGTACACGGTACTTAATTTTTTCAGATTGGGTGCCGTTTTTTTAAAAAAAAAAGTCTCTACATCTCGTTATATGACGTCTGTGACACTTTAAAATTTAAGCTCCTATTTTTTCGAGACCCTTTTTTCAATCTTCAGTGCGGCAGTCTCGAAAAATTTCAATTTAATTTGCGACTGGAAGGAAACCTACAAAGTTTTAAATTAACCTAAATATGTTGGAATTAGATTTATCGAAACGTAATCTTACGAAGCTTTCGGTACTTTCTAAACAATGTACAAACGGTCGATCGTCGTTCGGTAGGCTCTCTTATGATGATATCGATAAGCTAGCGAACAACTCGTTTGCGTTCTGACGACAGCTGCAGCAGATGTACGGCTCTCTTAGCACAGACTTGGATAGCCCAGTGAAAGTATTGTAATAGCAGTCCTCGATCAAATGCGCACCAACATATATGTGCACCATTACAGAACACAGGCCTTTCTCCGTAAGCCGACTGCAGTTATAAGCACGAGGTGGCTGGCCTTCTCGTAGTTGTGATCTTTCTGCCAAGATGATAATATGATTACTACAAGATGTCTCGGAATTTGGGACGTACTGTACTGCGGTTGACGTTTTCGGAGTTTAACAATTTTATAGCTTTTGGTACACATACATTCGCGCAACAAACAGGTTCATCAATGACATGAAAGTAAAATTAAACAAATTAATTGGGAGTCGTAAGCGAAGTACAGCAACTTCTATCAACTGTTTGTCGTTGGGCGGCGCGACACGGACGTGGCACGACACAAACACAAAATAGAGAAAACGTCAGAAGGCCGGCTCCTTAGGCCCGTTGTACACACGTGTTTTGTGCCATGAAACACTACGGTTGATTCGCCGTGGGTAGGCATGGTCGTCGTGTAGTAGTGTTGTATGGATCACTATGGAAGTTTGTTGATGACACGGCAATACTACGGCACGGCACCGTCACCGTATACAGAACCGGTGGTCATGTCACATACGAGCTCACACGATTATTCTGCGGTGCAGCCAGAACGCCGCGCGCGCCGTACCGTTAAGAAACCATGCCATGTACGACGGGCCTTACAATACAACGAGCAAAAATGCACGCACCATATGCACGTCACGAGTCTACGTAAAGTATACAAACATACAGCGAGTGGAAGCGCACACGTGACTGTCATTCGCTTCAAATCTCCGTACACACGCGTATTTGTGCATTGCTTGCGCCTTTTTCGCTCGTTGCGTGGAGCCGACCTTCTGTCCTTTACCTATTTAGTAACAGCGCGGTGACACGGCGACGAGGCGGCGCAATGACGGCTGGCCCGGAAGATTAGTTTAATCTGCAGACAACACGTGCTACCCGACATGCTGCGCCGCCGCCGGCATGCTAACTCGCAGAGATACATCGTCTGGCGCCCACCTTACGTAGGTATTCCATTAATATTGTAGTGGTGTAACTGAAAATTCTCTCACAGATTGGGTTAAATACGTGATCTTTGATGACACAGCCAACAGTGAAGCTGCAGAACTCTTACGAAAGCTTGCTCATTTGGTTCATGAAGACGGAAAATAGATAAATAAGACCCAAAGTTTAAGCTTTTAATGAAACAATTAGTGTATTTAGTTTACCTAGAAAACATTCGTTAATGAGGACTAACAAAGCTTCGACTCAGCTCATCCGCAGAACATTCGCAGCCGGAGCCGACCGGTTGCACAAACAATGCGGTGCACTAAGTGTCACGTCGTGGTGAATGGCGCACGAATGGGCTTATCTGCGCCTCGAGCCGCCCGCGCTGTGAGCGTCCTCGAGCAGTTATTAGCGCAGTCAATAGAACAGTCCTGTTGCAGCTGAAGGCACACTGACGACGTTATCATCGCACAAACAGGGCACAAGAGCAGGTCCAACATGCTGATAGGGACAAAAAAGGAAACTATAGACCATCGGGACTATGTGGGAGAAGCAAACCCCATCTTACCCAAGAGCTTAGCCTCTGTATAGCTTAGCTAAATAAAGTGACCTAATTTATGAGTGCCGATGCCAACTGAAGCAATTATTAAGTTGCAATAGTAATAAAGTATAGTTTCCGTAGCGACAGACTCGTGTCCGTTCATTTTGGTTTATTATATTGAAAAACCAGACAATTCCAAAGTAAGTCTCCTGATAATCCACGTGCAGTGTCGTACTCGATTCAGTGTGGCGCTCAGTCAACCGTGAACCGCGCCTACTCGCAGGATGCCTCACGAGTCATGACAAACGTGTTCGACGCACCAATGTTAACTAATTATCACTTTTTTGATACTCAAATTATGGAAATTTACCAAGGTACTAAATTTACGATAAACAAAAGCCGAATAATGGGTTCAAAAACAAAGGCCGGTAGGTGCATGTAAAGACGGGTCGCGGGGTCCACACTAGGGCATGAACAGTGCAGGCTAGGCGCCTCGAATGGCTATGGACGCGTCACAATCTACGCGCGTGCGCATGTTGCGAACGGTCCGCGTGCACTTGCGCAATTGAAGATCACGTGCACACTACGTGCCACGAACGGTGTCGAACTACTGAGCATATCCGGCACAGGTACACGGCATGCACGCGATGTGTTCGCGAACGAGCGTTTTGATTGTATCTTGCACGTGAACCATTTGCTAACGGCTCGCGAACATATCCAAAGGTGTTATACTGTTCGTGTCCGCGAAAGGACATTAAACTTGCACGTGAAGTACTCGCTAACCGCTCGTGAACATGTCGAAAGGTGTACATACTATCTTCCTAAGATGCACGTGGACCGCAATGTTCATGCGCGTGCGCAGGTGTGGACCCGCCTTAACTCTACAGTCACGGCGGGGTATTTGTAAGCACATTTTGCCGGCGGGTCTGGCATACCGGTTGAAATGCCTCACATTCCAGTTGGCTGGCAGCCCTGACGAGGAGATTGAGGAGGTGCAGCGACCATTAGCACGCGAGTCCTGAACGCTTAGCCCTCGTTTGCATAGCGCCGAGCCGCACTGTGGATCGAAAAAGGCTCTTGAAGAAAGAGGAGCTTTAATTTTAAAGTGTTGGTTTTTTACTTAAAATGGCTTCTAATAGCCAATATTATGCATAAATATATCATAGGAAACAATTAGGTATACGCAAATTAGCTACTTACAATTTTTTGCTCCGGAACGGAGAGAATAACCGTCATATCCTTGCACACGGTGATGTAACTATTTATTTATGATTGTTTGACGTGGTACTTGATTTTTTCAAAACAAACGGCACTAAACCCCGTTATGTGACGTGTGCCAAAAGATCATAAATAAATTGTTACATCACCGTGTGCAAGGATATGACGGTTATTCTCTCCGTACCGGAAATATAAGCATTAGCTCAAACATTTTTTTTGCAAAAAAATATATAAGTTGCTAATTTGCTTACCTGATTGTATCTTATGATATATTTATGCACAATATTGGCTACTAGAAGCCATTTCAAGCAAAAACCCGACACTTTCAAAATTTTAGCTCCTATTTCTTCGAGAGCCTTCTTTCAATGCACAGTGCGCCGGTGCGTTGTAACGCTATGCACAGTGCCTTCAAGATATTCTAAGTGACATGCCTCGCGCAGAGTGATTCAGACTTCACAATCGTTTGAAGGATCTCCGATATTTGCGTTTTAACATTGGAAATACTTTTTCGAGCGCTCTGCACGCGTAGCATGAACACTGTAGAAACGAGTTTTGTCGACGGAAGAATAGACAAAATGACGGATTGTGATTGTTTAACTGTCAGATTGTCTATTCTTCCGTCGACAAAAGTCGTTTCTACAGTGTTCATGCTACGCGTGCTGGTAGGGGCCCCTTTTACAACAAAAGTGTGAAAAGCGATATTTCCATTATTTCTTAGTTAATATAGTTAATTGAGGTGTCAAAATGTTCGTATTGACGACGTCTAAAATGTACAAAAAAATAAAATTGATTTGTCATTATTACTTTTCTTAAATTATCCTTAAAACTATTAATTAAACAAATTTAGATCTTCGCAACAAGCCCTTTCATTTGAAATGTCACACGGTACTGTTAGCAAAACTTTTTTATTTTTTTTCTTATTTGCCCCCCATATACAAAATTTATTTATTTGCGGTACACGTCCGTGTTTGGTTCATAAAAATACATATGTGTACCAAATTTCAACTTAATCGATCCTTTAGATTCGGAGAAAATTGGTTGTGACAGACGGACAGACAGACAGACACACGAGTGATCCTATAAGGGTTCTGTTTTTTCCTGTTGAGGTATGGAACCCTAAAAACTGACGGAATATTCTAAAGCGAAAATAAATTGATTGATGTTTCTGCAAATCGTGCAAAAACTTTGTCACTGTTACATAACGTAGCGGTTAGAGTTATAATGTATGCAGGCGGGGGCGTGGGCGCGGGCTACTGTCTGGGGATTATAATAACATAAGTAAATAAACACTTTTTCTGGAATACCTACAGTTTACTCACACGTTATGTAACGACACGTGGACATTCTGATCAAGCATATAGCCTAGAATATAAAATAATCACGTTGACTGTTTCTAACTTGAAACAAAACTTATTTAAAACGAATCAAAGACATTCGTCGGATATAATAGCTACAAAGTTGGTTAGCATAGTTATGTCCAGAACACTTCCGTCGCTAAAAGCGGCGTACGAATATTTACATTTACATGAAAATAATAATTTATATACTACATACTTATACTATAATAAATAATACAAAACACTTAGACTATGAACATATAGATACATTAATTTAGACTCTATTACACAATATAAAATAAAACTTGTTAAACACTTCAACAACAACATTTGTATAATAAAACTAAATAAATCGAATAATAACCCTTACCCCCTGACCCTTACCCTTATAATAAAACATATTTTAGTGTATAAAAATTATAAGAGCGTCCTAAAATAGAAGAAAGCTTTTAGACAAGGGTCGCCGTAAATCAGTCTGACTGTTCGGACTGTACCTTCGAAAATGTCCGCAATTCTTTAGTGAATCTTGGATATGACCTTTCCTTGATTAATTAATCTTCCAGGTTTTATTAAACAAAGTTTTGTAATCTGGCGAGCGTCGAGAGTAGCGTATGTAAAATATTTGTGTAACTACTACTTACTAGATTATTTATTTACATCTACCTACCGTTCTTCAGAAGTTCGTGCATTAAGTATTAATATTAGTTCGTGCATTAAGTATTAATATTAGTTCGTGCATTAAGTATTAATATTAGTTCGTGCATTAAGTATTAATATTAATTTGTGTTTTTCTCATGTTATGTGATTTATATTCTTTTAGGAATAAATGTCTTAAACCAATGTCTTGGCAACGTCCCTACTTTTGGAAAAACTAATAATTGACGTAGATGATATGAGACATTTGGTTGTAGGATAATACGTTTGCAAATAGACAAAACTGATGAAGAGAGACTATTAATCTCACTGAGTTTAGACACCTTTGGTGATCAATCTCGTCGCGACGTGTATTAATCCCGGCTGTTGCTGCGAAAGCGCGACCTGGTGCCTCCTTCTTGTTACACAATCTGTAGCAAAACGACTATCAATATGCTTCTACAGGATCATTTATTGGGCCTTAATGAATTAATTGGAAACTATGAAACTTATTACTCCCAATTATTGATATTGTGATGATAGCTATCGCACAGTAGACCGTGATAACTGTAACATCCACTTAGCAACGGAATGGGATGTCGTCGTACGTCACTTTGCAAAGTGTATGTTAGGTCAATGTTATCAATTTTCGCCAAAATTCAGCAAAGTTACCCCTTGCGTCTCTCTTCGGCGCCCGCGCACGATGCTGTTCAAAACTGAATGAACGACTGCTAGTCTTATGCTCTGCTAGCCGGGAACAAGATGGAGTGATAAGAACCATTGTACATATAATTATTTAAACGAACAATTTTTGATTCAAACATAGAGTATTTCAAAATAAAATATGTGGCTTAAAACTGTATAATTAACCTCACGATATACATATATTATATTCTGCTTCATAACATGATTGGTACGATGAGGTCCCGGCGAATATTTACGCAAGCTGCTAGGAAGGTATTTGAAACAAAATCGTATTGGGTGTAGATAGTGATCTTGCACGGCGTTAACTGCTAGATTTACTAGGAAGAAAAATAGCGTGGCCAGCATGGAGCTGTAGAGCACTCGATCTACACATAGTATCGACGAGCGCGGAATGCGAGGCCGTTCGTTATCTCTGCCGCTCGGTTGCCACTACTCGTAGCTACGAATTACGACTCGTCAGCAGTCAAGGAGGTACTTTGTGGGTACATATGTACTGATGAACCGTGAGGAACTTATGGCCAGTAGGTATTTATCGTGTAGAAAATTCATCTAGTTGGTAGCCAGAGTGAATATTGTTAAAGCGGTCAGGCCGAGATTTATCTGAAATGGTGTAGGCTGAAATGTTGAGACTGCCAGTATAAAGTTTACGAAGTGAATAGTTGAGAATTACTTATGCGAACAGTGCGGTATTCTGCGTAAACAGTTCTGTGAAACAAACAAACGCATGTTAATTAATTATTTGTGGAGTAAACAGTGAGCGGATCTGCGAATGATGCGCGATCCGCGGTATAGTGCGGGCGGCAGATATTATTGCGGTTATTTGAATCAACCACAATAATGTACGTAAAACAACAAGGATTTTTTCTCTTTGTCGGAACAGTTTATAGTGGCCAAAGAATTTGCCAACAATAAACTGTTAATTTAAAACATTGTCATCATGTAGGTATACAAGCTCCATCAGATACTGACTCGACGTAGCGTTAGCGTAGCGGTAGGAGGGCGGTAGCACAGCGGTGGCGTAGCGCGACGATGGCGTAACCGTGTCGGTGGTGTAGCAACAGCGTATCGTAGCGGTAACGTAGCGTTATCGTAGCGGCAGTTCGACAATGGCGTAGTAAAATCGTGTCGTTAGCGGGGCGTTGGCGTGGCGGCTCACTCACCGTCCGCGATATCTCTACAAAAGGTTCTGGTCGGCAACAAGTGAGATTGCACTTCACAATGAGGATAACTATATCTTATTCGAGTTCTGCAGTAAAGCAATTTATTTTCTAATAATAGAATACTCTCACAGTTCAGTCTCTATAGAAAGTGCAATCAATGAAACAGAATTATAATCATCAGTAGAAGATACAAATCATGACATTAAAATAACGATGTTATTATGTAGATTTGCTCATAATCATAAGTTAATATTATAATTAGATACAGTATAGTTTGTTGACCGCGCGCATATGTCATTAGACGACACAAGCTTTGTACATACTTGAGCTGTAAAGGTTAGTCTGCACGTAATGCATTTATAAATTTGATATTAATATGATGAATAGTGATAAGCTAACTGTTCATTTTCATGATGTGAACTCATCTAAGTATATACATAAATTATAAAATTATAAATTATATTATACAAAAAATAAATAAAATATGTACAGTCTTACCACAAAAAAATAATTTAACAACGTTTAAACACGTGTTTAGTTAAACAGTGTCTAAGGAATAAACACTGCTTAAACAAGTGTTTAAAATTCGTAACCACAAATACATGTTTAACATCTATTTAGCAAAACACTGTTTAAAATTACATTCCGAAACGAAAAGTTTCTTAGGGTTGCCAAGTTATGTTTTAACTTGGCAACCCTAAGAAACGTTTCATTTGAAGCAGATTGCATTTGTTGAGCCTTTCTCTTTCCTATCGAAATTTATTTGTTTCAGTTGTTTTTACGGAATAAATAAATTGAAAATAAGTACTATTTAATTAAATAAGTCCGCCATTGGTAGGGCTAGTGTAAACATAAATGTAAAAAGTGTTTTGTACATTAACAACGGAACGGAACGAAACCGAAAATGCAAAAAGGCGCACAACTGTACAATGACAACCGGTAGACGACAAAAACGAAAGACAATAACGAAAGGGCGCTTACCTGATGGCGGGCCCAGTTCCATAAGGCACAGACAACTTGAATTTGAGGATTTAAGCACCTACTACGAGAATAATGTGGAATATTATTTTTTATTAGGTCAACAATGTTTTTTTTGAAAAAGCTTTTTTGAACCAGTACAGTTTTCTAAAGTTATATTAATTGTAATGTTCAAAATGATTCACTCGCACTCGGTACATTTGATCACGACAGTTATCCATAAATTCTATGTCGTTCAAATCATTAAAATCAGCATAATCGAAGATATCAAATGCAACTTATGTACTGAGAGAAAGCAATATGGCGACTGGCGAGGGTTAAACATCTGTTAAACAGGGGTTGTTGATGTTTAAATTTACACTACGTCTAAAGCATGTCTAACCCTAAACAACGGCTAGACATGGTTTTGTGGTATCACTTTTGTTTAACAACTGCTAAACACGTGTCTAAGGTGCGTCTATGTTTTGTGGTAAGTGTCTGTAATGCGAAAATACTGTTTCTTAATGCATAATTATGAAAAAACTTTTATTTTTTATTTGTCTGTCTGTCTGTCTGTTTGTTCCGGCTCATCTCCGAAACAGCTAGACCGATTTTGACGGGACTTTCACTGGCAGGTAGCTGATATTATAGGGAGTAACTTAGGCTTTACTTTTATTATAGAAAAAGAAAAACGAATGAGGGTCCAGGCGGGCAAAGCCGCTGGCAGCAGCTAGTTCAGTACAAACTTGAACAAAGATTATCTGACTGTGGACTGTAACGCATAATTATTAATTGTAAATAGAAATAATTATGTAATGTCCACCTTTAGTAAATTGCACTATGAAAAGCACAGCCAACATTATTTTGTTTGTGAAATACATACAAAAGAATAAACCATTGACAAACTAAACTATTCAGTACATAATGGTCTGTAACTTCGTTCAAAATAGAATTTATCCAAATGTATTCACGAATAATTTACTTGCTTCGCAGATTACTTAGTAGGTTACACGTATACCTACCTAGTAACTAGCACGTAATAGTGATTAGTAGTCGAACGCGCGCATACTAGGCAATCAACTACTCCGGAATTGTTGGGAACTGATGTAAACTGAACTGCGAGAACCATAATGAACAGTTTACACTTACACTACTTCAAGGAGGATTGTTGGTGTTGCTGTGATCCGCTGAATGTGGGTTACTCACCAAAATGCACATTAATGTCAATATGAAGTCATGTCGCTGGAGCGTACGGTATTCTCAGTCAGCTGATGTCCATTAAATGCACAATTTGTATTAATCGTTGTTAAGAGCGCAACGAGGACTTCGCGAAATAATGACGTTCGTTTGATCTCTTGCTGCATCGTTGTCTATATCTTATTTACATGTTTTCTATAAGGTATATATTTAGCATTTTCAAAATGTGTAATACGAAAGAAATACCTAAATTAGCGCGCGAGCCGCCCATTCTTAGCCAGAGCCGCCACGCCTTCCCACTCTTCCCCGCACACTTAAAAGCTCGGTGCACCGTTAATTAGCAAGGGAAGGAATAGTGAACCTTTAAATGCAATTAGTTTACTGGTAACCGAAAGGCGTTATGTTGGACTATGTGTAGTGTTGGAAGATTACACTATAGTACTGGTAGACTGTATTACCCACACACTACAGTACCTACAGGTGTACATTAAAGTACATTAATTCAGAGGTTGGATATAAAAAACTAAGTATTGCGTTTTATACTGCAGTCACGTACACACGGCCACACATCAAGCAACATTTCCAGCTGACATCAGCATAAACTAGAAATGTATAGCTTGATGTGTAGCCGTGTGTACAATAGTGATTCACAAATTCCTTAGCATACTAGGTATAGGATATTGTGAGCGTTTGGAACTATGTCGCAATTTTAATAAAATCCTTTGTCCCGAGAATTCTATTATGAAACCGCGGAATGGAGCTGAAGGTTCAGGTAAAATGTTTTCATAGACTTGTACCGCTTTACGTAGGGTAGCAACTGGAAACACGTGCAAAATCATTAACAAATAACCTGGCTGTGGCTAATATATTATTTATGTTTTAATTCACGAGTGGTAGTTTCCGTATGCCGTGTTTTATGAACTAAGTACGTAGATACAAATATTATAGCTATTGGCGCCACGTTCCAGATGTAAGCGCGGTTTAAATGTGGTTACAGTGTGTTGTGATTGCGAGGAATGTTCCGTGTGAGTCGCGTGCTCGGATCATTTAGCGTGTCGCAGTCTTTTTCCAATGAGTTGGGTGTAAGTAGTATCTGCCCTGCTTTAGAATGACAGTTCATCGGTGTAACACGTCGGATGAGCTTACGTATGTACCATATTGCATATCGATCCAACTCATAGATAAACATTTAGTGTACTCTGGTAAGTACCTGCCTTATAAGAGAAAGTAATACATGCAATAAAGCAGCAGTAATTTATTTATTTATTTACTCCAAACATACAAATATCTTTACAGGCCAATCCCAATGCGATATCGTAGTAGACTTAAAAATCAACTAATTCCACTGCTTGTACCATAACAAATTCTATAGCTAGCTATTCTTTCAAATGCGCGGCTCGTAACTTTTTACTTTCATTTGAGACGGAATTTGCGACATTAAATCATTCAACAATTGATTGCAATTTATTGGATGAGTCACTGTATTTTTAAATAAAGCTTAGTTGAAGCAGTTGAAATTGATGTAGTGTCTATAAAATTTAAAAGTAGTGTAAGTATTACAAATGCTAATGAAACTGTGCCGAACATTCCAGTGAGCAGTGACCGTGGACGTAATGTTACGACTAGAGTGTACTGGAATTCAATGTCGTAACACACAGAACGTGATATAGCACTAGGCTCCACAGCAATGTCACAGATGGAGACAAATCCACTATCTAGTTTGCACCAGTCTGTAAATCTTGCCAAGGATACGCAGCTACAAGTTATAACTCCTACGTCTTCATATGTAGTGAGGTATTGAATTACCTACGACTTTATTCGCAAGAGATTCCTTCCTTCTATATCCATTGCGGATCTCTAAGCCTTAGTACCTATAACATAAGAAACCGTCACGCACGTCCGATTCTTATTGACGGAATGGCAACATAATAGAGGAACATATATACCTACAGTAGAGCTTAGCTCGTAATACTGCCAACTAAAGCATGATGAAGGTTATTTTGTGTTGCCCCGCTCGAATAAGTTCTTGCATAAAAACGACGAGGTGCTAAGCTAATCCCGTGAGAAGACAGCACTGTCTATGCAAACACCTTCTGATTAATTGCTAGTGCAGTCGCAGGACGCTTGCCGAATGTTCGGCGACAGCGGTAGCGTGTGCTGGCTGATGTCCGGCTATAATATTTTTTATAAGGGATCTCCGAAGTGAAAATGAGAGGTGATAAAATAGTTTAATTTTATTCTATCGTAGATGTTCGTTCCTACTTCTCCGGTATGGTTTATATTTCGTTGATCTAAAGGGTAGTAAATTGTTCCGGATTTCACCCTTTGGTTTTCGTCAATAGTCTCGCCTAATCCGTCGCTCAGCCGAAGGTAGCCTTCGTACACCACCCATTACATTTGGGAGTTCACTCAAGGTGAAGGGATTCATTTGTGTGCCATAGCAATCAAAATATTCCCTATCGCGCCTTCGAGTGGCACCTAATGTGTGTGTAAACAAGATATTGTGGTTACCAATATTAATGATAAGTGGTATTATGTAAACATATCAGTTAGTTAAGATAACTACCAATAACATTGTGGTTACTAACCATTTAAAAGCCAAATATCGAATGTATTTACCTATTTATTTTGGCAGATTACAGAACGGTGGAGATTTTGGAAGAGGTATTAAAATGTCTGATCTTGATGAAGCGAACTCGTTTTACTAATGTAAAAGCTAACGGCACGTAGGTACCACATGTATGATCACTATTCCATTATTCATCTCGGAATAAGGAATCTTTCATGAAAGGTTAATGACACACTTCGCAGATTTCGTAATATCAAAACTTGCACTGATTGCATAATAGTATAATAGTGCCTGGGTGGCCGAGCTCTGCTCTGGTGAAAAGCTAGCCACACACGTAACAATTTATTTAACGTTAACGTTAGACTTGCGCAAGCCTAAATTTGCGCAAGTACATCGTTACGTGTGTGGCTAGGATAACCGTGCGTTTGCCCTGGCGAAACATTCACAACAAAACATGTTGAAATCTCTATTTTCTGCCAATGTTCCATACAATGTTTCTTGTTCTAAACTTTAGGCGACCAAGCTCTGCTCGGTTGAAAGTACGGAGAAAACGAATTTTCCCAGATATGTGACCTAGCTAAATATATTTTTCGCCCCCGTAAACCCCTATATTGCAACTTTCATCGAAATCGTAGGAGCCGTTTCCCAGAACGTAATTACAAATAAACACCGTGACATTTTAGGACGTATTCCACATTAGGCACCCGCTTAAATGGTACCTGAGGTATTCCACATACAGCACCTATCGATATTTTTCGCAGGTGCCATTAGTGAAATAATTTGTTATTTAAAAATTTATTCCACTAATGGCACCTATGGATCAGTACGTACTAGTGTTGGGACGTTTTTTCTTTTTTAGGACCTCAAAATCAAAAATTCGATTAAAATCAGTGGAGAGTTTAATAACATTATAAAAACATAACTTCTTTGTTTTTAGTCATTTTAATATCACAATCAGTTTTCTTAATCACATGTATTGAAAAATCAGCCTCGAGTACCAATAGAATTTAAAAACAAATACTTACTTTTTAGGTTTATTTAGGATTATTTCTCTTCTTAGTAAACTTTGTCATCTTAATGTTTTTTTTATTAGAATACAATTGAAGTGCCAATTATTGATTGTGTGTCATACACGTCACCACGTCAACGCCGCCTGTCGCTGAAAACCAGCGCAGCGGTGGGGCTCTGTCTCGCATAGGGTCGCTTATTCCACTAATGGCACCTGCGAAAAATATCGATAGGTGCCGTATGTGGAATACCTCAGGTGCCATTTGCTCAGCTGCCGTTTAAGCGGGTGCCTAATTTGGAATACGTCCATTTTAGTCGTCTTTCAAAAGCAGCCCACTTAGTGTTTCCGATTACTACTAAACATTCATTGAAAAACAAAAGGATTTAATGTACCAATTTTTAAGTGGTCCTGGAGGTATTTTACGTAGAGTAACGGTTGAGCACGCAAAAGATAGTTCATATTTATAACAATTTTGAGGCAGGATATAATTTGCCTATGACGTCACATTGCTGGGGCTGGCGCATGCGCGTGACCCTCTTTTTTTCACTATAAAATATGTCGAAATTCCAATTAGTTTAGTGCAAAAACGTGTTTAGCTAGAACTGTGATTCTGAAGAGTTGACAAAGGACTATCAGGACCTAAAGAGATATAACAAAAATATTTCCTAAAATAGGGGTAAAAGTGCATATGAAGTTGACAATAGCAAAATAATTTTTCATACCGGCCGTAAATCTGCTCAGAAATTTAAAAAATCCCAATCATAAAATCCCAGTCGGGCACATTGAGTGGCTCTTTGTAAGGTCGTCTTACAAAGAGCCACTCAATGTATCCGATGTAATAATACCTCTAGGACACAACAATTTTTTTTTTTTTACATTAAATCATTTTTTGGATACATGTACTGGGCTGCTTCTGTAAGACGACCGGTGTATATATACATATATACAATAATTGCTCATTTTAATAGTATAGGATTAGTCAAAATTGTTGCGAAATGATAAACTTTCTTATTCTGAGTCATGATTAATTCATTACTGAATAGCTAATCGAGGAATTATTTAATGACTTGACTAATTGACTACAAAAGCTCAAACAAACTCTTTGTTATCTATTGTCATTTACCGGATATATTTGAAAAAATAAGGTTTACCGGAGCTGTTTACTCATTAGAATAAAATGTTCGGAATGCGCGCACAAGGTCGGCTCGGCGAGAGGACTTCAGGTCACTGACCTGTGCTATGAGGTAATCTGCGCTAGTGCTAAACCGACATTTATCTTACTTTTGAACACAATTGAGTGAACATTGGACAGTTATTATTCTTGAGACTAAATGTAGGTCATCGTGAAAGCAACGCCTTCTACAAGCCTGCTATAGTCAGTTGGTCAGCCGAGTATTGTCTTTTGAAGAGCCAGTGGTCAGTGTGCGTATAGAGCGAGTCTGTTTGTCAAATAAACGCTAACGTGAATGAATGCGGCCGTTTAGATTTCATGCCGGAGTTGAGGTCAAGGACACAGCCTCCAGCTAGAGTAGTAGGCAGGCACCTAGGGTGATAGTGATATGATGATTGTGATGTGATGTGATGTGATGTGAACTGAGTTTGTATGAATATGGGAGGTCTTCGAGGATTTTTTATTTTTGCACCTTTGAGTGTTGCTATAATCTTATGTTGTACGTATGTGCATGCATATAACGGACGTGTAAGCTTCCTATTAGACATGGGTCACAGCAGCCATGAATGTATGAATGCAGAATTTTCTCAGTAAGCCGCGGAAGCGACGACTGCGTCGTAAACACATGCAAATACAAACATTTATATATGCAATGAATCTGAATAATCAATATTGTACAAGAACTTATCTATTGTTTTGATATAAGTACCCATTCAGGTCAGATACTCGTATAACAAAAACAAAATGCTCTCGTTTTTATTAGATGTGTCATTCTTTTCAAAATGAGTGGCAAAATGTGGGCGGGCTACAAACATGTGTGTAAGATGATCAGTAGAGCGTTACGCATGGTTTGTGGAGGACACTCGTGTGCGGCGCGCCTATTGTTTGCGCCAGAATGAATCGTCTCCAGTAAATAATTTATGTGTTAAACGTTCTTATTGATCTGTCAGTTTCAGGCAAGGAGCTGTCCTTGTTCAAGTTATTTTGGTTTGAAGTCAATGCCATAGAGGTAAAAAAGTGAGCCTTTTTTAAGAACGTTGAAGTAGGCTAGTGAAACGTATCACCATTTTATTTTATATTGCTCGTCCGACTAACTATAGTAATTATCTTTATTGCTATCCATAATGTAAACATACAATAAATATTTTTTTTTGCAAAAGCTCTTGTATACGTCGTGTTAGTCGTGTCAGAAGTTTGGAAGGCATAGTGTTATCAGAATTAGACGCCAGAAAATTATTAAAGCGACCACACGACGACAGGATCATTGACGAAATAACGAGGCTACGTAATCTGTCTTCTGACAATCAAGGCCACACATAGCATACGACTCAAGTAGCGCAATTTGATGCCGGGATACTACCATTAATCATTTATAGGCAGAGTGCATCTCATGGCAATTCCAATAAGCCCAAACACGGCTAGGATACATTGTTTTATGACGGAGTTCCGGTGCCTTCCTTCCGGCTTTATCTTCAAATCAGTTCGATGGTACTATTTTCATCAGAATGTACTTCATAGTCGCTTAACTATTTTTTTTTTTTTTATTGGTTTCACCAACAATCGATTACACTGATACAAACACATAATACATTTAAAAAGTATAATAATAGTGCATCAGTTACTTATAGGTAAACACCACATGCATAAAACAATAAATCGGACAATTATGGTAACTTACTTAGTAATAAGCGCTAATATATAAAATTTGGTAACATCGGTAAAAAGTATTTTTTTTATAAAATAATAATATATAAATATTAACAAAGTTGAAATATTATAGAATAGAATAGAATAGAATTTTCTTTATTAAAGTAACTAAGACTCAACAACAAGATTGTTAGTAAAACTTACGACTATGTTAGTAAGCACAGACACTAAACAAAACGATATCCCATGAGAGACGGCACAACAGTGACCCACGTACAAACAGTCCAGGCGACTTGCAACCATGCTTTAGACAATGTTTGAGCTGCCCCGCACCCTGTGCACCAGGGAAGCGCACCTTTTACGCATTGTTGCGTAAAAGCAATCTACATGCGCATCTGCGAATATCCCTGACGCACTACAGAAACGGGGCAGCCCCACCAGTATCCTAAACGCATTGTTATATTGAACGCGGAGAGCGTTGTACGATCTTTGCGTCTATCTAGCCCACAGGCTGCACGTGTAAAAATTAGTACAATAGGCTCGAAAGAGCGTGATTTTAACAGGTAGTGAGTATCGTGCAAACCTGCGAGCCACCATGTTCGCTCTAACCGACAGCGCCCTCCGCTCTCGTTCAATGTCATCATCGTCTTTGAGGTCAGGGGTAAATTTACCCGCTCCAACTTACTCCACAAAACATCATAGGAAACCAGATCAAATGCCTTTGACAAGTCCAGGAAGCAAGCATAAATAGGCGTCCCTCGTCTCGCATAGTACGTCACAGCATGCTTAACACACAACACTGCACTCTCTGTTGATAACGCAGCTCTGAATCCGAACTGGTTATCATGAATATTAGTACAACTACTTAATTATGTATTAAGCTGCTGTCAAACACTTTTGCAATCACGGTAGCTAGTGAAATGGGCCTATAGTTACCGCTGTCGGCGAGGTCACCAGTTTTGTTTTTAGTAATTGGCACTACCACTGTTCGCATCATCTCACCGGGCAAGTAACTATGACCCATACAAAACGCATACAACATAGCAAGCACCCTGGGCAAGTGAAGGCCCGCATATCGTAGTTGCTCGATGTTAAGCCCGTCATGACCGGGGGACTTACCCCTTGACATACGTCTAATAGTCCGAGCAATCTCTGGGGACTTAAATTTTACCCCTCTTTCCATGCCGGGCACAACATCGAGCACCGACCGAGAGGGTCCTAAAGGCGATTTTACAATAAATGCTTCTTTAAAATGATTTGCGATATCCTCAGGCTCACTCAGGCCACCGACGCTCACAGGGATTCCCGGTCTGGTTTTCAATTTATTCGTGTGTTTCCAGAAACTACGAAAATCATTTTTAGCATGGTGTGAAGCTAGAATGTCCATTTTAACTTGTTCCTCATGATCCTGGCACCACTTTAGTCTTGACTTAAAGACTTTTCTAGTCTCACGCATTTCGTCATAAAGTAACCCAGTAGCAGGTTTACCATACCACGTCCACAATATAAATTTCTGCCTAGCCTCCCTATGAGCCTCTGCAACATGTTTATTCCAGCCAACTACAACCCGCTTAGAGCACCTATCGCTGCCTCCTCGACCTATCACAGCAGCCTCTCCTAAAGCATGTACGATGTCTGTATACAGTTTCTCAATAACAATCTTATGACTAGGGTTGTTACACATACTATCACAGCATTCACCAAGTTCGTGTGGGAAGTCGATTAATTTTAATCTCTCATGACATTCACGCTGATAAGCTTCTATCTGATTTTGACTTCTCTCTCCCCACACGACCTTGTTCACATTTACAACATTAACACATATCTTTGGCAGCATAACCTTCAAGTCACATTCTACTACCAGCGGCAAGTGGTCTGACCAAAGCACATCATAAACTACATACACATTCCTGACGGAGGCCACAGCCGCTTCTGTCACTACGCAGTGATCCAGCCACCTCTGTGACCCATGAGCCTCACTCAGGAATGTATATGTGTTTGAACTTAAACCTAACATTTCTGTATCTACACACGTCCATGACTGCTCGGCACAGTAGCCGGATAATTCGTCATAAAATTGCTCAGACGGGTGCGCATTAAAATCTCCTAACATGTAAACATAATCTATATTACAGTTATCAATTATGGCACTCACCGAGCTCAAAATATCCGTAAAATCCGTTAAATTTGACACTGTATCCGTGGGCATGTAAACACTTAACCATTTCTTCTCTAACCATATTATGGTTTTAGAAAGCATGCTGTGCGGACCCTAAATACATTGGGTTATGGGTAGGAGGATGATGGGATGTTGATGGTTGTGGTTGAAGGTGCTCTCTCGACGAGCGTATTTTTCATTCGACTAGTCGCGCTTGTTTTATTATATCTTTTACTTTGGAACCCGGATTTTGTTTACAAAAAGAACATTTGTAGGAGGTAATATGTTATATGTAGTCTATAAAAAACAAAGTTTTATTTTGATGCAGCTTGTTATGGAATCCCATACATCAATCGGCATTGTCCTTTACCCGGAAGCAGGAAAAAATGAGGATTTGCGAAGCCATTTACTTGTTGATTCATTAATGAAAAGGATTACGAACACAATATCATTTGATTGAGGAACACCGTTACCGTTAGCCATAGAGTATTGCACTACTTTCTTTGATGATTACACTTGACATCATTGCTGAGCTGTGAACTATTGGACACTTGAACACTCACGGTTCAAGTGCACTTGACTGAACTCTCGCATGGTGTCGTTCGCCATGGGAAGGAGAGTGCGCTTGTACTCACATCGTTAAGGAGATAACATACTACAGGTTGTTTAATCTGCTGTCGTCAAAGAGTCGTTTCCCTTTCTTATTGCAAGCTCTTGGCACTTGCCAGCTGGCATTCCGACTTCGGTCACAAAATAGAGAGTTACAGAAGGCATGAAGCTAAACAGACTGCAATGAAACACACACATTGATCAGGGAAAAGATCTCGCTAGAACTGGCGTGTCTTGCGAATGATGACTTTGAACTATTGTTAGGTGTCCACCATTATTTAAAGTACGTGAGTTTCCTGACAGCGGTAAAGTAGTTGATCTTCTGTGTTCTCCCGTGGTGTGGTCGGCGCGCAATGGTGCATGCTAATGCTAACGAGGCTGGAGGGCGCGGTGACGTCACGGCGTGTCCTTGAACCGTGACGCCACAGGGTCGCGTGCAAGGTCGAGCCACACAACAAGTTTACTTCGTTCCGTTATGACCGCGCCTGCGCCAGTAGCACGCAAAGTTGCTGTTTACCCTCATAACACGCGTATTATGTGAAGCGGTGTTTGTTTTGCACAGACAATACTCTTGTACTGAGTTGGCACTAATTAGTCGAACTGCGCTCCAGAATGAGAACTTTTTATTGAGTGCAGTAGTGAACAGGTCAACTAGTCTTGTTAACAAATGAGATCATGCACAAGACTTTATAGAATTTTATTTTAGAATAAAGGAAAGTTAGTAATTGTAATAACTGGATTGTAGGTCACAGCGAGTGCTGACTGTTAGCAATCAATAAGTAGTTATTATTGCCGAGGAAATGAATTGAAATGGTTATTGTTATGGCGTACGGTCGACAGTGTTCACCGTGTCGCCGGCGGCGCCGCGGCGGTGGCGTGACTGTTGCGCAAACGTTGCTTTCCATGAAATGCTACAATTAACAAGTTTTCGGTAACTGAACAATATCGATATTGTTACTTGTAAGGTTACTAATGTCCTAACCGTTTTATTAAAAAGAAGTTTAGCTAAAAGGCAATTAGAAATGTACAATCGTCTGTGATTCAACAACATGAAATTCATCTGCTTTACCAATAAATAATATAGTTAATTGATTCAGGCGTGACTTGGCGGAAATCCATTATAAAATACAATAGACGACGTATATTTAGTAACTTAATTCGCGTAACTGTTCTTAAAGAGTCATAAAGAACCCTGTAAGATATCAAACAGGAATCAATTTATTACAGGGTTCTTTATGACTCTTTAAGAACAGTTGCGCGGATTAAGTTACTAAATATACGCCGTCTATTGTATTCAATAAATAATCATCATTTCACAAATGTAGATATTTGTACTCGCCTCATAATGTTGTAGTTATATTAGACAATACTACACACGCGTGGGAGATATCCTGCTGAACAATGTTGCTCTGCAATACAACCAGTAGTGGCCGGCCACTGTCCGCCACTGTATCCTCGACCACGTACCTGACCCATTCCGAGAAAAATTGCACCTAAGGAAAAAGTACCGTCACAAACATTTACAAACAATTTACGAGACTTTCTTATTCTCTATTGAATGCAGTTTTTTTTTAAATGTATTCGTTAATTTAAAAAATGTATAACATACTCAATCGTTGCTAATTTAACTGATTAAAAATTAAAAATAAGAAACAAAACAGGCAATTTTAGCGTGTGACACACCTCTGCGTTTTTCGTGAGGTTTAAAAGAGTACTGTTGTTTTTAAATTATACCATTTATTGGATTTTTTATACTTAAAATTCTTGAAATAATGATAATCAAATTGCACCAAGGTGGACATTATTCCACTTTAATCACTACTGTTTCATTTGTTTTCAATAGTACAAAACTACCAAAACAAGTTATTTTATTGTCATCGTAATATTATTATGGCCATTTCTTTTTACCCATCGGGCAACCGCGATACGGTAATCGGTGACGAAAGGCGTACGAACTAACAGTAGTCAAATAAGAAGTCCACTATAGTCACAGTTATAACGTAATACTGGGAAGTTCTTAAAACATTCTTTAATTTGCGAATTATATTTTATATATCTGCGTATGTAATGAAATAATGATTCCCTCTAAAAGAACAAAGAATATTGTTTTTTTCGTCATTATTTTTAGTAAAGCGGGAATTGGTCACGTCCGTTTAGTGTCGTGAAATATTAGTGGGATTTTAAAATTGTCCATTTTGTCCTCTTAGTAACGGGTAAATTATTCACGGAATGGCTCACCTAGAGCTGTGACGAACCACGGAATCACTTGCGTTATCAACTGTACTCGTTTATTGTCGTGTTCAACCTTCGGCAGTACCACCGCCGCATACTACGAGCTTCGCACTTAATATGCAAATGTAGTATTTTTAAACAATAGTGTGAAATGAGCCGGTCATTCTTTTTTTTCTAGATTTCTTTTGTGTGTCATTTTGTAAGTATGTCACCATTTATCGACCGTTTCATAAATTCTTTTGGCCGGATTTCAAGTGTGCCACATTACTCCACGCTGTGTGTGTGATGTTAGTACAAACTTCTACCTGCACGGAGAGTGGGGACTTTCTCTGTGTTGACTTCAGTGGCCGCTTTCACCGCAGTTATCCGCGGCCCGCGGCATACTTAGTGCTTATTCTTATAAGCCCTAGGGCCGACTCCCGGACACTGAACACAATCAATTTTGAAAACAGCTTTCCCGAAGATTCTTACACAGAAATGTTAATAGTAAACAGCGTTGTTCTTGTAGCCGACGACCAACCCTTGTTGCTAATACTATCCATATATCTTCCTTATCATCTAATACATTTTGATGATGGCTTATTGATACCTTCTTGATTGTTTTCCAAATTGGGGAAGCAGATGGCGCGGAAAATACGAGTACGCGTTGAAACATGTTCGCGAGGTCGGCGTCCCAGTTGGCAGGCGACATGCGCCTCGACTGTCGGAGGTATGTCATGCCTTTATTTTGATGAATCATGTCACGCAGCTAGTCAGTTCGGTAATGGACGCAGCTTTTCGTAAAAGTCGTTAAACGAACTACTTATTTTTCGTATTAATGTGGAGGTCGTTGGCGCGGCGGCGGCCGGCGCGGTGTGAGCGGCGCGGTATGCAAGTGAAAGTGCGCTGAGAGTGCTGAGACGCATCTCACATGCTCCATGTGCACCGACACCATCCAGTGTACCAGTTTTATACAATTTTAAGTTCCATTTACACCAGTAAGGGAATGCACTCGCTACGCTGTCTACATGTTCAGTCATGAACAGTCTCCGCCTGAGTGAACCTCCTGTGCAACTCCATGTTGCCAGTGTTCTCACAACCACTTTTATGTTGATCTGGGCAAGAAATGCCACAGAGTGTATCCGACGCGTGTACAGTATGTAGGTACATTTTTATATGTAGGTATACTCGCTGGCAAAGTACACGCCACTTTAATTACACGCTTGTAGAATTTCTACTTCCAAAATATAAGTTATGCTTGACAAAACCGTCGCGCATCGCCACTTACTGAAAACTATTCGTAGACTACCACACAATCTCGGCGGCATGCTTTGAGTTTATCTAAAATACGAGACGGCCTCTATCTCTGGGACGCATTATACTGTAATATTTATGAGCGTTCGTCCTGTGAGTCTGTCCGTGCGTTGATCACGACTGTCATAAACAATGGCGATCCGTTTGTAAACATCGTTAGCAATATAATAATAGTCCTGCTAATCGGAGATTCCGGCGCGGGAATGTTGTAATGAGCGCGCTTCGAAATACCATCACTCTAATCGTTCTGTCACAAACAAATCGACCAAGCAGCTGATGGAGATGCATTAGTTGAAACTTTATACAATTACAATAGCGTCTGATTCATATGGCAGCAGAAATCGTAGTTGGAGAAGTTGGGCTAATGTTTTTGGTCAACAATCCATTCCTGAATTGGTTTTTTTGCGAAATGTGTTTGCTCAAACATACTGGTTTCCCTAGTAGCACTAGTACGACTATCAATGATATTGATTCTAGGTAGGGACACTTCTACAAGTCGTACATCAGGAATATTGCTGCCTTAGCACATCTTGTAATTTGGAAATGGCGCGGTGTGTAATATATGATGTGTGACAGTTACATAAACCATCCGTGACTGCGGGGCCCCGCGCCCTGGGGCCGGGGCCCGGGGTCTGGCCCTGCATACTAAGCAAGCATTACGGAACGAGGCGCTAAGGTTATCTGCCAGGTTATTTATTCTGTCTTGAATGGCTGCAGCAGCTGAATGCGTAGTAGTGTTGACGGACGAGCATATTTTGCGCTGATTACAGCGTACTACGATCATCATTCTAACGAATTCTGGTGATTACGACCTCCTTTTTTTTAAAGTCTAAAAACGGCCAATTATTATATTGTTAGCATTTTTGGTTGTAGGTATAAATTGCAGCCATCGTTAGGAGGCCCCTGTTTCTCAGTGGACATCTACAATCTACATTATTATGCTGATGATGATTCAGTTTGACAAGTGAGCCTGCATTCAGTAACGTAGTGTTGTATCACAGTTGTCATTAGCAATGATTGTTCAATGATTGCGCGGCGGTCGTGAGGCGCAATTTGCATTGTTATTGTGTGTATAATAAGCTCCTCGCGTCGGTGACCCTACTCGTGGCTACTCGCAGCTATAAAAGGAGTCGTTTTATCAGCAAGTCGCTGGTCTTAATATAGCTGGAGATAACGTGTTTGTGCGCAGACTTGATACGACGTCCGATAAGCGCCTGCAACTGGTCGAGAATACTTATGTGTTTGTCAAGAAAAGACAATAAAGTAGTAAGAAGTTGTTCTATCTTTGGCGTATTTTCTGTGAAATCAGATACAAGCCCACCATCACCCCGATCTGTCCGTTCGTCTGATGTGTCAGTCAGTGTGTGCTGTAGACATCTGCCAGACAGTCGAACTTTTGGCACAGTTCTGTTTAGTTTTGGCGCAAATTATGAGCAGTACTAACGACATGAGCAACAGTTTACAATGTGTATGTTTACGTAAATATGGCCTAGTAAATTTGGCAGAGAAAGTTTACACGGATAATGTAACATCCATGCTTCGATCTTTTAGCTTGGAGTATGATAACTTTATGTGTACACTTACTTTGTTATTAACGAACAAACGACTAGAGACAAGCGGGCGTATGCTACTCTACAGTATACATGCTATCCAATACTGATGTCATAACATATACCTACATATTAATAAAGCGGTAAACATGGACGAGCGGTTTTTATATGAATGTCCTGCTCACACAGGCGCGAGGCGGTCCGTGAACCATGCGCGGCAGTCAATAGCGGCGTGTTGTGACGGGGAAGTCATTGATGCTTCCCATGAGCTCGTCACCCCGTGACCCGTCACGCGCGCGGTCTATGTCAGTGGCGCGAGGTGACGTGTCAGCGTGTCACTCGCCGCGTGTCAACCGCCGCGTTCAACCGACACGATCAAAATGGCATCGCAGGAGCAAGGAGCTCGGCTCAGTTTTGAGTTTGGTTTTTATTTCTTGAACACATAAAGCTCTATACTGATAGTGCCTTTTGACTGTATCAAACAATAATTTATATTTTTCTCTTTTATTATAAGCAGTTTGTCACTGGGCGGCAGCCGCACAGAAGGGGTAATTGAACGGCCTGGCTAGCCATTGATAACCTGAGAAAAATGTGTTTTTTACAATCGTATGTTGTCTAATTTAGGACTGCAAATTGTTTTCGATGTGCGCTCTCGGTACTCTAAGCCTTCTTGCGCATGATCACAAGTCACAGCTCAGACAGCATTTGCAAATTTTTTGTACAACCTATCAACACCATTAGCAATGCACGGCGGCACTTCCAAGTGTTCGCAAGAGATACAAGTCCTGATGGCGGGCGGTGGCCGGTGACTTGAGTGCCGCCGTACAGCGGCTTATCGGCGCCTGTCCGTGGCGAGTCCTTACTGACTGCTGTATATTTAGACGATATCTGCGCCTTGTCGGTCGTTGTTTATGACACATGCGACAATTACTCACTCTCGCGCGAGTAATTGTCGTCTATTTCTGTCACTTTTGTCGTTTTCTGACAGCGTTGCCATACAAAATAATCGACTCGTTCTGTCAAACTTGATGATTTTTCGACAAACCCTAACATGACACCTTAGTTATCCCGATTTTTGACAATTCAACATGAGGTAATCTCCGATTTTTCTGTCATTTTGTCGTAACTCGTCCTCGATTTTGACGACTAGAAGAGTAGACAAAATTATGATAGGTACAAAAAAAACTCCAAAATAACATGGCAGTTTCATATTGTACTTATTTAAGACATCATTTTATTTTACAATATATTGGAAAATTTAGCACCGCACCTACGTTTATATACAGCATGCGTAGGGGGCCCCCAACTTTACCAACTTTTTACTTAGGTACTAAACATATTTTGGTCTTGGTTGGGATTTGATTATTTTCGAGATGTAGCCCCCCCCCCCCCCCCCAGGACCGCGGACCGGGGCGACCCGCACCTCTCGCTCCTCCTAAGTCCGCCAGTGGATTTGTTGAGTGGCAGAGCATAACAGTGCGTCCTGCTGCTGTGGTTAGCTTTAGAATTAAAAGTGAAATTAAAAAGTGTAAGGGTGATAAACTAACGGCCCACCCAGTGAGAATTGCTTGAGGCACTTTACAATCGTCAGCCTTAGCAGTTTCGTAGGTATTCCTCTAGTCTAGCTAGTAGTAACGATATTTTATTTGACTCGAACGTGTGTCGATGATGTTAACAATATTTTATGAAGGAAAAAACCATGACGACTAAAGAAAATTGCACAGCTATCGACATCAATCTGGATAAGACCTTACAAAAACATTCCCATCTAAATTATAATACCTACCAGAGCATATGAGATAGTGTTGATAGGCATATCTGGCCACGATTACTTCTTCAATTAGTACTTTACGCAGCAGAAGATTAATGAGTCGCTGATTAGCAAATTAGCGACTCATTAATCTTCTGCTCCAGCACATAATACGTAGAACTGTTAGCCAACATTACGAAACAGAAAGCCACTGGTTACTCAACCTCTTCGGGAACTCGCTCATGTTTTCTTGAGTTGAGGCAGATAAGTGGAACTCGGAACGGTATTGACTGATCCGTTACTGTTGCATCCGTGTTACCAGCACACAGACACACAGAAGGTCAATAGGGGCACGGTCACGGTAACAAAATATAACTTAGTTCTTAGCGTTGAGCTACCCTATGAGGGGCATAATCTCTATGCCATCAATTTAGTGGGATTTATGAAGATGCACACAGAAGGTAATAGTTACCTACATTGTGATATGATTCTTAAAAGTGTAAGTACGTTCTTAAAGCGATCCGCATACTATTTACAACATTACAAAGTCTTATATTTTATTTATTATCCCTATCGGATAAAGTGCCGCTAGCGGCATAATAGTGCCGCTGCCTCGGCCCGGTTAAAGTGCCGTAAGCATTGCATTATCATTGTCATTGTCACTTGTTATTTTGTTTGATTGTTGAGGTTAGTTCGCTGTAAAACATCACATTCTCTTGTGCCTAAACGGATAATGGCGTTGTATGGTCACAATTCTAACCCAACCTACCTTTCAGCCATTTTTATTTGCTACTTAATTTTTCGTAAATTCAGTTATTGTAGTGACTTTTGATATAATTATCTAAAATATATACGATCAATCAATACAAGAGCAGCGAACTAACCTTAACTATCAAATAAAATAACAAGTAACAGTGACTCAGTGACAATGACAATGCAATGCTTACGGCACTTTAGCCGGGCCGAGGCAGCGTTATTATTATGCCGCTAGCGGCACTCTATACAATTCCTATTTTATATTCACACACATATTTTTTCATTATTATTAATTGTTTGCACTGATTGTTTATAAGTCGTTTTCTTATAGCGTGTTGTTAGCAGCAGACCTTCTCTTTTGGTTCTATGGTGTCCTAGTCTTTAATGGGGTTTAAAGGTTACGGTGTTTGAATACCGCGGCGATGGCAGACGACCGGCGAGCGATCTGTTACATCATAGAGTTTCTTTTTCCCGGTGACTCGTCAAATAGTGTGTAAGTAGGTACTCAGTAGGTATTCATAGAGACCAGCTATGAGTACCTACTGAGTTGTGTGTGTGGGACTTACCCAACTATATTTACTGAAACAGCGCCTAGAGTTCGTGTATCCCAAAATAGATGAAAATAGTTTTCAGGAAAAAATATAACAAAAAAATAGCACAAGTTATTTTAAAACGAATTGAAAGTTCAAGTAAACATCTCCAGCCTTTAGCAGAATTTCTACAAAAAGTTAAAATTTCAGCACATGAGAGCGGTTTTGTTAGAATCTTATAAATATTTCTTACATATTTATTTAGAAATGTTTCTCTGTTTAACCTCAAGACTCAGCGCACATAAAATGTTCTGTGTTTATACAAAAGTTCGTCTGGTCCGGACCACACGTCTTGAGCAGTTAGCCGCAGTGCTAAACATCGCATGTTGCGGTTACCAAGAACTCTGCGAATTTTACAAACAACGTTATGACAGAAACAGACCATTTTCCTTTACACAAAAATAAGATCTCTTTACAAACCCTGGTCGCAACTAGAGAGTTAGCTGGAAAATAAAATAAAATCGAGACGCTGCAACTATGAGAGCATTCAACTGAGAACAGAGATATCTTGTAAAGGCTGTCTGCGAATATGAGCGGATTAAATAAAACCGTCCATATTGTATAACTGAGAGTGTAGTATGTATACGTAGCTTCGTAACCTTATTTATAAACAAACTGCTCATGAATGCATTACTGTTGCGGAGGTGGTTGAAAATTAGTTACGACTGAACGTGGACCGAACACTGTACATCATCAATAAACAATTAAACATTACTGTCTGTCGAACAGTTCTCTCGTGGTGTGAAGGTGGATGCTGTTTTCCTCTTATTTACTTTTCTGACTGTAAGTTGAAAATTACCGCTCGGTTTAAAACTACATATATTTAAAGCATGACGCACTGTAGATATTAAAAGAATTAGAAACTTGATGTAAACGCACCGGAGTGTTCCAACATTCATACTTATGAATTTCGGATTTTTATATGATAATGTGCGTCGGCCTTGACAGTTCACTCGTGAAACGTTCATAAAACGTACCTATACTAATGTTCATGTTGATGTCCTCCAAACATTGATGCGTAGCGCGCCGCGCGGCAGCAGCGGGTGTGTGTCGCGATCGTCAACGTAAACAATAAAGCTTCGTGCAGACCAGCGCGACGCGACGCCACGACGCGACTCGAACAATACAATTTCTAAAAAAACTTGACGGTATAACAATGACCAGTGCGACGCGACAGCGTCGCACTGGTCTGCACGAAGCTTAACACGGCTACCCCGAACAATCAAACTAACAGCTTCATACCGAATTATTATTTCCACGGAACGCGCCATAAACGACTTGAATTGAGGTTTATTTAACACGTAACCTGATATTAATAACTATAGGTAGGTATGTATCAGTGCAATGCGCTCCACATGGTGGGCTCACGAATGAAGCTTTGTGCAGACCAGCGCGACTTGTCGCGCGACGCGACACCGGTTATTGTTACACCGACAAGTTTTCTTAGAAATTGTATTGTTCGAGTCGCGTCGCGGCGTCGCGTCGCGCTGGTCTGCACGAAGCTTGATGGGGCTACATAAGCAAAAAAATGGTTCACATTGTTTCTAACTGGAATATGACAACAGTTCGAATCAACCGCACGAAGTAGACATTTTATCCTGGGACAAACATCAAACACGCCTTTGAAATAAAAACTTATAACTTAAGCTTCAGATGTTTCTGAATTTATGCAATTACATTTTGTGATGTCGTTTATTCGTTTACAAACGATCTATATGATCAACCCTTTTCGCGCTGAGTCGTTGCACTATTTACGTTGCGTTGTTTACTGCTTGCTTTCGTTCAACTCAACATATTATTTTGTTTTAAGATCACAGACGAAGAAGTTACGAAACTTCTCCTTTATAGCTTCTTTAGTTAGGTAGGTAGTAAGTATCATTCATGAAAGTGGCAAGTTTCGTCACTTTAATCTTGGTGCATAGTTCTATGCACTTCTTTATGTCTTTTGTTTTATAGTAGCCTATAACAGCGTTTATTGCGCTCCTGGGTGGCAAAGTGGCAAGTGTCGTCACCGGAGTTTGTGTAGCGATAGTGTGACAGACACATAGACACTATCGCAGGCGCACGCACTGCGAGATGATGATAACACTTGGATTATCCGCACACCCAGGGCTGACACCGACGGTTCTCGTATTGTAACAGAGGTACCTACTCACCAGAGTATAAATAGAATGTAAATAATAATCACTATTGTTTTGTCAGTAAAAATAGAACTGGGTGATTGCGGCTATTTGCGAACAAGTTTTGGGTTTCTTTAGATGATTCTTATGAGTGAATCGACCACAGAACAAATAAAAGGTCGATTATTTATATCGATAAAATTACTGTAATTTTTAAGTTTTGAAATTTGTGGCTATAATTTCGGGAAGGGGGACAATTAGTGGGGACTTCTTAAATACATATAAAAAATAATGTTAAATTAAGGGGGAACATCCGATATAGCCGCGAAATCCAAATTTTCTTTAGTTTTTTGCTAATTGCAGCTCTGTTTTACGTCATTTATGCATATAAAGACATGCTATCTAATATACGTAACACATTTCCGTAAATGATTACGACGAATCAGTTTCATGTTCGCAGTGCAACAACAATCATTGCGTTATTTACGTTGTTCAGCAGATATTTTTGATGGGTAACATCTTTCCTTTCGCTGTCCTGCAATCTGTGGGAGTGATTTCGTGAAAAGGGACGGATGTGTGTAACAGGAAGCCGGCGAAGCGCGCGCTATTTGAATTGACCAATGAGCGCGCGCGGTGTTCCGAGAGGTTGCTTCTGTCAGGCAAGATGTCATATGTTACACATCTGCGCCTACTGTAAGGCTCGCTCGTTTTTTTTTAACTTATGAAGCTGTGTGTTAGCAATCTGTTTCAAAACGATTCAGATTCTGATTGATCGTGTATTACGCAATTAGGGTAATGGGCTACAGCTAGTAAGTAATTAAATGATACAAGTAAAAAGGATTTTCAGCTTTATAGCTGCGTAAACCCAATATACACGACCTTTTAAAATAATAATCACAAAAGATGAGGTGCGGTCATGTTATTTTAAGATAATAAATGGTACGCAACTCAAAATCTGCAATAAAGTTTTATAAAATATAAATTATACACTACTTACTGAAAAAGGCATAACGATATTTTTGTGTGGAGAAGCTCCTGATTTTAAGTATTTTTTCCCAGAATTTTTGGTTAAATAATAATTTTCTGCAAAATGTTGCGAACAAATTGTGCTACATATTATTCTTTCTTTCTTTCTTTCTTTCTTTCTTTCTTTCTTTCTTTCTTTCTTTCTTTCTTTCTTCCTTTCTTTCATTTAGTAGGTATCCATTCAATTCTACCAGTTGCTTCAATCCACAGTTTTCTTGTATCAGGATATGCTGGAAACCTACAATGTTTTCATTATAAATGAGGTTAGCCACCACAGACCAAATTTTAGAAGAAATACCCACTCAGAAACTAAATTAATAACCCACAATAAACAATAATCGGTAAACAAAGTTATTTTTATTATAATATTACTGATATTAATCATTTAATTTTGTATCAAACACACATACTTAATATCGATATTGTTTACAACCTAGTACAACACTAACGAATCGCGTGGATTTCGCGGAATTTCAACTTTGGCTCGGTGCACGCGACGTTCATAGTGAACGCAATACATTGCGCGATCACTCATCTAACTACAAGATGGTACCCATGCATTGCAACCAATGTATAATTTTGTATCTGTAAGCGATTGTATCGTTTTTGTCTACAAACTACATAATACTATTGTAATAATTACAAATATTACTTGTATTTTAAGGTTTTTGGACTTACCGGTGAAAAGAAATCCCTTCCCGGGCTACACTACACACCTGGCTTTTTTTCCGACACGTTATGATAGCGCAAGACAGCTTAAACCCTTTTATTTGCGGAGACAGAAAGAAAGAAAGAAAAATATTTTATTTGGGACTCGCACAGGAAATACAAACAGTAAGTAATAATAAAAATAAAAAATAAATTATAAAATAAAAAACAAAAAAAAGGAGAATTTAAAAACAGAATGATAACGACCTGTGCGAGGCCAAAAAGGCTCCTATCTCAGCATAATGCGGCGATATTTAAAAAATAAATAAATACCGCAGCGCTGGTATTCTGATAGGGCCCACTGTGATGCCACGGACGCACCTACGGACCAAGATAAATCCCAGTATGGGATGTAAAAATAAATAAAGCAATAAAAAAAAAAAAAAAAAACTGAACCTAAGTAATAAATAAATTAATCTATTCACGCCCGACGTTCCAACATCACTTGTTCATAGTATAGACTTTATCTATGGTGACAAGCGAAGGGACGCGGGCGCATTGCGAATCTGTGATGCATTCGACTGTCAACTAAAATTGTCAATATAATAATATCTAACAAAGAAGATTGGAAGATTGGAATTTTATAGAAATTATATATTATGTTTCAAAGAAAGTACTACTCTTTAACGAGAGGTATTAAATACAAATAAAACAACGGAGCTTCCCACGTTATCACAATATGAGCGCAACTGTTGGTCGGTGAACCAAATTTCGAGCGTTTGCTCTTATGCCCGCCCACAAGGCCCTTCTAACCTCTTTTATCTGTTCTGTGGAATCGACCGTCGATCGATCGTCTGAAAAAGGATGACTGAATTATTATATATAAGTATACAGCAGGGCCATGCGATTCTAAAAGAAAGAAAGTTCAGTACTATAAAACAATAGAAGGCGCGATACTACTGCCTTTTTTAAATAAAAATATTATACTTAGGATTGTTCATTGATTGTGCCTTCGTCAGGGCACGACCCTATTCCAATCCCCCTTGAGCTATCCCGAGCGGCCCCGACACAATTATGCCTTATTATTTTCAAGCTATCGTAGTCCTTTGAAGGGTAATTAGCGGTTTCTTGATATTAGGTGCACATGAAAGATTTGTAAAACGGGGCTCAGAATTCCTAGTAAGTTTATTTATTCCTAGTAGTTAATAAAAATATTAAATTCACTGACAGAAAACGCATCGAATCATGAAATTTTGCACAAGAGTTTTTTTTATAACGATAGTGAGCACTAGAAAAGGATTTTAGAAAATTCTTGTTTGTACGGATGTTCGTCATTTAAGCCGATGCGGTCCCATTAGGCACATAGGCTTGTCTACTTATGAACTCCTTGGTCTGCCCGCATGAAACTTTTTATATAACGAAAGTTAGCGCTAAGGAAGGATTTTTGAAATTTAATCCTTTAAAAGGGTTAAATAAGGGATGACAAATAGTATGGAAATTCAATATTAAAACATTAGGTGATGAATAACATTCTTACAGGGTTTACCTCCGCCACATCACACTGTCCGCCGAGACGAGAAGACTTGACGAAGTTTTTTAAACGCTGCCCAACCCAACTGGATCCTTCTGACGGGTTCTTTCTCAAAGTTCTGTCTACCGAGCTGAATGAATGGCCCTACGGTAGACATACTCGTTCATTACTTCGAGTAGTGACCCTTCGATGTAGATTGGACTCGGCAAGACGTGTGAATTATTCATTCACACTGCTGGTTTTCTTCGGTTTTCTGTACAATTTGCTGGACAGTATGGATGTGGTCTATGGTACTGAAGCCTTTTCGAAATTCCGACTTGTTCTGGTTGCTGGAACTTGTCAAGTCTCGTGGCAAGTCGGTTCGTGACGACCTTTGAGAACAGCTTTATTTATATGTGGCTCAGAAGTGAGAAATGAAATGAAATTGTTTATTCTTTAAATAGGGTATCGGAATCACTTTAACACGTCATATAAAAAAATATTAAAAATAAGCTAGATGAGGTCGGTGTTTCCTATGAGTAGGTACTCTGAGAAGAAAGGCCGAAATAAACTCAGAGGCAGTCTCTTTTAAAGTCCAGAGATAATCTTGGTCAAGCCATATGAGGACCGTGTAGATTAGTATTTGAAATGGAAATCTTTTAAGGAAAGAACCACACAGATTTGAGTGGACCTGTCCAGTCAGTGCAAGCATTTGTCAGTAATCGTGGAGCTCAACTCAGAACTTAAGGAGCTCAACCCGACGAACAATACCAAAGAAAGGATATTTGGGTAGGCCGCATCAACTACTCAAACTGCCAGACCATCATTAAAACTAACTGAGAAATAAAAAGTAAATGAAAGAGAAAAAAAAAGATCCACATAGTCCTCACATTCACAATAATTAAAATAATATAATACTTTTCAAAGTAATCGTGTCATTTTGAATATATATTTTAACAATGTCAATGTGTATATGACTGGTTTATTGTGATGAATAATTAAAATGTCAAGTTTTATGGTTTTCACAAGGCTTAGCAGAGCGAGCAGCTCAATCCCAAGCTTTTTATCTTCTAAATAATCTGAAATTGTATAGTACCCTTTTTTACAAAGTTTGGTTTCAATACAGCTTTTAAATCGTTTAATGGGTAAGTTTTGAATGTCAATGGGAAGTTGGTTGTAAAAGCGTATACATTGACCCATGAACGAGTTGCCTACTCTGTGGAGACTTGTGCGATGTACAGCAAGGTTGTGTTTATTCCTGGTATTTAAACTATGAATATTGGACATTTTCTTAAAATTTTATATATTTTTGTGTATATACAATAGGTTTTCAAAAATATATTGTGAGGCTACAGTCAGTATTAATTTCTCTGAATTTCTCTCGAAGGGAATCTCTTGCACCTAGGTTGTAAATGGCTCGAACAGTCCTTTTCTGTAGAACAAAGATAGTATTAATGTCCGCCCAGGTTCCCCAGAGAAGAATCCCATAAAACATAAGACTATGAAAATAACTAAAATAAACAATTCTGGGTGTATCTACGTCAGTTATCTGTCAATTTTTTTTTAACAACATAAATGGCCGAACTAAGCCTTCGTGACAATTTTTCTGTGTGGGCCCCGTTGTAATTTACCGTCAATAGTTATTCCAAGAAAAACTGTTGACTCAACAAGGTCCAACTCTATTCCATTAACTTGAACATTGGTAGTTAGCTGCCTGACATTTGGCGTTGAAAATTTGATAAGTTTAGTCTTTTTTTCGTTCAGGAGAAGATTATTTACATTAAACCAATGCACAACTTTAGAGAGTGCATCGTTAACTTGTTCAAAGTTGACTAACTGACGATCGATTTAAAAAATGAGGGTAGTGTCATCTGCGAATAATACGATCTTGTGATTATCCCTTACGTGGTAAGGCAAGTCATTTATATAAATTAGAAATAAGAAAGGACCTAGAATTGAATCCTGCGGAACGCCTATGGTGACTGCAGATCCTGCAGATCTCTTGCCATTAACATCGACCCTCTGAATTCTGAGATGGATCTAAGTTCTTCAGCAAGGGTTCGTCACCTTTTTTGAAGAACAGAACCACCGCACCTCTACTCCACGTCTCGGGCGTTGTTAAGATGTTGTCATCTTCATCTTCAATTCCGTTTTCACATTTTTTTAAGTTTCCAGTTGTCATACGAATGAAATATTTTAGCTGCCCCTTCTGGAGTTAATCGGTTTTGGTTTAGCGTAGTGCACGTGGCCGAGAACACAAAATGATAATAATGCTGCTACAGAAGTACATGGAACAGTTAACGAACGAATTTCTATTTTACTGAGAGAACTTGATGCAGATATCCCTTCCTACCAACCACAGGATCTGTTACATTTCTCCATATAAATGATATTCCTCAAAAACCTTCCCTGGCCTTGTAATTTGCCAAATCGTTCATTTACATAAAACATGATGCGCACGCGCACTCTTATTATTTCAAAAGATCTTCATACCCTTTTGTAGGACAATCCTCCCTTCTCTATACCTATTACTTTATTTAAATCGTGTGGACCATAGAGATTCTAAGGAGATGAATAGTAAGTGTGAAATAAATATGCCAAACTTGGTTTCACAAATTATATTGTATTATATTGTGGCGAACTAATTATCTATGGTTCCCACTGTTAGATATAACATGACAATACTAGTTGGTTTAGGCAGTTACTCTATGGTTCATATATGACGAGAGGATTTTTGAATCTGAATGTAAAAAGATATTAGCTCAATATTATTACGAGACTGTGTAACGTGTAATTAACAAGTTTATTTTCCTATGTTCGTGAATACATGTAATCTTCCGCTGTTGCTTGGATACTGTGCTGTGTGGTACAAATACACGTCAATAGATCGAGTTTCATTTAAAGGGCGCCATAACGCGTCTAAATTGGTGACCCCGACGATAGAAGAACATATTAACGCAAACAGAAGCCACGTCAATGCCGGCTGTCGCTGAAAACCGCATAGGGTCGCAGCATTATGCTGAGCGATGGTCGTTTTGCATGGATGTGACGCATATTTTCCCCCAAATTGTTTCTTTTAGTGTTTTTTTCTTTCTTTGCGTCATGTGTACCGCAAATAAACTTATTTTCTTTCTTTCGTTTTTTTAGAAGAACTGGAATCCAGTATTGCACGCACTCAAAAAGCAACGAGCTCACATTCATCCCGAGCTACGGTTTTCTTTGTAAACAAGTCCAAGCCGGTATCTACTCGCTGCCATTACGCGTGTTTACTTACCAAAATCATCTTTCTTCGAACATTCGTGCTATTAGTACATTGACTAACGATATAGTGATTAATAATTCGGATAAATACCCGGTATTTACCCAAATTTGAATTTACCCGGGAATTTACCGGGTAGAATCCCATCTCTAGTTGTTCATTATGGCATGGCGGCGGGATACTACAAATCAAACAAAGTAGATCACGCAAGTCAAAGTCGATGGAGTTTTATTGTATTATCAAAATATGATATTATGGAAAGCGAACAACTTGGCAGTAGCGCTCGCCCCGAGCTTCCGCAGCACTGCTCGCTTCGCTTTAATTTTTTTTTTTTTACTTGTTTAAAGTTTTAAGTTTATGTTGCATTTTACGCCGCTTGTATCACCTCGACCGACTCATCGAATGGATTAGATTATGGTAGAATTATGAACAACAGCGCGCGAGCCGCGCGAGCTCTACTTCCAAGTTCGAGTCGTTACAGTCAAGTCACAGTAACTTGGAAATTTTTACTACAGTTTAAACCATGGATACCTTACATTTGTGATATAGCCTGCATCAACTGACATATCATTAAACGTTGATGTTTAAACGATAAGGTCAATTTTAGCTGGCCATTTCATGAAACAACTATTTCATGAAATGGTCGAAAACTTCATGAAAGAATCAATTCTAAGATCCGGCATGGATACATGATTATATGGATGTATGGATGGGAACATGGATACTCCCACGTAGGAAACTGTGTTTACTTAGGTGGGCTATTGCAGAACTTTTCATTCATAAAATTATAAGTTTTCAACAAGCAGTACCGAAATGGAAATAAAAGCCTGACTTACTGCTACAATTTTATTATTATCTTTGCAACAGATATAACTTTTATAAGAAATATTTTTTATTAATTTCTCATGTCTCTTGTTGGAGTTAATTGTTTACAGCCTCATCAACGGACAATTTAACTCTTTTAGCCACAAAGTCAATTTAAGTTGATCGTACGTACCTACAGCCAGGTACCTGATTATTTGAAGTTAAAACCCAACTACGACAAAAACGCCAACTAAAAAGATATAAATAAAGCATCATAGACAGACAAATTAAAAATCAGGAGTCACACGTCATGTAATTAGGTAGGCACAGGTAAATCGAACATATTACGTGTGACTCTAGATTTTTAATTTGTCTGTCTATGATGTCTTGTTTATACCTTTTTAGTTGGCGTTTTCCCAACATAGTTTGGAAAAGGCTAGGCAGATTGATTGGTTGTCTATAATAAAATAGTTGTAACACTAGAATTGTTCTTAAATAATGTATTGATAATCTTGCAGTGTTTCTAATATTTACGATCCTTTTAAAACAATAATTAATTTATACAGTTAGGTACCTACCTATACTTGGAACTTCTCTAGGTCAGAAATAACATTGTGTAAGTGTATCACGGTGGGCCTCAGGTTCGTTTCCGCGGGGATTTCTATCGGATTTTCATCTTATCCGTTCCACCGAGGATTTATATATTATTTTTCCAAGAGATTTGATGAAAAACAACGCGAGATATAACACGATCCTTCTGACTTGTTTCCTTTATTAACTTTGCTTATTATTCATTCTGTGTACTTCACTATCAGAGTGCTATACGTACGTAAATCCTCTTTTATGTTAAGGTTCAAAGGCATAGGGAAATTGCCTATTATGATATTCGGTAAAAGGTAATCCTATATTGCTATTTATCAGAAAAGAAAAAAAGGGCAGCCTTTAAGAATGTTGGACAGCAACCCACTGCAGATGCAGTGTGCACCTGGGTGGCACCAGGAACTCATAGCCGACCATTTGATATGTTGTCTTGCGTTACAAAAAAATACCATTCCTCATTATAACAATGCTTTAGTTTCATAATTTTTATTCGTAACCAGTTTAGCTTTACATTTAAATCAAAAAAAGAAAAAACCCGCGTAGGTGCAGCGTGAACGAGTGCTCGAATGTGTCCGTATGTGCGATGTAGCGGTAAGCTCGCTAAGTGGTGTGGGCAGGAAGCACCGGTGCCAGCGCGCCCACGCGTCGCGTTAAGCTTCGTGCAGACCAGCGCGACGCGACGCCGCGTCGCGACTCGAGCAATACAATTTCTATGAAAACTTGACGGTATAACAATAACCGGTGTCGCGTCGCGCTTTCGCGTCGCGCTGGTCTGCACGAAGCTTTAGTCGCGCGACTGGTCCGTGCGGCTGATGGCTACTGCGAAAAATGAACTCCAATAAATTCCCATATGGATTTTCAAAAATATTATTGGACACTTTAATCTAATAAATTACCCTCTCTTGGTCTGCCCCAAATAATGCCCATTTTGGTGTCCTAAAATACTTAATAGCCACGTATTGTAACTGCGACCAACTTAGATGTAGTGCGCCGGTCGCTGCAGCGACAGCGCTCGCTCGCAGTTGGTCACAGACTCGCAGTTCTCACCGAACCCATTTGGTCGCGGTGCCCTAGCTAAGTTACTGCGACCAAGCGAACAAAGGCCAGAAATGATTAGAACATTTAATTTCATCATCACAGATCAACTAGCTTTCAAACTAACTGACAGACACCTTCATCAATAACTCAAAAGACAGAACACTTACTATAATGAGCTAATACAAATACCTATTTAGATGACGGAAACGTTACTTGTTAAAGTTAGCTAGTTGTGGTTATGTGGGTACCTAGTTCGTCTTAGAAATAAATTGAGTCGGCCCAGAATTTGACTACGAGTTTACGAGGTCATACTGTAAGTTGTATTATAATTATATTTCAGCTTTTTCTTTATATTCGAAAATGCGAAAGTTGTGAGGAATGTGAGGATGATAGTTCGTATCCGTATGAAAAACTCCTAAATGCAAATGGTCCTAATAGCAAAGCGGTAGGACGTTTCAAAACGACACGTTAGCAAAATGGCCTATTAGCAAATCGCCCTATAAGCAAATGGTCCTAAAAACAAATGGTGAAAGAACGGAAATAGTGAAGTCATGTAACCCCACATAAACATCACGTCATCACAGCAGTAAAACGAAGCTTTCATTATTTATTGTAGGTTCTAATGTCTTAAGTTTTACGAAGCGACGACGGCTTAAATATTTCAGTAACTGTAATATCTTTTGGGCATAGCACGTATTAACCAAGAATGGTAAATAATTTATAAATAAGTCCCAGGTCCCCGATAGATTGCCACAATTACAATGAGAACTTTCACAAACTAAGTACATTAGCCGAGTAGTTAGGCGCTAGTAGGAACTATACGTAATCATGGCTCGGTTTATACAAGGTTCGGCAAAAGTAAATGACACAATGTGAAATTGTGAATGTGCCATAATTTTTGCAAATGGCGTCAAATGTCATTGTGCTTTGACATTTAAATAATAGACAGATGGAGAATTTGTTGACAATGCAATGACGGAGATTTTGAAACACCAATTTTTGGGCCGCAGAATCTCTCGTTTTGGCGATTTAATCTAAGATAGCCAGTTCTGACGGTGCCTGACTTCTTCTTTCGGGGCTTTTTGAAATCTCGCGTTTACCAACATAAACAACCTTGCAAGTCTTGAAAGCCTACATTTAACAAGAATTCACTAAAATGGAGCCAGATTCAAACCATTTCTTTCAAATAAACCAATAACAGGCAATTTTAAATTGACAAGGGGTCGGTCAGTCAGAAAGATGAAGCTATGTTGCCCAAACCCCAAGAACGGACAAAAAACTCCGTCAGTCAGTCAGAGTTATAAATACCATTCCTTGCCTACAATTTTGTAAGTACGTTGAGCTTTCGTCGTCACAATGCTTCCAGATTCCGGTTCCGGTCTTATTTCCTCATCCACATGAGTGAACTCGTTACTCCAACCATTTTGTACAAATTCTACATTTACATAATGTATTCACGTTTTTAGAGTAAACACGATCGATAATCTGCTTTGACTTATGCGAGCATAGTTAAACATTACAATAATTGAAACATTTGACAAAGACAAATGACGCCACATTAGCAGAGCTCATCAATGTTATGAATGGGTGTGAGTCCCTAATGTTGTGCTCATTACCTACAAGAGATTAATGTGTGATGTCAAGTGTATTTAGTTAGTTTTAATGTTTCGCCTGTAATGTGTGAAGTTTTTAAATGCATATAGTCTACTCTTCAGATAAGCTGCGTTATTTAAGGTGAAAGCGTCAAGGCAGCCCGCGAAATTCAAATTTTCTTAAAATTTTTGGAATTTGCAGGTCAGTATCATGTTCTATGTTGATCTAAATATGACTCGCGAACGTATCAAATGTTTAATTATAGAATTATAATCATCCAAATTATCAATACAACTCTCTACGTTCATGTAATCCCATTGAATGACTATTTTATGAAATCATGACATTTGCCGATTATGCTAACTTATGGAGTTGTATTGCTGATTGTCATGATTATAATTATGTAAAGCCGTATTTGTTACGGTCGCGAATCATATTTTAATAAACAAAAAACCTGACACTGACCTGCAAAATGCAAAAAAATAAAGAAAATTTGAATCTCGCGGGCTACCTTAGCGCGTCCTCCTTAAACTATCGTTTCTTTTATTAATATGAGTTTAAAGCTAGACAGGCTTAGCCTTTCCTAAATGGAGCCACAAAATGAAGCCAGTACAAAACCAATTCAATTCTTCATCAATAAAACTAGGAAGGCTCTCAGGAAGCGCATTAGGTATAGCTTTGACTCAGACGCCAGGAAACTCATTTCAAATGGAAAATCTATTAGAAATCCTTCCGAGAACGTTTTCTTGTCACAAATAGTTCGCACTCAGAGTGACAGCAGCTCTTTGTATGAATACAACTATGATTGGGGACGGAAATAAATTCTGAGCGAAAGAGAAGAGTGCTTGTGAAAAATCAGAGGTATTTCTAGAAATAACTGCGTTCTTGAATACGTTAAGAGGCCGTGCTCAAAATCTACTGCTTTTGATCAGTATTAATTGTGATGTTCAAAATGATTCACTCGCACTCGGTACATTTGATCACGACAGTTATCCATAAATTCTTGAGTCGTTCAAATCAGGATAATCGAAGATATCAATTGCAATTTATTTAGAGAAAGCAATATGGCGACTGGCGAGAGTTAAGATGCCGTGCTCAAAATCTCCTGTTTTTTAACAATTTTGTTCATTCGTTGTGAGAAAGGGAAACAGAATTTAAACAAAATTATTTATGATTTGTGAAGTCGAGTTTTTTGTCTAGCATGTGGTTGAAAGGGATTTTTCAAATAAATTAAGGATTCATAGAAAATCACTAATATTCGCAACAAGTTTGCCCAAAAATGACGCGAGACTGATGTCAGACTTTTTAATTTTCAAAATCTATAGTATTATACCCAAACGATCAACGTTTGGTTACAAGAAAATTTTAGTAGTCGTTTTTGTAGTCGTTTGACAGGAATAAAGTAAATTTTGGTGATTTTTAGTCTAGTATAGTGGCATTGGCTTTAGCATCCTAGTGAGGTCAAAATGTAAATCCAAGGTGGCGGCTGCGAAAATTTTCAGATTTCTTCATAACATCACGCCATCAATTTCAAAGGGCTCAACTCTTTGAAATTGAAGGCGTGATGTTATGAAGAAATCTCATTTCTACAACTTTTTCGCGCAAGTGTCCTTCGCGGAAATGTCTTTCACGCAAATGTCCCATATCCATATATGAATCCAATGCCAATTCCAATTCAATGCCAATTCTCTTGTCACAAATGCCACTATACTAGACTAAAAATCACCAAGATTTACTTTATTCCTGTCAAACGACGATTTTCCATTCTGAAATAGACTAACGTGACAACTAAACAATAATTCAGTTTGACAACACTAAGATGGCACTAAGTTATTAATGTAGTGAAAATGGCAATTTTGCTTTTCTGAATTTGACGTTTTTCACCAAAAATGTTGATTGTCTAACTATATCTGACTATTTTTAATCGCGATTAAAAAGGTGTGGAATAATTAGTTGTCATGAAGTAAAAGATCACACCAACACCCCGACTTCAGATGCAAAAACAATACTGTATATATTTTTTTTCTCTTGCTTATATCTCGAAAATGGAAAAATAATGAAAATTTCGATCCTCTTTATGTAACCCATAAAACTCAACATGTAGGTAACAATTTTCATATTTTCCATACAAAAAGTGAAAAATTCTTTTTATTCTCTTGCTGTTATCTCGAATCCTCCCTCCTATCGCAAAAATAATGAAAATTTCGACCCCCTTTTTAAAATTCATAAACCTCTAAAACTCTACACTCTTCTACATGTATGTAACAGTTTTTCATAATTTCCATGCAAAACGTGAAAAATTCCAACACACGCGCAAAACTGGAGCGCGCCTCCGGCTCTAAAAAAAATTCACGGGGTAGGGAAAAACAAGTACTACGTGGAGTCGCGATTGTCAATTTCGATTTTTATTTTTTTTTTATTTTTTTTTTGCCGTATTGTTTTAAGATTCTCATAGCCAAAAGTAAGGAATTTTAATGATAGTTTAGTTCGGTGTATAAGAGAATCGGTACCACTACTCGTATTTATGTAAAACGCTTACCTCAATGTTATTGAATGTCTAAATGTGTCAAAGTTCAAAGTTCAAAGTTTTATTAATGCGATTTTTGGTGATACAACAGGGTCTTAAAAATATTTTATAGTAGCTCAAAAATCTACCTTATAAGGCATGCATTGTTAAATTACAATATTAGAGATTAAGTTATACATTACATGCAACATAAAGAACTAATTAATGTCTATAGAAATTACAATTCAAGATTTTATCAATTATTACATTAAAACATAAATACAAAAAATGGTCAGTCACATGAAATTTTGTCAACTAGGAATTCGTCAATGGTATAGTAGCACTTGTCTATTAAAAAAATATTTAGTTTACGTATAAATTGTGTCAAGTTTAAATCTTTTATGTCATTTGGTAGCTTATTAAAAAAATTTGGAGCCATGCAAAGTATGCTCTTGTGCATAAGAGCGGTTTTTGAACTTGTCAGGCATAATTATTCATGTCGATAAACAGTTGGTCTTATGGATCAATACCTTTGTTCCGAAGTTTTTTTAAATAAATCACCGTTTTTCTTTACGAACAAAGCAGTCTCGTATATGTAAAGACAAGGTAATGTTAGTATTTTTAAGATGATAAAATACGGTTTGCAACTTTCTGTTGATTTAAGATTGCATATGGATCTAATGCACCTCTTTTGTGCTTTAAAAATGTCCAGTTTTTTACAGGAATTTGCCCAGAAAATTACTCCATAACGTAATATGGAATCTACGTAGCCATAATACGCGGTCACGACAGCCGCCTGATTTACTATTTTGCTGAGTTTATAAAGAGCAAAGGCAAACTTGGTCAATTTTGTAATTAATATCGATGCATGTTCTTTCCACGTCAATTTAAAGTCTATTGTCAATCCTAAAAATTTAATATGTCCTACTTCTTCAATTATATTATTATTAAAAGTTAGATTAATGTCAGAAGTGGTAATTCTTTGTCGAAACTGCATGATTTTAGTTTTATTTAAATTAAGAATTAAATTATTTTGTTCAAGCCAAGCAATTGATTGTTGTAATGCATTTTTACTGTCACTTTCATGTTTTGTACTTAAATCATCATGCCTAATAATTAAAGTGCTGTCATCGGCAAAAAGAACCATAGGAAAAGTGACGTGTTTTGGAAAGTCATTTATATAGACCAAAAACAATAGTGGGCCTAATACGCTGCCTTGTGGCACGCCAAATGTAATTTTACGTTTTCCTGAAATTTATTTATATTCTCTTTTATCCTTTTTGCAAATTCGTCTAACTTCCGTACACTGTGTTCTGTTGTCAAGGTAGGATTTTATAAGAGAGAGCGTTTCCCCTTATTCCGTAGGCACTTAGTTTTCCTAACAAAATATTATGATCGACTAAATCAAAGGCTTTCGTCATGTCCATAAATATAGCGCTAGTGGGAATTCTTTGATCAATATCTGGCATTATAATATTAAGGAAGTCATAGATAGCCAAGTTTATGGATTTGTGTTTCCTAAAGCCTTTCTGCTCCTTAACTAAGATGTTATGTTTGGTGAAGAAGGAATACATACAGTTATAAATAATTTTCTCAAATATTTTTGATATTACCGGTATAAGCGCTATTGGTCGGTAGTTATTAATGTCAGTATTATCACCTTTTTTAAATAGAGGATTAATTATAGTGGGCTTTAGTTTATCAGGATAGATTCCAGAGCAAATGCTTAAATTAATTATATGACAAATGGGACTTGATATCACTTGGGAAACGAATTTTAGTACTTTTGTTGAAATATCATCATAACCTACGCTAACTTTATTTTTTAGGTCTTGTATAATACGATCCACTTCATTAGGCGTAGTCGGAGTCAAGAATATTGAATTATTGCATATAGTCTTACAACTACCAGATTTTGAGGCTTTTGAAAGTAATTCTGCTTGCTCTACGAAGTGATTGTTAAATGCGTTCGCTATATCACTGGGGTTTGTTAATGTAGTACCATTACTACGTATTTCTGTTATATATTCACGTGGAGGACAATATCTGTTTTCACTTATAATTTTCCATGTATCCTTCGATTTATTATTTGATGTCACTATCTTATGATTATTTTTGGCCTTTTGTGTCAATCTTATTATTTTCTTAAGTCTTTTTGAGTAATTTTTAAGTTTTGTCAGGTTTTTACTATTAGGTTTTGCTCTTAAATGCCAAAGAAGTTGTCGTTTATTCTTACTGCAACGTTTGATACCGGGTGTCAACCAATTCGGATTCCTTTTTGACTTAATCGTTTTACTAATCAAGGGGAAGCATACATTATAAAACAGCTGGAATATTTCCATAAAATTATCGTACGCCACATTTGTATCAACAGTTTGATAAACATCGCAAAAAGATAAAGAATTTAAGCATGTTCTGAATTTAATCAAGTTATCGTGACTGTAGTCACGCGTTATAATATTCCAACTATTTATTGTACAAGTTTTCTTCACAGGAATCTTTAAAATTTGGGCTGTGTGATCTGACATGTTGAAATCCATTATTCTATGATTGCATTTTCGCGGAAAATTGTGCGCAAAATTATCTATGCATGTGTTGCTTTGTAATCTGGTAGGCTCATCTGTTTCTATTCTTGAGAAATTCTATCTCTTTTCAAAGTGTTAATGTTAAAGTCACCACATAATATGACACTTTTGCGCGCTTTGTAACATATTTTTGGTAGAAGAATATTTAATTTCGAATAAAACATGTCAAGGTTACTAGATTTAGGTATCCTATATATATATATATATATATATTTTTTTTTTTTTTTTTTTTTTTTTTTTTTTTTTTTTTTTTTTTTTTTTTTTTTTTTTATGACAGTAATTCATATTTTTATTGACCAATTTATTTAATGACTACTTTGACATTGATTTTGTATCTTTAATGAATAATGATGAAATGTAATTTTGATGAATGTTATCACGGTTTATGCACCATCTCTTCCTACCAATTTGTACGCCACGATATGCGGCTGAACATGTTAGAACTTTTCTGTATCCTATTATTATCCTGCATGCAATGTATCATGTACACCATGTTTAAACAAATAAAATTTACTTTACTTTACTTTACTTTATAAACACATACAATAATAACGTTATGCTGTATTAATTCGATTGCACAGCACTCGAAAATTCCCTGCACTGAAAGTTTCTTGATTTCGTTAAGCTCTCTATATTGGTGGTCAATTTTTACCAATATGCATGCTCCTCCTCTCTTTGTGTCCCTGGAGTAACAAGCTGCTAAATTATAGTTAGGTATAGTGATTTTCCTTCATATCCAGTTTCCATGAAGTGTTCGGTTACACAAATAATATCTATGTTGTTTTGAAGTTCATCTAGGTGCAATACTAATTGGTCTGACTTATTAATCAGTCCTGCGATATTTTGATGCTTTATTGTCAGATAGTTATAGAAAAAAATGGTTTGATGTTTCTTCCGCTGTATCCTTCATGTCAATGTCTCTATTAATCATTTGGATTTCACAAATCGTTCTTTTGAGATTCATAAATATGTTTTTCATACCTGCATCGTTCAGGAGTCCTTGACGACCCGAAAACATTGAGTAATCGTATGATAAGTCAGCGTTTGAGTCTAATAAATAGGCGTATTCATACGCTGCGTTATGCAGGTACAATAAACTATTAAACATTTCAATCCTTGACATATAGTGTGTATTCGCCACATATTCTGAATGTCGGGAGGCATATAATAATATTCGTGTGACTTAGTTTGTCAATGGTATCTTTAATATGGTAAATTAAATCATGATAGTTCTTAGTAGTTAAGAAATCTTTTTCTCCAATTAATAAGACACAGTAGTCAGTTTTATTATAATTACTAAGCTTATTTTCTATGCCAAGTAGAAGTTCTTCTATGCCACCATTTGGATATGAATAATGGCAGAAGTCATGACATGTTCCCAAACTGTCTTCTAATATGCCACATAGTCTATTTCTACTGTTAGCACTTATTACACAGAGTTTGGTTTTAGCTAGTGGGGTCGAATATCGCCTATCCATGAATTTATCACGCTTTATACTATGGTCGTCACATTGAGTTGATTTATCAGCTGTCTGGAGTGTAGGTTTAGGTAATTTCGGTGTCGATTTGTCGGTCAGCTTAGGCGTGGTTTTTTGAGTCGTGGGTGTTGATTTGGTAGTCATTTGGGATGTAAGCTTATTCTTCTTTGTTCTGGGAGTAACGCTGAGGTCTATTATAGGAACCATTTTAGTGGTATTTTTCTTAGGTGAATTTACTATGTCAATCGTAAATTTTTTATAAATATTTTCCTTTTTTGTCAAAGTTTCAATTGTCTTTTTGAGATTTGTGTTGTCAATATTTAGGTTTTCTACTTCCATATGTGCAGCGTGTAATTGTATAGTCAATTCTTTTATTTTATTGTTAAGTCCGACAATTTTTTCGCAGTCCTCGTCGACAGATATGTTTGGCAGACTGTTACTAGTGGTGCCATCTAGTTCGCTATTTGTTATGTTTGAGGTGTTAGAATCTTCACTTTTTGTGTCTGAGACTCTTCGATTGCGCCGTAGCGTGATATTTCCGAAGAAGCTCATTTTTTTAATTTGAAATAATTAATTTAGTAGAATACAAAAAGATTCCCTGTTGGTGGGATCCGAACCAGCGCTACATAGATCGCCAATCCAAACCCAAGTTAGTCAGGTTATTTGAGCGTTAATTAGTATGACAAAATTTGCTGTTGCTTGCTGGTCCTAAATTCAAATAATCATTAGCCGTTAAGAATGATTCATGTTTTTTTTCCGTACACCACCAAGTTCTGTTTTAAGTTTGCACATAAGTTTATGTTTATTTATATACACTTTCATTTAGGTTAAATAGTTTTTACGTCAATAAAATTAGTTTGTCACTGGTATTAAACAATGTTTTTAATGTCTCTTAGTCACTATTGTCACTTCACATATTTTGTCTTCATTTTATTCCACAATTCCACATAGTTTGTGTAAATAACGTTTGTGCACATAATATACAACATAACTGATTTATTAAACACAATACAGATGTTGTTTTATGTAATTTTGTAATTTTAAATTAATATATGAACAGAGAGCTACACTTCCGACAGTCGGCGTTGACGTTGAACGCACCATTCTTCAACACCAAATTGTAGAATTTTTATGTTGATTGTTATAAATATTATAAACGAATATACACAAACATTCCAGACTTATTTCTTAACCGTACTTACGTAACTGAGATCAATGCGCTCGATCTTTAGGCATATGTGCGTGAACGGTGCACACAAAAATAGCATCGCAATGAATTTACCTAAACTCTGTCGAGTGAATTTTGTGCACGGACTCTTAACTATTTTTGACCTTACTTCGCAATAAGTACCGATTGTGTAAATAAACCCTGTTCAGGCTTAATCCTTACGCAATCACTCTCTAAAGGGAATTAGTAAAGAAACCAGCATTTCCAACAATTACTGTTTGAATAATATTATTAAATTGTATTAAAAATCATCGACGAAAATTGAGTTTATAAAATTATCCTCATTTGTCAAATGAACAATATCTTCAAGGTTATTTAAAATTAGAATTCCGGGCCGAAGTATTTAAATAAACAAATCAAAGCACTCAATTTGTTAGTGGCACTACAAAGCGGCATCTACAGGTACATTTCCTGATCCATTTGATTACATTTACATTACTCTTGGAACAGACCATAAGTACTAACGCATGTTATAATCGCACCGATTCGTTCCGGGAGTGGTGCGGACCGTCGAGGTCGGTCACATACCCACACACAGCACACCAGACAGACGACCATCAACGAGCCGCTTAGCCGGTGCAAGTACAGCGCTTACTTTTAATTTGACACCTGCATGGCAAAACACACTGTATTTCCACAAACGTAGAGTTCGTTTACGAAACTGAATGATAGAAAGCTGAACGTAACATGAGATCTACATGCGCAAAAAATAACGCTATTAATTTTATTGGCGTTAGGTATGTGTTGTTTTTCCGGATCGGGTTGCTTGCTTCCGAACAGTTACGATTACTTCCGATCAATAGGCATATTTTGTAGCTGTAGTAGTACAGTAGCAAATGTGTTCCTCTTTCATCCCATTGTGTGAGTGAAACCTTTGGCAACTTTTTTCTATTATATGAATTCCTTTGAAAACGGATATTGACTGAACTTTGTAGGGATTCGAAGAATGTACGGTGTTTTAGTGTATTTGTTAGATATCAGTGGGTATGCAGCATTGTGGTCCATAGAAAGTAAAGTACAGCACAATATAACGTTTGATGTCACGGACCTCATACTTTTGTTACACTTTATCTAGGACTACGATCAAAGCACTCTATCTTCGCTACAGACAATATGGGATCAGTAGATTTCACGTAGAAAGAGACCTACGGTTTCTATACAGATATACAGACTACTCACTGTTCAGTGTCGTGTTGCAGAACGGAGTTGCCGCCAGTCGGGAGAACTCGGCAGAGTTCGGGAGTGTTCGAGACAGGCGGAAGCGCTGCTGCATCGATACCAACTTTGTTGTCTACCAACCAGCTCAGAGCCTAGCTGACAGTCGGTGTTGTGACTTGTGACTATTGTTTGGAAACTCTTGTAGAATAGTTATATTGAATATTTCGCTGTTTTGATTAATTTGGCGATATTAATGTATGGAAATAAGAAATATGGCTAACTAGTGAACTAAAATATTGATTATGAAATGCAATAATTAATACCGTAACACCGAATATTTAGTTTTAAGTATATGTAAAAAAAGTATTTGGAAACTTCCCAACTGCCTTTTTTACACCTAAAAAGATTACAACATCCAATTCAGTGTTATAATTGCAATTCATAATCAATATTTTAGTTCACTAGTTAGCCATATTTCTTATTTCCATACAGTTATATTACCAAATTAATCAAAACAGCTAACGTTGCCCACTTTCTGTAACGCTCTTAATATCTTTAGTAGGTACCTACCTAATACAATCATATCCGCTTTGAACCACAATTATAATACCTACCTATGTAATGGCTTTCCGCAATCGATTCTTAATTAAAGTAAAGATAATATACGTACTTAATGTGATGTCTGTCAATCATCAGATGGTGATACGTCAAATAAGTTATCTAATGTATGTAGTATTTGCTGTGCCCTACAGGGTCCATAATGATCTATATTATATAGTTACCACCTAAGTACACATTATGATAAAGCAATATAGATATTGAGTATCGAGTACTATTACTTGCACTCAAATAAGAAAGTATTTCTTCTGGGAGTGGCTCGCTAATTGCTAATGTGACGTTGCGCCGTGCGCTCCTTTGCCTGCCTCGCTTCAAACAGGTCTCGGCAAAAAAAAATATGAATAGGTACCTTCGCGGACGATGGCGCCTGACCACTTTTCGACCTTATTGCCTAGCAATAAGGTCGAAAAGTGGTCAGGTCGGAGCACGAAACGAATGCACTTACGTCGTCCGTACAGCTGTCGTCTACAAGTAGGTACCTTATATTATGATGTGTTGTGTACCACTGGTTCTACATACGAGTACATGCAAAACACATTACAAGGATTGTAGCTTTCCAAACGCGGAACTACATCCTTCGTCATCTTAATTCTTAATCTTATTTTAATACAGTGTAAACTATAGAAACTTATAATTTTGACGTGCAAACGTCTCTTCGCTCGATAAGAAGTTAAATAGTTGTGACCGTCAAAAACATGTAAGAAGATTTCAATCGCTAATAACTCAGGACTTTGAATGCTAGAGTACCTAGTGGGTGAGCACGCACAAGATAGGTCATATTTATAGCAATTTTGATGCAGGATATAATTTGCCTATGACTTCACATTGCGGTGGCAGGCGCATGCGCGTGACCCTCTATTTTCACTATATGTCGAAATTACAATTTATTTATTTATTGGTAAGGCACCTCAACGACTTACTTACTCAAACATACACATACAAAAATCACATACAGTTTTAGGTATTGTGAATTCGTCACTTACAGAAGTGCACAGCACTAGCAGAGAACTTAATGATTAAAGGACGTTTTAGTTACGTTAGTTGATTTAGTTACAGAATAAAAAGATAAAAAGAGAGATAATAATGTTCACAAATACGATGTACATAAATATTTAATTAAATAACAAAAAAGACCTAAAAAGAAGGAAATGGAAGTGTATACAATTTTAAGTAATAGGCGGCTTGTGTCGCACAGAGGTCTTGAGGTTCCGAGCTGGTTAAAAGTCTCGTACGGAATTGACGAAAAGGGTTAGAGAAGATGTCGATGCTATTGGTTCGTGTAGCGATTTTATTATAATTTCCCATGAGACGGTTCATGGGTGCGGTGCTGCCAAGGTTAGTACGACTTGCAATAGTGGCAAAGGTAATAGTCTCGCGACCAGATCGAAAAGTTTTCTGTCGAGGTACAGCTATACTTAATTCCGCCAAAAGATCGGGAACATTTAGTAAACCGTTAGCGATTTTGTAGAGAAGGATCTGGTCTGTCACGTCTCTTCGGTGTTCAAGAGAACATATTTTAAAATGACTGAGCCTTTGACTATAAGAAGAATCTCGTGGACAACTAGAGCTTCTAAAACGAAGGTATCTGGTGAAGCTTCTTTGGATACGTTCAATCCTGTTTACGTGAACACGGTAAGTAGGGTTCCAAACTGGAGATGCATAGTCCAGTAGACTTCTCACAAGAGTATTGAAGAGCACCGTCAGGGTAGAGATGGACTGGAAATCCCGATATATTCTTTTTATAAAGCCAGACATTTTTGCAGCTTTGGCAGTGATATTATCAATGTGGATGACAAATGTGAGTCTACAGTCGAGCTGGACTCCTAGGTCACGAATCGTGTCCACTGTTTGTAGTGTTACCCCATTTATTGAGTAAGACGTAGTTAAAGGTTTTCGTTTTTTGGTAAATGTTATGTGGTAGCACTTTTTCACATTGAGGGACATGTGGTTTTTTAAACACCAATCGTGAACTGCGTCGAGGTCAGCCTGGAGTAAATGAATATCGACGGTAGAGGTTATCTCTTTAAAGATCTTTAAATCATCAGCGAAAATAGAGCAATTGCTGTATTTTACTGATATAACTATGTCATTGACGAACATTAGAAAAAGAATTGGGCCCAGGTGCGAACCTTGGAGGACTCCAGATGAAGAAAAATAATCAGATGACTCATATCCCTTTACAACCACTCTTTGTTTTCTTTCCGAGAGATACGATTTAAACCAAAGAAGCAACTGGCCAAATATGCCGAAACCTTCAAGCTTCTTCAAGAGGATTTTATGGTCCACCTTGTCGAACGCACTGCTGAAATCAGTGTAAATTGAGTCTACATGGGCACGAGAGTCCATCAATTGACTTACTTCATTGACGTAGTGGACCAAGGTAGTAGTCGTAGACTTACGAACACAGAAACCATGTCGTTGGGGTACTAACTGAGGATTAATATGTGATGTAATTAAAGAACATAGCAGGGATTCAAAGAGTTTAGCGAAAACGGAAAGGAGTGAAATGGGACGGTAGTTCTGCACGTCTTTAGAATCTCGTTTCTTAAAAATCGGTATGACATTTTCCATTCCGTCGGAAACTGTGATGTTGCAATCGAATGATTGAATATTATTTTAAGCGGTAAGGATAGACTAGTAGCACACTTCTTTATAAATACCGGCGGCAAACTATCTGGCCCCGGCCCTTTGCAGATATTAAGTTTTTTTTGAGCTTTCAAGACATCTCGTTCCGTAAATACTACCCTACCTAATGCATGTTGATGATACTTGGTTTCTGCTTGAGCTGCAGCAGGTGAACCAATCGAGGTAGTAAAGTTAGAGGAGAAATGCTTAGCAAAAAGGCTGCAGACCTCATCACCAGTAGATACTGTTTGGTTTCCTAGACACATCTCCGAGGGAATGTCGTTAGATTTGGACTTTTTCGCTTTGACGAAAGACCAAAAGAGTTTCGGATTATGTCTAATGTTCTTTTCAGTTAAGCTCATGTAGTTTTTGTAACAGCTGTTCATAATGGTTTTAGATCTCCTCTAATAGCCTATATGCAAAGTGATCCCTTGGGTTTTTATATTTTTTATACCGTTTTCTAAGTTTTTCATTTTCATTTAGGAGTCTAATGAGAGGTTTAGAGAACCAGGAGGGATACTTATCACTCAGTTTTTTTGGCATTGGAACGTGCTCGTCAACTACATCATTAAGGTGCATATATAGGTGTGCCACCATGACATCGATATCGTGCAAGTCTGAGAAAATATGGGTCCAGTCAATTATAGCGTTGATTAAAGTATAATTGCCTTTTCTAAGGTTGTGTCTAACAGGAATCTTACTCTTTAACAAAGCGGGGGACGTGTTTTTTATCAGTATTTCGAGGGTAACCATCTACGTTTGATAACGGGTTATCGCATACACTAACAATTCCTCCATAGAAGTTACACAATATTAAATGTAGGGTTTTGTGATAACAATTTTTGACAGAGTTTATTTGCTCCGTGTTGCACAATGACATAAAGTCTATCAGTGAGTAGCCCAATGCGTTAGCATAGTTAGAAGCTGTGTTACTGGAAGTGTGGGAATGAGTTTTGTCTATTTCCTAGTTAATGAAACTCAGATTAAAGTCTCCAGCTATCAGGGTTTCGTCGCCAGTTATATCGATGACAGAGGAAACCCTGTCAAGGAACGAGTCAAGTGTCTGATGTTGAACTGGAGGGGGAAGATAAACCGCGCAGATATTTAAATTGTGGGATTTATTCCCTTTGACAACCTTGAGCTTGACCCATAGGTTTTCAATGTCTGTTTCCCACTGCGACATCCGGGCAGAGTCTATTGACTTCAAAACAGCAATCAATACACCTCCTCCTCTTTTGCCGCTATTCACGGTTGATACTCTGTCTCTACGATAAACGTTATACCTGGAGTCAAATATTTCGCCATCACTTATACTGTCATCTAGCCAAGTCTCTGTGCCTTTTGTACGGTTGTTTTGTGTACGGTATTTTATCAGGATTTTTTGTAGAAGGTTTCAGAGTAATGAAACAGCGTCCAAGCTTCTTATATGTTTGGCTTGCTCTCCATCTGCCTTTCTTACTAGAATTTTACCGTCACGAACCCAAAGGTATTTGTATCCACATGAATTTGCTTGTTAAGGGGTGACAAATCTTCGGACACATATATAGGCCTGACGGGACCGCCATACCCTAGGTCTTACGAATTTAGTTTTTCAGTAGGGTGTGCCTTGTTAAAGTTCATGACCGAGGTTAATATTACGTCTCGCGTTTGAGTGGTGCGTAGCTTAACAACAACTGCTCTTGGGTTACTATTTCTGGGGTCTAAATTACGCACTCACATAGCCGTCAGTATATCTTCCTCCCTGATTCTTCTGGGAGTGGCTCGCTAATTGCTAATGTGACGTTGCGCCGTGCGCTCCTTTGCCTGCCTCGCTTCAAACAGGTCTCGGCAAAAAAAAATATGAATAGGTACCTTCGCGGACGATGGCGCCTGACCACTTTTCGACCTTATTGCCTAGCAATAAGGTCGAAAAGTGGTCAGGTCGGAGCACGAAACGAATGCACTTACGTCGTCCGTACAGCTGTCGTCTACAAGTAGGTACCTTATATTATGATGTGTTGTGTACCACTGGTTCTACATACGAGTACATGCAAAACACATTACAAGGATTGTAGCTTTCCAAACGCGGAACTACATCCTTCGTCATCTTAATTCTTAATCTTATTTTAATACAGTGTAAACTATAGAAACTTATAATTTTGACGTGCAAACGTCTCTTCGCTCGATAAGAAGTTAAATAGTTGTGACCGTCAAAAACATGTAAGAAGATTTCAATCGCTAATAACTCAGGACTTTGAATGCTAGAGTACCTAGTGGGTGAGCACGCACAAGATAGGTCATATTTATAGCAATTTTGATGCAGGATATAATTTGCCTATGACTTCACATTGCGGTGGCAGGCGCATGCGCGTGACCCTCTATTTTCACTATATGTCGAAATTACAATTTATTTATTTATTGGTAAGGCACCTCAACGACTTACTTACTCAAACATACACATACAAAAATCACATACAGTTTTAGGTATTGTGAATTCGTCACTTACAGAAGTGCACAGCACTAGCAGAGAACTTAATGATTAAAGGACGTTTTAGTTACGTTAGTTGATTTAGTTACAGAATAAAAAGATAAAAAGAGAGATAATAATGTTCACAAATACGATGTACATAAATATTTAATTAAATAACAAAAAAGACCTAAAAAGAAGGAAATGGAAGTGTATACAATTTTAAGTAATAGGCGGCTTGTGTCGCACAGAGGTCTTGAGGTTCCGAGCTGGTTAAAAGTCTCGTACGGAATTGACGAAAAGGGTTAGAGAAGATGTCGATGCTATTGGTTCGTGTAGCGATTTTATTATAATTTCCCATGAGACGGTTCATGGGTGCGGTGCTGCCAAGGTTAGTACGACTTGCAATAGTGGCAAAGGTAATAGTCTCGCGACCAGATCGAAAAGTTTTCTGTCGAGGTACAGCTATACTTAATTCCGCCAAAAGATCGGGAACATTTAGTAAACCGTTAGCGATTTTGTAGAGAAGGATCTGGTCTGTCACGTCTCTTCGGTGTTCAAGAGAACATATTTTAAAATGACTGAGCCTTTGACTATAAGAAGAATCTCGTGGACAACTAGAGCTTCTAAAACGAAGGTATCTGGTGAAGCTTCTTTGGATACGTTCAATCCTGTTTACGTGAACACGGTAAGTAGGGTTCCAAACTGGAGATGCATAGTCCAGTAGACTTCTCACAAGAGTATTGAAGAGCACCGTCAGGGTAGAGATGGACTGGAAATCCCGATATATTCTTTTTATAAAGCCAGACATTTTTGCAGCTTTGGCAGTGATATTATCAATGTGGATGACAAATGTGAGTCTACAGTCGAGCTGGACTCCTAGGTCACGAATCGTGTCCACTGTTTGTAGTGTTACCCCATTTATTGAGTAAGACGTAGTTAAAGGTTTTCGTTTTTTGGTAAATGTTATGTGGTAGCACTTTTTCACATTGAGGGACATGTGGTTTTTTAAACACCAATCGTGAACTGCGTCGAGGTCAGCCTGGAGTAAATGAATATCGACGGTAGAGGTTATCTCTTTAAAGATCTTTAAATCATCAGCGAAAATAGAGCAATTGCTGTATTTTACTGATATAACTATGTCATTGACGAACATTAGAAAAAGAATTGGGCCCAGGTGCGAACCTTGGAGGACTCCAGATGAAGAAAAATAATCAGGTGACTCATATCCCTTTACAACCACTCTTTGTTTTCTTTCCGAGAGATACGATTTAAACCAAAGAAGCAACTGGCCAAATATGCCGAAACCTTCAAGCTTCTTCAAGAGGATTTTATGGTCCACCTTGTCGAACGCACTGCTGAAATCAGTGTAAATTGAGTCTACATGGGCACGAGAGTCCATCAATTGACTTACTTCATTGACGTAGTGGACCAAGGTAGTAGTCGTAGACTTACGAACACAGAAACCATGTCGTTGGGGTACTAACTGAGGATTAATATGTGATGTAATTAAAGAACATAGCAGGGATTCAAAGAGTTTAGCGAAAACGGAAAGGAGTGAAATGGGACGGTAGTTCTGCACGTCTTTAGAATCTCGTTTCTTAAAAATCGGTATGACATTTTCCATTCCGTCGGAAACTGTGATGTTGCAATCGAATGATTGAATATTATTTTAAGCGGTAAGGATAGACTAGTAGCACACTTCTTTATAAATACCGGCGGCAAACTATCTGGCCCCGGCCCTTTGCAGATATTAAGTTTTTTTTGAGCTTTCAAGACATCTCGTTCCGTAAATACTACCCTACCTAATGCATGTTGATGATACTTGGTTTCTGCTTGAGCTGCAGCAGGTGAACCAATCGAGGTAGTAAAGTTAGAGGAGAAATGCTTAGCAAAAAGGCTGCAGACCTCATCACCAGTAGATACTGTTTGGTTTCCTAGACACATCTCCGAGGGAATGTCGTTAGATTTGGACTTTTTCGCTTTGACGAAAGACCAAAAGAGTTTCGGATTATGTCTAATGTTCTTTTCAGTTAAGCTCATGTAGTTTTTGTAACAGCTGTTCATAATGGTTTTAGATCTCCTCTAATAGCCTATATGCAAAGTGATCCCTTGGGTTTTTATATTTTTTATACCGTTTTCTAAGTTTTTCATTTTCATTTAGGAGTCTAATGAGAGGTTTAGAGAACCAGGAGGGATACTTATCACTCAGTTTTTTTGGCATTGGAACGTGCTCGTCAACTACATCATTAAGGTGCATATATAGGTGTGCCACCATGACATCGATATCGTGCAAGTCTGAGAAAATATGGGTCCAGTCAATTATAGCGTTGATTAAAGTATAATTGCCTTTTCTAAGGTTGTGTCTAACAGGAATCTTACTCTTTAACAAAGCGGGGGACGTGTTTTTTATCAGTATTTCGAGGGTAACCATCTACGTTTGATAACGGGTTATCGCATACACTAACAATTCCTCCATAGAAGTTACACAATATTAAATGTAGGGTTTTGTGATAACAATTTTTGACAGAGTTTATTTGCTCCGTGTTGCACAATGACATAAAGTCTATCAGTGAGTAGCCCAATGCGTTAGCATAGTTAGAAGCTGTGTTACTGGAAGTGTGGGAATGAGTTTTGTCTATTTCCTAGTTAATGAAACTCAGATTAAAGTCTCCAGCTATCAGGGTTTCGTCGCCAGTTATATCGATGACAGAGGAAACCCTGTCAAGGAACGAGTCAAGTGTCTGATGTTGAACTGGAGGGGGAAGATAAACCGCGCAGATATTTAAATTGTGGGATTTATTCCCTTTGACAACCTTGAGCTTGACCCATAGGTTTTCAATGTCTGTTTCCCACTGCGACATCCGGGCAGAGTCTATTGACTTCAAAACAGCAATCAATACACCTCCTCCTCTTTTGCCGCTATTCACGGTTGATACTCTGTCTCTACGATAAACGTTATACCTGGAGTCAAATATTTCGCCATCACTTATACTGTCATCTAGCCAAGTCTCTGTGCCTTTTGTACGGTTGTTTTGTGTACGGTATTTTATCAGGATTTTTTGTAGAAGGTTTCAGAGTAATGAAACAGCGTCCAAGCTTCTTATATGTTTGGCTTGCTCTCCATCTGCCTTTCTTACTAGAATTTTACCGTCACGAACCCAAAGGTATTTGTATCCACATGAATTTGCTTGTTAAGGGGTGACAAATCTTCGGACACATATATAGGCCTGACGGGACCGCCATACCCTAGGTCTTACGAATTTAGTTTTTCAGTAGGGTGTGCCTTGTTAAAGTTCATGACCGAGGTTAATATTACGTCTCGCGTTTGAGTGGTGCGTAGCTTAACAACAACTGCTCTTGGGTTACTATTTCTGGGGTCTAAATTACGCACTCACATAGCCGTCAGTATATCTTCCTCCCTGATTACGCTGGCTACTGCGTTCCCCATCTGCACGACCGTCTCCACCAAATTTCCCGCTTTGTTTTCTGGTACGCCGTTAATTTGAATATTTTGTTGGCGCCAGTATTGCTCGATTAAATTAACTCGCACAGATAAGTCAGAAACCAACTGCTTAAGGGACTCGTTCTCCTTAGTAAGACTTTTGTTATTTTCTGTACATATTTTTAGTTCAGATTGTATGCGGCCGTAATCATCACTCATAAACTTGACAGATTCCTTGAGTTCCCGGAATAAATCCTTCATCTCGTTGAGTTCTATCGCAATAGATTCTTTTATAGCTGTTGAGATCTCAGTAGATATAACCGCGCGTATCTCTTAATGGATGGTGTCGACAAGTTCGGTTGATTTCGGATGGCGATGATCAATTTCGGGAGAGCTCCTCAGACGTGGACGCTTGGGCCGGACATTTGCGACTTCAGGCGAGTTGGTCGAGGAATGTAGCATATCGGGTACCGACTGAACATGACTTAAGTTTGCTATGTCTTTTTCTTTTGGTGGAGTGCGTCGAACACGATGCATGATGTGTTAAAATAAGCAAACGAAGTTTGTAAAACTAAACAAGAAGAAAAAATAAAATCCAAAAAGTGCACGGTGCGACTTGGGTTCGACTACAAGTTTGTGACAGTTGCGGTTAGTGCGCCACGCTACGGAGACGTCGATAGTAGTGACGAAATTAGCTGCTATAATGATGTTTTGTAGGAAGCGCGGGCACCAAACTCATTAGGAGTCCAAAGGTCAGTCTTTTGTTTAACTTGAACGGTCCGGGTTAGGAATTCGAATTGTAACAGTTTTACTTTGCACTTTTATTCGATTTACCACTTTAAAACATTAGAATATTGTAGCGAGCGAATGGAACAATTAGTTTAGTGCAAAAATATGTTCAGCTAGAACGGTGATTTTGGTGTCGTTCCCAAGAGTTGAAAAAGGACTACCAGGATCTAAAGAGATACAACAAAAATATTTCGTAAAATAGGGCTAAAAATGCATATGAAGTTGACAATAGCAAAATAATTTCATATATAGACTCATATTGGCGCTAAATCTGCTCAGAAAAAAAAAACCCAATCGAAGAAAGCTTACTTATATCATAAGGAATGCAATGAGCCCAAAAATCTAGTGCCGAGCAAATAAAATAGCAACGGCACGGCGGTATCAGAAACCGTAATAAAATCTGTTGCTTTAAGATGTCGTCTCATAACGGCCGTAAATCTGCTCAGAACTGAAAAATATCACAATTGATGAAAGCTTGCATCATTAGGAATGCAATAAACATATTTTTTTGTAATTCATTGTAAATATTAATAAACATCGTTAAAGAAATTTGTTATTATTTCAGCACAGGTTTCAAGAACCTGCGGCGCGGGCTCGAACTGCGCCGAAGATGATTAAAGATACCTATTTACTGTAAGAGTCAGTTTGTAAAGCAGTAACTCAGTCACAGCAGCCTGTGTGACTGAGTTGGGTGTTGCAAGGTGTTACTGCTAATTAGTCCTTCTTAGAGTTTACCTTTTTAGGGTGCTCTAGTGATGATGTAAGTTTCTTAAACTCTACATCTCTATTGGCTCTTAACACAATCAACAAAATTTTACGAAAAAATTCGCAGATCTCCATCGAAACTGAATATGGTTTAATTTACCAGTTCATCATTAAATCATTTTACAGAGTCCTGTTAAAATGATATTTGTACACCGTGCATTTAGCTAGCAGTATCGTCAGACGCAATCGGCGAGTTTAATAATATCGAGTTAAAAATGGCGCAGGGCGGGGTCGTTAGCGGTTATAGTACACATTATATTTTAGAATTATTACGCGTCTCACTCTCTAAGTAAAGTATAAAATGCTAGGTAAGTAATACAAATGAAGGGGCACCGCCAGACGTTGTAAGTAACATATCATTACTATTGTAAGACATGTACACAGATTAGCAGCTCTCTTTTATTCTTACGTTTGTGGCTCGTTCCAGTAATGATAGCTCTCGATGGACACCGTTATCGATACCGTACTACGTAGAGAACTTTAATGGTGCCTATAATAGCTGAGCATCATGTTTATGTTAAACGCAATTACTTAGCCATGATACCCAAGGCCCAAATTATCGGGTTTATGAAGTTTCATTGCGGGATATGTTAGCAGTGCTTAGCCCAGTTTATGGAAAACCCAGCAATGGTAATACTGCTTAGTGCAGTAGTAATGTTTTGACGTGTGCAGTGGTGCACAGACGGGCTCTGTCCCGCTAGCCTATGTAACGGCACGTCTCGTCGCTTCGGGTGCGCGCGCGCGCAGACACAAAGCGATGATTGCTACGATTGTCGCGCTGCAATGCGACTGCAAAACAGTCGACCTGTCAAGCGCAGCCTTGTGCATTACGTGCTCAACACTGTGACATCTAACCTCACATACTTAACACCACACACGAAGCTTCCGCTGTCAAATAATACTCGCCATAATGTCAGTTAACTAACTGTCACAATTTCTGGTTCAGAATCATCACAAAAGTCAAAAACCTTGCCTTTCATCCAATTATTTAAAAAAAACGGTTACCTACATTTACTAATGTGAACGGAACAACCCCAGTAAGTATTTAATAATACTTGTATTGTGGTTGTCTCGCTCCTTCCCTTAATTGATAGTTAACAATATTGAGACTATAAAACTAAAATTAAAAGTACGAAATGAATTATTGTTACGGTCATTCCTTATCAACATAACGTAATGTAAGCTATTATGTTACAGGACTTGCAGGACGCTGGTCTGACTTGACTGACTTCTAAACAGATGTGACTGGTGTAGACCACAAACTACAAAACTTTAAAAAAAACTCTACAAAGTGAAAAATAATTTTAGATTTGGAAGTCGGTGTCTTTGGTTTTGTATTTTCGTTTTTTGCCACCGACTTTATTTTTTACTTTTTAGTTGTGGTATCTACCCCACACAAATTAGAATACCTGCTATTTTAATAACAATGACAGGAAGTTATTAAAACATCCGCATAGACTAAGTGGGAAAAATAAGTATTATTGAAGCTAACTCAAAAACTACCCAAGCAAAGTTAATAAAATTTTAATGGGGCGCAAGCTTCCTCTACCAAATGAAGAATTTTCAAAATCGGTCCTCAATTGGCAAAAATAAAGATTTCGACGAATTGAGAACCTCCTTTTTTGAAGTCGGTTAAAAACATGATCATGATGGAGATATCTAACGGTAAACAAAACAAATGAACAGTCTATGTAGATAACTTTGTTCATTTGTTACACGTTTTTATCATGTTCGTTAGATTTTGTTTAGAAAATGTAATACAATTAGCAACAGTGACATATTGTTTACTTTACTGACTCACACTGCCGAATGTTAACATAATATTTTCGTAAAAACACGCAATTCGTGAAACTAGAATAAAAACTGAATCATGAAACCTTCATTAAACATTTAAATTTTCTTATATACAATGGACCGTGCTCCTAATTTAATCAGTAAGATACTTTGTACCCGTGCGTTACACGAAAACAATTCTCGAAGGTCCTTAAAAATAGCTCTCACCTCGGTATTTTGATCTAGTCAGATGAAGTTCAGAAACAAAAATCAGAAATGGGTGAATTATTTAGTTTTCATTATTAAATATGAAGGGAGAATATTTGATAGAACTGTCGGTCGATTCAGTAAAAATATCACCCTGAAACTTAGGTGAAGTGAGCTGTCACTGTCACAGCACAGAATCGACCGGCGGATGCTAGGGATTAACACTATTGCTGCTCCGAAAGATATAAAACACCATCGGTGTACGCAGAAAGTAAGTACCTACTGAAATCTACAATACAGCCAGTTGTACATGTTGTTTGGATAATAGAGAATTTAATTCAAAATTCAAAAGTCATTTATTCAAACTAGGCTGAGTATCAGCACTTTTCGAACGTCAAAATTACATAAGACAGTCCCCCAAAACGCCCACCCTTCACCACTTCCTAGTGCTTTAGCTGGGAAGAAGCAGTGGCGCAACAAACTCCCCAGCAGCACTGCTGTCTGTTCAGTTAGAGAAAAAAAAAACTTGATTCTATACAATAGTATGCGAAATAATTTACATTACTTAACACAAAACAGTAAATAAATTTATTTGCCATAATGACAGCTAGCACACTCCAATATACCAACAAAACAAACGAAATATATACTCAAGCAAAAATTAAAACCCAAAACATAAACAGAACTTAATACCGGAATAAATGCTTTCAGGGATAAAGGGCCAGCCAGTTTTATTCGCTATACGACGCCCCCCGCGAATAATCCGGTAATCGTAAAAGTGTAAATGTTCAGGAAAAATAAAAAAACATTTTTACTTAATAACTCCGTTAAACAACAAGTATCAGAGACTTTTTATATCGCATATGGAAGCTAATTTTTTCAGCTATCTGGCCATTTCAACAAAATTTAAGTTGTCCCAAGGGCTTCGTTATAATTTAGCTGGGTGCATTTTACTATATTAGTGTAGGTCAAGCTCTGGTCAGTAATGTCACTTTTTTTTTTAATTTTTTTTTTTGGGTGGGAAATTATTAAATAACTTCTCCCGCTCTGGGTGGAGCGGGAGGGCGTGTCAGACTTTTACTGACTAAAACCCACCCGTGTTCCTTCCGTTGCCTGTGTGCCGAGGTGGCGATATCCCTTTCAGACAAACCCGCAACCCCGGCAGGCATTGGCCCTTCCGGACCCCGTCAGTTGGTGCTGACATCTCTTTGAGGCGCGCGTGGAACACAACGCGCCGTCGACCCGGGCCTGGTCCCTATCGGACGGCGAGCTACCCATTGCTCACCGTCCGCAAGCCCGCGCCTACGGTGGCCGGAAGTCGGCTCGCGACTCCCGACGCCCGGGGCGTCTCCTGCGGCGACTAGGGGCGCGAGGGGGCGCATTTTGCCTCTCCCTCGCGCGCTCCGCCTCCTCCTTCGCGAGCATTACTGCTTCGCAGAAGGAGGTGACGGCCTCCCATGCACTCTCGCTCCGGACCATGGCCTGAACCAGGGCCGGACGCGAGAGATCGCCGCCGCCGATCGCCTCCGTGAGGACACGGCGGTGCTCCACCCAAGCTGGGCAGACCTCCACCGTATGCTCCACCGTGTCCTCCTGGCGATCCACACAGTGGTGACACCCGGGCGTTTCCTCCCGCTTTATCCTGAACAGGAACCTCCCGAAACAACCATGTCCGGTGAGGACCTGTGTCAGGCGGAAGGTGAGGACGCCGTGGCGCCTCTCTAGCCACTCCTCAAAGAGGGGACTTATCGCCACAATTGTGGCGTAGACTTTTTATATCGCATATGGAAGCTAATTTTTTCAGCTATCTGGTCATTTCAACAAAATTTAAGTTGTCCCAAGGGCTTCGTTATAATTTAGCTGGGTGCATTTTACTATATTAGTGTAGGTCAAGATCTGGTCAGTAATGTCACTTACGATATTATTCGTGTAAATTTATATTTTCGACGGCAACGGTAAAATCGTGTTGCGCTATTATTCGTGTAATTTGTTTTGTATACTGAACATTTGTAAAAAGCACTTATTATGTTATTCGATTGTTTAACAGTAACGTACATTTTATTGTTTTGACTATTACTGTTTATTCGAATAGTTTACTTAAGTATTATTTGATGATTATTATAGTATATTTTATGAAATAAAGGACATTTTAGTAAATGAAACAACTTTTGGTTAGTTTGACAAAACACGATAGTTATTATTATCATAAAAAATAGACACTGCACTGAAGACACGACTACACAATGATTACACAATCATGAAAATTATAATAAGGTCCTATTACAGTTAAAAATCTTAATCAGAATCCTCATCGTGACCTGATTCAGTATCACAAAAGCTTAAGTTCCTATAAAATGATTGATAATGGTGGGGAATTGCTTGGGAGTTACACAGGCTTAGGAGATCATTATACAAAGCTTTTTTAATAGGGAGGGGCTTGTCGTATGCTGGCTTTAATTCAATACTTTCAATTGTTTTGGACACCTGTTTCTGCCGACTCTGTCTACTTCTGCCTGCATCGTAATCCAATTCAATATAATCCTGATCAAAATCATATTTGAAAAGAAAACAGTTAGGTTTACTGTATGATACACTAACCTCCATCACATCGGACCATCGTACTTTTTCTCCTGTCTCATCTTGAAGCCATCTTTTGGGTTCAACAAGTTCTTTTATGTTGAGGATTTTAGATTGTTGCATTTCTTTTAGGATATATTTGTCTCCGGACACTTTAGCGTTCATGATGATACTATATACTTGGTCCGGTGTGTACAAAACTTTGTTTTTCAGAGCTCTTTCAATACATGCGTGCATGGAGTCTCCTTCATTTTGGCTATGCCCACCAACAAAAAACCGATGGGTAATGTCAATTTGAAGAGTCATTGCAATGTAAAGATACAATGCAAAAATGTATCTGTTTTTATTCTGGCCATAACAACCATCAGAGTAAAATATAATTTTGCGTATACCTTTTTCGTGTACGGTCTTGACAAATTGAAACAAGCAACTCCCTATTTCGATGCACCCTTTTTTCCGATTTGAGCTTGCCAAACGTAACAGAACCCTAGTTTGTTTAGAGCGTCAAAAACTGTAAAATTATAAATCGGGTATTTACGTTTGTAGTGGAAAATTGACACTTCAGACTGTGGTACACTCAAAACTTTTTCTAAATCAAAAATGGCCACAACGGTGTCATCTTTATTTAGTGTTTCTTTTTCTTCTTTTTTAATTTCACGAACTCTTTCTTTCATACTCAAATGTTTCCTGTAATGTTCTTCTAAAGACGCCTTTTCAACGGAGTCAGCTTGGTGATATTGTGAATATAAAGTACACTGATCCTTTTTAGGCTTAAAAAAGGAATAGTTGTAGTTAGTATTAAACACTCTTTCATACTGTCGTTTTGAAGCCATCTCAACAATATCTGGATAGTTCTGATTTGCAAACCATGACTTGTAAAGTCGGTACATTTTTGAAATATTAAGAGATTCAGACAAATATTCTCGTTTAGACTCTTTTCTCGTGTAATGCGATTCTACTTTGGGAAATAAATCAATATGATTTCTGATACTGTCTTGAACTGTCTTCTGTATCTAGCTTCAATTGATGTAGTCTATTCTGATGCCTGCCTCGTTCATCGATCAAACTTTCATCTCTTTTAATTTTTTTTAAGGCCGTGTAAATCATTTGCTCAGTAATAGAAAGAGTGTTTAAAAAAAATACCTTGCATACTAGCCTGTACTAGCACTTACTTAAATAAGGAAGAAAACTATTTACCCGAATAATATCGTAACAATGTTTACAGTCAAATCATATTGATATTTTTTTTCGTAAAGATCTAAAACCATATTATTCGTTTAAAATACATTTTAATGAATTTTTATGGAATATACGCGTAGTTTTTCATATCTTCATAAATAAAGATAGAAAAATTCTGAAAAAAAATTACATGGTGTAATTTAACTTCTAGATGACGAAAAACGCATAACATGAAAAACCCCGTAATAGGTCATTACCGGATTATTCGCGGGGGACGTCGATATGTAAGCGGGCACGCTTACTATAGCTAATAAAACTGTAACTTGAAGTCATGATAAACTAGGACCATCGAAGTAAAAATAAATAGATAATCAGTTAGGCAAACATAATATATGAACAATTGTCAAGGTCGCTAGCTAACCATATGTTGCAATACAACTCATTAAAAAATAAAATTGTAATAAGTAGATTATGTCAATAACAAATGGAAATAAAATAAAAATCAATTGACATACACAATCAAATAAAATTAAAATAAACAATTATACTAATTATAGGTTTAACTCATATAACCTATCAGTAGGTAAGCTAATTCTGGAGAAAGAACATGAACATTGTCTTGAATTAATCACAGCGACCAACCATTCTTATCGTTTAAGTAGTCGTTGATAGAATAATACGCCTTTGAACAAAGGTTGCATTTTACTTTGGCTTTAAACGCATTAAAAGGCAAATCTAGCAAAGAAGATGGTAACTTGTTATAAAAGGTTATACCAAGTCCAACAAATGAGTTATGAACCTTATGAAGCCGGTGAAATGGAGCTCGCAATTTGTCCTTATTTCTGGTGTTAATATTGTGAATATCACTGTTTTTAGTGTATAAGTGTATATTTTGCCTAATATATAAGATAATGGCGAAGATGAATTGTGATGCCACCGTAAGAATACCAAAATCTTTAAAAGATCTCTTAGAGAAACTCTGGCACCTAGCTGGTAAATTGCTCGAACAGCTCTTTTTTGAAGAACAAATATATTTTGAATATCAGCGGCTTTACCCCACAGCAGAATACCATAGGACATAACGCTATGGAAATAACTCAAATAGACTAACCGAGCTGTATCAACGTCAGTGTATTGTCTTACTTTCCTGACAGCGTAGGCGGCCGAACTGAGCCTTCCCGCTAGGCTCGATATATGTGGGCCCCACTGAAGTTTGGCATCTACTCGTATGCCCAGAAAAACTGCCGAGTCTACAGTTTCAAGCACCTCATTATCTAAGATAGAGATAGAGATAATAGAGTTGTTCTTTTACAGCTTGCAGTTGCAGGTTACTTTGATATTGCACACTGACATAAAACATTTTATAGATCCTGTCAGATTCGCGAACAAAGTGCCGAATATTATCTTAAAACTATCGAGTATCATCTAATACTGCGTTATGGGTTTACACCCATGAAAGACGAAACTACGATCAAAGTGGGATTTCAAAGGATACTTTTTTCATAGCAGTAAGCAGTTGTATAATCAAGTTTAAAAACTGGCTAAGTGTGAGTCGGAGTCACACTCGAAGGGTTCCGGACCACCGTACAATATTTAGCAAATAAATGAAAATACTAAACGAGGAATATATTTGATTTGATAATGATACTGTGAATTACAAAGTAATTTTTTGCAGTTGCAGTAAATCGCCCATATTTAAATAAAATACCTTATGAATCGGCGTTTTTAATATTTATTGATTAAATACAGTATGATGTACATAATATACAAAAGTTTCAAATTCCTAACTTGTTTAGTTGTTGCGATAGAGCTCGTACAAAAATGGTCTAAAACTGACAACTTTTACGGTCCGTACAAAAAATTTTACTCTATTCCATGAGCTCTAGACAATAACACCCCACATGCCAAGATATTTAATTTTTTTTCAAAATCGTAATCGCCGCTGACGGACAGACGGACGGACAGAAAGCGGAGGCTTAGTAATAGGGATCCGTATGGCACCCTCCGCGTACTGAACTCTAAAAATTATGGCAGTATTACCAGTATTACCCTGGTAATGGGCGATGTCAACACGGCGCTTCTAACAGCTGAAAACTTTTATAGTTACTTAGGCTTAGGTGAACATTTAAAAACCGCAAAACTTCAGGCTCAACGAATATGAAGGCGATGGACCAATAAACAAAAATTAACGAAACTTGTTTTTGTTATAGACGTCATTAAAACAAAATATCTAATTAATGCTTCATTGAACGTGAACTCTTAAATGAACGTGTTTTTTAAATAAAATTTCTAGTTGACTAGACTTCATCAAAGTTATTCTAAACATTCCATAATGAAAGCTCATGAATATTAATTCTGTTTCTCAAGTTCTGTACTAAAAGTAGTTCGGTTTTATCTGGCGGTATTTGCGTTAAAATGAGTTACTGTTGACTGCTGTTTGTTTACACTGGGAGGCAAAATTGACGTTGTTTGTATCGTTTACATTTTCTCTTTGGGCGCGAGGTTTCCGCGCAGTTTGTACTGTTTGTAGACACTCGCCTCGCGCCCCCCGCTCCTCCTGCGGCTTTCCGCCGCCCGTTGTATATGTCGCAGTCAGATGGTTGTAGCCGTGATATAGTTATATCCCTAGGGATAGAGCTATATAACGTAATATAGTTATTTGAAAGCGGTTCATAGCTGTCGGAGTGCCCTAATTTTGTTACTGCTACCAATTTAGACGTAGCCTTTGCCGCGGCACCGTTCGCTACGCTCGCTCGGCTCACGCGTCACAATTCTAACCTAACCTATTTGATCGGAGTGCCATAATATTTATATTACTAGATCGTGCTCGTATCATAGCTATATCCGTAGGGATATAACAATATCGCGGCTACAACCATCTTACTGCGACATAATTATACAAGTAAAGTGATACAAGAAACTATGTCCGTGCTATCAAGTTACAGGACAGCTAAATTTAATTTAATTTGTATGAATTAAACATAAATCGTTTAACTAATTATCAGTCTTGATTATAAAGATTCACTGAACATGTGATTGACCAAAGTAGCCGCCTTTGAAACTAAATATTATCAGCCTTACTAATAAACATTTACGCACGACGTATACCAGGCTTATAACATCAACGTTACCAATAAACGATATTTGACGTTTCAGTTGTGTACATCTGGTGTAACATATGTCTTTAAACAATGAGATTTTGTACAACCGTTATTCAGCCCTCGGACCTTGTACAGCTATCGTATAACCTAAAATAACTAGTTGCCTTTGTCGTATTGAGTTAGAAAACCATGGATTATTTACAAGATTTCGATATTTTCGAATCTTGGCCAAAGATTACAGTAGACGATGCTTTTGTTTATGTGTACATCTTTCGAATATGCATAACTAGAAAAAACGGAAAGGTGCATAAATAAGTTATTACACTTACACGAAACTAACAAATACTGATCAGCAAAAGAATATTATGATGTTAAATAACGCTTACCTTCTTTTATTAACAGTGTACCTACATCTATTGTTATATGTATTTCACTTTCTTACTCACTATTTTATTTCATTATTATATATTACTATTCATATGTTTTATTCACATACCCCACAGTCATTTTTTGCCTGTCTTAAAACTAAATAGCAGTCGGTGTATAATCTGTCCGACGCGGTCGGCGGCCTGTTGCGCTTTGTGAGTGCATGATTCAATCTAGTCTAGCTAATCGCTAAGAACAGGTTTTGCGTGGACAGTTCCTGTTGTTTTCATATAATTTTTATTTTTGTTTTTCTAATTTATATTTTATTACTAGTTTATTTATTATTTATTTACTAGCTTTTGCCCGCGACTTCGTCCGCGTTTCCGTCGTTTTTCGTAAAAAAGTACCATAATAATATGTCCTTCCTCACGGTTCAGTGGTTTTGATGTAACAGACAGATTAACTTTCGTATTTTAGTAGGGAAATATAATATGTCAATCCACAATACTGTTGAAAAATATCGCAATAAGGAACCGCAGAATATTATTATTAATAGCTGTGCCCGCGACTCCGTCAGCGTGTAACTCCTTGTATGTTATTAAGTTAATGTATTAGTTATATTGTTTAGATCACTTTCACATGAGGCTTAAGTACATATAGAACGAAAATACTTCAGCGCAAAGCTTCCGGGTAAACTATGTTGAAAGTTGACCCGTCCGGCACGTGAACATAAAGATTTCTAGAACTGCTAACCCGGGACCTGCTGACCATGCGAGAAACAACTGACACCGAGATCTACTCCAGCAACACGAAAAGTCTACCCTTGAGACTTATTAATTGTCATTGCATAACACACCGATACTGGGAATTGCGTTCTTTTAAATTGGAATGGAAAATTATTTGGTATTATGGGAATTCTGGGAATAAAGACGGTCTCTCCTGCACCGCAGCCTGTTAAAGTTTGAGCCTCGATTACATTTTGTTGCAACTGGGTTACTTTTAGCCGAGTTCCCTACCTATACCTACTTCACTTAAAAATAAATACCTATAACTACTATAATTAATAAAAGTATCTACGCTTTTACCTACTTAATACAAAAATAAAATTGAACATAAATTAGCCAAAACTTACCTATCGGTATCTAAAAATCTATGCGTACTACTTCTACTTCACCTAAAAAGAAATAAAATGCAAACTATTAATAATTTGTAATTTGAACGAATATTTAAACACTACCAAAACAACTAATACCTATTTTATAAAATAACAACAAAAGAAATTCAAATAAACTATAACTATTTAAAGACAAAGTCGCGCTGATAAGCATGGTTTGTTAATATCAATTATTGTCTGTCAATAAGGTCGAACACTCTAAACGCATCAACAGCCAAATATTGAATGATGAAGCTCGCGCTCGGACCTCCCGCCTTTTTATACACTGCCGCCACGACCCGCGTCGAGCGCGGCAACCGTTACACAAAAATAATCCTTATGGCATGATTCAGTATTCACGCGCGACGGCGCGATGGCTTATTAGCGTATTTCATGTAATAAGTTTGGTGTTTCTATACCGATTACTATGATTCTTTTTTTATTGAATAGGTAATAATATTAACTTTTTTTAATTAGGGATGAGTGAGAGTATTATAAACGTAAGAGTAAACAAATATAATCAGAAAGCTCCGAACTGCTAAGCTATCGGGAGTTATACGTGTTATTGTGAGTCAACCATAAAAGATAGACATATGCTGTTGTATGATATTTTTTAGATAATTTTATGTAGAACATTTCCGTCATAAATGATTTCTATGTAGCTTTAACCATTAAGGCTTCACACGCGACGGAAGCTTAAAAAATGGAGCAACTTCTCCCGTTTTCCCAACATTTCCCTTCACTGCCCTGCTCCTATTGATTGTAGCGTGATGAAAAGTATACTATAACCTCCCCAGGAGTATGAAGAATAATTGTACCAAGTTTCGTTAAAATCCGTCGAGTAGTTTTTGTTTCTATAAGGAACATACAGACAGACAGACAGACAGACAGACAGACAGACAGACAGACAAAAAATTTACTGATTGCATTTTTGGCATCAGTATCGATCACTAATTACCCCCTGATAGTTATTTTGAAAATATATATCATGTACAGAATTGACCTCTCTACAGATTTATTATAAGTATAGATTTAGAAGTATACAAATTATTTATTAGGTATGTTGAAACTGTTTTGTACTCACCGTCACTTGTCCCTACTTGTAGGTTCATTAGAAAACCAGCGTCAGACAGCACCTGTCTGGCATTAATGCTGAAATGAACCTTTTTGGCGCAGCCGTGAGGCACACACTATTGTTTTTAAAAAAAATTTTTTTTTCTTCACTTTTTTTATTTTGTAATTTGTGTTTCACGAACTGTGTCCAAATAAACATTATTCTTTCTTTCTTTCTTTTATTTTTGATGAAATTGGCAATGAAGAACCACCAAGAAAAAGAAAATGTTACAAAAATCATTATGATCCTTTCTGTTAGCAAGAAAATGATGATAAGCTAAGGTCGACTAGGGATACTGTGTATCTGCCCATTAGTTTTAGACGTCAAATAGCTAGGCTATTAGCTTTTAATATTAACCCAGACATAATTAGTATGTCTAAGTCATTTACAATTAGTACCACAGTTAGTAATAGTACTAATGTTAAGGTGGTTAGCTCAAATAGTTTAAACTAGTTTGTAAGACAACAGAAGGTACCTCTAACAGTTTATTTACACTTAATAACAACGAGGTATTTTCTGGCACTAACATAGTTAACTGTACAAAAGGGGCTAAGCAGAAATCCTTGAAATTATTTCACCAAAATATTCAAGGCTTTTCTTCCAAACAATTGGAAATTGAATTGTTTTTAGAAAAAACAATGTTTGACATTATTTGTTTAACTGAGCATTGGTTAAAGGATTATGAAATGTTAATTAACTATGAGAATTATAGTGTAGTCAGTTGTTTTAACCGAAAATCAATGCTGTGTGGTGGTTCACTAATATTAATTAAAAGTTGTATTAAATCAAAAACCCGTATTGACATAGTTGAACTATCGGTTGAACATAGCATAGAACTGTCTTGTGTTGAGCTAGATAAGCATGTCATAGTGTGCGTTTACAGACCCCCAAATTATCAAAACTACTCTATATTTGAGTCAGTAATGGAAGATGTTTTGGCAAAACTTGCAACTGCTAATAAATCAGTAATTATCTGTGGTGACTTTAACATTAATATTTTAGAAAATAATTCAACTACCAGTAGATTTTTAAATTTGTTCAAATCATTCAATTTGTTAAATGTGTTTGTAGAACCAACCCGAGTAACTACGACTTCTGCTACATGTATTGATAATGTGTTTTGTTCTTGCGACTATTTAGATAAAGCCATCGTTAATTATCTCCCTTCTGATCACAGTGGTCAATCCGTAACTTTTGAATCCAACATACCAGTAAAAAAAAGTGCAGATACAATTCAGACCAATAACAGCAGTTAATTTAAATAAATTTAATAGCACTTTAGTTTGTAAATTAAATAATCAAGACCTTACAATGAACAATGCTAATATTTTATACGAGGCATTCTTTTCGTTAGTCCAGACCGAGTTCAATAATTCTTTTAAGAAGAACACAAAAACTATCAGCCCTAAGTTTTTATTTAGTGACTGGGCAACTAAAGGACTCAGGAAAAGTAGGGATAGACTTTTCGAGCTGTATGGCCTTAAGCCTTATATTAACACGGAAACTTTTAATAAGTATGTTGCTACGTACTCTAAAATTTTTAAGAGCTCTTGTAAGACAGCTAAAGCCTTATACATTAGCAACAAGGTTAAATCAGCAGACAATAAAATACAGACGGTTTGGAAAATTATCAATAACGAAACGAACAGGAACAAAAAGCATAATTCTGATTACACACTGAAGACGTCATGTGGTGGTCTCATTTGCGATAGCAAAGAAGTTGCTCAAGAATTTGTAAATTTCTTTACCAGTATCGCACTTAAAACTACTGAAACCTTAAATTCCTCGCCCTCGCTCTCTTTTGATTTAGTAAGGGCGAACGTTTCAGCTTGCCCGATTAAATTTAACTTTAAGCATATTAATCCTATAACAGTGATAAAAGCTTTTCAGCAAATTAAGATCAAATTAACCGAAGATCTTTGGGGAATGTCCATTAAAGTCTGTACTTCCATAATTGAGACCATAGCGCCTTACTTAGCCTTAATATTTAATTTGTGTGTGGACCAAAGAGTCTTCCCTTAATATTTAATTTGTGTGTGGACCAAAGAGTCTTCCCGGATTTAATGAAATACAGTAAGGTAATACCACTTTTCAAATCCGGGGACAGTAAAGACACCAATAATTATAGACCCGTATCCGTGTTGCCGGTTTTCAGCAAGGTGTTTGAAAAGGTAATGCTTAATCAAATGCTCAATCATTTTAACACAAATAAAATCCTTCATGATCAACAGTATGGTTTCACCAAAGGACGTTGTACGACCGACGCCGGTGTAACCTTATTAAGACACATTTTTAACGCGTGGGAAGAGGCCCAAGACGCCATAGGAATCTTTTGTGACCTCTCCAAGGCATTTGATTGCGTCGATCACGAAACCTTACTCTTGAAACTTGAGCATTACGGACTTGCAAAACTTGCACTTAATTTAGTAAAATCTTATTTAAATAATAGACAACAGCAAGTCCAAATAAACGGTATCAATTCACTAGGTTTAAAAGTAAAAATAGGTGTGCCACAAGGCTCGATATTGGGTCCATTCCTCTTTTTAGTGTATATCAATGATCTACTCCATTTATTAAAAAATCAACCACAAATGGTGTTATTTGCTGACGATACTTCCTTAATTTTTAAGGTAGATAGACGTGCAACAAATTTTGACGACGTAAATAACGCCCTATTGCAGATCCAAAATTGGTTCACTGCTAATAATTTAGTATTAAATGGAAAAAAAACTAAGTGTATAAAATTTTCTTTACCAAATGTCAAAAGTAGTGATTGTGAGATAGTATTGAATCAAGAGAAACTAGAATTCGTCGATAAAACTGTTTTCCTAGGGATCACGCTAGACTCAAGGCTACAATGGGGACCTCATTTAACATCTCTCGCAGGACGGCTAAGTTCAGCAGCATATGCTGTCAGAAAAATCCGTCAATTTACTGATGTAGATACCGCGAGGCTGGTCTATGTTAGTTACTTTCATAGTATCATGTCTTACGGTATTTTACTGTGGGGACGGGCTGCAGACATCGAGTCTATTTTCATTCTGCAGAAAAGAGCGATTAGAGCCATGTACTATCTCCGCAGGCGTGACTCTCTAAGGGAACTGTTTAAGGATATTAACATCATGACGGTACCTTGTCAATATATCTATGAAAACATCATGTACGTAAGAAAAAACTTACATCTTTTTAGTAAAAGAGGTGATAGACATAATTATAGTACAAGAAATAGGGATCTATTAGTTCAACCAGGTTTCAGACTGGCTAAAGTGGACTCATCTTTCATGTGGTACTGTTTAAAATGTTACAATAAAATTCCTCCCCACATACTTCAACTGAATGAGACGAAATTCAAGTCTTGTATAAAACGCACACTATGCAGGCAGGCATATTATAAGTTGGGGGATTACATCTCTGATAAAAATGCTTGGCTCAATGCTGGTCCTGCTCCACAACCACAACTAATTGATTAACATCTGAAAATACTGTTGGAGCTGCTGAAGATTTTAAGACCATCTTTGCATTGTATAAAGTCAATCTCCTTTGTATTATATAATTCCAGAGCACAGGTGTGAGTACTATGTACTAAAGAGCTACCATTTACCGGGTAATACTTTTTTTTTATTGACTTGAATGTGCCCTGGCGGCTGTGAGTATGTCATGCTCACTCAAATGTCTCGCTGATGGTGGCGCGTGTGTTGGATCATTTAGCTCCCTTCAAAATGGTTGAGCTGAATGGTGCTGATCCATACGTCATGTTCGTGAACGGGCGCCGTCAGTTGGGACTGGTCAACTCTTAGCGGCCATGGCTGATTTTTAATTTTTGAATTGTTCTTTGTTTTTATCTTTGTATTACGGACGCTTCTAACGTGCACGTCTTTCTACATTGTTCTCACATGTATAATTTCAACATGAATGATGTAACCAATACTTTGTGACAATTTATTTAATTTAAAAGAGTGTCCGTGGAGTTTCTTGCCCGTTCTTCTCCATAGGTACCTACTACGCTTTGGAATGGGCAACTAGCTTCATATTTGTGACTGACCGATTCCTTGACAATTCAAAAGTGCCTGTAATGGTTTAATTGAAATAAATGATTTGAGTTTTGAGTTTTTGAGTTTTGATGAGTTTCGGTTGAAATATAGGTTCAGCAAAGTATATGCAAGAAAAATCGTACAGCCATTTAATATTTCAGAAAAAAAAAAAAAACATTATTTTGTCATTTCAATCGTACTGAATTGACTTTGAGATATTTTGACGTTCAAGATTGACTATAACAGCTTTTACTGTTGCGTTCTTAACCTAATGCTTGTTTCATTAGTAAATTAACAATTTAAAAAAAAAATATACGTAAGAGAACGCTAAATCAGTAGGATATAAAATTAACGAAATTATTAAAATTTATATTTTTCAAACTTATAAGTACAAAGTTATGAATGTTTTTCCAAATCAAATAATGTCACTGATATTACGCAGTACCAATTTCAGAACGCACCTTCTACTGTTGCCAGTGGTTTTTGTCTTATGCAGTGGGTAACTACTCATTGTTTATAGACTGATTATTAGTAAGGGTAGTGTGTAACGCCTATTCATAGCTTATACATTATATAACTATACAACCGTTAAACAGATGTTTAACTTATTTTTATTAGTACGGCTGATACAGCCTTAATAATAAATATTTGGGTAATGTAATGGTTAAAGAATTTCACTAACAACATTCATTAGATAACAAGGGTCTGTCGAAATTATCTTTACATGCCTAAGGGCATGGTCGACATAATTTATACGAAGTTTCTCGGAAATTGTAACATATGAACAACTTGTAATAGATAATACTCAATGTTCTGCGAAATTGTGATAATGAAATTATTGTAGCTACTCGACACAATTTATATTGATTTTGAATATCTATTGTGTTTATTCAAATATCCGTATGACGACTACCATCTCTAGATAAAGAACCAACAGCCCACCAACTGTATTATTAAATAAGTAGGTAGTCTGTTAACCTAACAGCAAGAAATGACTAAAGGCGTTTTGTTTTAAGAAAACAAACATACCTAGGTACATATCGACGGGTTCCGGGCTAATTGTATTAAGCGACACTCTGAGCGATATAGACTTTTATACATATTTGGAATCAGCGAATTTTTCTGCGTCATTTGAGCTGGGTTTGGTGACGATCGGAGCACTTTTTTGTCGCTTAATACAACCGCATTTTTGGGCCCATTTTGGACTGCAATGAATGAAGCGACATAAAATATTGACAAATTTAGGAACTGTGTACTTAAGCTGACTACTAAATACCAGGCAGTCGTTTAAACATTTTTTCCTGGAGCAACAATTTACAGGCAACGTACGTTAAAGCATTTAGCCTGACTTTATAAATATATAGAAATGTCGCTTCAAACAATTAGCCTCTTTGTTAAATTCTTATCCAGTGTCGCTTAATACAATTAGCTTTACCTTGTAAATATACAAGAATGTTGTTTAATACATTTAGCCTCTTTGTCAAATTCATACCCAGTGTCAATCCATACATTTGTGATAAAAACTTTAGTTGTTACCTTGGTAAGCTAAGAAGTTATTGCTGTTCCTAGGTGATTGTCATTTTAAATAAAAAACTTATCTTTAAACAATGTATAATGTGTTTTGTTTCTCATTTCATAATTATTAACAAGATAGGTACACCCTATGTATGTACCTTTTAATTTATCAATGTTTTAACCGCCATTTTCTGCAAACTTCATTATTCAAGTATGATTACAAACAATTTATTTTAAAAAAAATCAGTCGCATAAACTAATTAGCCATACATTTATAAGTTTAAGATAAATTATGGTATTTAAATCAATTAGCTTGGGTTTGAAATATGACCAACTCTTTGATTAAAGCACTTAGCTTAGAGCCATTATTTGCATGCCTAGGCGGTTAAGTCAATTAGCTTGGAACAAGAAATAATAAACCTAGGAGGTTTAGTCATTTAGCCTGGAATAAGAAACAATAATAATAGGCGGTTAAGTCATTTAGCCTGGAACAATAAAAAGTAAAATATGGGTCATTTTGTACTAAGCGACATTTATCTTCGTTAAAAATAGGAATATTAGAAAAAATAATAATCTGATTATGGGGAATATGTTATTAAAACAGTAATATCCTTCTTTTTAAAGAAATAATGCGATTTGCTAAAGTTATTATTTTTTTTCTAAAAATCGAAACTTTAAACTGCTCTGGTGTAAAGTTTCAAAAATGTCGGTTAATACAAATAGCCCGGAACCCGTCGATATATAGTTTACTAAGTTTATAATGCCTTCTCGATCAACATGGTCACTGGTCAGATTGCCACATTGAATTAGTTCATCTAAACATAATGTTTCATTTCCTCACTGCACACGACAAGGAGAAGGTTTAAAATGAGCCTAACAGTAGTATTTAGCTTAACTCAAGTTTCAAACTAAAGAAGTAAGAACTAACAAACTATAGATCAATATCGATCGTTTTACGACATTAAGTTAATGTCGTCAGGAATGCGAGCCCTCGGAATTTGTGACCGCGGAGCTGTGGTCACTGTCGAGATGAGAACTAACTTGTTGCTAACCGTAGCTATAGGTAACTTTTTTATAGCAGAATTTGATTATTATTTATTTATTTACTCACAACATACAAATATCTTTACAGGACAATCCCAATGCGATATCGTAGTACACTTAAAAATCAACAAATTCCACTGCTTGTACCATAACAAATTCTATAGCTAGCCATTCGTTCAAATTCACCCAGAGCGCAACAAAATATGTCGATGTCATCAGCAATGAGGTTGAGAGTGCGGAGCGCACTCGTCAGCGGCGCCTCACGCAGCAAGTTAGTTCGCGCGCGCGGTACCGCCAGCAACCGTGGCTATACGAAATATTATCTCTTGTTCGTTGTACGAAATCTAAAATAACTAACCAAATGTAACTTTCGGAACATTTCCATCTGTGAACCCATTACTATTAATCCAATTTACAGTTTAATTCAATTAGGTTGTGTTAAAGTATCGATCGTTATATTTTGGTTTCCCCCCCGCGGGCCTGTACCAGCGGGTCGGGGGGAGAGGGCTGATGTGAATACATTATTACTTGGTACTTGGGTAGGTACTACGGATGAGATGGTCATTGGCCTGTGGGCTGATTTGTTTTGTAAAAACGGCCAAGTGCGTGTCGGACTGCGCACAATGAAGGGTTCCGTATTTGGAATGAATTTATCTCAAGAACAAACTTAACATTCAACTACATGAAAAACATCATCTCCCATACATTCCAACTGAAAATGTAAGTTTGTACGCACAATATTGAGAGATTTACCATGTTATTTTAAAACCATTGATTTCTTATAGGTTTTCCTGAAATCTATGAGTAAAGAACCATTCTAGGTATTTTTTTTTTTTTAATTTTAGTCTTTGTAGTTTCGGAGATTATTATTTCGGGGGTAGTGGTCAATTTTAATTTATTTTCTTAAATTTATTTATAAATTATTTAAAAAAAAGAGATCCTAACAACAAGCTCTTTTATTTGATATATCACTCGGCACAGTTGGCAAAACTCTGCTGCTCTAATTTGCCTCAGTAAATAAACGAATTTTGATTATGGGGATATTCAAAATTCGTTTATTTACGTTACACGTCCGTGTTTAGGTCCTTGGGTGTACAATTTTGTTTTTTTTGTTTGGGAAATTATCAAATAACTTTTCCCGCTCTGGGCGGAGCGGGAGGTCGTGTCAGACACTCAAACTCAAAGCATTTATTTCAATTAAACCATTTACAGGCACTTTTGAATTATCAAGGAATCGGTCAGTCAGAAATATGAAGCTATTTGCCGTTCTTCTCCATAGGTACCTACTACGCTTTGGAATGCCAAAGCGTAGTAGGTACCTATGGAGAAGAACGGGCAAGAAACTCGACAGACACTCTAATAAATAAAATAAATTGTTACAAAATATTGGTTACATCATTCATGTTGAAATTATACATGTGAGAACAATGTAGAAAGACGTGCAAAAGGCGTGCGCGTATGAGAGAACATGTTTCAATGTTAAGTTTGTCCTTGTGATAAATGCTTTCAATTATGGAACCCTTCATTAATAATAATAATAATAACCCCACCGCCGCACAGTGGGCTGAAAATCGACTCTCATAGACATACAATACTTTTTTCCCAAATGTCCACTTTTATGACTTGAAAAAGTTTTGGGACACTAAATACATGCCTAAAAATATCAACATTATGGAATAGCATTGCAAAAAACGCAAACAGAATTTTTTCATTAAAAATTACTATGGAGCTGGCATGAAAAAGTCGTATATTTCCGCCAGCGTTCAATTGGCCCTAATTCCCTTGCAGGATATTAAACATTAAATTATTTAAAAAAAATTGACATACTCTCCGAATCGGCCAGTGCCGCGATACTTTTTTTTTTAATCACTTTCGATTTAATATTTTCAAAAAATATTTTTTACCAGATGTTTAACTAAATTTAAGCTTACTCGTAAAATCTACACGGACTACTTAAACGATGAGCCCGACCACTACTTTGTATAAACACGCCACATGATCATAAAAAATTAAGTTTCAAAGACCTAATTATGTAACGATCTTAATTATCGTCATTATTTTATGAGTTTAAGTAATACTGTTATTCATATCTATTCTTTTAGTTAGCTAATGAGGGTTGTGAGTAAATGAGTTTAATAACTAATTAACATCGTTGCAATAAATAGGAGAACTCAAAATAAAATCAATTCATTTCGCTTTACGCATTGAAAGTACAAACAGTAATAACATCACATCACCGTAAACATGGAAAGCATCGTAACAAATCTGGATATGTTCGTTATTTTAAAAGGTTCAAAAAAACGATTATCAGTTTTTATTTGAAACAGTGTTGTCTCGACTGAGATGTAGTTTATCTAAGGAAGATCGTGTGACGTTTAAAGAATTTTGCCGGAAATTTACGAGAGCAGTAGAGAAGCGTTGGCATTCTGTAAGCCGAAAAATGGAGTTATTTCGAAAGGAATATGGAAACTGACTTGAGAAAAATGTCGACTGGCCTAGCTGCTCTGCATCAAAGAAGATGTTCAGGAAGCTTCGACATTTGTCGCTCATGGGGAAGAAGAGCCATCAACATCATCAGTTGGTTCTATGACTAAAAGGAAACTCCCAGTGGTGATCATTAGAACAGTGATTGCAGTGAACTTATATATGCAGCTTGTACCAAGTTGAAAGAAGATGGAAGAGATAATATTGCTTCTGTGATTGAATACATAATGAAAAATCCAGAAACAGTTAATAGATTCCAAGATTTGATAAAAAAACCGGCTGGCAAGGAAACTTTTACACCCCTAAAGTCGCTTGTATTAATGCTATCTCTTAAATTATCAAAATGGCAATATATAACTTTGAGAGAATCAGAAGAGAGAAGGTATTAGAGAGAGAATTCGAGAAGGTATTAGAGACTTATATCCATCCTACTACAGAGTGCAAAAAGCAAAAAAAATGTGTTATCCACCTGAACATGAAAATTCCATCACGGTTACAGATAGCTTAGCTAGAATTTCTCTGCAGGCTCTCTTGGACTTAACAGTTAATAGAATATTTAAATCTTTACTACAAGATTTAAAGCAAAAAGAACTGATTTTAATTTCTAAATGGGGTTTTGATGGAGCATCTAGCCAGAGTAAATATAAACAAAAATTGGATTCTATTCAATATGACTCCAGTATTTTTATGACATCATTGGTGCCATTAAAACTGACATGTGAAGAAAATACAGTTTGGTAAAACCCGAAACCTTGCTCTGCATTGGTTTTTCGTCCGGTGCAGTTTACTTTTATTAAAGAAAGTGAAGCAGTAGTGAAGGCAGAAGAACGGATAATGAAGGATGAAATATCTGCTCTCCGCCCAACTGAGTGCAACAGCAATACAATTAGCCACAAGCCCTTGATGACGATGATCGATGCTAAGATATGCACATACCTTTCAGCAGCTAAATCAAACGCGTCTTGCTACATATGCCTAGCTAAACCGTCTGAGCTAAACAATTTGAAAGCTGTGTCAAAACTGGTAACATCGGCTGACATGATGGAGTTTTGGGATTTCTTCACTTCATGCGCGTATTATTTATTTATTTATTTATTAAAACTTTTCACACTCAAAAAAGTACAAAGGCGGACTTAATGCCTTAGGCATTCTCTACCAGTCAACCAAGGGTGGTGAAGAGATTAGATGATGGCGTATTATTAATACGCCATCATCTAATCTCTTCACCACCCTGATGAAATGCCTTTTACACATATCCTACAGATTGGACATTAAAAAGTGGGCTGTTAAAGGCAAAGCTGACCAAGATGTGAAGGACGCAAGGAAGAAATTAATTCAAGATCGCTTCAAAACAGAACTCGGTCTGCTAATTGACATGGTGAAGCAGGGTCATGGAACTACCAACGATGGCAACACGGCCAGAAGATTCTTTGAATTTCCAGAAAAAACCGCTGCTATCACAGGATTAGATGAAGAACTAATCCGAAGATTTGCTGTAATTTTACAAACAATAACGTCAGGAGAACATGTAAACATTGAAAAATTCAAAGACTATGCGTACAAGAGATAGCGAGAGATACGTGTAACTATATAACTGGTACTATATGTCTGCAACAGTCCACAAAGTTCTTCTTCATGCAGCTGATATCATTGCTTCCAACGCAATTGTCCCAATTGGGAGTCTTTCGGAAGAGGCATTGGAAGCCCGGAACAAGGATTTTAGAAGATTCAGGGAACACCACTCCCTTATGAGTTCTAATGATGATATTTTTAATTTCCTTCTTCTTTCGTCAGATCCACTTGTTTCATCAACCAGACCCATTTTGGACGCAAAAAAAAAGAAAATTTTCTTTGAGGAAACGCTGACACTGTTAAAACTTCAAGAACCTGAATTCGAGTTTACGGATTTTTCTCAGTTAGACTCCGACTCTGAGTTAGATTCAGATGACAGTGACTCAGAATAGTTTTAGTGAGTTGTTTTTTTTCCTTTATTTTTGTTAATATTTATAATGATGTACCTATTAGGTTTATCTTTTGTATTCATAAAGTAATTTTTTTTTAACATTGAAAAACGACGCTTTTCTTTACTTTTTCAATAGTTCTTCTTTTGTTTTTTTCCTTAATGTATGTATACTTAGAAATTAAATTAGTGTGATCTGTAAACTATTTTTTCACTACCCTCACTAGCTAACTCATAGGATAGGTATGAATAATAATATTAATTAAACTCATTAAATAATGACGATAATTAAGATCGTTACATAAGTAGGTCTTTGAAACTTAATTTTTTATGATCATGTGGCGTGTTTATTCAAAGTAGTGGTCGGGTTCATCGTTTAAGTAGTCCGTGTAGATTTTAAGCTTAAATTAAGTTAAACATTTGATAAAAAATATTTTTTGAAAATCTATATATATAAAAGAAAGTCGAAAGTCGTGTTAGTTACACCACTTATAACTCAAGAACGGCTGAACCGATTTGGCTGAAAATTGGTGGGGAGGTAGCTTAGAACCAGGAGACGGACATAGGATACTTTTTAGTAGGGTAGGTAGGGTAGGTAGGGTAGGTAGGGTAGGTAGGGTAGGTAGGGTAGGTAGGGTAGGTAGGGTAGGTAGGGTAGGTAGGGTAGGTAGGGTAGGTAGGGTAGGTAGGGTAGGTAGGGTAGGTAGGGTAGGTAGGGTAGGTAGGGTAGGTAGGGTAGGTAGGGTAGGTAGGGTAGGTAGGGTAGGTAGGGTAGGTAGGGTAGGTAGGGTAGGTAGGGTAGGTAGGGTAGGTAGGGTAGGTAGGGTAGGTAGGGTAGGTAGGGTAGGTAGGGTAGGTAGGGTAGGTAGGGTAGGTAGGGTAGGTAGGGTAGGTAGGGTAGGTAGGGTAGGTAGGGTAGGTAGGGTAGGTAGGGTAGGTAGGGTAGGTAGGGTAGGTAGGGTAGGTAGGGTAGGTAGGGTAGGTAGGGTAGGTAGGGTAGGTAGGGTAGGTAGGGTAGGTAGGGTAGGTAGGGTAGGTAGGGTAGGTAGGGTAGGTAGGGTAGGTAGGGTAGGTAGGGTAGGTAGGGTAGGTAGGGTAGGTAGGGTAGGTAGGGTAGGTAGGGTAGGTAGGGTAGGTAGGGTAGGTAGGGTAGGTAGGGTAGGTAGGGTAGGTAGGGTAGGTAGGGTAGGTAGGGTAGGTAGGGTAGGTAGGGTAGGTAGGGTAGGTAGGGTAGGTAGGGTAGGTAGGGTAGGTAGGGTAGGTAGGGTAGGTAGGGTAGGTAGGGTAGGTAGGGTAGGTAGGGTAGGTAGGGTAGGTAGGGTAGGTAGGGTAGGTAGGGTAGGTAGGGTAGGTAGGGTAGGTAGGGTAGGTAGGGTAGGTAGGGTAGGTAGGGTAGGTAGGGTAGGTAGGGTAGGTAGGGTAGGTAGGGTAGGTAGGGTAGGTAGGGTAGGTAGGGTAGGTAGGGTAGGTAGGGTAGGTAGGGTAGGTAGGGTAGGTAGGGTAGGTAGGGTAGGTAGGGTAGGTAGGGTAGGTAGGGTAGGTAGGGTAGGTAGGGTAGGTAGGGTAGGTAGGGTAGGTAGGGTAGGTAGGGTAGGTAGGGTAGGTAGGGTAGGTAGGGTAGGTAGGGTAGGTAGGGTAGGTAGGGTAGGTAGGGTAGGTAGGGTAGGTAGGGTAGGTAGGGTAGGTAGGGTAGGTAGGGTAGGTAGGGTAGGTAGGGTAGGTAGGGTAGGTAGGGTAGGTAGGGTAGGTGCGCCGTAGATAAGTACTTAGTGCTACTCGAGCGAAGCCGGGGCGGGCAGCTAGTATTAAATAGAAAGTGATTTAAAAAAAAAAGTATCGCGGCACTGGCCGGTTCGGAAAGTATGTCATTTTTTTTTAATAATTCAAGGTTTAATATCCTGCAAGGGAATTAGGGCCAATTGAACGATGGCGGAGATATACGACTTTTTAATGCTAGCTCCATAGTAATTTTTAATGAAAAAATTCTGTTTGCGTTTTTTGCAATGCTATTCCATAATGTTGATATTTTTAGGCATGTATTTAGTGTCCCAAAACATGTTCAAGTCATAAAAGTGGATATTTGGGAAAAAACGTATTGTATGTCTATGAGAGTCGATTTTCAGCCCACTGTGCGCCGCCGCGCCGTATCTCTACGTTGACGTCGTGGTGGGGCTTGCGCGCTCCAAACTCTAGGTCTGTGCCGGTAGAGTTTACTTAGCCGGAACAGGTCTAGGATGAGGAAGCAGACCAAGAGAGATACAGAAACCCGCAGGGCAGCTTGTGGCGAGCTGTTGGCCAGTAGCGGCCCCACGGACCCTATCTCCCGGGAGAAGTCTTTTTCCTCATCTCTGGCTTGCCTTTATTGGCCGACTGGAGTGAACACTGGCGAGGAACAGAGCCCCCACCTCATTCTTGCCTTAATTGGCCGGCTTGAGTGGAGATTCGCAAAAGCAAACGTGCTCGGAGGAAGGAAGTATTCCAGTAAGTGCTCGCAGGGATCTTGACCATCTTCCGGGCTCTGGGATTGTTCTGAAAGCCGTGGAATACCTCTGCAGTCCTCAAGCACCTCAGGACATGTTGCCCCCGTGCAGCTACGTCACTATGTGCTAGCGACAGTTTCCGGGGGCCCATTATTGAGTGTGCAAGTCACCCCCTGCCATTTTATCCTTGTAAATATAAAACATTGATCAGGCAGGGGCCATAGTCCTTCCATAGTTCCAGGTCACCAGTCAACTTTAGCCACCCAAACCCATATTCCAATATCTGTTTCCATACCCTGCAATAGTCCTGCACCAACCGGGGGTTGTCCTTGGGTTCACTGGCATTATGCCAGTGAACCCAAGGACTATGCCAGTGGCATAGTACATATAGGGATAATCGTCGGTTGGTGTCATTTTATTAAAAACGCCTAACGGGCCTCTGCGAGTTGGCTTCGGCTCCACGTACGCCTTCCAAAGGTCCGGGACCCCAAGGTCCCGAGAATAGTTAAAAACTAAAAATAAATAATAATATTAATATATTTATTTTCTCACCACAATATCCTTACAAAATATTAACAAAAATCAATATTGTCCAGCTATGGGTTTAAAGAAAAATATTGTGGGAGACTGGTGCCTAAGCTAAGCCGAAGCCTGTATTTCAGGCCACCAGGTCTCCCCCCCAAATACATAATTATGGTTTCCCGAAAACTTAAACTAGACAATAATTTCCAATCTACTTATGGGAAGGAGTGTTCATGTGGAGTGTTTAGGTGTGTTAGGCACGCCACAATTGTGGCGATAAGTCCCCTCTTTGAGGAGTGGCTAGAGAGGCGCCACGGCGTCCTCACCTTCCGCCTGACACAGGTCCTCACCGGACATGGTTGTTTCGGGAGGTTCCTGTTCAGGATAAAGCGGGAGGAAACGCCCGGGTGTCACCACTGTGTGGATCGCCCGGAGGACACGGTGGAGCATACGGTGGAGGTCTGCCCAGCTTGGGCGGAGCACCGCCGTGTCCTCACGGAGGCGATCGGCGGCGGCGATCTCTCGCGTCCGGCCCTGGTTCAGGCCATGGTCCGGAGCGAGAGTGCATGGGAGGCCGTCACTTCCTTCTGCGAAGCAGTAATGCTCGCGAAGGAGGAGGCGGAGCGCGCGAGGGAGAGGCAAAATGCGCCCCCTCGCGCCCCTAGTCGCCGCAGGAGACGCCCCGGGCGTCGGGAGTCGCGAGCCGACTTCCGGCCACCGTAGGCGCGGGCTTGCGGACGGTGAGCAATGGGTAGCTCGCCGTCCGATAGGGACCAGGCCCGGGTCGACGGCGCGTTGTGTTCCACGCGCGCCTCAAAGAGATGTCAGCACCAACTGACGGGGTCCGGAAGGGCCAATGCCTGCCGGGGTCGCGGGTTTGTCTGAAAGGGATATCGCGACCTCGGCACACAGGCAACGGAAGGAACACGGGTGGGTTTTAGTCAGTAAAAGTCTGACACGCCCTCCCGCTCCACCCAGAGCGGGAGAAGTTATTTGATAATTTTCCATCCTCAAAAAAAAAAAAAAAAAAAAAAGGTGTGTAAGTATGTGGGTGTGTGAGTGTGTGCGTGTGTGGGTGTGTGAGTGTGTGGGTCTGTGAGTGTGAGTGATGAAGAAGTTGGTGCGTGTTAAACTGTTTGTTGAAAGGAGAATGACAAAAAGTGGTACCAAATTTTCTCACGCCTCAAGATAAACATAATATAGTGAATATTTTTATATTTTTTTACGACCTTCTGCGTCGGGGATTTGATTTTCGAATAGGGAGTTTAATTTTAAGTTAAAAAGTTATTGTATTCTAATGTACGTTTCCGTAAACACTTCTTCCTTCTAATGACGTTCCGTTTTACACGATTTGAACATTTTGATCCTGATCATGATCTTTTGCACAAAATCATATAAAAATAATAATAATAATTAACCGACTTTACATATAACTGTATGTAATAACTAAATTATAGTTTAGTTTTTTGTTAGTTATTATTATAATTAATCCTTTGTCTTTCTCTGGTGTTATTTTTTATCTATGGTTATTTGCCCGATCGCACCGGTCAGAACGCAATTGAATCGATTTTCCATAATCAGATATACTTATCTATTTTCGATGAATCTACTCGCTAGTCGATTTTTATTTATAGAATAGATAAAAAAGTTTAACTGGATAATTTTTTTACATTGTGGCTATTTGGCTTTGTGTTCTGCAACCACAATATTGCCGTAAAATGCAAGAGTTTTGATTATAATCGATATAAACATAATATTATGTCTGGTTTATTGTAGAATTCAATGACATGGTGTATATTTTATTGATATAAGGGGTTCTAGAATCGATTTAATATTTATGATCGATTAAAAACATGGTTTCTTTTACTCGTAAAGATTTATCGATTTTAGATCGATATCGCATCCCTAGTCGGCCTGGCTGACATTTTTGAGTTTGACATTTGTAGTTGTACAGTGTTTATTGATTTAACTGATGCAACATTCATCTTTTGAAAAGCTTATGCTGAAATGAACCTTTTTGGAGCAGCCGTGAGGCACACACTATTGTTGTTAAAAAAATGTTTTTTTTCTTCACGTTTTTAATTTTGTAATTTGTGTTTCACGAACTGTGTCCAAATAAACATTATTCTTTCTTTCTTTCTTTTCTTTCTTTCTTTTATTTCTAAATGCGCTAGCGTCTCTAATACATCTGTGTTATACATGTATCATGATACACGTTATTATGGTTTTAGAAAGCATGCTGTGCGGACCCTAAATATATTGGGTTATGGGTTGAGGATGATGGGATGTTGATGGTTGTGGTTGAAGGTGCTCTCTCGACGAGCGTATTTATCATTCGACTAGTCGCGCTTGTTTTATTATATCTTTTACTGATATTGGTAGGTACCTCTTTGGTTACGCGGTAGTGACGACTGAAATATAGTTTTAGGTTATCTTCGATTTTGTGCAATTACTTTGGAACCCGGATTTTGTTTACAAAAAGAACATTTGTAGGAGTTAATATGTTATATGTAGTCTATAAAAAACAAAGTTTTATTTTGATACAGCTTGGTACGGAATCCCATACATCAATCGGCATTGTCCTTTGGCGTTGACTATTTTGGAATCGAAAGTAGATTTTCTGTCCAGAGCCATAAGCCATGCATTAAGTTTTTTCTTGCACCGGTGTTTTGTGAGTGGGAAGATGTTGCGAACTTTGTTTATTTTGTTATTGAGGTAACGTCCCAGAAAACAGAAGAATCAAAGTCAAAGTCAATAGTCAAATCATTTATTTCAAATAGGCCCTTGTAAGGCACTTTTGAACGTCAAAGTTTACAAAAAATTGAATTGATTCTAGTCGCCCCTTCCAAAAGGTAGTTTTTGTATGGAGAAGAATGGGCAAGAAACTCCACCGTTATTCTTTTAAAAAGTGTTACAATATTTTGTACCTATATGTACGTACATTAGTTACATAATTATATGTGAAGACGATGCACCTAAAAAAAAAATACGTTACCACAATAGGTAAAAACAAGAATTACTTAAAAAAAATGAAGCAACGAAAGATAAATTAATTACTTATGTGATAGAGGTTCTCACATATTTACAAACATTGTAAAAGTAGACGATTTTCTTAAAATTTTACAATTAATAAGTCAGTGTGTGACGAAGTAATCACAGAATGTAAAATCAATGTCATATAATAAAAATAATAATTTATACAACTTAAATTAGCAACCAGTTTGATTTGGTCTAGATTCTAGATTATCCTATGGAGCAGGACCAGCATGTTTCCAAGCATTCTTATCTTGGATATAATCCTCTAATTTGTAATATGCTTGTTTACAAAGTGTACTTTTAATATGAGTTTTAAATTTTCTTTCATTTAATTGTAATATATCACAAGGTATTTTGTTGTAACATTTAACACAGTACCCCATAAACGATGAAGATACTTTAGATAATCTGAAAAATGGTTGATCTATTTTATCTTTATTTCTAGTATTAAAATTATGTCTATCGCTTATTTAATTAAAAATATGTAGATTTTTTCTTACATACATAATATTTTCATAAATGAATTGGCAAGGTACTGTCATAATATTAATCCTTTTAAATAGTTCCCTGAGAGATTCGCGACGATGTAGATTATAAATGGCTCTGACAGCTCTCTTTTGTAAAATAAATATGGATTCAATGTCAGCAGCCCGACCCCACAGTAAAATGCCATACGACATAATACTGTGGAAGTAGCTAAAATAGACCAAACGCGCGGTTTTTACATCTGGTAACTGTCTTATCTTTCTAACAGCAAAAGCGGCAGAGCTTAGCCGCCCCGCAAGAGATGTTGATGTTGATGTATATGAGGTCCCCATTGTAATTTCTCGTCTAGCGTGATTGCTAGGAAAATTGTTTGATTAATATATTCTAGCTTTTCTCCATTCAATAAGATGTCACATTCGCTACTTCTAACATTAGGTAATTTAAATCTAATGCAATCGTTCAGAGAAACAAGTTGCAAGTCTACCAACGGACCGGTCGACGGGGTCGTAGCGCCTTTTGTCGGGCATAGGTGTGGGACTATAAGTAAGAAGTGCTTGTTGTTTTAGGGTGGTTTGCAGTATGAACAGTTGGCAAACGGTGAGAGCCCCACTTTCACGGTTTAGGTCGGTTGTGGGGTAGCGGAATGGTCAAAAAGATGATACTTTTAAGATTTCTCTCTGGGCCCTTTCAAGTTGGATTAGAGTCGATTTAGGTGCGCCCCCCATGTTGTTATACAGTAGGTTAGGAAAGACTGACAAAGTGCGTAATAGACCGTCTTCCTAAGGCTTTCACCCGCCACGTTTCTTAGGGTCTTAAATACATAAATTAATTTACGCACTCTAGAGGTAAGTGTGTCGATATGTGGATGGAAGCCCAGACAAGAATCCAGCATCACCAAAAGGTATTTTATAGAGTTTGTTCTCTCAAGGCGAGTGCACGTGCAGGTCGTACTGTAGGGGATGGAGTATTTATGCGCGGTGATAGAAAATAGAAGCGCTAGACTTTGAGAAGTTTTCCGCATAGTAAAATCAATATATTTTGTTTTGTCTGCATTCAGGGTAAGAACGTTGTCATGCAACCGTTTTGACATCTTGTTCAAGCCAGATTGAGCACTTTCAAAAACACTTCGCCACATGGTAGAATAAAATATTAGGGCAGTGTCGTCAGCAAATGTGAAGATTTTGCCTTTGTCGAGATTGAGCGCATACAGATCGTTAATATAAATTAAAAACAGAGTAGACGCGAACACACTGCCTTATGGAACTCCGTGTGTAATAAATTTCTCGGAACTTATTTGGCTATTTATCTTAACGGTCTGTGTACGGTCTTTAAGGTAGTCTTCGAAAAGCTTTATTTGCATTCCCCTTATACCCATGCTTTCCATCTTTTCTACAAGGATGGAAGTAGAGACGGTGTCGAAGGCTTTAGCCAAATCGAGGAAAATACCCAAAACCTTCTGCCCACCATCCAAGTTCCTAACGATATGGTCTGTTAAGTCATGGACGGCATTAGAAGTTGATTTACTGGCGCGAAAACCACATTGGTGTGGAGATAGGAGCTTTTTGCTTTCCAGATAAGTTACTAACCTCTTGTTCATAATGCGCTCGAAGATCTTGGATAACGTAGGCAGAATAGCAATGGGTCTATAATTAGTAACTCGGTCTCTATCCCCACCCTTATAGACAGGAATTATAACTGATTTCTTAAAAACCTTTAGGAATTTACCGGTTGCGAAGGCCAGATTGCAGACGTGTGTCAGGGGCGGAACTATAATATTTATGTGTTGTTTAATTATCCTAGTAGATATACCATCCCAACTCACAGCACAGCCGGCACGCAGAGACATTATCAGGCATTCAACCTCATTCACGTCAGTAGGAAGCAGCACCATTGTGCGTGGTCCGACACGCACTGGGCCAGGTTTCACGTTTTTGGTTATGGTGCTCAGTATTATACACTATGTTTATCTCAGGAAGCGACGCGCGCTTTACTTGTGGTAACCAAGTGTACAGACACGCTGTGAATGCATGTGTAAGCGCAGGAGCTCTCATGAATTTGAGTGTTGCCTGTCACTAATCCATACATTTTGTTGTAAACAAGCAGCTTCTGATACTATTGATAGTGATACTAAAGTTGAATAATGGGTAAATAATGTATGTACACGTAAGTAATGTATGTGAGTATATTCTCACACTGTATGTTTATATTTAAATTTGTGAATAGTTAAGTGTTTTTATTGTATGTATTTTATTTTCTCTTCAACTCTTACACACGTTGTCTACATCTCTTTAACTACTTTCCTATCGCAGTTTTTTTTTTTTTTGTGTGGGGAATTGTCAAATAACTTCTCCCACTCTGGGCGGAGCGGGAGGGCGTGTCAGACTTTTACTGAATAAAACCCACCCGTGTTCCTTCCGTTGCCTGTGTGCCGGGGTCACGATATCCCTTTCGGTCAAACTCGCAACCCCGGCAGGCATTGGCCCTTCCGGACCCCGTCAGTTGGTGCTGATATCTCTTTGAGGCGCGCGTGGAACACAACGCGCCGTCGACCCGGGCCTGGTCCCTATCGGACGGCGAGCTACCCATTGCTCACCGTCCGCAAGCTCGCGCCTACGGTGGCCGGAAGTCGGCTCTCGACTCCCGACGCCCGGGGCGTCTCCTGCGGCGACTAGGGGCGCGAGGCCGCGAATCTTGCCTCACCCGCGCGCGCTCCGCCTCCTCCTTCGCGAGCATTACTGCTTCGCAGAAGGAAGTGACGGCCTCCAATGCACTCTCGCTCCGGACCATGGCCTGAACCAGGGCCGGACGCGAGAGATCGCAGTATGCTGGAAGAGATTTCTTTAGAAATAAGCATCACTTTTGTACGTATTTTTCTGTTCCTTTCTTCTTGTCTGTTTATATGTGTGTATATAAATTGTTAAATAAAAAAAACTAAAATAAAAAAAAACTCGTAACAGTGCATAAAGTAAGAAGAGCGCTCCATAATCCTCGTTTACACATACCTACAAATTATGCATAAAATGCATGTCATGTAGGCTTTCAGACAGTTTCAGGAGCCTAATAACCCATTAAATCTATTTTACCAACGGCCCGACGCGGACGTTTCAGTTGGACAACGGGAGGATATTTTTATTTGAAATTGACTGAGTGCTCCAACCTGCCTGAAATACTTCTATTAGGTAGCCTACCTTTTTCAGATACCAGAGAAACGAAGGGCTAATTTAATGAGATCTTTTAAGTACGTTATCGTCATTTAGAACAAGACCAGCCCGGCTATAACTACGTAAGTGTATGTAATACGAGAATATTTGAAAATTATAGTTAGTTTAATTTAGTTTTAGTTACTTAGTTGATTTTGTCTAATCCTGTTTATAAAATAGAAGTCCAACTTGTTATCACTGGCTTAGAAAATCTTCAACTAGTTATGATTGGCTTAGTAAATCTCCAAGTTGTTATGATTGGCTTAGTAAATCTCCAAATTGTTATGAATGGCTTATTATACCTCCAACTTGTTATGATTGGCTTAGTAAATCTCTAACTTGTTAAGATTGGCGTAGTAAATCTCCAACTTGTTATGATTGGCTTAGTAAGTCTCCAACTTGTTATGATTGGCTTAGTAATCTCCAACTAGTTATGATTGGCTTAGTAAATCTCCAACTAGTTATAATTGGCTTAGTAAATCTCCAATTAGTTATGATTGGCCTAGTAAATCTCCAACTTGTTATGATTGGCTTATTAAATCTCCAACTTGTTATGATTGGCGTAGTAAATCTCCAACTTGTTATGATTGGCTTAGTAAGTCTCCAACGTATTTAGGACGTCTCCAACTTAAAAAACGGCCTACAAAATCGGCTAATTTACTACTAAATATTGGTATTACCCTCGTTCAGATATGAGACATGGCTCCTCAATCCAGACGTACACAAAAGTATTGGTGTAGACATAATCTGTAGTAAAGTAACGAGATTATAATAAGTAGCTTAATTCCCAGCATTAATTGAGTGGAATTATTATCGGTGGGAAATGAAGTCGTAAGCAGGGACTGAATTACCCAAAAATTAAGGTACCTTTAAAGCATGCAAGCCTTTCGGCATGACGTCATACCGTTAAATAAGGGTTACCACAATATTTCGATACCGTTTCAGTAGCGAATGCATACCCAGTATATTTCAGTAGAAGTATCGGTACCTTTATAAATGTATCGGTAGCAGACCTTAACCTTTATATATGTATCGGTAGCAGTACCTAAACCTTCATAAATAAACAAGTTCTAACGTGTTCGAACCCTCCGCGCACCCGCGCCGCGGCGACCCACATGTTTTTCTGTACCGAAATCGTGTAAAGGTTAAATAACGGTTTAGCCCAACCTTTATTTAAAAAGGTATCGGTATAGCTCAGCCCTTATTTTAAACCGGTACCGGTATTTTTTTGAGGTATCTTACCTTTAACCGTAACCGCTTTCAGTCCCTGAATGCCTACCACGAGCTCATAGCGCGATCCATTTTAGGACCTAAACTGAACTGTTCTTTTAATTCGTACCATGATGTCAGTATAACGATTCAATTTAGGCCATGCCATCTGACAGCGATAGTCCCAAACTAAGTCGCAAGTTTTGGTTTCATTCATTCTTGTTCGGTACCATGACGTCCATAGAGCAGCTCAACTGAAACGCTCAACTGTGAAAATAAGCGATTCAATAAAAGTTACTATTTCTCTAACAAACTGAAACGTTTGGTGAATTATTGACGAAAATAAAAAAAAATGTGCTATTTTAGTGGAATTTTACAAAAACCAATCTAAGTGTGCTTTAATCTTTCTTTTAAAGTCTAAAATACCTATTTTACATGCCTTTTTTAACCGCATTTGTTTTTCTCTAACAGATGTCTGATGAACTACTTATTTGAGTTTTTGAGGATAATTCCTTGAAATAATGTTAAACTTTTTCAAAACTACACTTCACTTTAATTTTCCCACCGTAATCACAACCACAAAGTACAATCATTTAATTAAGGGAATCACAACTTCACAGACTACGTATCTAGTCGACTAGAATCAATTCAATTTTTTGTAAACTTTGACGTTCATTAGTGCCTTACAAGGGCCTATTTGAAATAAATGATTTGACTTTGACTTTGAGTCAAACTGACACTGACCACAGTGACATGACAACACACACAACTTTTTGTACTCTGGTACGTTCGAACTAAAACATATTGTTTCATTCCGTCGAAATATTTTTTTTTTTTCGTATTCTTAATAAATAGTAAAATAAATATCTAGTTTGACTAAGAATTATTTTAGCAATAGTTACCGTAGTTAATTGATTCAGGCGTGATTTTGCGGAAATCCATTATAAAATACTATAGACGACGTATATTTAGTAACTTAATCCGCGTAACTGTTCTTAAAGAGTCATAAAGAACCCTGTAAGAAGTCGACACGTGTTTCACCTCTCAACGCGGCATCCTCAGGAAGGCGATTGACTTGTTGCGAACTCGGACCCGACGTGTGGACACGTCAAGCGTCGAGCGCAGTGTGAGCCACTTCGCCCGCCAACCCCAGTTATATAGGATTACTGCCCCGCCCACCTCGGCTAGAATCGTTATCAGCGCGTACTTGGAACCTTGGAATACTTGTATTTAATTCGTTCAAACAGTCGTAACAGTGTACCGTTCCCTGTATTATTTTTTGCAATTTCTAAACTCTCTAGTACTGAAACCTCTAATTCTCTAATTCTGAAACCTTTATCACATGTGTGTAAAATTTTGAAAGTGTTATTATTCGTTTTTAATTAGATCATGGTAGGCATCCTGGTCGTAAGTAGCTTTAGTAATGAAAGCCACTAGGGATGGCGGCTGATAGCTAGCAATATGCTATCTTACCGATTCTTTACTACTCACATCGGTGCTCGTGTTTACTCACACATTGCTCGTCAACGTTTAGCTGTAGTTACGTATTGGTACTTATAGGTATATTGCATCTGAAACCCAATACAAACAAAATGTCGGAATTTCCCTCAATTCGTTAACCGACAAAGCTGAAACTGAAATGTAGGTAGGTATTTATTGTCAGGTTAAATCGTGCTAGTTATTGTTAGTGCACGTAATAGGAGATTATTTACTAAGGAGATCAAACAGTGTCTCAGGTCACGGGCGCTATATTAAATCCCGAGCGCAACTAAGAATTCTAGCGCTCCGGAGCGCAGCGAGGGAGCTCTGATATAACTCTTGGGCGAAGCGAAGAAGTTGACACTAGAATCCTGAGTGTAGCGAGGATTTCAAGCTCACCCAAGACGAAGACACTTTTATCCCCGAGGAGAATACTCTACTTTTCGCACCTTCTACGAAGAAACAAACACCAATTTTGTTTTCGAATTATTAGTTCATGAAACTGTTAAAATACTAGGGAATACCTACTTAGTTATGTGCAGTTTCATTCACAATTTTATCTAAATTCATGCAATTTCATAAAAAACACGATAATATCGTAAATATGACGCCAACATTCTAACAAATATTCCAACGTGTCAGTGGGGGTACGCGCCAAGGCAACCGATCAGCTGTTGCGATGACCTGCCGCCATTACCGCCACGGATAATGTAGAAACAGCGCGAGTCTTTTAGGCACATTATTTTGGACTTGACCTTAACCAGAAAACAATAGTTTTTATTGTTGTCCTTATTTTTATTTAACCTATTTAACTATTAAAGGTACTTTATTTGTTGCTTATTATTCCACAATAATATTTCTATTAAGTAGCTTTTTTTTTGGTATGTTGTGTAATTTATAAGATTTTTCATCTATGGTCATAAGGAAAACTAGGTTTTGGTTACTGAAAATAAAGTGAAAATAGGAAGAAATTAGATAAACAGACTAAATAAACAAATTACGAGTAGGTAATAAGAAATACCCCAAAAAAAATGTTTTTCAATGGCAACTAAAACTTATGAAGTGACTCTTTACGTGAGCTGTACTTTAATTCAAATTCAAATAATTTATTTCAGACATGCGTCCATATTGTTAGTATACAAGATAACTTAAAGACTATTGTTAGTAAACATGAAAATTAATTAAGTTAGTATACAAAATAACTTAAAGACTAAGTGTTAGTAATAAAAAAAAAAAATTAAAAACGCTAATTGGTGTGGATTCTCACCCAGTGGCGCAGCAGAGGGGAGTCCCACCGATCTGAAAACACGCTCAGCTCAGGAGACTGTTGGTGGCGGTGCGCAGCCGGCAATTTATGGAGGCGGTCCTCTTGCGTATTATGGCGTAAAAGTCATCAGTATGCGCCTCCGCAAACATACCATAATAGAAAACAGGTTTTTTTTGGTAAAAGTTTACATACGCTTTTTTTTGTTGTAAATTCAAATCACATTATGCACCCGCGGATCATAAATAAATTCAGTGCAATATTATTGCCCGGGTAGAGGTGCTTTAATCACTTGCTTTAGGTTAGGTTTGCATGACGTAATTTGAAATTTTCTAGCAGGTGTTGTGAAATAGTAGATTGTTTGCGTTGGGAGCAAACAATAATTTTAAAGGGGAAAGTGTTTCTTTGAATCCAGAGCGGAGTGAAGGATTCTAAAGTAGAATCCTGACTGCAGCGAGGGATTCAAAGTACGTCACTCGAGCTTAAAATAGTGTTGCTCCCGAGGTGAACACTCTACTTTTTATCACACGCCATGGCAAAAAAAAAAAGTGTGCAGTCAGACGACCTGATGGGGGTAGGAACGAAGTTCCTTCTCATGTATGATTTAAAAGAAAAACAAAATTTTCGCATCCGTCGTCTTGGATTTACATTTTGACCTCACTATCGGCTTTAGCAGACTAGAAAACTATGAAAAGGACACCAATGACGAAAAATTTGAAAATTCCCACTTTCTCTCTCTCTTGCCAGCCTTTTACTTTTTCATACGATATTCATGATTGATCTCTTTGCTGATTGCAACTTTTACTAACAATATCCACATTCCAAATTCAAATCACTTTTAGTTCCTAGGGATTAAAAAGCTATTTTGGTCCTTGTTTACGAAGAATAAACTAGCTCTTTTTGAATAGATGTGATAAAAATTTTAATAATAGCTTTTACGTGCACGTGTGCGAGGAAAGTATCCACAAGTCTGAAATTGAATAACTTCCAGTATAACTTCGCTAACCTATACAACTATTTGTGTGTAATAATTACATACACGTTGATCTCCTGGTCACAAGTAGTCACAGCTTGTTTATTTTCTTGGAATAGTCATTAGACCAAGATTAAACCTAAACATTTTAGAAGTTTGTGCTTTCTAATATTTGGATTCCCCGTAGTAGGTATTACAAGTGTGGCGGCTTCTACACCGCCACATGCGAACTACGCATCAAAGACTTGACGTCACACAACATCCTGACGTCACTCAAATCCTGCATCGCGCAATTAGAGTTTACCGCGCGGTGGACATATATACAAGCTCACGACTTCAACCTCTGGGCAATTGCCCGCCAGACATGACACCCGTCTGGTCGGAGGATCCTCCCTTTTCTATGGGGGATGAGTGAACTTTACACCCTGTTCCTCGTACCCCTAAATTGGTGACCCCGAGTATGAACGTCAACGCAGCCTTCGTGCAACTACTTCAGCGTGACGTCATCATCATCATCATCACTCCCGCAAGCTTTCGTGAGGCGAGTCACACAGCCAGCCAGCACCCACGGCTTCAACGGGTATCCTGACCACCAGCATGCAGCGAACGCGCATTCCTGGTCATCACCCTCAGCCTCATCAGCAACCTTGGCACAGCACCTGCACTTTCGGCCGGTCTCACAAGCAGAGCCCATTCTACCCTCTCCTGGTCGACGCCAGCAGCCAGCCACAACCCAGCGCTGTACCACATCCGACCCACTGGATCAAGACGCAGCGCCACCCCGACTCACTGGGGAATCACCGCAAGCACCGCAGACAGTTCCGACTCACCGTGAACTATGCGGCAGACAGTTCCGACTCACCGCGAACTATGCGGCACCCGGTTCCGACTCACTGGAACCACAGCTGGTACCTACTGTGAAGCATCGCAAGATACAAGACAGCCCACTATCGACCTCCGGTCTCCGGAGGGGAGTGATGTGGCGGCTTCTACACCGCCACATGCGAACTACGCATCAAAGACTTGACGTCACACAACATCCTGACGTCACTCAAATCCTGCATCGCGCAATTAGAGTTTACCGCGCGGTGGACATATATACAAGCTCACGACTTCAACCTCTGGGCAATTGCCCGCCAGACATGACACCCGTCTGGTCGGAGGATCCTCCCTTTTCTATGGGGGATGAGTGAACTTTACACCCTGTTCCTCGTACCCCTAAACAAGTAACGCACCTACTATGTGAGTTCCTACGTTCTTGTGTAATAACGTAATAAGCTTTCGAAAAGTAACCCAGTACGCAACCAACTTTACTCACACCCCTAAAGCAAATTAGTTCGGCACACTCGGCGGCATAAGTTAATGAAACACTTTCTATTGTCCCCTGACAGTTTATTACACAAAATCTAGTTAACGAATAACATAGTTACCTCGAGTGCCCAAGCCTTGTGATTGGCGCGGACTGTCTACTGACTAGTCAGATTACTGTTTAACTCACCACTAACTGACGCCATTTTATCTAAAGTGGTATCCTATCTACGTAAGTATTGAACGTAGAAGAGCGTCGTTTATTATGTTTTATGTGATTTTATGTCTGAATGCACTCTGAAGGACTGATATGAATAACAGATTTCTGTCATTAAGCAGTACTTAAAGCATAAAGTTGTGCATTTGTGTCCGGACAAAGACGCGCAGTGTCACGCAGACACGCACTAGTGATGTGCATACTAACTGCTAGAGAAGCACCGATTAGCGCCACTCTAGCAGCTCATGAATAACCTTAGAGTATATAACACTGGAATAGAATAGAATAGTTCTTTATTTGCACAGAAAGTAGGTACAGGTTACAGGTGTTAAGGTTAAAATGATTCTTATACTAACTACCTTAACTAAATGCAAGGAAACCTGGAGAAGCCTTATGCACAATATTCCGAACAAAAAAGTCTGTCACTTTTAGCGGGGGACGCGGTAGCTACTACAAAAAAAAAAACAAAACCCGCTCGCCCGGAAAGAGAAGTCCGTACCGTACCATACATTTTTATTTTATCCATATCGATATTCATTCGGAATTTTGCTTGAATCCATGAAATAAAACTGCTGTTGTATAATATAGTTACATTTTATTAAGAAGAGAAAATAACTACAATTAAATAAAAGTAACTTTTGTAATAAGTAATTAATCTCAATAATAAATTAGGTCAAGTAAAAAAAAATATATATATATTTAGAACCAGATCAATGGACATATAAAAGTTATAAAACAATGAACAGTAAAAAAAAATTTTTCATTGTTTTATAACTTTTACATGCAAAATTTACACGCACTTGCGTGTAAATTTTGCTGATTTGACGTATATTTTCGTAATGCAAAAGAAAAGTATTTTGATCTTTATGAACATAAAAACGAGATGTAGCGATACTCGCTGATGTCACAGAACCAATGTGAGGAAAATACTCGATTCATGCTACGTTTTATGTTGAATCATGGTTGAATCGAATGAAAAATCGAAATGCAATAAGAGGTTAGGATTTTAAATTTCAGTAAAAACATGACTAAATATTATTAAAAAAATCCATTTTGTTAACACATATGAAAGGATATTCAGTAAGTTTGACGTATTCGAACGCTTTTTACAGAATTTAACAACACAGCTAGGCATTTTCACGGAGCTCCGAGCGCCTTTAAAACGATTTACAAAGTGCGTGAGAATCGATTTGAAAGTAGTTTTTATGAACGTACTAGAACATTTGTTCTTGTACTTTTACAGAAGGGAAGTGTTCGTAAGGCTTCTCCAGTGTTATATACTCTATATGAATAACCGATCAGTCCATACAACACACACAAATCGTTTATCAATCGCTATTAGAAAAAGTTTCGAATTTGAATCACATGTTTGATTTATCGAAATGATTCCTGTGTTTTACTCACCTCAGTAAACTGATTGATAGGTTTTCAAACAGATTTTAAAACGAAGAAAAATACTTAAATACGTTTGCATGTAGGCACCTATATAACAAGCGTTTAACTATTATACCGGTCCTGTATACACAATATTGATACCTAATCGTGATGAAGATAATTTAGTCTATCGAGTCTACATAATACAACCCACAACTCAAAGTCGTGGGCGGTATGCCACTAATAATGTAAGTATTTAAATTAAACGTTGCTTTTCAGTGGTTGTTTTATTCTAAATCTATATTCTAATGTTTATTCTATTCTATTGACAATAGATCCTCGCGGTTGCATCCCTGCTGGGGGTACCAGGGAAACAGAACATTATGCAGTTATCGGTCAGCGGCGGCGCGCGGCGGGCGCCGGGCGACGAGATAGTAATGACGGACGCACACTACTTAACACACGCGTCGTGTGCCATACTACATATAGGTGCAGAAGGTTATTGTTATCATCTTACTTCTCAAAATCTATCCATTAGCCTCTTTCTTAAAGTTTGGTTTGTTTTCGGAATGTTTGAAGATAACTATGTGTCTGCCAAGAATGGTGATTTATGACTATAATCCTTGACAACTGTGCATAGTTGAATGTCACTGCTGATCCGAGACGTCACAGCCCACGAGCAGGCACGGTGAGGTTGTCCACAGGATGGGACATCTTCCCTGTAGGCACAGTAATGAACGTGTTGGTTTCATGGTGAAGTGGCTTCGGTACCAGGTATATCTGTCACAAAAACTGTCCCAGCCTTTGACTTCGACTTGATTGAATTTGGAACCTGTTCGACCGTGGAAGAGCTGTGTGTTTGTTCTAAGATTCTATGACAAAGTCACCTATGGTCTTTATAGCTACAGGGGAAATATGAAATATTGGTAAAGGTAGGTACAGTAGTAAAATCGTTTAATCGTTAGTTTTTTACATTTCCCGACTTTTCAGTCTCGATACACTCGGTCTGGAGTTTTAAGAAAATATGATGTACAGTCACACATCTCAGAGGCCTACTGCCAAATGTTATTATTTAAGTTAGTTTTCCTGAAATCCCCCAGAGCTGAAAGACAAATGCCTTTAATGCTTCCTGAACCGATTTAAAATAAATTAATGAAATAGAAACGAAATCCTATCATACAAACTCTTGAGGAAAACCATTTATCCCATCAACAAATTATGTGTCGCGATCACTTTGAATTCCAATCATCGTCGCTACGGAAAAGTGAACACACAACACTTGACGGACGTACCTACGTACATACTCGTAGGTATGTGCTATCGACGACGACTCGTTCCCAGGAGTCGGCACACGCTTAGCATACCACATGCGAGCGTGCAAGTTCCTTATTATGTTTTATGATGATTTCCTAGACAGGCCCAACATTGCCATGATGTGTTAGCGGCTGCCTGGAATATCAGATCGATGCGGAACACAACTGTGTGTTGTTGTTATGGTCTCCATAGAATACTTAACATATAAGGGACGAGAAAGCGGGAATCCGCTAAATGGCCGAAAAGGGACGACAATAGATCATTATTTTGCAATAATAGGTATGGGCATTAATTGAGAGTAAGTATTAGTAACTTTTTTGGTTTTTGGTCAAATACATTCATAAAAAATACAATGAATAAAACACAACTTCGTAAAACAAAAGTTGTCAGAGAGCCGAGGGCTGAGGGCTGAGGGCATCGCTTCTTTATGCGAATATTATTCCGCATCTCGTTAGCTATAAAGCCGACCCAAAAAAATGGAGAAAAGAAGGATTTTATAAGTAAATGGCACCTGTATACTATCTTCTTCTAAATTATACGACCTTTAGGAATAAAGGAGCTTTTACACAAAGCAAAACATTTCTGTAGCTTTCAATAGTAGCGACGTTTAAATGTATGTAGGTCTGCGCGTCACCCTGAACAGTCAGACACGCTAACACTTCGCTGCCTATGTGTATAATATTTTTACCACGGCCTGACCTGTAGGTTCGTGCCGATACCAGGGAACACTAAAGATAACCTGTATGTCCTACTGAAATCTTACTTAGCAGAGAGATTTTTCCGGGTAAAAGTTAATGACTCGTATTTGAAATTCTACAAGATACAGGCGTACCTCAGGGCTCCGTATTAGGTCCAACCCTCTACCTTATTATTAGCTTCTCTTCTTTATTATATTATATATATATACACAGCAGACTTACCAACGCCAGGAGAAGATCTCTCTGCCACCGTCGCTGATGATACGGCTGCTTTGTGCAATAACAAAAACCCTCATGTGGCCTCACTAATGCTACAAAATCACCTCGACAAAGCCTATAAGTGGATGAGAGAATGGTAAATAAAAGCTAGAGCCAACAAGTTGACGCATATGACATTGGTCTCAGAAAAAGATGACTGCCCACCTGTTAAACTTGGAGAAGACACTTCCACACGGAATTACAGCTAAGTACCTCGGCGTACATCTTGACAAGAAACAAACGTGCAGATACCACATAGAGAAAAAAAGGTGATGACCTTAACATCGTGCTCCGAAAACTGACCTGGCTCTTAGGAAGAACATCACACGTATCACTAGAAAACAAAGTACTCATCTACAAAGCAGTATTAAAGCCTGTCAGGACATACACAATCGAGCTGTGGAAATTCTCCAGCGATTTCAAAATAAAGCTCTCAGAATAATATGAAATGCTTCTTGGTTAATGAAGACCTTAGAATTACATGATTATCTACAAATCAGAATTGTAACAGGAAATAGAACATAGGAAACATTCTTACAAATATCGAATAACATCACATACCAACACCTTACAGGGGCGCAGCTAACCAATAACCCGATTCCTATCGGCTTCCCTTAGGAAATTATGACAGTCAGTAGTTCTCAGCAGTGTTTAATAATCACACTGAATGTATTATTTAATACTTACACCATAAAATTAAAGTATTACAAAACCCTAACCTACATTAAAAAAATTGTCTTTATATTCCAACGAAAACAAAACATTTAAAGTGCGCGCCAATTTTGCTCTTGTGCCTCCAGTATAACTCGTTGTCCGCCCGGGTTATGAAAACTTAAATTTCTATACAAAATAATCTCGTCATGACGTCACTTCAGGTCACGTGACACGCTGTTTTTTGAGGCAATAGTAAGCCGTAAAAAGTCGAGTTATGATAGGTACAGTGTAGGAATCCATTCGCTGAATTTCGTAAGCGTTCGGTTTGGTTCGGGGCGGGGGGAGGGACAAACTTCGCTCGACGCTTGTTGACGATCAAAGACTACAATAGTATGTTGACGATTGACGTAAATAGATAATAGAATTTTTATCCTTTAATTTTGTTGATACTTGTAGTTAATTAGCATTTTGTTCGTTGTATTCATATAAGTTATTAGTGTAGTATTAGTGTAACAATTAGAATTGGATAATCGTGAGTTTGTTGTGAAATTGTGCGTTCGCCGTCATTGTAATTAGGAATTTGTGGTAAGTCGATAGATTAGCAAGTTGAAATTTCTTTTTTAAAGTAGGTTTGAAAAGTTATTAGTAGGATGGCGGCATTAATAGTTTTAGATTGTTGTGTGACAGATTATTTGCTTCGTGAGGAAACATACTTTTCAAGGTTAAGTTTTGAAAATAAGAAACACATAATTAGGCTAGGTCGTGCTCGACCAGATATGACTATAAACTACAAACGACGTGATGGGTTTGTCAAACATTTTAATGTATCCCTTTACGATAAATATCAATGGCTGACTGGTAGTTGTAAATTAAATAAGATGTTTTGTTTTCCATGTTTACTTTTCTCAGATTCTAGTAGTTTATGGAATAAAGGGGGTTTTACAGATATGAATAATCTGACGAATTCATCAAAAAAACATGTGCAGACTGAAAAGCATATTCGTAGCTGTTTAGATTTACATGACTTCGGGAATAGTAGGATAGAACCATTTTTCACCAATTCGTTTGAAGCTCATAATAGGAAAGTAGCTCGAAATAGGAATTTAATGAAACGGTTTATTGACACCGTTATTTTGTTAGGTAAACAAGAAGTAGCTTTTCGCGGCCACGATGAACGTCCGAATTCTGATAACCGCGGTAACTATATTGAAACCTTGTTATATCTGAGCAAGTATGACACCGTAATGGACTCTCATTTGGAACTATGTTCTTCAGTTCAGAACCCCGCGTTTTCTGGTCTCTCAAGTGATATTCAAACGTGCGCCACGTCCGGGCTAGGTAAGCTTTTTTTTTTTTGTTTTTGCGCCGGCTTACCTTTCTCATAAACTCACCCTTCGCCACTGAACCTTAGCCATAGCCCTGAGTGAACCAATAACCATGAAAAGGCTCAAACGCCACCACATATGGGACTTTCTTTACTGAATAAAGCTTAAACAATTTTGAGAAGCAGATTCTTCGCTGGAAGAATGAACCTCAGCAGTCAATATCCGCACAAAAAATCTGCTAAAGGTTGTCATTTTGTCTTTTCATTAAAAACAAAACACTGCTAAAGGTAAAAATGTCCTTCCATTCCATTTACAAACCAAGAAAGGCACGAAATAACACTGCCGCTTTCACACAATACTAATTGGGTATCTTATTTTATAAACAGGCGAGTTTAGATATACACTTTCCCTGAAATAATATTATTAGGTACGTATATATTAAAACATCAGCATTGACACGTTACATGACTGGACTGTGATGTGTTACTTTGACTATACACATATGTATGAATTTGTCAGGAACTTCATCAATACCTATGGCAGCTGCCCCCAAATCAGTAAACGTCTTTCACTATCAGAACTATACCTATTTGATCTGAATTGGAATGCGTAATCAGAATAATTTAGAGTGATTGACAAGCAGTTCATCAATACCCTACAAAACAGTCATATCAATCAGCCACAGACTAAGATCTCAATCACATTGTTGTTGTGATGCTACATCTGCACAGTGATTACAGTCATGGAGCTGCGTGCACGCAGACACGTACTAGTAATGACCACTAGTGCTATTGCTACGACTAATGACCCTTTGTACTAGCTCCGCTCGCCCGGTATGGAAGCCTGGACTCATCGCACTCGAGGCGAGTACTGGAGTCATTGACATGAAGGCTTATAGTCGATGGTATAATGGCGCGAATAGTATTGCATCGTCATGAGTAGTAATGAGAAGTTTATGTGCTAATATGGTGTGTATACTCGTAGTCGTCGTTACAAGCTGAGAAATTATTGTGTTAAACTGTTTAGGAATTATTGAAGCCCTGCCAGACCTTGTCGATCGCTTGCTGTACGACCAGGAATACAGCCAAGCAGTACTCCTTTCGTTCCAGTTCCAGCCCCTCTTGTATCTTATTCACCAGTCTATGCACCTGCTCCACGGTTGAGGAACTGGTGAGTTCGGATTCAGAACGAGGCACTCAACCACTTAAAGACGGCAACATCATCCCACAACACCTTGTGGGATGATGTTGCCTTCTTTAAGTATTTTATTAAGCGTACATGCAGCGACTTTCTCATATTATTTAGACATAACAGGTAGTACGCTTATTGGCCTGTATGACGACACACGGTGCAGTGGTTTTCCAGGCTTTGGGATCATGATAATTTACGACACTGTCCATATTCCCGGAAAATATCCAGTCCTCAAAATTCCATAAAAGAGAAAAGAGCTGTGTTATGAAGACGATGGCTTTTCTTGGCAGTTGACGTAAGGTTTCGGCAGTTATAAGGCAGTATCCAGGAGCTTTATTTGGTTCGAGACCTTTTATAATTCTCCAGAAGTGGCCAGGTCTGTCACATATAATTTCCTCCAAATATAATCGACCGTTTAAGTTCAAATTCGGTTTACATAACAATTTATGTGACCCAAACAGGGGCGTGTTAGGTACGTAAATAAATGTATTTTGAAGTGATCCTCATACCATACTGTCGGGAGAAAAATAAGAAAATTTTGAAAAAGTTTTGCACCTTGTACCGAGTGAAATATCCAATGAAAGGGCTTAATGTGATATTTATTTTAAAAATAAATAGTTTTTGAAGTTATTTAAGAAAATAGATGAAAATTTACAATTCCCTTATCTCCTAAACTACTGAGCCAATATTTTTTTTTAATTATACAGAAAATTGTTCTATACTTATAGATTACAGAAAAACCTATAAGAAACGCAAACACGGACGTGTAACGTAAATAAATGAATTTTGAATATGGGGGTCACTTTTAGGGGCACAAGAAAATTACAAAAAAAAAAAAACTAACTGTACCGTGTGACATATCAAATGAAAGGGCGCGTTGCGAAGACCTCAATTTTTTTTAAATAATTTTAATATAAACACTTCCAAAGATATAGCAAATTTATGAAAAAATTTCCTTTCCCGTCCACTCATCTTCGAAACTACTGAGCCTAAAATTCTGAAAATACATAGAATGGTTCTTTACTCATAGATTAACCTATAAGAAGTCTATGATCTTAAATTAACTTGGTAAATATCCCAATATTGTGCGTACAAACTAACATTTACACTTGGAATGTATGGGAGAACATGTTTTTCAACTACAATGTTAAGTTTGTTCTTGGGATAAATTCATCCCAACTACGGAACCCTTCATTGTGCGTGATCCAACACGCACTTGGCCGGTTTTTATTTATTTATAGCAGCTACTCATAAAGTTAGTGTAGATTGGGTTGTTGTCTAGTTTGTAAATTATATGAAGATGAAAACAGTAAAAAACCTTACGATATTGCAGGCGGACATAAGAAAGGGAATATTGAGATGATCGTAAACCTTTCTTTGTCTTTGTTCACGAAAATATATTTATTTTATAAGTAGTGGTCATCGAGGGCAGTGCCCCGGGCGTTATGCCGCTATGTACATCTTACTACGTAAATAAGAGCTGTATCTTTGCGAGTGTATCGTCGCCATTTTCCAAGATCTTTGGTAGCGGCAGGCTGTAGTGTAGGTATTTATTTTTAAAACACTGTCAGCACCAATTTTTTTCGCTATTTATGAAAAGAAGAAACACAATAGAAAATAATATTAACATACTGCGTTTAAAAAAAAAGAATAAATCTATACTGTAGATATTTATATAGTTATGTGTAGTACTGGGTGTACCAAAGGAAAGGCAATTTAAACGTTTATGCGCTTTCTTATGATTTGATGAGTTTATTGCGACTGTATTCTTTCTTTATAGCTTTAAACAGAATATAAATCTAGACGTTGACTCTATAACATAAAAGTACTACAAGGAAAAATATTGTCACGAACACATAAATGGTAACAAACATTAATGTAGTACATCCTATAAATAACCCGTGTACCTATATACTATGCTATGATTGCGTTTAAAAGATACGAAAATAAATCATAATCTTTGAGAAACTATTTTGGCGCTCATAAATCGAATAAATCGGTCAGCAAGCTAAACGTTGGGGTTCATAAAACATGTATATTCATCACTGTACCCTCGTTCGGTTAAGACTGGGCCGATTTGTAAGCCAACTGGCGTTTATGTCCATGACTCAGCAGCGATTATGAACGATCGCCTAGCCTAGTACATAACGTACCTACGACAGAAACTAGGACGCATCCGCCGATAAATAACAAGAATATGATATGTGTGTACCTATATCGGGAGAGATCTGTGATATGGCAGATTGTAATTTGTCATGTTATGATAATATTGAACACGTTCAAATCTGAACAAGTCACGTTCGTATGTGATGATATGGTAAATTGAACACGGATCTAAACATTCTCATAATATATGGTTTCGAGGAATTATGTTTCTCCACATTGCATTGGAACCTTCAAAATGTATTTGACCGTCTTTCACCACAATCGTAACAACAAACAACACTTGTTGTGATTCAAATTCTTAGTATTAGCACAAAATCAAAACCACAGATAATAATATAATATTACCTACCTACTGTCTGTATTATTAATATTATCTATGGGTCTTCTCAAGCAGTATCAACAGGAGCTAACGTTGCCTACTGGCTACTATCACATGCTTTTAGGTATGGGCGTTATTTCACGTCACTAGTTACAATAACTGGCTACGGAGCATGTAACTGAATAGCTATTGTTGAGTCCAACGGTAAAAACGTTATTTTGTAAGTATTTACATTTTCGATCGGTGAAGGAAAACATCGTGAGGAGAAACCCTGAGAGATGTTTCTCGACGGTATTTGAAGCCTAGTCAGAGGCCCATGGGCGGATTTAAAACTCTGACACCAGGTTAGTCACTAACCATACGAAAATAAGAAGAAGAAGAAGCAGTCCTAAGCCTGAATAACGATACGAATAACGACGTACGAAGGGAAGTTTATTTGTCTTAGTATTACGTTAATGATGTAACTGCATAGCTACAAAAACTTATTCGTTTTTAAAACTTAAAGCTTGTGATATTAAGTAACGTATTATGTAGCTGTAAACATTTAATATTTTCGTTTCGTAAATAACTAATACTCGACAGAATCACCATTGAATCACCGAACATTTGAAAAATAACTAGTTACTAAAATCACGTGTTTTCAAAACATGTGACGCCTTCGCAGTCACTAGTTACGTTACGTTTCGCGAAAGTCATTTAACGACCCACCCCTACATGCTATTAATCTTCAATTTTATAGCATCTGGAACACGCAGCAAGACACATACCTACAACATCTTTACAACAGTAGCTCTCTTTCATACATTTCGCGCCCAGTGTCCCCACACATGCGAACAGACCTCGGACCAGGCTTCCGCCTCGCCAAACTATAAATCAGACAGATCCACAATATTTACCCTGTGCCTCTTCCGCGTACACTTTGGTCAAATGGTCGCGTGAGGAGCGATGAGGAACCGAGCTCGAGTTATGAGCGGGTGACAACAACACTTCCGACAACATACATTTTATTATCGTATTCAATATTATTACATATGAGCTATATTGGAAGGACTATATTCTGGGTTAGGGATGTCTAAAGTATCAATCGTTAATCGATGTGGATATTAGAGGACTTGCTTGTACAATTAGGTACTACACATGCAAAACCAGCAAAAATGGTCCGGGAAAAGTCCGGAGCTAGATATCCCGGCGACACATCAGACGGAGGCGAAGAAGGCAACAGGGAGGAAGGGAACAGACGGGATTTGGAAGGCTTTTATTCCTAGTAAAGGACTGCGGTAGGTCGAGTGGATCAGTTGTTTAATTAGTACGTAGTAATTACGGAAAGATCGTTAGCTAAGCTATGGCGATTCATAGGCGATGGCCATATTGAGGATATATTTACGCGTTATGCATGTGAGCATGATTCAATTAATAGTTTTCTGCATTATTGGTATTATATGCGTCTTTGACATATTCAGGTCAGATACTCAGCATGGCTGACTAGTAGCTCATTATTTTAATACTAGGGTATAAATATGAGGTCGTTCGGATGCCGGCTATAGTAGCTATTAAGTAATTTTGTGCGATTCTTTGTCTCAGCACAAAATACGAGTGTTCTAATGAGTCAGATGTGTGAATTGGCGCAATGCTTCACTGTTATTCAGTTATCGATGACCTGGCGAATATGTGAGCTAATTACTGTTAAATGGCTTGATTTTCTTGTAGATGTGGAAACAAAGAAGTCTATTGATAGACAAGAACTTGTCATCCTATATATTTGGTTCCTCACAATTATTAGAATATGAAGAGTTGAAAGGATCTAACACGTTTTTAGATTTCGAAGAAGTCGATGAATTTAATCTATTAGTTATTACACTGGACACTCATTTAAATTGGAAAAAACACGTAGACAAAATTAAAACAAAACTACTAGTGCGCTCAAATCAAACACAAAAATAAACTGTGCTCTTACTGCATACTATGCGTATGTACGCATGGCTACGTTACGGAATCATCCTGTGGGCCCGCACAGCACAGAACAGATAAAAGAGGTTAGAAGGCCCTTGTGGGCGGGGCAGGCGCGCCGCACATAAGAGCAAACGCTCGAAATTTGGTTCACCGGCCAACAGTCGCGCTCATATTGTGATATCGTGGGAAGCTCCGCGAAAAAAAGAATTATGCCGTCTTGCGCTATCATAACGTGTCGGAAAAAAAGCCAGGTGTGTAGTGTAGAAGGGATTTCTTTTCACCGGTAAGTCCAAAAACCTTAAAATACAAGTAATATTTGTAATTATTACAATAGTATTATGTAGTTTGTAGACAAAAACGATACAATCGCGAACAGATGCAAAATTATACATTGGTTGCAATGCATGGGTACCATCTTGTAGTTGGATGAGTGATCGCGGAATGTATTGCGTTCACCACGAACGTCGCGTGCACCGAGCCAAAGTTGAAATTCCGCGAAATCCACGCGATTCGATAGTGTTGTACTAGGTTGTAATCAATGTTGATATTAAGTATGTGATACAAAATTAAATGATTATTATCTGTAATATTATAATTAAAATAACTTTGTTTACCAATTATTGATTATTGTGGGTTATTAATTTAGTTTCTGAGTGGGTTTTTCGTCTAAAATATGGTTTGAGGTGGCTAATTTATAATGAAAACATTGTAGGTTTCCAGCAGATCCTGATACAAGAAAACTGTGGATTGAAGCAACTGGTAGAATTGAATGGATACCTACTAAATGTAGCACAATTTTTTCGCAACATTTTGCAGAAAATGATTACATAACCAAAAATTCAGGGAAAATATAATTAAAATCAGGAGCTTCTCCGCACAAAAATATCGTTATGCCTTTTTCAGTAAGTAGGGTATAATTTATATTTTATAAAACTTTATTGCAGATTTTGAGTTGCGTACCATTTATTATCTTAAAATAAATGACCGCACCTAGATCATCTTTTGTGATTATTATTTTAAAAGGTCGTATTTATTGGGTTTACGCAGCTATAAAGCTGAAAATCCTTTTTACTTGTATCATTTATTTACTTACTAGCTGTAGCCCATTACCCTAATTGCGTAATACACGATCAATCAGAATCTGAATTGTTTTGAAACAGATTGCTAACACACAGCTTCATAAGTTAAAAAAAAACGAGCGAGCCTTACAGTAGGCGCAGATGTGTAACATATGACATCTTGCCTGACAGAAGCAACCTCTCGGAAAATGGGTTGGTACCATCTGACGGCCAACTCTAGCACTGCGCGCGCTCATTGGTCAATTCAAATAGCGCGCGCTTCGCCGGCTTCCTGTTACACACATCCGTCCCTTTTCACGAAATCACTCCCACAGATTGCAGGACAGCGAAAGGAAAGATGTTACCCATCAAAAATATCTGCTGAACAACGTAAATAACGCAATGATTGTTGTTGCACTGCGAACATGAAACTGATTCGTCGTAATCATTTACGGAAATGTGTTACGTATATTAGATAGCATGTCTTTATATGCATAAATGACGTAAAACAGAGCTGCAATTAGCAAAAAACTAAAGAAAATTTGGATTTCGCGGTTATATGGGATGTTCCCCCTTAATTTTACATTATTATTTATATGTTTTTAAGAAGTCCACACTAATTGTCCCCCTTCCCGAAATTCCTTATAGCTACAAATTTCAAAACTTAAAAAGTACAGTAATTTTATCGATATAATAATCGTATGTATGTATAAAATGATTTTATTAATGTTACCTACATTAATTATTATTTTATATTATATTTAATCATTAATCTATACTTATAATAAATCTGTAGAGAGGTCAATTCTGTACATGATATATATTTTCAAAATAACTATCAGGGGGTAATTAGTGATCGATACTGATGCCAAAAATGCAATCAGTAAAATTTTTGTCTGTCTGTCTGTCTGTCTGTCTGTCTGTCTGTATGTTCCTTATAGAAACAAAAACTACTCGACGGATTTTAACGAAACTTGGTACAATTATTCTTCATACTCCTGGGGAGGTTATAGTATACTTTTCATCACGCTACAATCAATAGGAGCAGAGCAGTGAAGGGAAATGTTGGGAAAACGGGAGAAGTTGCTCCATTTTTTAAGCTTCCGTCGCGTGTGAAGCCTTAATGGTTAAAGCTACATAGAAATCATTTATGACGGAAATGTTCTACATAAAATTATCTAAAAAATATCCCACGAAAGCATATGTCTATCTTTTATGAGTGACTCACAATAACACGTGTAACTCCCCATAGCTTAGCAGTTCGGAGCTTTCTGATTGTATTTGTTTACTCTTACGTTTATAATACTCTCACTCATCCCTAATTAAAAGAAGTTAATATTATTACCTATTCAATAAAAAAATCATAGTAATCGGTATAGAAACACCAAACTTATACATGAAATACGCTAATAAGCCATCGCGCCGTCGTGCGTGAATACTGAATCATGCCATAAGGATTATTTTTGTGTAACGGTTGCCGCGCTCGACGCGGGTCGTGGCGGTAGGGTATAAAAAAGCGGGAGGTCCGAGCGCGAACTTCATTCAATATTTGGCTGTTGATGCGTTCAGAGCGTTCGACCTTATTGACAGACAATAATTGATATTAACAAACCGTGCTTAACAGCGCGACTTTTAGTCTTTAAATAGTTTATTTGAATTTCTTTTGTTGTTATTTTATAAAATAGATATTAGTTGTTTTGGTAGTATTTAAATATTCATTCAAATTACAAATTATTAATAGCTTGCATTTTATTTGGGCACAGCTAATAATAATAATATTCTGCGGTTCCTTATTGCGATATTTTTCAACAGTATTGTGGATTGACATATTATATTTCCCTACTAAAATACGAAAGTTAATCTGTCTGTTACATCAAAACCACTGAACCGTGAGGAAGGACATATGGTACTTTTTTACGAAAAACGACGGAAAGCGGACGAAGTCGCGGGCAAAAGCTAGTAATTAAATATAATATAAATTCATTCATTCATTCATTTTTAATTTTTAATCATTTTATACATGATAAAATGATGATACATAGATAAATAACATTGTGCTTTATTTTACCTTCTTATCTTCCATAAACTCGTTAATAGTATAATAACTTTTTCCTAAAAGTAATGACTTAGGCGGCCCCTAGGCCTACAAATAGTTTCATTGCGCAATACCTACTGACCCTACACGATGCAATGAAAAAAATATGGTGCAATAAAAATTACACTCGCTCAAACTTTCGGTCAATCATTGCGGGATCTTCAATGTTTACTCTAAACGGTCAATAATATTGCACAATTCGTAATATTGCGCAATATAATTGACCGTTTAGAGGCCGCCTTATTGTACAATAAAAAGTATTGTACAATGTTATTGTAGGTCTAGGGGCCGCCTAAGATTGAAAGGCCTAGATTTAAGTTAAATGCTGCGCCCTAACAGGGTCTCTCGGTACTCATACGTTTTAGCCAAGTCTGTAACTCAGTGTAAATTATGCAATAATAAATAAATAAATAGATACATCGGGGTCCTTGGTCTACGAGTATAATAACTTTAAAACTCAAACTCAAAGCATTTATTTCAAATAAACCAATTACAGGTACTTTTGAATTGTCAAGGGGTCGGTCATTCAGAAAGATAAAGCTAGTCGCCCATTCCATAGCATAGTAGGTTCCTATGGAGAAGAACGGCCATGAAAGTCCACGGACACTCTTTTAAATCAAAATATTCTTACAAAACATTGGTTACATCATTCATGTTGAAATTATACATGTGAGAACAATGTAGAAAGACGTGCACGTTAAAAGCGTCCGCAATGAAAAGATAATAAACAAATTAAAATACATTAAAATAAGCCATGGAAGCTAAGAGATGACCAGTCCCTACTGACGGCGCCCGTTCACGAACATGACGCATGGATCAACACCATTCAGCTCAACCATTTTGAAAGAACTTAATGATCCAACACACACGCCACCACCAGCGAGAATTTTTTTTTTCAAGTGGAACGAATGCATTTCTTGCTAATAAAGTACAAGATCATACAAAAATCTACATAATTGCTTATGCATTACGCTTCCAGTACATCAGCCGAGTCACTGGTGCTTATCATTACGCGTGAATCGCGATGGACTGCATTTGCATGGATAGTGCCTGTAGTTGCACGCGGAAGTGCACGCAGGGCCGCGCCGGCGCAGACCGGTCCACCGGCGCAAAAGCACGCCCATCTGATATATCACACTAACATTGACCACAAATTATTGGTTGAATTGAGTTACTATATCATACAGTCCAGGTCAGAACCTGAGTAAGTGTGTAGTGGTAAGGTCCAGACATGGACAAGGAAAAGTAAAAAAAGAAAGAATACAGCGAGAAAACGAGGAACAAACTAAACATCCAAAAGAAAAGAAAGAAAGAAAAAGTATTTATTCTGCACAAAATAAACGCACATTACAAAATAAAAACAAAATACTAAATCACTTTACAAATTATTCATATAAAATATCAAAAGCCTCGTTTTCATTATTAATATTCAAAAATCCACTGCTTGATAAGAACATTTTGGTTGTAATTGCCGTAAATAGGCCTGTACCCTAATTACGTAATACACGATCAATCAGAATCTGAATCGTTTTGAAACAGATTGCTAATCCATTGCTTCGTACGTTCGAAAAAAAATCTGCTCAACAACGTAAATAACACAATTAATGTGACCTGTCAAATTGAAACAGATTAGTCGGAATTGTCAACGAAAATGTGTTGCGTAATTAGATAGCTGGTCTGTGGGTGTAGTAGCAACTCTCCCTAACCCTTCGGGGAATGCAGGCGTGATGTTATGTCTGGACTTTACGAATTCTGAAAATATCGTCTTATCCAAATGTGCGAAACCAGCCGATAGTTCACACTATCGATAGGTATCCCACATTAGTCTTCTGGTCACGTAACTAATAACCGACCTCTGAATGTGGAAGGAAGACACGCACATAACATTGATCATTAATTTGCCTGTCAATTTGTTACAGTTATGGCGGTTTCTCCCAGCGAACAGTATCGTTTTCTATATGTAACATCCACTTAGCAAGAATCGATGATCGATGTTTATTTCAAACATTATTAAATTAACGTCATATGTTATTACCTCGAAATTGTCATTTAATCACTCTCATTGTTACCGCCAGACAGTTTTGTTATCGCTACCTGTCAGGAATTCAATAAGTCGACGAACAATAGACCATAAACTGCTGTGACGTCACTTTGAAAGTGAGCCAAAGAAAAGTGATATCGTTTTATTGGCATCGTTTTAAAACAATGGGTTTTTGGGTTGATGGTTCCGCTGACCTCATTTAATTGACCACTTTATTCAGAAAACGAGAGGGTGCCAATTAAGAGGTCCTGATGGATGAAGTGTTTTTGAAGTTTTTATTACAAAAATGAACGGTTGATTGACTTTAATAGTTACCTACAAGGGCATTGACCAATCACAAGGGAACCACAGACAGACGAGCTCGTATATTTGACCTCTTTAATTTGATACTGCCCTTACAAGGTGTTATACAGGGTGTTTGGCAGAACGTTGAACATACGAAAATGGTGGATAGGTGGGGTCATCTGCTACTTACTCAGCCCTAATTTATTTGGCTCTGGCCCCCTGGATATGTAAAAAAAAATTTTTTGTTTTCTTCTAGTTTCACCACTTCCTTAACTTTACAGTGAAACTAGAAGAAAACAAAAAAAAAAAATTACATATCCAGGGGGCCAGAGCCAAATAAATTAGGGCTGAGTAAGTAGCAGATGACCCCACCTATCCACCATTTTCCTATGTTCAACGTTCTGCCAAACACCCTGTATGTTTACATATCACCTTACACCTCAAGTATCAAGTCCATGTGAGTCCGGAAGGTCGCTGACCGGTCGCCGGCGGGAGGAGGCGGGCGAAGACAGCGGATATGGTAAGCGCTTTACCCATGCGATGCAATTCGATGCCAGCGGCGGCGCTCTCCTCAGAGCAGCACAACTTCCGGGGCTTTGTTCGAACATACTCATATACGTGCAGGTGTGCGGACCAGGTGTCTATCTCATTAATTAGCGTCTGGTCGTCTATGGATCAACGCCATGCAGTCTGGAATTATAGAATATTACAGTAACCTGAGACAGTAGGGTTTAATTACACTGGGCTACTATGACTTTTGAAAGACGGCTTGTCTTTCGGGTCGGTGATTTTCTAAGTTGGCTTTTGTGATAACAAGTAATCTTGTGGAAAATACCCAACGGATGTTCTCATACTCTCTAATGAGACCTGATGATGCTGTTCGAGGCTTACGAAAATAATTCGTAATTACTTACATGATGACGAATTACTTAATCAACATGTACTACTTTTGTAAGATGGTAGGCAGTCATTTAACTCATACTGAACGGTTATTGTAAAACCGTCTGTTTCCCACATACCTCGTGGGCACTGCTCGTAGCGTGTGCCATCGCATTAATCTCCACGAACAAACGCACGGTATCTTTGATCGCTGAACAGGGCTATTGCATCAATGCACCGCTGTGCCCCGCGAGAACACCTCGTAAGGTCGGCGACCTCGTGTCCGGTGCGGCTCGCAGCTTTACCTATGCAGCTGAGAGAGTAAGCCTACGTTCGCACGGACGTAATAAAATCGCGGCGATTTTTTTTCATACACTTGATCAACTCTCTGTATCGAGCCGAACATTGAGATTCCAGCAGAGAGCATCCAGCGCGTATCCCAGCGCGTCAAGAAAACACACTGTTGGATATTCACCTTTCCGCGCTAAGCAATGCGTCGAAAATCCAATACGCGAAAAAAATCGCCGCGATAAAAATACGCCCGTGCGAACCTGGGCTAAGGGCCGTTCAGATCAACACCAGTGTCGAGAGTGACATCCGCGGTTTTGTGCCAGATCCTTTATGTGTTGAGATGCCTCTCAGGGCCTTTAGAATAACTTGTAAAGACGTTTTCAAATAAAAAGTAGGTAAGACGCTGAGAATTTATGGCGTGTAAAATTACAGAGTATTTGAACAATTAAAAACTTTCACAACGTCCATCAGTGGACAGTTTTGTTCTTTTAGACAATATCCGTCAAAACGTTCGTTAATTATCGTGTCCAAACGTCGGCCGCGAGACTACATGTGAAGAATGAGTTAGCGTTTCTAATTATATGATTTCACCGCTTGTTGACATTTATTTATATTGGTGTAATAACTATAAATAAACGACAGTTTGCTTACATAGAAACGGAACGGAAATAACAAAACTAGTCGTCAGTGTTGTTTGTACAAACTAGTTGAGAACTAAATGTAGTGGAGCAACGAGTGAATGATTCAATATCAATCGATATTAGATTTATGGTCAGTATTTCAGTTCTGAATAATTAGATTGAAAAATAACAGCACAAGTTATGTAGTGCGTGGTGGCACTTGGCGCATGCGTCACGGGTTGGCGCCTCATCCCTCGCACCCCCCGCCCCGCACAGCGCCCGAGCAGAAAGAAGCGCGATTGTGAACATCACTGTGGTTGGAGTATTTATTGGGTATTGACCCCTTTACCGCTGATCCGACACTACATCACTGTTTTACTGAAATCACTACATATTATAAGACAAAGTCCCGCCGCGTCTGTCTGTCTGCCTGAACGCGATTAAATCAAAACTACCAAACGGATTTTCATACGGTTTTCACCGATGGACGGAGTGATTCATGAGGAGTGTTTAGATGTATAATTAATTACGATTTTGTGTAAATTCGCTGAAATATGATGATGTAAAATACTCCAAGTAGGATGAACATCAGTTACATTTAATCTAACCCACATGCTTGACGCAACAGGCTGATACAACACTACGGCAGACAAAATGATGTAGGCATATGTGCTCTGCTACCCGTGCGAAACCGGGGCGGGTTGCTAGTATGTATATTATAAATACATTTGACACAGATGCCGTATATTCGCGGCGATGGAGTCCAGGCCTCGGCACTAGTTGAGAAGCTGTGCATGAGTTACGACGTACGTGTAACCTCTCTTATAGTTTACTTTATGCTACACTTTTAGCAGCTCTTTGAAAACTATTTTTGAGAGAATAATTAACTTTATACGCCATTAATTTTAACAGATCAAAGGCAAAGATGTTTATCAACTTTGTGTGAGAAATGCATTTTAAATAATCTAGAGCGTTTTGGTGTAAAGTGTTCCGAAGATCGGGTTAACTTGTCTGTGATCAGCGAAAGACTGCCAGACTCACATTGGTGCAGGGTCACCAGCAGCTATCTTGCAGATGATGCGGATGCGATAGACTGCCAGACTCTCATTGATGCAGGGTCACCAGCAGCTATCTTGCAGATGATGCGGATGTGATAGACTGCCAGACTCACATTGGTGCAGGGTCACCAGCAGCTATCTTGCAGATGATGCGGATGCGATAGACTGCCAGACTCACATTGGTGCAGGGTCACCAGCAGCTATCTTGCAGATGATGCGGATGCGATAGACTGCCAGACTCACATTGGTGCAGGGTCACCAGCAGCTATCTTGCAGATGATGCGGATGCGATAGACTGCCAGACTCACATTGGTGCAGGGTCACCAGCAGCTATCTTGCAGATGATGCGGATGTGATAGACTGCCAGACTCACATTGGTGCAGGGTCACCAGCAGCTATCTTGCAGATGATGCGGATGTGATAGACTGCCAGACTCACATTGGTGCAGGGTCACCAGCAGCTATCTTGCAGATGATGCGGATGCAATAGACTGCCAGACTCACATTGGTGCAGGGTCACCAGCAGCTATCTTGCAGATGATGCGGATGCAATAGACTGCCAGACTCACATTGGTGCAGGGTCACCAGCAGCTATCTTGCAGATGATGCGGATGCGATAGACTGCCAGACTCACATTGGTGCAGGGTCACCAGCAGCTATCTTGCAGATGATGCGGATGCGATAGCTTTGTCTGTGTCCTTTCCCCGTGTCTTTTTTAGGAGCATCACATAATAGTTCCGTCCGCCTGCCTCCTCATTATTTTTATTCTACCCGTGCCTTCCTGATTGGTTGCAAAATATGTATTTAATTTACAAAATGCTGTTTGATCGCTTATGGCTGCTTGCAATGCTACACGTGCCCTTATAATACATATTTATGTCTCTGCAATGTTTGAGGAAAATGGAGATGTGTCTCAGATGTGAAATTGATCGTCGATATCAATGACTCACGTACATTTACATACATTTGCTTTATATTCAGATGTCTGAAGAAAAATATTTTTACTCGATGCGGGACTTTCCTTAGTCCAATATTCATATTTTCCAAACGTTTTATATTTAGTTACATATACCTGTAGGTATGTCTTGATTCTCTTTAATAGATTGAAGGTAAATCGATCAATTGACATAAATGGGAGATGGAGTGGAATGACGAGTTTTGTGTTTGTGCAACACAACATATAAACCTAGCATGATGACGAAAAAGTTCCACAGTAACAATTTTTTTTATTGACATGTTTACGTTTTTAGCAAAATAAAGATAAATCGTATGTTTATGAAAGTGCCATGGTTGGATAACTCGCAGGTGCGATTGCTTGACAACTTGCAGGAGAGATTGGCTGTATCTGTTATTCATCTCCTCGGGACGAGTTTGTGGGATTGTCGGGTATTTTACAGTGACCGACGGCATAACACAGTCGTGGTAGCAAATCTTTAGTGTCTGCTAAATAACTAGCCAACCGTAGGAAGTGGTTTGTTATTATGCCTCAAAGTGGCGGAGTTTTTACACCGTGTGGGTCTAAAAGGCTACTTATTCATGAAAATTTACCTGTTTTGACAGACACGAATCGAGAATACGTGTGCTCTTGGTTTGAAGCTAATAGGTTCAAAATATAATAAACATTGTAGTATAATTATCTAGGTTTGTGCAAACACAAACCTAGATAATTATTCTACAATGGTTTGCTATTAGGTAATAGTACTGGTATTACCAGAAAGGACATAGTGGATGGTGTGGACACCTTATTAAAGTTAAATATAGGAAAGCTAATGTTGTGTGCTTTACCTTACTCTGATACTTTATCAGTTTATGAAAATAATTATATTTATAAGTTGAATAGTACTAACAGTAATTCACAGGCTGACATTTTATCTTAGTGACAAACTATTGTATTTTGACACTAACAAGTTTATTAGTGGTTTTAAGTTAACTCAGAGAACTTTATCTCTGTCTTGGGAATGTAGACCTACATATGATTGCTATGTTGATAGCATATAATATTAATGAGGTTATAGCTAATATAACAAATTGTAGTATTAGTGACGAGTAGCTAGACTATTGTTGACATGTAAGACATCCGTTTCTTTTCTATCTATTAAAAAAATAAGAGAAGTGTCATCAGTGAATAGAGTTATGTCTGATAAGTTGGCCATCATGTAAGGAAGGTCATTAATATAAACTAGAAATAGGAAAGGGCCAAGAATTGATCCTTGAGGCACGCCCATCTTAACTAGAGACCCCGAACCCCCCCGGTGTCAGAGCCATTTATAATCTACATCGTCGCGAATCTCTGGGGGAACTACTTAAAAAGACTAATATTATGACGGTACCTTGCCAATTCATCTATTAAAATATTATGTATGTAAGAAAAAATCTACATATTTTTAATAAAATAAGTGATAGACTAAAGATAGAATAGATCAACCATATTTCAGATTATTTAAAGTACATACATCTTTTATGGGGTACTGTGTTAAATGTTACAACAAAATACCTTGTATATTTATTACAATTAAATGAAAGAAAATTTAAAACTTATATTAAAAGTAGTAGTAGTAGTAGTAGTTTTATAGGATTATATCCAAGATAAGAATGCCTGGAAACATGCTGGTCCTGCTCCATACGACAATTTAGAGCTAGACAAAATCAAACTGGTTGCTAATTTAATTATATAGTTTGTTATTTCTTTATAATACTGATTTTACATTCTGTGATTTCTTGAACTCACACACTGACTTATTAGTATTACCTGTTAAAATGTTAGGAATATCGTATAACTTCACAATGTTTGTAAATATGTGAGCACCATGTACATATCTATCACATAATTAATTTATCTGTCATTGCTTCCGTTTTCATTCTTTTTTACCTATCGTGGTATATTAATCTTATTCTAGATGCGTCGTCTTCACATAAAATTATATAATTAAAGTGTACAGAATATTGTAAAAACACTTTAAAAGAGTAACGGTGGAGTTTCTTGCCCATTCTTCTCCATACGAAAACTACCTTTTGGAAGGGGCGACTACAATCAATTATTTTTTTTGTAAAATTGACGTTCATAAAAGTACCTTTTATGTGCCTAATTGTTGTTTGAATTTGACTTTGAATACGTAAATGATCTCTTTGACTGCTTACTTCGATAAAGGTACTGCATTGACAGAGTAATCCGTCTGCGACCGGCGTCGTGGCGACGTCGGTGTCGGTGTTGGACAGACTGACGTTATCCGCCAGCGCAGACGCACAGCACAGCGCGTCGTTGACACATGGACGCTCGCTGTTATATTTATCGCTTCTGACTAATATAACAGGACGATATTTTAAAATATTTTTTAAAGTCTTAATAGTTTCCAAATAAACAAACAGTGTTGTATCAACAACAACAACAGCTGCATGCTGCGTTTAGAAGTGTAGCATGCTGCTACACTTCTAAGCGCACTGCCTGCTACCAGTACTGCGTACTGTGAGTCCTCATCAAAATATGCCATGTTTCGGTAACATGCCTAAAGCCCACTAACTACACCCACTATTAACTATCGCTGTTGTCTTGATGAAAACAAGTGATTCGAAACTGCTTTAAAAATTGAGAAAACCGACCTCCAGGTTAAAGAGAAAAAACATTATTAACTCGCTATATCTTTATTTTTACTTGTTCTATTTCATCGGCCGTCGAGTCAATTTAGAATTTCAAGATCAAGTCGCCGGATATTTTTATTATAGATTCGATAACTCTATCTGTGTGTCATAAAAATATCTGTTTCCTCCATCATAACTTAGAGTATAATAGACAGAGATTGGTGCCGATTTGTCACAAATGCCTCTAAACTAGACTAAAAATGCAGTTTTTAATGTCATCATGCTGAGATAGGCCTTTGGGCCTCGTACGGGACTTCATTCTTTAAATTTTAATGTTACTTTGTTTTTTATTTATGTTTAGTGTGTTTTTAGTTTAATGTGTGATTTCCTGTGCGAGTCTCAATAAAAAAATTTTCTTTCTTTCTTTCTTTCAAAAATCACTAAAATTTAGTTTGTTTATAGACTAAATATACACAACTTAACTATATTTTAGTTTGACAGCACTAAGCTAGTACTGAGTTTTTAGTTTAGTGAAAATGGCATTTTTGCTATTCTGAATTTGACGTTTTTCACCTAAAATTTTGATTGTAAAAACCAAACCAGACTAAACCTAACAATTTTGTATCGCGATTAAAAAGGTGTGGGATAAAATAAGTTGTCATTCACACCAACATCTCGACTTCACGTGCTAATACAGTTCTGCATATATTTTTTCTTTTGCTTATATCTCGAAAATGAAAATGAAATGAAAATTTCGACCCCTTTATAAAACCCATAAACCCCTAAAACTCAACATGTAGGTAATATTTTTTCATATTTTCCATACAAAAAGTGAAGAATTCCATATAAAACACTGCGAGGCTGCACCCCTTGCGCTCCTCCGGCTCTAAAAAATATCACTCAGCTCTAAGATTCTCTTAGCCAAAAGTAAGGAATTTTAGTTATAGTTTAGTTCGGTGTACAAGAGAATCGGCACCAATGTTGAAAATTTTAGATTTGATGATGCAATAGGATTACGGTAACAAACGGCTGATTAATATTCATAGTTGTCACAACCGACGTGTGGAAGTTCCGCCGTGACATGTGACGGTGACGCGCGACGTGGGAAATGTAAAGAAAGGAGATGTGAAATGGTTGATGCATAATATACAAGTATGGTGTAAGTCGCAAGGTCGCAGTGTAATACATTGCCTCCGCAGTTCGGGCGACGGACGCGACGGATTCCGCGCACATCCTTATACGACGCATGTTTATTCTTATACGGCAGCTGTTTTGCAACACTATTGAGGTCAATGATATCGAATTTCGGTGACTCATCCTTATTTGTGTTGCAAAACGTACACCCACCAGAGAGAGTAAAGTATACTCGTAGTGCCCCATGGATGTTCTGCGCCCACACAGACCTTGCTACTGATACATCGAAGGGCTATTTACTGTCACGTATTTCAGTGGCGTCCACTTTTAGTGCGGCGGCCATTAGTCCCGCGGTCGCGCCGCGCCGCGCATCTGTCACGTTGTTGTGCCGCCTGTCCGCTCAATTGTACGTTTTGGACGAATTATTTTATGAATTTCATTTCAGACTTGTTCGAATATTTGTCACATTCCGTAAGTTATATCATTCATAAATCATGCGACGTACCATATAATTAATGTCGGCGGCTCGTTTGTTGGGACTGCGACAGTTTAACGATCATCATTATAATATAAACTATTCTAAATTGTGAAGATTTTTTGTAGTAAGTAGCTCGACAACTGTTTCCATTGAAGTCGTTTCCCTTGTATGTCAATGAGAAGACCGGAGCTAACATCCGACCTTTAACAAGCTGCCACATTGTATGGTATCTTAAATCTGTGTGATTGTCGCAGTGCGCATGATTGCAGTTATTAATGTCCTGCAGTACGTAAATGGAGACAAATTCCTAGCCCCGCGGCCGGCGGCGGCCCCGGAGCGCGGCGGCTGGTTGCTCGGAACCTGTTCCACTGAATTGATTGCAACTACTTGCAACGAGTAGCCGACGCATTCTTTGGTACAATAAGGAAATCATAAAGTACCAAGAAATTTGTTGGTTTATTTGGCATTAAGCGCAGAAGCTACCATATATCTGGTGTGTAATATAATACAGGTGGTACAGAGGGGTCGGCAGATTGAAGCTGAATACTAAGGAACCGTATCTGACAAATTGTGCGGAACCGGTGCGCAGATAAATGATTTCAAGATAACTAGCTAATTACCCAACTACGGCGAAGCAAAAAGGAGGGTTATGATTTTAACCGGTATGAACCATGTATGTGTGTTCATCTGCTCCCTCATAACTTCTAAACTCCTCATCGTAATATCACAAATTAAGTATCCTTGCGAGCGTTTTGATCGTCCACTATAGGCTATGTGAATGAATATGGCGCCCTCTAGAGAACAAAAACTCAAGAACAATTTATTTTTATTTTTATTGATGCCATGTTAGGTATCATAATTATGAAAGGGCTTATTTAGCACATTTCATTTTTTTTTTCTCAACTTACGTTTACCATTACCGGTCTAACCCAATGTGATAAATGCGCTTATCCTAACTTAATAATTATACTAACATCTATACCTAATTACAAATAATGCATCCCTTGTGAATTCACTCAGAGAACAACAGAATAAGTCCGTCTCACTCGCTATGAGGTTGAGCGTGCGGAGTGCACGCGTCAGGGACGCCTCTCTTCAAAGGTTGGTGCTCGCGCGCGGCTCCACTGCCACAGGAATATCCGGTTAAGTAGGCATGACCTCAGAGGGCAGCTACGAGATGCACATTTTTTTTTTTTTTTAATCTCGGCTTCTCTAGTTGTGGCGGCTGCCGTCGTCGCCACACGTACCTGTCCGGAACGCACAGACCTTTTCACCTGCCCTAAAATAACTGCATTATGCACCTTCCCTCTCAGCAACTTAAATACTTATATACGAGGTGAGTGCCTAAAATAAATAAGGTTGGATACATTAACGGGTAAAATGGATAGACCCCGTAATTCCGTTTAAATAAATTCCTTATTTTGTTTTGTACCCTCTCCAGCATGAGACTATATTTAGCTTCATGCGGAGCCCAGGTGACTGCATTACATTCTAACTGGCTCCTCACCAGTGCATTATATAATGCTATAATAGCTTTCACATTCGTGAACTTTCGGACACGGACACATATAATATAACCCCAAAAGAATTTAAATAAAAATTTAAGTTATATAAACTAAAACCCAACTACGACCAATAATAATTAGTCAGTTTGTGACGTCTTGTTTATACCTTTTTAGTTGACTTTTTTGGGTTAGTTGGGTTTGAGTTTTTATAACTTTTAGTTTTTTTATTGTAGGTATTGTGACTCTCGTAATAAGAGAGATCGATCAGTTTATATTTAGAATTTAATCGTATCTCCATTAAAAGTTAATTTCATTTGGTATTCTACTTGCTGGATTTCAGACAACAATAATATTAGAATAGTTCATATTCGTTCGTACATATAATGACGCACCGCACTCTTCTTCCTTAACGATTAGGTACTGCACTGAAGAAGTAAGGAAGAGGTCGGCGCATCATCGTGGATGCACTATCTATAGTTTCCTGTCGCGAGAAACTACAGTGTTGGAGAGCGTTTGGTTTTATTTTAGGTATAATTTCCTTTTCACCACACGAAGCAATAAATGTACAACTGATGGTGTGTAAAGTATCCAGTACATTTACTCAGTAAAGATAGAATAAGAATCATTTATTTTTTGAAAAGATGTGCCGGAATGTTAATGAATACGCATGAGATGAGCAGATAAAGTTCTTGAGTCTTCAGCACTTTGTTCTCACGATTATAATGAGATATTGTGATGGCAGCTAGTGGTTTATTTTGTGTTACTTTCCCATTCGGACATTATCGCTGGTTGTCAAAAAAGCTGGTTTTCCATCCGGCGCCATGTTGGACAGTTGGCAAGTCATTATGGTGATTACAGAGGATATTTATGTGTACGATGTTAATACGCGCATGTTCGCGCAATTAATTGTGCCGGCCTGGCTGGACAGGTTGGTCAAGTGAGGGTTTGGAATGCTGACGGGTTAGGTTTAAGTCCAGAGGAAGAACAAGTGTAACGGGGAACTGTTGTGTGAAAAAAAACGAAGACCAAGAGCTTCACAAATCTTGAATTCCTAATGGATTTGTTTGATGAAATGTAGTACAAACACGCTACGAAATGGAATATCTCTGAAAAAGTTCAGATAAAAGTATTCGTCTTCATTTTTTTAAGTTGTTTGTACTTACATTGGTAAGTAATTAGTGGAGGACGCCTTACCGTGCCCATCTATTTATCAAGGTAATGAAGTGAAGCCACGTAAATCACAACTTGGCAAATGATCGTCCGCCAACTCTGCGTAACACAGTCCTGGCCCGTGACTCCGCCTGGAACATGGCAGAAGTATGTCTGGTAAGGGATCGAAGTGGTCGGCTAGACAGCACTCAACGAAATGGACTGTAACTTGATTCGGGTTATTTGATTTTAAAGTTTTTCTTGAACCTTTTTAGGGTTCCGTACCTCAAAAGGAAAAAAACAGAACCCTTATAGGATCACTCGTGTGTCTGTCTGTCTGTCTGTCCGTCTATCATAGCCAGTTTGCTCCGAATCTAATGGATCGATTAAGTTGAAATTTGGTAAACATATGTATTTCTGTAACCTAAACACGGACGTGTAACGTAAATAAATGAAATTTGAATATGGGGGTCACTTTTGGGGGTATAAGAAAATTAAAAAAATAACTTTTGTTAACTGTACCGTGTAACATATCAAATAAAAGGGCGTGTTGCGGAGATCTCAATTTTTTATAATAAACACTTCCAAAGATATTTAATTTATGAAAATTATCCTTTCCCGCCCCCTTATCTCCGAAACTACTGAGCCTAAAATTCTGAAAATACAGAGTATAGTTCTTTAATCTCCCGGTATTGTGCGTATAAACTTACATTTGCAGTTGGAATGTACGGGTTTTTTTTTTTTCAACTACAATGTTAAGTTTGTTCTTGGGATAAATTCATCCCAACTACAGAATCCTTCATTGTACGTGGTCCGACACGCACTTGGCCGGTTTATTTTTACTTTCAACCTCTCAACCTCGTAGTCCCTCTACGTAGATTATACTCATCCAAGTAGGTATAGTATATCCTAAGTAGGTAATTATCTGTTGATGACAAGACCGGCGCCGAACTTCATATAACTACCCCCTCAGACTTAATAGCCCCTTCCCAGAAATAAATTACAAATGTTACGATTGCTGATTGATTTCCATTTTCAAATCCAATATTTAAACAGAAAGAATAATGTTTGAGTGGATTTTTAACTTCTCTTGAAATATATTTCATATTTAAAAGTATCAGCATACCGTAGCGAATAATTTGATTGAGAATTAATCATTTATCACGTGTTAAGCTTAGACGGTAAACAAGTTATTTCCTATATGTTTTCTATTTCTTTGGTATAAATCTATCATTATCTTTGTTCACCAAAAGAGGCATTTGTCCCGAGTTAACGGTTCATACTTTTGTCTTAGTTTGCATATTATGATGTATAGCTGACAGACAATAGGCCCGTGAGTTTAACCTGTACTTACCATAAAGCTTTGATCTTTAATCCTCACATACCTACCAACAGTGTAACACAAATTACGTAAACACACTACACGTGAAGCCATGTTACTACGTATTAGAACTTATAGGCTCAAGCAAAAGTAAAAAACCGTTACATTAGGAACTCGTATCGCCAAGTCATTATCTCTAACGAAGAGTAGCATTCCCGGCCGGGGGATTGAACCCCGGACCTTCAGGAAACGACGCAAAAAACTAGTTAAACGGCCACCAGCGACCAGCGACTCGTTGATAGCTCACGCAAAAAACAAGCACCTCTTAAGGCGAGGTCCGACGGTGCGCGATATTGCGCACGCACGCGCACCAGCCCGCACGGCGCACGACCACGCACCGCGCACCAAGGGTGTTCCCACGGTGCGCAATATTGCGGACGCACCCGCACCAGCCCACACGGCCGACGACCACATACAGCTACACTTCCCACACCAAGCCTTTTCCGACGGTGGGGTCGGTCTGTGTGGGCCTTGAGATTCGAAGCAATTTTGTCATTGCAAAATGCATAATAAAAGAGAACGTATCGCTGCAGCTGCGGCTCTTGTAGTATTTTTTAGCAATAATCTTATGTGCAATAAAAAAAAGTAAACAAAAAGAAACCACGCTGGTGGATGTCGGCGTATAACACAAGTCGTTCAAAGTATGCAACTATAAAATTAAATTGTTAAATTAAATTAAATTTGTTAATGTGGGTAAATACTTTTTTCTAATTAATAATAATTCAATTTCAGATATAACGGAACTGATATGCTCTATGATTTCACAAGAGAACCGAGCAATACATTTTTAAATTTTTGTAGAATGACAACAAGTGGTTTAGGCAGTTAACTAAATGTACTTAAATAAAAAACCACCGGCCAAGTGCGAGTCGGACTCGCACACGAAGGGTTCCGTACCACATCGTATTTAAAAAAGTTAAGTTTTGTAGATTAAATACAGTACTTATACAATGTGGCCCATGGGCTTGTAACCGCCCGTATTATTCTAAATATTCATGAAAAATTATCTTTAATATTTTTTATGTTGTTCAATTTTTTATTTTATGAGTAGGTAGCTTTTGTGATATCTTCGATGTTATTGGCTCGATTTGCATTCTGTTTATTATTGCTAAAAGCTTATGAGTTACTTTATCGGATCAACTAACATTTTTTTTTTTAATTAGCCGACTATAAAAAAAGTAAGTTAAGATTTTTTTTTAAACATCTTTTATTTATAAAAACACAAGTGTAATTCCATAAAATCCCCATAATTATGATAAATGAAACAAATAAAAAAAAACATCACTACGGAACCCTTCACTGTGCGTTGTCCGACATCCACTAGGCCGGGTTTTTTATAACTTTATTATTTGCTGTTATAGCGGGAATAGAAATACACAATCTGTGAGAATTTCAATTATCTACCTATTACGGTTCATGAGATGCAGCTCGCTGACAGACAGATGGACAGACGGACAGCGGAGGCTTAGTAATAGGGTTCCGTTTGGCAACCTTTGAGTATTAAACCCTAAAAACCACATGAAGAGACAGCTGTCAAAGGCGTCTGGTTAACCGACTAAACTTAATACCAGTCACTGTTGTACTTTTCAATTTAGCAACGTTATAATTCGTTGGGGTTTATTAAAGAAGCAGTATTTTTGAGGTCTTTACATAGACAGTATATTATTATTAACCTAACAAAAAAAATGCTCAAGCAGTTACATCTACTATGTACATAGTTTGTGAATGAATGATAAAGTTTAACATACATTAGTAAAAGAGGAAACTATCGTAAAAATCAAAAATAATTTTAATTTGGTTAAGTACCTATATCGTATTTTTGAACAAGTGTCATCTATAAAAACCCCATTTTACAATTTGTTTACCTTTAGTTAATTACCTAAACTAATGGAGTAATGGTTTGTTTACATTTTTAAATGTGAGGGCCCACAATTAGTCGTCAGGGCGACCACGACGCCGTGGGTCGGACCCCGCGCCTCTAAGCTGTGTATATGTAACGTTGCCAGCCCGCTGCCGTACCACTGTCGCACCGGTGCCGCGCCGCGATGCCGCCGCAGATTGTATAGTGATAGTGCAAAATCAAGTGGAGACTTCGCGGCGACCGACGGTACGGCGGCGGCGTTTGAGCGTTCAGTCTCTATGGTTACATAGAGGCGGTATCGGCGCGGCTGCGGTGCCGTCTTTACGAGCCCTTAAGCATTCATCAAGCCTCGCGCAGACTGGCGTGACGCGACTCTAACAAAAAAAAAATCTAATCAAACTATGGTAGAACAATTATCGGAGTCGCGTCGCACCAGTCTGCACGAGGCTTTATGTTTTATGTTATTGAATCCCATCCTTAATGAAAATAATTGAAAAAAAAAAAAATGTTACTGGCAACTACAAACAAATTATAATAATTATGATAATGTATGGTGTATTTATAGTTATTTTATGGTGTGGATAATGTAAAATGGTTAAATTAAAATAATTATCTACTTACCTCAGAACTCTTAGTTTTTTTTGGTTTATAAACATCGTCCAAAAAAGTAGACATTAAGTTATAAAAGGGCCATTCAGGTTTGTATATTTCATCAGCACCACTACCAGCTCCCATAGACTCTCTTACTTTAGATCTTTGTCTCCTGTACGTTGGCATTAAATAATCTCGTTTTTTTTTTTTTCCGGGTTTGTAATAGTATCATGCATGGAGAAGAATAAAAAGAAAACTAAAGGTAGTTTTCTTTTTATTCTTCTCCATGCATCATATGAATCATTTTTGTTTTTGTGTTCTGGTGCCGCAGCGTTCCATAGCGAGGGTTCATTTTGGTATAGAATGAAAAAATCAAAAACAAGCTCGTTCGTCCACTCCATTATTCACAGAAGCCGAAAACTCCACTGTACACGTGCGAAATAAACAGGTTTTGACAAAACTTAGGTAACGAGTGAGTGAGTGATAGAAAAGAGCTTCCCGAGGTAGCTGCGCGGTGCGGGAGGGGTGACTGTTTTCACAAGTTGACGAATCACCGAGCTCTCGCATTACGACAACACCCCTCCCGCGCCGCGCTGCTACCTCAGGAACCGTCTCGACCTATAAGCTCTTTTCGATTGACGTCACTCGCTCACTCCCTCGTTCGCTAAATAGCTCTCAGACTCACTATAGCTCAGTAAAGAAAGTAAGTGACATGTCGTGAGATTTGGTCCGACTAATATATCACGTGAGATTTTTCATAATGCGTATTTTTTTTAATTTGTCTAGCTGTTTCCCGCGGCTTCGCCCGCGTGGACCCTAATATTTTTTCTAAAATAAAAGTAGCCTGAGTTACTCCATATAACATCAGCTCTCTACCAGTGGAAGTGGAAGTCCGGTGCGACGACGGCGACAGCGCGCGGCCATGGCGCGGCGCGGCGGCGGCGCTTCAGCGTACAGTCTTCAATTTACATGGTTAGGTACGCGAAGCGGTGTCGGCGCGGCTGCGGTGCTATCTACACGTGTCCTTATCCTTAGTCAATCCTTCAGTCGGTATCGGCAGACGTCTCACCGAGCGAGTCGCCGACCGAACGGCTCTTTCGGCTCGCTTCGGAATACTTCGGATCGCTTCCTTCATTTGTCCAATATACCTACCTACTTTAAGTTTGTCCAACAATACGGCTGTCGTATTTCAAAACCTAGTAAAGGACACTTTTTACAAAAATCGTTTTATTGCATAATCTTGTTAACCTAGTAAGTCCCTACCAAATAAAAAACACCAGCGTTGAAAACTCACTTATAAGCAGATATATTTAAGCATCGATACCTAGTTAGTGCAGAATTCACTGCCTCGTGACCACTTCAAAACCTAGTAAGTCACTTTAATCATTTCAAAACCTAGTAAGTCTCTGAGACTTGCTAGGTTTTTAAATGGTCGATGCACCTTACTAGGTTTTTTAAATAGAGACCAAACACGAACTAAGAGAGGGGAGAGTGCGGAGATTCCGCAGTCCGCAGCTGGTCACAATACGTAGCGCGCTCTTGCAGGAATAGCATTTTCTAATTTTAAAAAATTATGAAAATTGACCATGCGCTCTCCCTAATCTCCGAAAATACAGAGACTAAAATAATATACAGAAAATAGTCCTATAAAATCTATAAGAAGTCCATGGTCTTAAAATAACATGCAAAATCTCCCAATATTGTGCGTACAAACTTACATTTACAGTTTAACTGCATGGCAGAACATGTTTTTCAACTACAATGTTATACCTATTTGTTCTTGGGATAAATTCATTCCACCTACGGAACCCTTCCCTAAAATGGGACAGCCGAATAGCTCTCCGGCACAAACGTCATTGTAAACTTATAATACGACATACGCCTTTATTGTTAGTAAATTAAAGTAGAAAATACTTCGGCACATTATCAAAAGGAAATGCATTGTCTAATTTTGCTTGTTGCTTTGTAAAGTCATAATAAAACCAAACAGTAGTACTTAGTACTTTTTCGGTTATTTTGACGAAATGACATGCATGTCGCTGCGTGTAAAGTAGGTACCTACCCATAGTGTATTTGCTGTATTTTCATATAAAGAGCTATTAAACGAGCGGAGCCGTCTCCTTCGACGCACGTGGGGCGTGAGTCAAATGAGCTAACAGTTGGTGTCTGATTGACTGCCAACTGAAGGCCCATTCCAATAATTTACGGACCGTTATTTGTTTAAAATTAAGACTTTTTTGATTCTTTACCAATAATGAAGTAGACCTCATAGCTTTGCATAGTAAACCTCCCATATGGAAGTACCTAGCTATAAAAGGTAAAATTAGTAGACATACGTCAGATATATCAAAACGTATCTAAAATCCGATTTCAGTCACAAATCATATCGTATCGATAATCCGAACTAGACGAACCGATTTCACAAAACTACAGCAAGAGTAGATTCGCGTAAGCAAGAATTTGTTTATGTTTGGATAGTTTTGATCGATGCACTTACAACCGAATTATAATATTACTAGAGACGATCGAAACTGCGAGCCGGAAGCGCCAGAGCCGCTCCAGAAATCGATTTCTAAAAACGGATTTAAAAAATGATTTCACTATCTGAAATCGAATATTTAACCGTTTGCGTAGAAATCAAAAAACACCCATGTTTAAAAATTTGCTTACGAATCTATTTAAGTAGGTATATGCCAAGTTGGGCAATAAAAATTCTACCATTGGTAAGTTAAGCGATTCGTTTTAGTTTATAGGAACCGAGCATACGTCGGGCACCTTTGAAGTTTACCGACTCGCCGCGGATCGGGCGCACCGCCACGCACGCGTCTGCGCTACCACGCACGCTACCATTCCCATGGTGCGTGTCCGTGCGGGCTTATCCGCGGCGAGTCGGTAACTTCAAAGGGAATGTACCCAAACTCGGGCGCACCGCCACGCACGCGTCTGCGCTACCACGCACGTTACTGTTCCCACGGTGCGTCGTGCGGGCTGGTGCGCGTGCGTGCGCAATATTGCGCACCGTCGGTTCGCGGCTTTAGAATATTCTACGATTTGAGAAAAAACGATCAAGGACGATAGATAGTAGTTGTGGTGAGGTTCCGTATGTTTTACGTTATGATTTTTCTGAGTTTTAATACCACGGGGAAAGAGGATATTTGAGGGAAAGTACAATTATATATGAAGTGTGCAGTTAATGAATTAATTTCGACAAAAAAGGACAGTGCTTGTTTTTTTTAACAATAGCAGATAGCAATGGTTAAAACATAAAATGACAATAATAATTTATAAACTTTACTTACATTACTAAAGGAAGAAATGAAAAGACATGGCTCACCAAATGACGGAACCATTAAGTATTATTATGTAAGTACATTTTATGTTCTCGAGATACGTTATTCTAAGATTATCTGGCCATTAAGCCGAGATATAATGAAGAACGTAATACGACATTAAATCCCCCCATCCCACGTTTTACTATGATATAAAAGCTTCATATTCTGAGGAACGTGCGCCTAACATTATAAACTCGTACACCTTCATGCATCGTTCACTTAATTGTTTCAAAATGGCGGTGTGGCGGGTGATAACTGTTTTGGTCTGCAATGATTGTAGGGATAATTGAGTTATGTAAAGTTATGTGTTGTTGGTTAATGACAATATGTGATAGCAAATAGGTGTTTTGTGCATTGTTTTTGAGCACAATCGCAGGGGATGTTAATTTAATCCATTCTTCCGACTTTCCAATAATCCGAATAGATTGTATTACAATGAATCAACTCAGCCTATCGCAATTATTTGGTTGAAAATTCCCTGAAGTGGAATTGTCAAAATGAAAGATGTAAAGATGACGATTTCATCTCGGTCTCATACGGAACCCTGTACAAGGGACGTCGTCATATATTCCGTATGTGAACGCAAATGGGCGCCGTTACGCTGTGGGAGCGGACACCACACCGGACCGGAGCCTGCACCGACCGGTCGAGAAGCAATTAATGGCGATTGATTGCAACGGACACTTATGAGCAAACAGGCTTGGATTTACCTCAATTTTTGTATAGAAAGAAGTGTTTACGGTTTTTTTTCACATACTTATCATAAGCATTGAAGTTTATGTTTGCGGATATAATTTTCACACCCGTATGGCCAAAGCAGGTACAAGCTGGGGCTTATTTTTACCCGTCTACGGCGACGCGAAGAGGTGCGACAAGATTTTGACTGATATGTATGTATATTCATCTGTTCCCTCATAACTTCTAACCATATACAGTGTTAACTTATTTAAAAACAAATTGAGGACCTATTTATTGGGGATAGGCCATTACAGTATCAATTAATTCCTAGATGGCATATGACATTGTAACTTGACAAACATTGTAACTTGGCAAATTCAGTGTTATAATTGCAATTCATTATTAATATTCTAGTTCACTAGTTAGCCATTATGTCTTATTTCCATACAGTAATATTGCCAAATGAATCAAAACATCGAAATATTTGACACCAACTTGCGACGTTCTCCACTTTCAGTAATGAAGTTGTTAATACATAAATATCGTTGTTCCACGAATATACTACTTATATCTAGTTACTACTTATATCTAATACTAGGTATATCTGAAAAGCTGTTTTATGGGATGATAAAAGTTTCGTTCACATTAATTTCTTCCAATTTGAGCCACCTAAGCAAAATTTCGCGAAAAGTAATAATACATAAGAGAACTTTTCGAAATACGTAGTTCATCTCTGAAATTCGGAGTAGTATACCTCACGTGATTTGATCGATGATAAGTCAAGATATATTACTACCACAAATCAAAGCCTTGTTCGATTATAAGTTCTTCGTACGTGCTAAACTGTTGGTAAACACGTTATCTCCCGCATCAGCTCCGAGCTAATTAACCCGGGCTGGTACTCTGCCTACCCCAGTTTATAGCATAACGGTGCATGATAGCCATCCGACGCCAGCTTCCGCCCGTCAATTAGCTCTTTATATACTGAATATCTTATTGCTGGCATTGAGAACTGATTTCCTGGTTACTGCAAGGTATAAATTGAATCAGAGGATGGAAAGTAGGTATGTTTACACACTTGAAGAAACACATCTGCAGCGGACCACACATCGGCGTATTAATGGTGTAATGCACTCACTATCGCATTAGTTTTTATTTTGTATAAGGCTGAGTGATATCAAAAGATTAGGGATTAGGTAAAGAAGAGATCCGAGCTGGATCCGCGATTTATGATTGTTGACTTTGTCATCTAGATTACCATCTTCGTCGTTATTTTTGTTCGTCTAAATATTTATTTAAAACCAAAAAAATCATTGTTATAAATTTATATAAATTATAATTTCCATTAGGTACCTACTCTACATTACATTGATCAATATTGGTTTGATATTAATAATATACTCAAAATATGCAAATTTCCATGTTCGCACACTCAAACAAAAATAAAGAAATTTCCAACTCAGTCACGAGTTGTTGATTTATCATGAAAACTATTTCACACGTTATGTGTCTCATTACTTTCATGTTTATGATCGGTTATACTTTTGACGTCAGAGTTTTTATCATCGGGGGTTCCTCTTAGTCAGCTTTCAGTAATAGTTGTTGTGTTTCAGAGTAGTGCTGGATTTATGTCTTTGGGTTACTTTTACCTCTAGAAATCGAACGATGTGTGATTTTCGGAGAAACATATTTAACACGTTCGGTGCGGTATCGGGTTGATTATATCCGATGCTCATCTTTCCTCCGGTGCGGGGTAGAAATTACTGTGCCAACCGCTGGTGCGGGACAGATATATTTGGTCTCCGTATGAATATGAATGAGACGGTTAGTGTTTTGGAATTACCTCGTTAAATAGATAATATTGGTACGAAAAAATCGCATCGGGTTCTTACGACCCGATGCCGACTGAAGCAAAAAATTTTACGTCTAGTGCGTTTAGCGGTTCTAAACGACCCGATGCCCGATGACCCGATAGCCGCACTAGATTACATTCTACTTGAGCTAGTGAGGTCCGTGTGTTGAGATGAGTTTTAATGCAAATGATACTGAAAGTGAATAGAACATGAAGCGATCCAGGTAAATGTTTTTTAAGTCATGTGAGGGTGAAAAGCCAACGAAAAATAAAGTAAGCGAAGGTTCTCCTAGACAAATAATATTGGGTAAGCGGAATATATCTGATAATGTATACACTAACCTGTCAACTGGTCACATATTACAATTCCTATAAACTGCAGCCATCAATCCCCAGCCACCAGATTCATCCACACCATCAACCAGTACAACTCATAGTGAACGAATACAAAAATTGAAACACAAAATTACAATACCCCAAACCAGCCTACCAAAGTTTCGATACCCCAATAATTTATTTTTATATGTAATCAACAGATTTGAAAAAATGTTATACATTTTATCGCTATCGATGGTTTTTTATCATCCACAACACTAAAAATGTATCGACACTTTTACTAACCAGTGCGGATAACGGGTCGTAAAGATCCGACAGGCTATCCCTTTATTTACAAACAAACCATTCAGTGCATCTACCTACGATTTCAGCCTTTTATTGAGTGTTTACTTGTCAACATATTGCTATAAAGGAATATGAATTAATCATTATACCTATAAAGATAAGTCCTCCTAAACAGATGGAAGTCGAACGGGTCTTTTCGACCCAACAACGCACCAGGAACAAGTCGTGCTTCGGATCTAATAGACCCCATACCGCACCAGCTGAAAGTCATCAAAATTGACTAACGCAGTGAACGTGTTAATCATCAAAAGACGTCTCTACGTTACAAAGAAAACAAAATATCGTAGGTTTGTATTAGTCAAAGTCAATCAAAATACTACTGTTGTTTACCGGCCGAATTACGCGGAAAACTGTAGTCGATGGAGAAAATAACTACAATATTCGACTGAAATAGCACGAAGCGGTGTTTACCGTGTACTCGTAGTTCCCGAAAAAGTGTTAATTTATTTTTTACGTCGGAAATTTCTCAGTAGCTAAGATTTATTCGAAGAACAATATCAGAATAGGCTTGCCCCCTATCCTATTACCTACCTACTCGGGACTTTTACATGAACATCCACAACCCTTGATGGTCCCAGTTCAGCAATACACATTGCAGACTAATATATATCATAAAAATTATAAGTCTTACATAGGCTAAACTGATCCAGTCCTGTGCACAGTTTCACTAAGCTGTTTTTGTTTGTGACTAGAGCGGGCACAAAGCTCTAACTTCAACATAATATCAGGTGGAACTCTTCTAACGTTTACGATGTACTCACATAGTTGCGACTTTAGAAAGGGGACGTAACTTATGTGTAAACAACATCATGTTTGCAGATTTCACGGTCTAGATTAATTTACGTCAGTTCCAAGTATGTAGGTGTCGTCTTCTTAAAACATTTACATCCTTCTATTCATTTACTTAGGCAATTAATGTCATCTCTGACATTTACGAAATAATGAAGGTCGCTCCCTACGGAGCCGGACGTGGCACCGGACCGTCACGTGCGCATACTTGCCGCCTGTGTTTGTGCAAACAACGCGAGTGTCTATTGAGTACACCGCGCTATGTCGCTTGACATACATTGCCTACACATACATCGATCAAGATTGTTATTTACCAGTCAATGAACGTCGATGTTCAACATTTGTTTACGTATTGTGTTGTTGTAAGAAAGCGCGTTGTGATGCTGCGCGCGCGCACACCTTCGTTGTGATGCGCGGAACGCAAGCGCCGCATGCCACGCTTGTCATGTTGATGCGCTATTAGCGGGAATTATTTATTGTCTCGTAATTATGATAATTTATCACTTTATGCAAACACAGTTCATTCTTCTGTGGCAAGCGGAATAAGTTTTCGAACCAATGATAATTATTTTGCCACAGTAGGTATGCGTCTTGATTCCAAACTGTCTCTGAATCTGTGTCACTGACACCAAAATGATACGCTAGTGTCGCCTTAAAGCCATCAGCATCATCTCAAAGTCAAAGTCAAAGTCAAATAATTTATTTCAATGTTAGGCACATAAAAGGCACTTTTGAACGTAAACATTTACAAAAAAAAGAATTGATTCTAGTCGCCCCTTCCAAAAGGTAGTTTTCGTATGGAGAAGAATGGGCAAGAAACTCCACCGTTACTCTTTTAAAATGTTTTCACAATATTTTGAATACATTAATTATACAATTACATACAAGTGAAGACGATGCACCTGGAATGAGATTACTATACCACGATAGGTAAAAAGAACTCACATATTTACAAACATTGTAAAATTATACGATATTCCTGACATTTCAACAAGTAATACTAATAAGTCAGTGTGTGAGTTGAAGTAATCAGTATCACAGAATGTAAAATCAATGTTATAAAAAATAATAAATTATACAATTAAATTAACAACCAGTTTGATTTTGTCTAGACTCTAAATAGTCATATGGACCAGCATGTTTCCAAGCATTCTTATCTTGGATATAATCCTCTAATTTGTAATATGCTTGTTTACAAAGAGTACTTTTAATATGAGTTTTAAATTTTCTTTAATTTAATTGTCATTTAGCACAAGGTATTTTGCTGTAACATTTAAAAGATGTATGTACTTTAGATAATCTGAAAAATCGTCGATCTATTTTATCTTTATGTCTAGTATTAAAATTATGTCTATCACTTATTTTATTAAAAGATGTCTTAGATTTTTTCTTACATACATAATATTTTCATAAATGAATTGGTAAGGTACCGTAATAATATTAATCTTTTAAAAATCTATTTCATCTTTGAGTTCCAGTCAAGCTTTGAAAGAAGACGCGTCCATTTTCCTTTGCTGTTAAGTTTCCGACTTCTATGTGACAAGATCGCTGTAGCTACCATTGATTTTATCAGACAGAAGTCTGATAGAAGCCCCTGGCGACTGCCTTGTGTATCAAAACAAATTCTAACTGGCTTCCAAAATATTACACCGAGATGAAACGAAACCAATCAAAGTTTAGATACAAAGTAGGCATATTAGGTGTTCATGCTTATACTTTATAATGAAGTGAAGGGAACCTAAACAGACATTGACGGGATATTATAAATAACGGAGGTTAAAAGTTTAACGTAATTTGTCTTCCTAAATTAAATAATAATTAAACGCAAACAGCTCGTTTACTTATGTTTACTTTCACGGTTTGACTACCCAAAATAATAAAACGTAAACAATGCTTCATCTTCCTTGCCTTAAGTTAAGTATCGTTGAACCTGAGGCAATGCATATGTGATGGAACTTACTAGTTATGTGATGGAACTTACTAGTTATGGGGATCAGAACAAAGCTTTGAATGAGGCATATTTTTAATTGTAATTTGTTTTTCACCTGTGCGCTGATCTGCGAATACACCAAGTCAAGGAGTCGAAATCTTCACCAGCTATAGATACTATTCGAGATAATAAGAAGGATAGGTAGATAGGAATTGAATAAGAGATGACTAACCAGCGGTAATTGAAGTGTTCCTTTAGGAACACGTCGGTACGGCAACTCATTTCTTAATTAGCGTTAATGTAATGAATGCTGTGTGTAACTGGGACTATGTGTGACACCTTCGTAACAACCACTTGAGCTACTTCATGAAAATATAGTCGCAGGGGGTCAGGTAGACAGGGCAGTGTTTGTTGTCACAAGGGGTCAGATAGACAGGGCAGTGTTTGTTGTCGCAAGGGGTCAGGTAGACAGGGCAGAGTCTGTTGTCGCAAGGGGTCTGGTAGACAGGGCAGTGTCTGTTGTCGCAAGGGGTCAGGTAGACAGGGCAGTGTCTGTTGTCGCAAGGGGTCAGGTAGACAGGGCAGTGTCTGTTGTCGCAAGGGGTCAGGTCGACAGGGCAGTGTCTGTTGTCGCAAGGGGTCAGGTAGACAGGGCATTGTTTGTTGTCGCAAGGGGTCAGGTAGACAGGGCAGTGTTTGTTGCAGTCAGGGGAATTAAAAATAAATAATGAGGTGCCAACGCTACAATTAAGTAGGTACTTATTTCATTATACATATTATGTATTCTTTACTTTAATGTTTTTAAGTTTCACGAAGAGACCTACGCCAAAAGAAACAAAGTTTTCGAATTTTTAAAAGCGTCTGAAAACTTTTTATTGAGTGTAACATGAACAAAGTCGCTGTATGGCACTTAAGATCACTTCATAGTAACCTTGGAGTTCAGTTTGGAAACCCAGACAGGACTCAAACGTAATCTAAATTTCTATCTAGATAACTCTATCTAGATAACTCTGTCTAGACATTTTTGAGCTGTGTGCACTAGTGACCTTAGTTGCCTGGTCTAACGATGGGTAACACACTGTTGCTGAGCTACCGGTTCTTGTGCTAAGGGTAGTGGGTTCGATAACCGAATGACACTTACATTTGTAAGGCCTGCTGAACTTCAAAATCTTAGCTTTTGTGCATGTAAAGAAAAATATGTTTGTGTTTGTTGTTGCCGATGGGGCCGAAAGGTTCTGGAGTGGCGACCGCGTACCGGAAGACGAAGCGTTGGAAGGCCGATGAGCTTGTGAAGGAAGCACAGAGTCCTGTGTTCAGCAGTGGACGTCTTTTGGCTGAAATCATGATGATGATGATGATTGCATAAGCTGTGTAAAAAATTCTAAAAACTACATCATTTCTTTAAAGTGTCTACCTTTCCGAGCTGTTAGTTATCTTCCTGCCTGCTCCTATTGCTCAACTCTTAGCTGACCTGCATGCCTCGAGTGCCTGTTACGAGCAGTGAAACATGCAGCGATATGCCACATCTGCGCAGTGTTACTGTGGTAGTCTGAGAGCTTGTTAACGTGCCTTGTTCTCACGAGCGGAGCGGCGCGGGCGCAGCCGGCGCCGATTAGCTGTTATATACGATGACCGGCTTACATCATATTGGTACAGGATAGTCCGTTGTAAATGTTGTAATAGATGAATGTACTTTGAATAACTTCGTGAAAGGGCGCCACTATTTAAGCGGATGGATTTTCCAATGGTATTCGTAGATTGCAGAAATAATGGGAAGCATTTACTTATCTTAATATGATAATATCAACTTCCTGATTACCCAAATGAACCATTTTTTTTTAAACTGTCCGCAACCCCGCAACCCGAACACAATTGCTTTTACAACTTAATTAAAATTGCTTATGGGTAATGGTAGTTGAGTAATGGGTTTTTTGTATTTACTTCCATTAACACCGTGAAAAGTTTGTTTAGTTCCTCCTTTGCAGCTGGCCCTACAATGTCGAATAGGTACAGCGTATTATCATCGAAGATACTCAAGTAATTACCACAGCCTTTCTAGGCATTAATATTTACAACCTCTTAGGAGATGAGCACATGTACGGAACATGTTCACCTCCTCGTAAATATTAATACCGTGCTTATTGAGTGAGGATTAAGCTTTGCCGTTAATTTGCCATTAGTGTCTCGGGGATTTCAATAGCTGTCTAGATTAGTATCAGTCAATGCTACAAATAATAAGTATACCTAATAATAAGTATACCTTACTAAATTTTTACCTTTTCTCTGATTCAGGTTTGATGCCAGCAAAAAAAAGAGAGAAAGGACTCCAAGAACACCACTAGTATGTGCACTTGTGCAGCTGACAAAAATGTGATTAGAACAAAAGACTTGTTGAAAAGACTTATCCTGTGCTCCCTTTTATTACTCGGGCAAACTACGCATTACCGAAGACTACGCAGTGAAATAGAATCCGGATACTGGAACCCGCTCTGCTTGAAATAGGATGTCTGGACTCTGGCCCTACGTTACGCAGGAACTCAAAAAAAAATTACTAACTAAATGTATAGGTACTAGTAGAAATCGTATGGTAGCGGAGAGGTTGAATTTTATCTATACGAATATTTTTTCAATACGAATTTTTCTAATACCCACAGGGACGTGATGTAGACCAGTTGGAACAATAACGAGTTCAGGGAAGTTCAACCACAGTTATTCGGTATTACCCTGTCCTTTAAGAGTTTTGCGCATTTTCTTCTCTTCACATCATTATCCCGCCCTCATTGTTTTCGAACAGCTTGCAGATACAACAACTTACTTTTAAGAAATCCGTTTGGCTCCCCTTCTTACCGACTGATGCGTCCCTTTTTACCGACTGATGCGTCTCTTCTTACCAACTGATGCTTCCCTTCTTACCGACTGATGCTGCTAACAAAATAGTCAATTATTATTGTCTTAGAAAGGCTGTCATCATTATTTTTGATGAACAGTTTTTTTTTGCTTTTCGTGAGCTGGTTTTTGTATTTTTGACATTCATTACGTGCTTTTTGGAATAAATGAGATTTGATTTTAATTTTGCTGACTTTGAAATTACTATTTTGATTAAATACACGATGCAAGGTTAGTTACTGTTAAATTGTCGGTTCTAAGTCTGAAACTTATTTTATTAGTGCACGAGTGCGCCCGTCACCGCAATCTAAGTCTAACTTATTTTGTTTTTCGTTGTATTTTAGGCAGAAAAAATACATCTATCAGGGGTTCGGATAGCGATTAGGCGCAGGGATCGGGCCTTTCGTAAATTTAAAAAGGATCGGCGTGAAGAAAATCGCAACTTCGAAGCTGCTAGAAATCGGTGTAATCAGATGATACGCAACGCTAAACGCCGCCATATTCTCGAGAACATAATTATCTTCTGCTTCACCTGCTGATATCTGGAAGTTCCTTTGGACTCTTGGTATCAGTAGATCACGTCATGTGGATTTTCCTAGTACGATTGGTCTTGATGATATCAACCGTCACTTGACACAACCAGTTCCCATTTGGATTCATTGTTATTCTCTATCTTCATTAATTTTATAACTCACTGTCTTGGGTGTTCGTATCACCTTTATGCTGATGATCTTCAATTGTATACAGCTGAGCGGGTAGAATGTTTGTTGGACGCTATAGCAGATGTAAACCGGGACTTAGTGTAGCGTGTGGACTGTATACTTAATTGAAATGCGGCACTAGTAGGTACATAAAATGGCTTTATTTATAGTTTTGCAGAATTACATTTTTTTGTTAACACACATTGTAGCGAGTACACTTAGGTAGAGAATTTTGGTCGACTGGCGCCGCGCTGCTAGGGTCCGGGGTTTTTATATGCACTGATCCGCGGGGGGCGGGAATCGGCCATATTTTTTGTCATCGAACAATAGCAACGCGTGGAGCGACCGAGCGGCGTGAACAGGTTTTTACTTGTCGTCAGACACGCGGTTCGCGGCGTGAACAGGTTTTTACTTGTCACCAGGCATGCGGCTCGCGGCATAAACAGGTTTTTACTTGTCGCCAGGCACGCGGCTTCGTCTCTTTACATGATATAGGTACCTACTTAAAACTAACAATAGCAGGTGGCGCTAGATTACGTTGCTGTCGTGCACACTTAGATTCCATCAAAAAATGGTCTGATAGTTTTGGGGTGTCAGTAAACCCCTCAAAGTGTCAGGCCATTGTAATTGGAAACTCGCGCATGATGGGTAGGGTGGCACTTAGCGCTCTTCCTCCTATTATTTTAATGGTACCGTCATACCCATTACCCCTACGGTGAAAGATCTCGGTTTGCATCTTGACTCGACACTGGGCTGGCAACGCCAGGTATCTAGTGTTAGTCAAAGGGTCAACGGTACTCTGCGATCCCTGTATCGTCTGAGAAACTTTTTGCCCGCTGAGACCAAAACTATGCTTGTGCAGACTTTGATTTTCCCTATCATCGACTATGGTGACGTGTGCTACTTTGACTTGAATGCGGTTTTGCCTGATAAGCTCGACAGACTGCTCAACTATGGTATCCGGTTCATATTTAACTTACGGAAATATGACCATGTGTCGAGTTACAGGTCTGAGCTCAAATGAATGTCTATTCGCCAAAGATGAAGTTTACGCGCTTTGACCATGCTTTTCTCCCTTCTGAACTCACCCACCCCTCCTTCTTATCTTATGTCTCACTTTCAATATCTATGTTCTTCACACGCTAAGAATCTGCGTTGTTCCAACAATCTTCTTCTACTCTGTCCTTTTCATACTTCTGACTTTGTTCATTCTTCCTTTTATATTCAGTCCATTCTTCTCTGAAATGCGCTTCCTCTTGATATCAAGACGGCCACAGTCGGTATACATTTAAGCGGAAATTGCAGAGTTATTTTCAAAACAAATAGTGTAGAGTCATCTCATTTCCTTTGAATTTGTATCCAAATTTGTGTATGTCATGTAGGTATATATTATAGTAAATATGTATGTACGTGTATCATAAGTTTATAAACTATATATGTACTTTTGTACCTATTTTATTTATAATTCATTGTTGTCTTTTTATTATTTTTTATTATTATTATCGCCTCTAAATCGGAGCACCTGCCATCTTTTCTCTTCACCACCCTTGGTTGACTGGTAGAGAATGCCTAAGGCATTATCGTGTGCGAGAAGTTTAAATGAATAAATAAATAAATAAATCTCAGTTTCGTGAAGGGATTCTCGCCGATTTTTCTGGGAACTTCTATTATATTGTTTTTTGTTCTTGCAGTTGGTATGCGAGGCTGTGAAGTGGATTCCACAGATCCTCTTGATTGCAAGGCTGCATGTTTCACTATTATGCACTTTTTGTAACAAGAAAAATATGCTTGTATGCTCGTAAGTTGTATGTAAATTCTTCGAAAATGGAAATGTTCTGTAACGTGGTAAAACATAAGTATGTCTTTGTGTTTATTTATTCTGCTTCCGTTACATTATGGTGGTTATATTGTAATACTAAGTACACAGCAGCAGTAAAGTCACGCAGGATGTTATTTATACCACACAGCAATAGATGGGCTCCATAAACCGATCGTCGGCCGCCACTGCGCCGGCGCAACACTTCCCATTCCACGGAATAACGTACATTGTTCAATGTACGGTCCACTAGCACGAAAATGTAATTTAGCAATACCAGGAATACATGGCAATAGCACTAAAGCTGTGCTATTCTCAAGAAATAGCTGACGACAGAACATCTCGTGGTTACGTATCTCTTTCATCTTAATTCGTTTTGTGAGTTAAATGCGAGACTTTTATTGAAGTGTATCTGGAAAAAATCCACTACGTGGTAAATTGTAAACTCCAACTACCTTTGGCCTCGTAAGTAAGTACACCTATACATAATATTTTGAATGTACGTAAGAAATTACGAATTTACTATAATAATATAAACGCTGAAAACTTTTCTGAAAACAAAATCTTTTCTGAAGACAATTTCACTTTAGTAAACTTCCGGCATTATGACATATGTGATCCTCATCAATAAAATGTTATTGCTAGCGTACACCACGTGAGCATGGGTGTACCCAGCATTTCAGGGGTGGGGCAGGAGTAAATAAACTCTATAATAAGTAGTAGGAATTTCTCTCGATAAAACTATAACTACGCATACACGCTCGATTCATCGACACTGCATTGTTTCACGCAGTTATTTAGATTTTTTCTAAATGTATAATTAATTTTGTTACTTACTAAACCTGAATTTTTAGCTTCGAGTCAGGGGCAGAAGTCCCACCAGTGCCGTGGGTATGCCCATGCATGGGAGTACAATACTACATACCCATGTGTATCGCATCCATGTCATGTCACCTGTTTTTTGAAAGGTAATTCCGGTATAGGATAGGCAGACGGTAAATTGCCTAGTCGCCGGAATTACTCTAAACAACAACCAACAAGTTCAGTAGTATCGGTAATGTATCGGTATCGGTAATGTAACTAGTGAGAACTACTCCGTGGCAACAACGCCACCTGTTGAAGTAGATACAGATGCTGTTACTTTGTCATCAAGTGTGGATGTGACTGTTAGTAATGTACCCGGGGAACTACTGTAGAGTTATTGAATCACCTGTTGAACTCCTGGACCATCGCCAACAGCCACAGCTAGCGAGCTGGTCACACGCGCCACTAAACAGATGATAAAAAATATTCATTATCTAATCATTTCTCGTCTTAGATTGCACTGATTGCTGAATGACGTTCTGGTATATTTACTTTCAGTTGGAATGCTTCCTAGACTAATAATTTTATTGTGTTGAAGACCAATCCTCTTGAAATATTGTGTTTTAGCTACCGAGTTAAATAATCATTTTAGCTCTCCTATTTTGTCGTTGGTCAAAAGTGAGTAAGTGAGTGTATTATAATAACCGACAAAAAACAAAGATTGCATTTTTTGGTATACTTACTGTGTAAATAATTCATAGTTGCATTCAGTAGAACTGCTGATATAAAGTTTTGCTCATGTTTTGATTATAATGCAGCACTACTACGTTCTTAGTTTTCATGCTTGTTACTCGTTAAGTATTTTGTTAGAAATAATCCGCTATGAAGAGATTTGATGAGTTTCCGTGTGTCGCCAGTGAATGAGAATGAACGCTATTGTCGTATATCTTGGTCATTCTTGTCAATTAGAGAACAGAACATGTTTGTTTGTTGTGCCAAGTTCATATTTAATCTTAAAATTGTGTGGTATAATGGAATGGTTGTTGTAAAGGTATAATTTTGAGAATTGTTGTTATTAGAAAAATCAAGAGATTTGGAGGATTACAATTACAATTAAAATAGAGATAGTACTAAAGTTTACTATTGTATAACAAACGGAAGAAACAAACTGCTATTTACTAGCACATAACGTTCATACATCCTGCTATTACATCCAAACAAAACCAGGAAATTCAGCAGAAACTAGAAACCTAAGACAACTTTGACACAGATATATGTCATTATGACACATAAACAAAACCCTAAGTACCGGGAAACATTCGTAGGAAACGATACAAGTAAACGACCCCCTCGGGGTGCGACACCAAAACTTGCTGAATGCCCCCCGCGGCCCCGGGGATCGAGTGTCAATACAAATGTTGGCTGTAGGCAAGTACGTGAGAAATGTTTGGTATTTGTACATAACTGCCGGGACAACACATCTGACGCACTTTCTAATTTACATTGAGATTAGTCTAAATTGTTTTTTTTGTGATAACTTGGTGAAATATAGCTACAACCGGATTATAAAAAACGATTTTCTACTAAAATACTGCGCCAGACAAAAGAAGCAACATAAAAAAAAAAAAAAAAATTAATCATTTTAGTTACACCAGACATTTCCCACAAAGCCGAGCAATCACGGGAGCTCACCTATAGACACTGCTGGAACAATTAATTTTCAATGCGAACGTCCAACGAATATGTCTTCATAAAACATCAGCACTTCACCTGCGCCATCAAAAATTTAATAAAACCTCAGATAAATGAATACGTTCCTTGTACCGAGATGGTTCCGTGGCTACATTTCTTAAATATTTTCTCGGAAAAACCGCAAAATGCCCTGAAAAATCCATTATGTCGGTATTCATAGTCTGTTACTTACATAAACCCATTTGTGTTTGTTGATAAAACTTCTGACAGCAGCGTTTAGCCACAGCCGGCCAGTAAACTCTCATGAAGGGAACCATGGATATCCGTGAAGGGAACCCTAAAGTCCGTATCCGTATCGAAGATAAATTCCATTAAAATATTTCGACATACATTGATGGCTGTAATTTCTCACGTGGCTAGGTTTATTTAAGCGAGTGGGCAATGGGCATCGATACGCTTGATGTACGGCACGCCAACGCTGAATAGCACAAGTTTTCTCATTTGAACTCTGGAATGTAAAAACAATATTGTGCTCAGTGTTCGGGAAGTTATGTATCTGTCGTGGCTAGATCATAGAATCGATAATCTCATGAAGTATTCGATCATTTCATGAAACAGAACTTCGACCGCCTGTCACATCATGATGTGGTCATGCCAGATCATTGAATACTCAACGTATGACGATAATTTGGAACGGTTAAACGCACGACTAAGTACTTTATGATGTGGCCAAGCATTAGTGATCATTTCGTAAAATAGTTAGATTATCGACCGGTAAAGGTGTTGATGTCGCTTTGTTTTTGTTGTGCATCATGGCGGCGGCTTTCAACAAATAAAATAAAGTAGGATAACCATGCAAAAAACGTAGATGGACTTTTATTGGATTTTCGAATATGCTATCATGGAAAATGACCAACTTGGAAGTCTTCATGAAATGTCAATTTCAGCTGGCCATTTTATGAAATGGGCAGCTGAAATTGACACTTCATGAAATGATCAATTCTAAGATCTGACCACGACGTATCCAAAAACATGGGGTTTTAATTACTTTTTAATTCTATGCTAGTGAAACAAACGTGGAAGGAACAAAAAACATAGGGTAGGTATTCTAAGTGATGTATTTTTATTTTAAGTCTGTAACTGAGTTCATTCGGCATTCGTATAAACTTGAATGCGCTCTTCATAAAATATTCATCGTAAATCACTTTATGGTTGCCTAAAATTGTGTGATTCCCTGTAATCGTAGCGCATCAATAAAATAGCGGCGTCGTGCTACCGCGGCGTGGGCGGCGGGCGCGGTGACGTGACGGTGGCGTGACGGTCACTGTCACGCGGACTCGCAGATATTCGTGACCGGATCACGTGACTGCGGCCGCGACGACCACTGCCCTTGACGACGATACGCTGACTATCGTGATTGTTATCGTATACCTAGTCGTAATACTAATGAATGAACGTAGTTTTGTAGTAATGCTGTTGGCCTTTGCTTGTATATTCTATTGCTGCTAAAGTTTATTGTTTGTGATAAGGAGTTGCTGGACTGCTTGCGCATTCCATTTATCTATTAGTTTGTCTAGGGTTTGATAGGTGTTATATATGGGCACTAGGAAATGGAGAATAGGTACATAGACTTTGATCTATTAAAGACTAATAAGTCATTGGAGTCTAACCCAGATGTTGTAAAATTTACGACACACTAAATAAAACAACGAAACCTTACTTCTGGTGGTCAACAGTCTGGTCTACACCAGAATCTGTCATGTTCCGAGCTGTTCCGAGCACATTGCGCTCATAAATCAGTTGCTCCACAAATACCCACGTATTCGCGTCGTTCGGACCGGTTCGGTCGCGCTCGGCTATATCCGGACGGCATATTAATCGGTCACCGCTGCGATGACGTGCGTGTGCTGTTCGACAAACTACTCGTGTCCATATTGACATAATTGTGGACTGTGGTCGCATTCCATCAAAATTTCTGATGTTCATTGAAGTCGAGTAGATACCGCGTCTGCAGTTTTCATTAAAAAAATGTTTATCGATCCTGTTTCTTATGAGAAACAAAAACTATATTAGACCAACTGAAGTTTGAGTACTAGAAAAGTAAAAAATCTCAAAAAACCTTTTCCATTCGTTACGTTCCGTACGTTTTTTGATCTTTATAAGAAACAGGACCGAAAGACATCAAATAAAGTTTAAGTTAATGACACTCTTCTATGCCTGTAGCTACAGCGGTTAAGGTGGTGCCCTTACTGCCCCATCTCATAAATCCACCCTGTATTAGTGGGTATCGTGGAAATATACGGAGTTTGTCCAGAACAGATGGATATGAGGGCAGAACGGTCCATAAATACCTTGACATCATAAAAAATAAAATCTGTGTCTCCCAGACACACTTGCTTACTTGCTTATTGATAAGAAACTGCTCCTGAAACTATAAAGTGGAACACAACTTGTTTCGACAAGTACACAGAGAGAACTAAAGACACTCATGTAGTAATACTTATGTGGCGGTTCTTTACTTACCCTCATTAAAATCGACAACATATAAGAGCTCAAGAACTAACTCATTAAGTTATTACTCTACCACACAACTGCGACGGAATCAAGAAAATTAACCAGAGTGCATTATGTAGTTAAGACGCCAAATAAACATCTTAGCAAAGAGCAGATTCTTGTGTGACACAGTGCTTGAAGAGCTACTCAACAAATTAGTACGAGTAAGTACTGAAGTACCTAAATGATACTCAGCGTGTACCGTGGTAGGTGAACTAGTTCATCTATGAGCTGTGATACTTGTGATAAAGCAATTAATGTAGTGCATTTCTGATAATAATAATAGGACGAAAGTTTTAATTGCATTCGGTATTTGTTTGTGTTTACATCCAAAGGAGTAATTTAAAAAAAATTGATCCTCATAGACAGGATATCTCATATTTTCTAAGTCTTCTTTAACTACAACTGTTGGACCTGTATGTATAATGTATGTGTGTGTGTTGCTATGTTCCCTTACTACTAAACGGCTGAACCGATTTTGATGAATGATATACGCAAGCGGATAATGTTGATATGGAGAGGGAGCGTAGGGCGCCGTGAGTCAGGAGCAATCATAGGTTTGCAAAGTGCTCGAGGAGTGTAAAAAGTACTCTATTTAGGGCATATTGCCAATTCTTTTTACACCTGCAGACTTCACGCAGAGGGCTTACAGCGCCTTACGTATCCACTACAGCATCGCATACACGGCGCTGTTGGGGTTGCCAAGACATTGTTGCGCATCAGGGATGTTTGCAAAGGCACCCTAGATAGACGACTTTTACGCAATCATGCGAAAGCGTGGCGCGTCCCTGATGCGGTGGGTGCGGGGCAGCGCCGACAGCCTCTTGATCACTGTGGCTGATAGGATAGAAGGTATAACACTCAGGCACTGGACCAGCACACAGGTATTACCTTCAAATCGTGCATTGAAATAATGTTTTGTTTATTATGGCATATTGGTATTTGGTTATTGTCTTATTAGTGATTTTGACAGTATTGATGGTGATTTTAACATTATTATTAATGATGATTTTGACATTGCTAGTAATTATGACCAAAGTTTGCCAAATATTATTATGTACTAACAGTGTTTAAGATGTGTACCTACGAGTATCTAATTACTAACAAATTGGATTGTATGATCTGGAAATAAAATAATTTCATTTTGATTTAATATATCGCGAGTTATCGTGTCGTGTGTTATGACAGGTGTATTATGGGTGACTGGGTGATTTATACAAAAATCAAAACGGCGTATTTTCGGCTCCAAAACGCAAGGTAAAAAAAACCTTCCAAACCTATTGAGTGGGGTATCAAACTAAAGGGTTTTACAAGTTGATTACAAAAATATATTTAAATGTAATTTTGAATGATAAATGATAAAATACTAAAAGCTGAAAATATTTTTTTTTTATTACAAAACACAAAACAACCCAACTGCAAAAACATAATTTTGGAATCGCAGGCCGGACAAACCAATAACCTGAAATATGGTCACTTTTGTTTGTCCCCCCGCCTACGATACCAAAATTATATTGATTATATGCTTGTTTTTCTCTCTTTTCGGTTATGTGTTTTGCAGTCGGGTTTTTACTTTATTTATTTTTTGATACACTAACAATAGTAGTTCTAAAAAAATCTAACATAACAATAACATAATAATAATACTTGTATGTATGCCTATTATAGGCAAATACACAGCATTAACCACAAAACAGCATCGTAAAAAACAAAAAAAAAAGCTTTCCTATCCCAACAAACACAAACTTCAGCTGAAAACTGTTATTTGCAAACCATCCAAATAATTGTTAGTTGTTTCTTCGAGGCCTGCGCATAGAAGGCCGCTGTTAAGGCCATATTTAGGTATCAAGTGTCGGTCGGAATGGCCCGGTGTGGTGACTTAGTGCTCTTGTTCTGGAGATGTGCCGGAGCCGTCAAGCGTGAGTCGTTGTCATCGACGGACGCGGGCGCGGCAGTGACCGACAGTTTTTTTGTAGACGTCTTGTCGGTACAGTAACATGTAATGACCGCCTTTGTAATTGATTGTCTATTGTTCAATATCATTATGACGGTTCCATTAAAGTGGCTTTTTGGGGTTCCGTACGTCCGAATGAAAAAACGGGACCCTTATAGGACCACTCGTGTGTCTGTCTGTCCGTCTGTCCCAGCCGATTTTCTCCGAATCTAATCGACTGGTTTAGTTGAAATTTGGATATATAATTATGAACTTCAAGAACGTGTTTTTCAACTACAATGTTAAGTTTGTTCTTATGATAAATTCATCCCAACTACGGAACCCTTGATGTGCGTGGTCCAATACGCACTAGGACGGTTTTTTTGTTGTTATTTATTTGCTTAAACTTTGAACAGTATGTTGTGAGTACAACCTAGAAGAGATTCTATATTTTACATGGGAAACTTGGAATTGTAAAGAAAACAATAAGTTGGTTTAAGTTTAAAGAAAACTCTGTTTATGTTCTTAAAACTTTTGTTATTTTCCAGTCTGAAAATTATCCATGAAACTGCATAATAATGTAATATTTTTGTAAACTGGCCAACGTACAATGATTGTGTGGCTTTGCAGCTTGCAGGTGATGGTGAAGAGAATGGTCACAGAAAATAGGCCTCGATGGAAGCCGCAAGGAGGCTCATGTCCTATCCAAACATAAAGTACAGAGACGAGACTCGTTAGCATGACATGTTCATACCTACTAGGTGAAAACATTTAATGTATAACCAAATCAAATAGCACAAAGAAGACGCTTGCACTAAACAATGAAGATCGAGGTTAAAACAACCACCACGAGAGTAACGGTATTGGTTATCAAAGTCGCTCCAAACCGCAAGGTAGGCAGAGCGTGGCAGGATCTCAGCTGTGACACAGCCACTCGCAATGCGAGTGCTGCGACTGTGACACTGCCAAATTAACTACTTAGTTATTATAAGTGGACTATTTGGACTGTGACACAGAGATACAGACGATTTATTTGGTGTGGCGGTGCTTTCATAGCCGTGGTATTTAAGCTTCACGCGGCGCTTTCCTAATAGTTGCGTTGCGAATTTTGTTTCCGTTTGTCTATTCGTTGAACATTATACTTAATATTTTATGTTTTTGTTATTATTCTCAGTAGCTATAAAGTTAATAGACGATTTATGGACAATAATAAAGTGGATTCGTGGTATCGTAACAGATTCACTTCATAATACATTTTCTGGAATATGTAACCGCAAGTGATGCTTGATGAAACCTATAAAAACGAGCATTCCTCGTAGCTTTATGCGTTCACCAATTATTTATCCATCTAATTTCTGCAACCAGATGTTCCAATTATGTTTGATTTCATTTCATTTCCGTGTTCAACGAGACATAACGCAGCATACTCCCTGAAGACGCTCGACCCTGATAAATCCCAGTCAGAGCCAGGACCCTGACCCACTTGCTCTAAGGTCACAGGATCCCACATGACCGCAGCAAGACCTTGCAGCCGCCTTATAATGATGATGAAGTGTTATTGCACTCGTTAATTATGAGTCGGAATATTACGCCCTGTGCAAATTAACTGTAATGGTTTTATGGTAAAAGGAAATGGTCTTGAAGAATATCACAGCTGTACGATCGTACTCCATAATTAGGTTGCCAGACACGGCGCTTACGGCGGCGGTGCTGTGCCGTATGTCGCCGTGTCTGTCAACAAACTTCCACAGTGATCCATACAACACTGACGACCGTGACTACCTACACATGGCGAATCAACCGTAGTTTATCACGGCAAAAAAAACGTGTGAGTACAACGGGCCTTATACAAGGCGAACGCGGCAAGTGCAGCTAATACTTCATAAATTATAGCCTATGTTACTCAGTGATAAATAGTGATAATACAGCTTCTACTGGTGATAGAGTTTTAAAAATCGGTCCAGTAGTTTTTGAGTTTATTAATTAAAAACAAAAATACAAATCTTTTCATTTTATAATATCAATTTATAAGTGACCTAGATCATTTCTTGCCGTCGACAACGCTCGCTGTATGGTTTAAAATATTTTTATTTAATGAGAGAATTTTATGTAATAGGGTTCGACCGTCATTAACTTTCCTTCTTGATTAATGAAACTGAATACTGTGTTGTTTAATTTATAACAAAGTGTATGATTACACGGTATTGCGAAATCAACAAAAAAATTGTGGTATTGCACCATAGTATCACTTTTTTTTTTGTTTTTGTTGGTCATGCTTTATGGTTTTATTTTTTTATCAGTTTATTTTAGAATAGGTACGGTCAGCAACAAATGTCCATTAATACTGTCACTTTTACATATTATCATCAAAATCGACACAACATGATTCGATAAACTGCTTTTTAACATTTTTAAAATTGTTCTTCCTCTCTGATTTTAATTAAATATTTTGCTTAATAATTCAGATAAATTAAAAAACTCGAGTGTTAATCGAGTTTTGTTGCTGACTGGACCTACTATGACTTAACGTGTGACCACTGTGGTTTATTAGCTAGCTTCTCTATGCCAATTAATAACAAGTCGCATAAAATAGAATGCAGGTCTTATACAGTTAGTCGTTGCAACAAGTTTAAAATACTATTTTATGCAATTAGTGAATAAAGGACGGATTTAAAGCGAGGGCCATAGATGAATCACGAGCAAGTGAAGGATTCTAATCACGAGCGTAGCGAGTGATTCAAGTGTTAGAATCCTGAGCGACGCGAGTAATTCATGGCCCTCGATATAAATCCGTTTTATTCAAGAGTTGCATACTATACTTTATACCATGACTACGAGAAAAAGAAAGATTTAAGCGAAAATAGACATTTAAGGAAGAAAAAAGGAAGATTGAATTAATTAAAATGCACATTAAAATTAGAACAATTACTAAAATTAAAAGTAATTTTCTTATATTACTAATAATAATCAACTTATGAAGCGATATTTATTTCCTGTGTATCGAGTACGTTTTCGCAAGGAGGTTGTATAGCATTGAGATGGAGGTCGTATATATAGATGTGTTCTAAATTCAAACACCAAAATAGTGATTAAAAGTGCTTTTTATTCACTGGCAACAGTGAATAAAATAAGCTTTTTAGAGGGGGAATGGTATAATAGTATATTATGCAATTAGTGAATAAAGGACGGATTTAAAGCGAGGGCCATAGATGAATCACGAGCAAGTGAAGGATTCTAACGACTGAATCACGACCGAAGGGAGTGATTCATGATGATTGAATCACGAGCGTAGCGAGTGATTCAAGTGTTAGAATCCTGAACGACGCGAGTGATTCATGGCCCTCGATATAAATCCGTTTTATTCATGAGTTGCATACTATACTTTATACCATGACTACGAGAAAAAGAAAGATTTAAGCGAAAATAGACATTTAATTAAGAAAAAAAACTGGCCAAGTGCATGTCGTACCACGCACATTGAAGGGTTCCGTAGTTGAAATGAATTTATCCCAAGAAAAAACTTAACAATGTAAGTAGTTGAAAAACATTTTCTCCCATACGGAATGTATGGGAAGATCATGTTTACCAAACTGCAAATTGAAGTTGGTCGATTATTACTCGTTAACCTATAAAGCCTAATTAGCAGTGATAGTTTTCCTTTTAATTTCGTTATATATACTACTGCTATGATTTTTTTCACAAATCCAAGTACAACCATTTAGCTGGCAGGGGGGGGACACTTGACTCTAACAAAAAATTTCAGTTAAAACCTTACTATTTCGCAAACGGATCCCTTAATTAAAAAATGATTTTCACAAACTTACAATATTTTTGAACGACCTTTCCAACAATACCCCATACCACGGGGTAAATGAGAAAAAAAAAAAATCTCCACTTTACGTGTAGGGGAGGTACCTTAAAAAAATCTTTTTTTTCTTGATTTTATTTCACCACTTTCTTGGCGTGATTAATATGTATACATATGCCAAATTACAGCTTTCTAGTACTAACCGTCTCCGAGCTAAGCCGCAGACAGACAGGCGGACATGGCGAAACTATAAGGGTTCCTTGTTTACTACGGAACCCTAAAAAAAAGGTTAAATTAATTAAAATGTACATTACAATTGAAACAATTACTAAAATTAAGAGTAATTTTCTTATTATTGTTATTCGGCTGGTCAACTTGTGAAGCGCTATAAATATATTTCCTGTGTATCGAGTATTTTTTCGCAAGGAGGTTGTATAGCATTTAGATGGAGGTCGAATATATTGGTGTGTTCTAAATTCAAACACCAAAACAGTGATTAAAAGAGCTTTTTATTCACTGTTTTCAGTGAATAAAATAAGCTTTTTAGAGGGGGAATGGTATAAACAATATAGCTCATAGAATTACACCATTTATAGTAGAACACGAGAATCCTAATGAAATTTATGGAGCCATTTTTGATGCATAAAGAGTACCAATCTACTTTCAAGACCAAATTGTTGTGCCACTTCTTCTTCCCAGCTAAAGCACTAGGAAGTGGTGAAGGGTGGGCGTTTTGGGAGACTATCTTATGTAATTTTGACGTTCGAAAAGTGCTGATTCTCCGCCTAGTTAGAATAAATGACTTTTGAATTTAATGTTTTACTTAAAACACGATACGAGTACTTTAATTATGCCTTTAATTCAAAAATCTTCATTTGGTTATCGGCTCATCATTATTGCAGCACTTTGAAAATGATTTGACGGTACTTAACACGTTGAGGGCCACTAAACGCCCCGATCTAACAATAAAACTTCTATTGGGGTGGATTTCCTAACAAAAAATTATCGTTGTGTGGATGAAAATACCACTGCAGAAAGTTAAAATACAGTCGATTTCTTTTTTCTAAATATAAAATGTTGGATTTTAGTAAATTATATAAAAACATGTTAAACCACAAAATTTGTCATCGCGGTGGTTAATAAATTCTGATGGTAATACTAATCTGATCCAATACGATTCTGATGGTAATTTGCCTCTTACAAGAAAAACTATTTGTTATTTAGTTTTACGTTTACTTTTATTTAATAGGCCAGTAGTCATAGTATTGACAAACAGATTATTCTTATACCCAAGTGAAAACATTTTGTCCCGCGAAATACACTCATCCCGGTGAGCAAAAGAGACACAAGCATAGTTTGCATACGGCATATCCTCCCCCCCGCGCTCACCTAGCTGTAGTCAGTGAAAGCTGATCGCTCGACGTAGAGTAATGATTTCTACCTCGCTGTGTCTTCCCCCTAAAAATCTAAGTAATTCATTTCAGTGAATGAGGACAAAAAAAAATCGTTTCGGTGACGCTTTTAACTTGTTTACCGAGTATTTATAACTTTTAAATTTGTGTGTCGTACATGCGCCTTATGTATGTATTGACTTGAGTAGTGCTCATTGTGTCCTAAACATTTTCATTATTTTGAAATTATAGTTTTTTGTCTTTTTCCTCCTTTCGGTGTTCTCTTAACGGTAGATTCGGTGGGCTAAAACCGCCACCGATATGAGAAAATCCACCAAAATGACATCAAATCATTTCGGAGTCCTAAATGTGAATCAGGTGGACATTTAGGTCACTTCGGTGGACGACTTTGTAATTTAAGTGCCAATTAAAAAAAAACACAACATGAGACATATTTATTAAGGTGTCTTTGTAAAATCTGTTATTCATCGCCTATTAGTCGATACCGCACTCTTTTCAAAAGGACTATGCTTGGAGGTTTTTTGCGAGATCGACTCCGAAACACGGAAATACTCAAGGAAATAAGGTTGACGACATAGCCCAACGTATTAGCAAATTTAAGTGGCAGTGGGCAGGGCACATAGCGAGTAAAACTGATGGCCGAAGAGTTCTCGAATGGAGACCACGTACGCCAAGCGAAGCGTAGGACTTCCACACACAAGGTGGACAGACGACCTAAGAAAAGTCGCAGGAAGGAGCTGGATGCAGGCTGTCTACAACCGGTTTGGAGTAACCGGTTGTAAACAGCCTGCATCCAGCACACTGCTGAACATAGACCTCAGTGGATTTCCGGAGGGAAATCCATGGAGGAGTTATATAATTTCGGTGGACCAATTTACTATTTCGGTGGCATTTAAAATGAATCTCTCATATCTCGTATGTTTCCTACGATATCTTGATCCCATAAATACATTCATTAAAATTTACTAATAAAACCTTGAAATAAAAAAAACCACCGAAATGAGAAAAAGTGATGACTTGTTGAAATTGACCCATTATATCTCGGACAATGTCCTTGAGCGTTAAGTTCTTACTAGCTACCATGGGATGCCGCTACACTCAGGGTAGAGTCTTACAAGACCAACAGCACGCTTAGCACGACCACAGTAGAAATGAAATGAAATGAAATGAAATTGTTTATTCTGTAAATAGGATATCGGAATCACTTTTACACGTCATATGTTAACAAAACCCTTTTCTATGGTTGTCATGCTACGCGTGCAGGAAGAGACAGTTGATAAGTCGACCACGAGGAACACCTTAATTATAGGAAGTCGTAAGAAAACATTCTCACATCAAACCTTGACCCACTTTCCATCAAAAATGTCGGGCTACATTCAAAGCTTTTTGCGGATATTGTGATAATTATATATATTGTATGAGCTCCAATATTACATCCTGTTTATTTAGACCGAAATCCGAAAGTACATAGTAATATCAATAAAAATAATAGCAGGATATAACCGAAATGGACAAAACAGGCTCCATATAAGTTGGGGTAAGGCTAGGCCCAAGCAGCCAAACAGATCTTGATTAAATCTAATATTATGTCTATAAAATATCTTAACTTTGTAACCTTTGTAACATCCTCTGAACCTGTGTTATGCAAATAAATGATTTGATTTGATTTGTCCAAGATAAGCTTTGCTAAAGAGTGTATTTATACATTCTAGTCGTCCTAGATTTCAAAGTAGTTTTTCAAATACGGTCTTCAGGGCCGCTTAAGTTTACGTAAAATTTCAAAATCTAAACTTAGTCTTAAGTATGTCCATATAATGCTTATGCATAATATACTTTCGAAACACAGATTTTTTTAATGAAATAGGTATCTCATACTTACCTAATTGAATTATATAGAAAGCCAAACGGTCTGGAATAGGTTTTAAGGTTTTCTTAAATCATTCATGTAATTATCACAGTTTCTTCAATATGTCTTGCGGAATATGAATTTAAAAGTGTTTATTTCCATACATAAATCCTGTGGCAGTATCAATAGTCTCAAAGAGACGTGTTTATTAGGAACTGAATAACTAAATTAGGTACGTCGTTAGATTTGATTGAAATAAACAATGTACAAAAGGAAAGTTCAAAAAGTTAAAAGATTAGGGAATTTTTGACGTTGTGTTCGAAAGTAAGACTGCAAATTTCAGTAATACAGAATCTTGTGCCAGCCTGCTGCCAGGCTACCAGTAGTTCCGTTGCAAGTGATGCAATAATTGTAGACGAAAATCTTTAGGAATCAAATCCCACAACAGTTGAAATCAAAACATTGACACGAGTACCTAAACTCTGACTGTAACGAACGACGACACGAACCGAAAGTTTGAGTGTGATTATGCTTTACGAACTTATTTAAAAGGGCGGTCCATTACCTATAAATACCGCACAGTGCACTCAATGGCTTACTAAACATTCTCAATGACGAGTCAAATCATGTATCTAAAGAAGCTAGAACACTTCTGAATAATGCAAGGTCTGTGGGAATAAGACCGTTAGGTTCTAACGGATTTATGACTAATACTTTGATTAATTTAAAAACTTAAACGAAGATATTACTTTACATAATTATATTGATGGTTTACCCACCTACAAAAGTTCCAAAGTTGAATTTTGGCCTATAATATATAATATTAACGACATGAATACAGTTTCTGTAATGGTGATTAGAATCTACTTATTGCGGCAAAGAAAAGCTTGATGCTAAAACATTTTTACAAGCCTTTGTAATTTATAGCAGGAATTCTTGATACGGGAAGTATTTTACTAGTAACGCACATAAGGCAAGTTGGGTTCTAGCGCGGTCGCTGCGAATGTGATAACTTATTCTGTAAACCTGTGCCCACTTTTGCTTAGCTCTCTCTTGGTGGATATCCTCAAGATATCTTGTGGGTCGATATGGTTTTAACCAAGACATTGGGCAAGAATTTAGTAATTGTTTCGAAGATATCTACAATACCTTTTTAAGATATAATGACAGTGCTACTTGGTAGGATAATGCATTTCCAGAATTTAAAATTAAATAGCTGACCATTGACCAACCAAAGTTACGAGGGATTCCTTTATCTTCGGCTAAGATTGATTGGTTTTAATACTTTTGAAGCGATATTATCAGTTGTCAGACAGGTACTGATAAGCAGTAGGAACTCCCTCGACTGATCAGTCATCTCGCTTATCAGCGCTGATAACGACTGTCACACTAAAGTTATAATACACGGGTCACAGATTACTCGACATCCCATATATTGTGTCTGTCACCTGGGTTTGCCGGGATTAATTTTGTAGGTACTTAGATAATAATTCACAATCTAGAAATAAGGGACAGACTTTGATTTTGTCTACTTTAATCAAGGCATATAAATCCTACTTACAATAACATTATCGATGCACAAACAAACACACAAACTATCTTGATTAGATAACACGTTGTACCTGCGCCGATGCAATGTGTCATCTGACAGTGCTTATCTGTTATCAGTCAGGACACCACGGAAACTATAAACTATAGATGGATATTTTTTTAAAGAAGTGCTTGTAAAATATTTAATATTTTATCGAGTTTGTAAAAAGTAGTTTCAGCTAACTAACATCAACAATACGAGTACCTCAGAAAAAGTGACAAACGATTTACAAATGCAGTGTAAATATGTGTTATTGTTGAGTGTGTTAGTGCATGTAAGTGCATGTAAGAGGACGCTGGTGGTGTTCCCCGTCGCCAGCCGCAGTCACACCCTGCTGGGAGACCACCTCGTCACCACCCTGCTCAATGGAGGACATAATGTATGTATTTCTTTGTCCTGCCAGATTGACAACATCATTTTAGAGTGTTTTGTAAAAGAAACCCATATACACAGAAAATTCATTTAAAAACTATTGCTGTGGTCGTCGGTATCTACTCCACTAGTATCTACAGCTACACAACCTGTATTGAGTCATGCCGAAGTCCCAAATCTTTCCAAGCCATTTAAAACTATTTTTGAAGTGAAAACTTCTTTAGGCGTGTGATAGATTTTTGGTTGGGGATAACCTTATGGATTCGCGTCACCGACATGCTGACGCCGTCGAACTGTATAGGCCTCCGCCTATAGAAGCGCATCTAGGCAGCAATGACGAATGAGTGAAAGGACACCGTGAGCGTTGACGAATCAGCGGACTTCACTGGCGCCCCGTCTTGACGCGCACATACCTAAGGCGCAGTACAGCACTAGCGGTCTCGGTCTAACTATAGCAGTAAGTTTGAAGGTTGGGAGGGTTGGGTTGTTTCTGAGAATTTTATTGAAAACTAAGTTTTTTTTTTGTGTAATCGACAGTAAGTGGATAAATATATTCATTTATAAGTACGTGTTTTACTATGTTATATTTTGATTAATAAATAAACTATATGAAAATGTTCATAATTATTGCTCGGATTGTTAACAGATGTGAAAACCATAGATAATAATTCCAGTTGGGTTTGTCGGCCACCCTAACTATAATTGGTGTTGAATATTACGGAGCAGTGCCCACCCGACCGCCGCATCCTGAATTAGTTAGTTATGTGGTTTACCTTCTGCGGGTTTGTAACTGGCCATTATACTTGTGTTGTAGCTAAACTACAGTATCAGTGTATCGCGCACAATTTAAGGTTTCTGGAATTCAAATAGATGCATCTATTTTACTCTTCGGTATAACTATATGTTTCAGGTGACATACATTACGACATTCACGCGACTGCAGGCGACTGAGCGCTTCCGTGTGATTGACATCAGCTCAGTTGCGGACGATAACACGGGTGTGTACTGCACGATATTTAGTTTATTTATTATTGCACACATAAAAAATGACAATAAAAGAATTAAAATCAGGTTATTTCAAAGACTGGTGAAATGTTTTAACAGGTCTCCGTAGTAGTCGCCCTCGTAATAACATTAAAATTGAATAGAATTATCTTTATTCAAATATCATGACTCAAAATGATTAATAAGACTTACAACTATTTTAGTAAAAAACTACTGCGAATAACTGACTAAAACCCACCCGTGTTCCTTCCGTTGCCTGTGTGCCGGGGCTACGATATCCCTTTCAGACAACTCGCAACCACGGCAGACATTGACTCTAACGGACCCCGTCAGTTGGTGCTGACATCTCTTTGCGGCTCCAGGAACCACCCTAAGGTTGGATTTCACCTGCAAGTGTTAAAACGACAAGGTTTTTCTATGTGACAGTTAGATAGTTTTAACCTTAATGAAGTTTCAATTCACTGGGAATTGTTATCACAAATGGTAAAGCAATTACGAGGTCACCTATTATTACTTCGTTAAACACACCTTTGGCGGTCCTAGTGTATACAGATTTAAATGTTCATCCAGAACCCAGGAGTATCCCTCGCCTGTCCGAGCTGGCCTCCTCCCGCCTCCCATCGCACCAGTTCCTGTTGGAAGGCACTAAGACAGCAGAACGTGCGCTACGTCATGCTGACATGCAGAAGTTGCTCAAGGACACTGCTGAGGACTTCGACGTCGTGGTCGCCGAGTGGTACTACAGTGGACTGTTGGCTCCGTAAGTGGTCAAAGGCCAAACTACCAAGATCCAGGCAATCTTAGATTGCAGCTCAAGCTTTGGCTTTTCCTCCCCTAAAATGCTAATTGTCTATGTTGGGCAAAAAAGGATCATGTCGCCAGTCAGCCTCCATATAAACTGTATACATAAATTGCAATCGTATAAGAACAATTTTCTTTCTAATCGCAGGATAATAAAACCAAGCGCTCAGAACAGAATGGGACAATCGAGGAATGGATTCCAATTATCCCAGTTTGAGATTATACGAACAATGCATAATATTGTCGACAATATTATGACAAATCTTAATAAAGGATTTTTCATAACATTGTCCATAGCTTCAAATCCAAATCTTAATCTTCGTCGAGACCGGCACAATAGATCAGGGAGATTCGATATAGCGATCATAATGCGACGACTGAATATAATGAACTGACGTCTTGATGAATTGTATTATTAGCTGTAGCGTTTAGATAATTAATCAATGCATGATAGACAGATAGATAGATAGAATATGCTATATACTCGTATTACACCTACAAAACTGTAACATAGCTCATATACAATACCATTATTTTAATGGACGTGAATTTATTGTTGCCCAGTAGTGATGCGCTTATGATGATAACGTTGGATCAAATCCTAATCCACAGTCATAAACAAGTAATTGTCTTATACAGTAATTTACAAGCAATTGTTAAATGTTTCCAGGTTAGCAGCAGTATTCGACTGCCCCCTTGTGTGGTATAGCTCCATGGACGCCTCCTGGATGAGCCTGCAGCTGGTGCATGAGGCTAGCAGTCCCACAGTCTTCGTGGACCCCATGGCTGCTGCTGTGCCGACCCTTCCGCCCAGCTTGGGAGACAGGGTCTACCGCATCGGGAGACAGGCCTACCTCTCCGCCTGGGTGTAGTGGGTACATATTAGGATATGTCATTGTGATACTTGTTTTGTTGTGTGTAATGCCAGGAATAGGCGAAACCTTCGCTTTCTGTAACCATCGCCAAAGGCTTCTAATTGTCTCATGTGTGATAATAAATGTGCTAGGTACAACATTGGCCATTCATTCGCGACAATGGTTATAACAAAATATTTAATATTATGCATAGTAATTGTCAATCCATTTGTCCTGTGTAGTGTTCTTGGAAATGTTTCCCCACTAACCGCTCGTTATGAGATCATTATAACATTAAGTGTAGGTGTATTATGTAGCACTGTATGTGAACTCTATCGCCAATGCTCTAATGGTTGTACATTTAATTCCCAACGGAAATAAAAGTTAAATTTGATGCTTTTGAAAAAAACGTAGTCTGGAATTGCAGTTAATAAATAGAGAACTGTACGATAGACTCGTGTCTAAATATCGATAGTAAAGTTTGTCGTTACCCGCTTTAGTTGGAGATAGGTACATTGTATATGAATGAATAGAGCACTACAGATTTATTGTTCCTTATAATTTCGGAATTAATAACGAAACATTTGATAGCTTCGTAATTTGTTCAGAATCTCTTAGCATGGTGAATAAGTGATCAATTCTGTATATGAAGAGGCCTTTGACTTGTAGTGGGACAAGAACAGGTAGGCATTAATAGGTATTATTAAATATCAATTGTCTGGCGCCAAGAAATTGATGAAACGTGATTGTATCTCACCAGAAAAATAAGAAAAGCATATTGATTGCCTCGGGCACTGACCCACAAGAGTAATTGGTTTCAACTGCATAAAGACATGACGTTTAAATTATTTTAAATTGCCATTAAATATGCAGACTGTACATAATGAGACTGGCAAAGTCGTTTATTGTATCGTCTGCTTAAGTGACTGTCAGCAGAAGTACCTACTAGGTACTTCAGTCTTCCTTTTTGTTAAAATTGCAAGCAATGTGTGATGATTGATGAATGAGAACACTTCACTACATAATTCGATAAAGATATCTGCTTTTATCAGTACTATTATAGTGTGGTCGCCCAGAGGTCGAAATTCAAGTCCATAATTCATTAAAATTTTAAGTTGTATAGTACATACTAATTCCATGCTGCCATGTCATGATTCTAAGGTAGCCATCTTGTGTCAAACGCAAGGTAGTGTGTGTAATGTTTTTTTTATTAATTTATTTGATTTCTAATGTATATTATATAAAAATATTAGCTTTCTGCACTCCTTCGTACTGAAGGTGATGTCGCGCAAACCTTTTCGCTATCCCATTACGCAATTATACGCTGATTCTAAAGTACTTTCAGTGCGCCAGCTTTTTGTACTGCAGTCTACTGTTAGAAGACACGCAAGCGCTCCCCCAACTGACCCTAAAAAAGGAAAAAAACTAGTCTTAAGTACCCCTCACAAAACCGCCTTCGCTCAACACCAATACTACACATTAAGCACATACATAAACAAACAAGTTCACAAAAACCTAAACATTGTCGATCTAAATAAATATGAATTAAAATCAAAATTAATGGAATGGCTACTGGAACAGGACTATCTACGAACAGAATCCTTACTTAAGTACGTCTCCTAACTAAATACAAATCCCCAATCACACACAACACACCCACACACACACATTGCTTATAAAATACATACTGTTACTTAAATTAGCTTTATATTCATAGTCGCTCAGGTAGAACGACACAGTCTACTATTATACCTAAAGCATCACTTTTTAAGCTGAATCACTGTCTCTCAAGATACAGGTTTCCTAGTTTGAGAGGCAGGGTTTTCCATATTGTGTACAGATTTCAGTTCTTGGAGTAAACTGCATTGTGTTACTACCAAAGCTTATCTAAATTGTGTTTATTTAAAATATGTTAAATCTGTATTTTGAAATAAAGGTATTTATTATTATTATTTTCGGTTCTTAACGTTTCTTCTCATTTAAGAGAGTTTAAGAAACCTTACACACGGGTCGGAATATGTAAGGCGAAATTTAGATAGAAAAGGTGGATGACAATGTTGAAGAAGCCAGGAACTTTCGGGTGATGCGACAGGTGTTAAGAATGGTAGCTTTTTGAAGCATGTAAAGTGTGTGAGAAGGCATCTGTAGGGTGATAAGGCTTTGTGTGAGAGATTTTGGTATTATACCAGTAGATGAAAGGACAATCGGGACCATATGAACGGTTTGCGCTTTCCATTGGGTGTTAATTTCTATTTATTATTTTTATTATTCTCCATATAAACTTTAACTGTGCCAAATTTCATACTCGTACTGGTACCGACCGCGTAATTTTCGTAAAAAGGGGTACAAAGTTCTTGCTTCACGTATTAATATAATAATAATAATTCTATAGGTAGTATGTACTAGGTACGTATATTGATATTGACTGGGACTGCCCAGTCGTCACAAATCTCTGTTGCCGTAGCCCATAGATTAGTAAGTAGTATACAACAGTATCTGGAAACAAAAACAACATGAAGACACGAACATCTTCACAGTTACATAACCTACTACGTGGAATCCCCCGCCTACTACGAGATCTATCAGCTGGCCATCCAGCGGCGCGGGCGCTCACCTCCCCTCTACGACGAGCTGGTGTACGATGGCGCCATGCTACTTGTCAACTCGCAGCCACTGCTGGGCCAGGGCCTGCCACTGCCGCACAACGCCAAGTACGTCGGAGGACATCATATACACGGATCTGATGTGACACTGTCAAAGGTGAGTTTAGTTTTGGATATCTATCTGTAAGTCTGGAAGTCTTGTCTGCGTTTTCTTCTTTTTTTCAAATCTTGCCCAAGTTTTTTTTAAATTTAGTAAGTATTTGAATGAAATGTAAAAGCATAGTACAAAACTAAGTAGGTACGTACGTCATTTATGTACTTGTTACTGAGTAATAGTAGTACCTAGTAGTAGTAGTAAGCTGATTGTTATCTGAAGCAACAAGTGTAAGTCAATGGAGTGAAAGGCATCGGGTGGTTAAACACTAGAGCTCACAAGTCAAGCGGAACCCATATAGGTATAATAACTTACTACCTAAGTAAGCACAATAGCGTAGTGTTATGATTATTATTACATTCCTCTTTTTTTAATATAGTGTTTTGGCATTAATGTGCAAATTATTCAAAAAATAATTGCCAACCGAATTGTTGATACAATAGGCACACATACCTACCCACATGTCAGATTGGAACTCCTTGCCAAACTGTTCGATAGAATACCGACGGTCTCTCCTTCTATTGCATTTGTTACTACTTCATATTCGACGGCCGAAACAGTGTTGTTGATAGAATGCCATACACTCGATATGTAGCAGCTATTCGTGCGAACTATCCCAGAAGAGCATTGATGCATGACGCACTTTTATCGATGGAGACATCGAGCTTATTAAAAAAAAAAAAAAACTTTCACTCTCTCTCTCTCTCTATTTTTTAATTTTTATTAAATAAATAATTTCAAATGTTTGCATGCCGATTGGTAAATTGTGGCTGAGCTAAATGTAATCTTAAGAACTATTATGTATTACCCATATTTGCAAAATAAAACTATTCTATTCTTACTGAGGATTATCATGTATGTACACTAGTCGCGTTTAGAACGAAAGATGGAAAACGAAGATGTACCGCGTGCAAAAGCCCTTATTTGAATCACCCGAACCAAGGCCGTACGTAGTTAGCTTCTTGAATGAAATAAATAACATAAATTCAATGGATCAGATAGCGCGTGACCCCATTTCGTTACAGAACTCAACTATTTTATAGTAGAGTGAGCTAGTGCGGTAACTCCATCATAAACTTATATCGCTGACGTTTAAACCAGACGCGATTTAACTTCTATTTCAGACAGAGTCAATTGAAATGTTCTCGTAAAAGATAAACTTGTGAGTGGGGGATTGTGGAATATTTTCTACTAAACCTATAAACGTGTCTCATCACGCTTGAGTCTATATGAAGGTGTAGGTAGAGATTCATATTTGTATCCCATCATTTGGTTAGATTTAAGACTTATTTATTTGTTTGGAGGAACATAAATATATCTGGAAGTTTAGTAAAATCTCACGCCCTCCTTCTCAACTCAGACTACTGAATACTTTCCATTAGCAAAACCAAATAGGTATAATTTTACGAAAATCGAAGAATTTTAAGTTCCCTGTTTTTCTATAAATACATACTCGTATAAATAAGTCACATTATGGTAAATACGTGGGAGAGAATAAAACCCAGGATCCTAATATTCAAAGAAGCAGATAATTTAAATAAACCTATTCGCTTCATTAAGCCACTGTTTATGTAAGAGTTAGATACCTGAACGGAAATTATGAATATTTATAATAACTTTATTTACATAATAATGTTTATGTAATTACAGCGGATGGCCTTTCCGTGATGTCCGAATATAGAAAAAATAATTGTTTAAACATTAGTAGATTAGTACAGGTCTAGAAAACAATACGGTACATTATAATTAATCAGACAAAGGTACATTATGAAATATTTATATTTGTACATTTCTTTTTACCTCGGCTGCCGCAAAAACAATATAGTCAGAACCGTAACGTAACCACCAACAGGCATGCAATGTTTAGCTAATCAATAAAGTATTTGTGATCGAACAAAGTCGCATATCACGCAAAAATCAGCTGCTCCACACATAACTCGGCAAAATGTAGGGAACACTTGTTTCGGCTCCAAACAATTTGAGTTAACTAGATACTATGTTCTCTGGTTCAGAACTTGCAAGACCTACTAGACAAGGCCAAGCACGGCGTGATCTACTTCAACCTGGGCTCCACTATCAGCGAGGAGCTGTCCGTGGAGATGAAGCAGGAGCTGCTGCGGGCCTTCAGGCAGGTGGAGCAGACCGTGGTTTGGAGGTACCGCGGCAAGCTGAACTATGTGCCCGGGAACGTGCATCTGCTGGAGAAAGCGCCACAGCTGGCTGTTCTCAGTAAGATTTTTATATTATAGCTTATCCAGTCTGAAATGACGCGCCCCACTACCGCATTTTACGTACACGGCGCCGCGGCGTGGGGGGTGGGGCGTGGGGTGGGGGGTAGTGGGGCGCGTCATTTCAGACAAGCTATACTGACAAACGATCTTAAACCTAATTCTACACTGATTTGGGGAAAACATTATTTTTCGTACGACTAGAGTTCAAAGTGAACATTCTCATGTGGCTCACCCGATGGCAAGCAGACAACTCCGCCTATAGAAATCGTAAAGTCTAGAAGCACTGTAAGTGCCATCCCAGAGAAAAAGCTGAAATGTTTCATGAGAAGACCAGAAGGCCAATACCCGTCTTTAAAAATGTTCATAATGTTGTCGCAGTATCATTACTGCGACAACCAATGTCAAAGACTTGCAAAAATTTTGGGAATTAGAAGTGTTTTTGACAGATTCAGACTGAGCTATGAATGCGATCGTCCTTTAGTATACGTGAATTGCCCCTTTGTTAAAACCTACACCATTGAAATAAGGTGACAATTTTTTTTTTCTAATACCTATGTAGCATGTTTGCAGGCACGCTCGTATTGATTATTGTTGACCGTCTCATTAATGAATAAGTCAAACGAACGTGACTGAAACAGTTTGGGCACACCCACACTGGCCAAACGCAAAGCAAACATAGGTAAAAACTGTAAACAATAATGAACAGATTAATTTAATGCAAGGTCAACCGTACGTCAGTAGAAATGCATTAACTACTTGCACCGCTGTCAAGGCCAAATACTATGTACATGCTACGTACAGCTAGCCGAAGAGTGGCAACTAACAAAGCTCAAATGAACACAACAAATGAAAACTGGATGGTTACCGAGCTAAAACGACACTGAAAGAAATCTTAATCACCAGAACACCCGAACACAGTGATGATGATCACGCACGGCGGATATCTGTCATACATGGAGGCGATGTACCACGGCGTGCCCGTCATCGGCATGCCGGTGAAGGGCGATCAGCTGCTCACCATGGACGTCGCGGCCACCAGGGGGCGCGGCATCAGGGTGCCCGTGTCCAGCATGATCGGGTACAGGGTCAAGGAAGCTATCATAGAAATACTTGGGAATTACAGGTGTGTACTATTATTTATTCGAAAGAATATAAGTACAGTAAGCCGCACGTCAGTGGTAACATATAAGCATGACTCTTATTCTATTGAAACACCGTACTACGGCCGCTCAAGGCCAAAGTGTTACCAGTGACCACCGGTCGACTGTACTACAATGAAACTGTAAACAATGACCAGCTAATAGCTAATGGTCATTGTATACAGTTTCAAAGTTTTCTCCTTTAATTCATTGTGCAGCTGAAAGTAATAATATAATAATAATAAAAAGTTTATTGAGGTAAAAAGGTAAAACACTAAGTACAAAGCTTAAATATACGAAAAATTCTATTGTTTTATGTGCCTGAACTAGGTCATCCTGTTAATCACATATCTACTTAATTATAAAAATCTAGTCATCTAATAGGTATGTAAAAGGTGTAAATACACAAAAAAAAAAAAAATATACAACATACCCTACTTGCTAAAATCTTAGTATTGCTACTCCGTCAGTTTATTACTATGGTAACTCCGTCAGTTTATTTGTTATAGCAACTCCGTCAGTATATTGCCTGACGATAACTGAATCAACACTTCTTTGTTCACTTACTTTATTAGTTACTATTCTCCAGAGAAATACATTTAAAAAAAATTGTCTTGTCCAACAATATTGTCGTGGATTATGGGGGCCATTTAGAGGATGTGAGGTAATGTACTGTCATGATTTATACATTCTCCGTTTTATTCACGAAATAAAAAAAAATCACTCGCGCGAAAAATAAAGGTGACAGTTTAAAGTTGTTTGATTCTAAATTAAGATGTCAGTCGAAACATTTAAAGCCGCTGATACATTTCCTAAGAAAAATAAATTAAATATGCAACACATTTAAAAGCGTATACGCACCAAGTCTCTGAAACTTTTAAGATTTTCGGAATCCGACGTTGGATTTGCAAAAACAATTAATCTTGATTCAAAGTGTTGAATAAAGTAAGAATCCGCAATCCTTCCATTATCTTAAACCTTTAAACCCCCCAACTTGATTAATGATTGATCCTCATTCTGCCTTTCCGTCGTTTCGGAGAAAGCATTATTGTTTTCACCAGTAAACCAGGAAGCCTGATTAGGAAAGATGTAAACATGTTACTCTTCAGATTATTTAGATAATAATAAAGCTCTACGCTTCCCAGCTACCGAAGCAACGCAATGGAAGCATCCCGCATCATGCGAAACCCGCTGGTGCCAGTGAACAAAGAGCTGCTGTACTGGATCGAGCTGGTGATGACCACAGGCGGCGCCCCGCACCTCCGTTCCCCCGCCCTTCAGCTCACGATCATGGAACGGTTCCACCTCGACGTAATCGCTGTACTCATCATGATAGCCTGGTTCCTCACCAAGGTCGCCAAGGTCGTGAAGGTCTACTGGGACGATTTTGGAACAGATTGCCAGGATTTGGACGAAAAGAAGAATGAATAAATGAGTGATGGTCAAATTGGTTCTCTGATAGTGTAGGTAAGGTAGGCTTGCTCGATTCTTTGATGTACCTATAATATTGAGGATATTAAATTATATCCTTGTTTTGTAATGTTATTTTGTTTTATGAAATAGACAGTAATTAAACCTCGACGTTGGAGTATGGAAATACTCCAGATAGTACATAAACGTGGAATATACAGGTTGTTTTGCTATCGTAAGCAATCGATATCTCTCTTCCGACCACAAAACCGCCCTACGAGAGATTAATGATTGTGTGCCGTACAACCGTCAATACACTGATTTGGCACAATGAGTACTTTACCTACCTGCTAGCTTTTGAGCAACATTTTTATTACAGTGTAATTTCAGCTGCGGCATCGGCTGGCGCACTATTAACTGAAGGAACTGAGAAAAAGCTTTGCCATGATAATAGAAATAGAAAACGATTTTGCATTTCTTATTGTCATAAATACAAATGTATTTTGATGACAATAAAAAAATGCAATATTATACAACTAAATACGAAAGCTGTGGTTGGTGGCGGATAGAGGTATGAATATTAAATGCATTGTAATAATTATTAAACTAAGCGTCCGCAGTCCCGTGAGAGCGCATTGCGCAGTACCCCCTGCGCACGCGCTGTGACTACGTGCGACCAGATGATTATAGGAAATTACCATCGTCTACACATCTATTTTGCAACTATTTCTATCAGATAATCCCCTGTAGTCGATTCATTTCATGCGAGTAATTTGTGAAGATTTGCGCGAGGGAGAGGGGGTTTTGTCCCGAGTTGACGTATTATTACTCTGGAAGCTAGTAAGTTATGACCTTTACTTTTGACATTGGGTTACTAAGGTATGGATGTGAGATTGGTTATTTCATCATGAATGAAGCAACTAAAACAATTTATTCAACTGCAGTGAAGCGGTTACAGCAGTCTCTATGTACTTTGTAATATTTACATGAACACATGAAATTAAACTAGTTTCGTGGTTGAACCGGCTGGCTGCACGGTGCTGCGGATACAGTGAATAATTAAACTTACGGCCAGAACTGGTGCCACTGCAATCCCGACTTAGACCATACCATTAAAGTAAATTATAAATCTAATTCACCGTTACTTAACTAAACAAAGACAACATCACCCAGTGATTGAAAAGAAGTGCAAGTGATTTCACGATTACCATAATCATCTCGGGTATATTTTTAAACTTTCTCCAAACCTTGTATTGCTATTTTCGTACAACTCTATCTGTACAAAGAATAAAATGATTCGATTAGGCAGGAGTCGTCCTTGTTGCGTCAATGAACGCGATCAAAGGGAGCCCTCACCTCTCATGACTAATATTCGTCGGCTCACAAAGCTGAGAGCTCAATATTATCAACTAACTAAACTTGACTGCTAGTGCCTCGTGACATGATTGGGTCTTGATTTGAGATCCGTGACCCTAACAGCGTCACGACATAGAAATACACAGGAATCCGAGTGTTAGGGCGGCCATACACGCTAGGAAATGTCTGCATCTACACTGTGCATTGAGGGGCAACTTCCGTATTTTTAAAAAGGTTCGCATTTTGAATTGTGGGTTTATTTTGACTTTCCTTTATAATCATGCATAAACTAGCGTGTATGGTTGGCTTAACGATGCTTCAGGGCCATCAAAAAGCTTACATCAGACCGAGTATCAGAAGCACTGACTTTCTAAATAATTTCATGCGATACAAAAGTAATTATAAATAAGTTAACGCTTGTTTGTTCACAGAGATAAAGTTGCGAGAGACAGTTCGATCTTAAATACTTTCAGTACCTAATCTAATTATGTACAAAGGGTTAGTTTATTTACCCACCGTTGCAGTTTTCAGCGAAACTAGTGTAGACTATAAAATAATTGTATTTACCGTCGTTATTTATGTTATTTATGCTAAAGTAACTACTTGGCACAGTTTGAACTGAATGAATTTAGTTTGTTACACTGAGCCGAATAGTATAAACAGAATTGAACGGAAGTTATTTTTGGGCCAAGTATATAATTTATTATTATAATAAATAATTAAATTACTACAGAGTTGCACATCAATGCTGCCCCCAATTGATTACTTTGAACTTATTATGGTTCAACAAAGTTAAGCCAGTAAATGTATGTTGTACGTCAATACATTGATTATTTCGATCCAGTTTATAGTCATAACAAAATCCGAGTAAGTATACCATCTATGTGAACGTAGCAAGGGTAATAAAATATGTTTTATTACATATTATTTCCACATCTTTCAGACGATACTGAAATATATTTCAAAAAATTCTTGACGATACTGGAATTATGTATTTTGTTAAAATATAACTCTTCATCAAAGACGGTATTTCTTTGTGGTCGTCTTTTAAACCAAAGCAAAGTGCCTGTACGCATATTATTCAGAATAAATTGGGATCACTTTGAATTTATGGTGAAGAAACAGACCATCTCCTATATTAATTCGAATTTCATTAAGTTCATGAATAATAATTTTTCTTTTATTCGGGAAATGTGAACCAATTCGTCAGAATCAATCTCATAGAAACGATTAGCAATTTGTTCTAAAACAAAACTAATTTAATATAGAAGTGAACGACCGCTCGCACATCGTCGCACGCGCCTACCTTCGACGTAAACACAATTAATGATCCTTGATTACTGCAACAATCCGTTTCGTTCTCATAGATACCAAACACCCGTCTTTAATACAGAATAAGTAAGGGTCAAAATACCGTCTCTAAAGTTAATAAGGGTGGCTCATAAGTGTCGTTTTTTTTTAAATATTAAAACATGACATTAACTGTCCGGCTACATCCCTAAGGACATCATAGCATCATTTTTTAGATATTAGTCTGCTGTAATATAATTTATTTAGTAGGAAGAACGGAACAGGAGACACGTTGATTAATGATATATGTAGTATCTTTGCCATTATTTTTAGAAACTTTTTAGAACAAACTTCAGACGGCGTTAGACATTAATCATTAGCTGTTAGACGTAAATCCAGTAAGTAATACAAATGAAATCTTATTAGCACATGGGCACTAATGGAACATCATTCATTTGGCCATGTTTTATTAACAGCTCCATCGTAGTCGGTAAATGAATGTTACAATAAAATCAATCGTTTGCTTTATGTGAGCAATTCTTTGAATAAGTTCGTTTGTAATTAAACAAACAATGGTTCAGATCGTGTAAGTTTTGTGAGGCCCAAGACGCCATAGGAATCTTTTGTGACCTCTCCAAGGCATTTGATTGCGTCGATCACGAAACCTTACTTTTGAAACGTGAGCATTACGAACTTGGAAAACGTGCGCTCAATTTAGTAAAATCTTATTTAAATGATAGACAACAGCAAGTCCAAATAAACGGTATCAATTTACTAGGTTTAAAAGTAAAAATGGGTGTGCCACAAGGCTCGATATTGGGTCCATTCCTCTTTTTAGTGTATATCAATGATCTACTCCATTTATTAAAAAATTCTCCATAAATGGTGTTATTTGCTGACGATACTTCCTTAATTTTTAAGGTAGATAGACGTGCAACAAATTTTGACGACGTAAATACTGCAGGTCCAAAATTGGTTCAGTATTTACTAATAATTTAGTATTAAATGGAAAAAAAACGAAGTGCATAAAATTTTCTTTACCAAATGTCAAAAGTAGTGATTGTGAGATAGTATTGAATCAAGAGAAACTAGAATTCGTCGATAAAACTGTTTTCCTAGGGATCACGCTCGACTCAAGGCTACAATGGGGTCCTCATTTAACATCTTTTGCAGGGCGGCTACGTTCAGCAGCATATGCTGCCAGAAAAATCCGTCAATTTACTGATGTAGATACCGCGAGGCTGGTCTATTTTAGTTACTTTCATAGTATCATGTCTTACGGTATTTTACTGTGGAGACGGGCTGCAGACATCGAGGCTATTTATTCTGCAGAAAAGAGCGATTAGAGCCATATATTATCTCCGTAGGCGTGACTCTCTAAGGGAACTGTTTAAGGATATTAACATCATGACGGTACCTTGTCAATATATCTATGAAAACATCATGTACGTAAGAAAAAACTTACATCTTTTTAGTAAAAGAGGTGATATACATAATTATATTACAAGAAATAGGGACCTATTAGTTCAACCAGGTTTCAGACTGGCTAAAGTGGACTCATCTTTCATGGGGTACTGTTTAAAATGTTACAATAAAATTCCTCCCCACATACTTCAACTGAATAAGACGAAATTCAAGTCTTGTATAAAACGCACACTATGCAGGCAGACATATTATAAGTTGGAGGATTACATCACAGATAAACATGCTTTGCTCAATGCTGGTCCTGCTCCACAATCACAACTAATTGATTAACATTTGAAAATACTGTGTACCATCTCTTTCCCCCACTGAAGTAAGATTAAAATAATATTGCTTTAGAGGTGGTGGTAGACCCTGAGCGTAGCGAGGGTTGCAAAAGTACGAGACGCGAGAGAATAACTTTGCTGCCGAGCGAAACACACAACTTTTCACCTGACCACAGCGAGGAAAATGTTAGATGCCAGAAAAACAGCTTAAATAATTTATTAAATTAGAAAAGTAAATTCGGCATTATCTCTGCAGGCTTTAAATTTATATCTTCGTCACTGCTGACGATCAAAAACGAATCCAAAATGATGGAAAGTGAATAAGGAGAAGAAAATTTCTTCGTGCTGGTCAGTGCGATTATTCTAAAAATGAGGTTCGCGCACTGAAATAAGTATTAATGCATTTTCAGTGGACAGGCGGTATAGAAAATTACTGAATAGAAAGATTCAAATTAAAAAAAAACTCTTTCAACGCTAGCGGATAAAATTCACTTTTGCACTCATTTCGAATAAAAAACACAATCTTTCCGAGGTTGTGAGGTGAAAAAGTATTTTTTTGCTTTATGCATCTAAAAGATCAAATACCTACGTAAATAATTTAAATTTGTAAAAAAAAACCAGCCACGTGCGTGTCGAACCACGCACAATGAAGCGTTCCGTATAGGGCTTGCAATATCCGTTCATTTTTACTATCCGGTTAATACGAATATTAATATTTTGCTATCCGGAATATCCGGATAATGCGGATAATACGGTTTGTTTTTAGTTTTTATTATAAATAAAACTAATAAGGGTTTGTAACACGTTTTAATCAGTCTCTCATGAAAAATGACAAAGAAATAATAAACTATACCAATGTTTCAAGTAACAATCACATAAAAACACTAGTTCACTTTCTAAAATTATACAATAAAACACCGATACCGCACAAATAATTTGTATCTATTCTTCTCATACTAAAAAGAATTCTAACTAAAAATGAGAACTTACGTTTACTTTATCACAAATCGGAACATCCCATTGAAATCAAAATATCAAAATATATATAGACAAATATCCTTTCTTTGGTATTGTTCGTCGAGTTGAGCTCCTTCAGTTTTGAGTTGAGCTCCACGATTACTGACAAATGCTTGCACTGACTGGACAGGTCCACTCAAATCTGTGTGGTTCTTTCCTCAAAAGACCATTTCAGACACTGATCCACATGGTCCTCATATGACTTGACCAAGATTATGTCTGGACTTTAAAAGAGACTACGACCTCTGAGTTTGTTTCGGCCTTTCTTCTCAGAGTAGTCAGATAGGAAACACCGACCTCATCTAGCTTATTTTTAATATTTTTTTATATGACGTGTAAAAGTGATTCCGATATCCTATTTACAGAATAAACAATTTCATTTCATTTCATTTCATTTTTATCACTTTCCTTGGCAATTCAGCTTAATTATTAAACAACAATAGTATAAATCAAATATAATAAAACAAAAATGAACAAAATATCTCAAAATAATCAAATAATATTATTTTGAGATATTATACCCCGTAAAATATATTATTACGAAGGTAATTATTAATTTTTTTATTTCTTTTTTTTTATCTCAAAATAATATTAATGACTTATTTTGATTTGTGAAGTGAATAAATAATTACAAGAGTGATTAACTATATTAAAATAATAAATAACGTAATAAAAGTTATGTACCTACTTTTCAGATCACAGCTTTTTATTTAATATTTAAATGAGAAATACAACTATCCGTAACATCTAGTTCCGTAGTTGCGATGAATTTATCCCAAGAACAAACTTAACATCTTTTTGCAACTACAAATGTAAGTTGGTCGATTATTACTCGTTAACTTGTAGAACCTACTTAACTGTGATATACTACTGCCACAATTTTTTTCACAAATTCAAAACCAACCTTTTAGCTGGCAGGGGGGGACACTTTACTCTAACAAAAATAAGCACGCTTAATATTTCGCAAACATATCACGGAATCCAAAAAAAAAACATACCCAATTTAAGTGTAGGGGAGGTAACATAAAAACAAACAAAAATATCATGATATTATTTTACCACTTTCTCGGCGTTATTAATATATACAGGATGTAAGGGTAAACATTGTTGTCACTCAAACCATAGTTAGTCGACTTAATATAAAAATAAAAGAATGAGTAAAAAAAAATGCAATACGTTATTTTAATAAAAATATTTTAAAAGATTTTTATCCGACACCGTACGTAAATTTATGGCTATGCGCCCGAGTGAAGTAGTTACCGTAACGATCGCCGGTCGCCGCCCGTTCTACCTACCTACACAACACATGAATAAATACACAATACACAAAACCTGGGATGTAACTTTCCCTTCATACTTTTCCTGGCTTAGGACAGGCAAAAATACCTACCTTGGGTGTTGCATGACTTGACGAGTCCAAATGTAAATTTGTTTCGACAACAAATAAATTGTCGATAAGCCACTGCGAAAATACCATTCGTGGTATGTGATCGTTGTCATTCACTTCTTGGACCGGTTGAAAATGATACGGATGTTGACGGTCGATGTGGAGAATTGTCCATACTGTCCAGTGAAAAACATTGAAAGTACACGCCGCCCTCCTGCTACTTTCCTCTGGGTGCTCCGCGAAGACATTCAGAATACGTACTTGAAGATCAACTGGCAGCTGCTGGTTGCCACAACCATGAGCATGGGCCGGTGAACTGGCCGTAGGTACGCATCCTTTGTATAGCCGCCAACATCGTTTCACGATTTGACACACGTTGTCCAGGGAACAATTCTGCGTACATCCTACGAGCCTCATTCAGGTTATCACCCGCGATAGCGTAAAGCCGTACCATTTCGGCCCACTGTTCATTTGTGTAAGACATAACTACAATTATTTACGCGCGAGAAATGAGCGGTGTTACGACGACGCGGAGATACATGCACTCGCTAGCGAGACAGCTGACTGACTGGGGTGAGGGAGGGGTCGCGCTCGCGACCGGTCGGGTCACGTGGCGCGGCGTATTCCCCGCGCTCTCCTCCCGTGTTGAGACGCGAGGTTGACGCCTTTAGCGCATAGGGTGAAATACTCTTGTGGTAAAATGTAGATATTCTTTTTAAAAAAAAGTTGTTATTTTCCATTGATTTTACGTTCTATAAATGAAACCAAACCACTGGTTTCAAGGATAACGGTGTTTACCCTTACACCTTGTATACCCAATTACAGCTTTCTACTAATAAGAGTCTCTAAGCTAAGCTGCGTACAGACAGACAGTTAACTACGAAACCCTAAAAACAGGTTACTAGATCTGTATCTTCTGATACTCTTCCTTGTGCTTGTGCTTTAAATGATGAATCAAACCCGACGTCGAAGCTTTTTCCCGTACCTCCACGAGACATTTGTATAACACATAAGTACTTTGTACTGCATCATCAGCCTATAATGTTCCCACTGCAGGGACACAGGCCTCCTCTCTGTGAGAGGAAGTGGGCCGTAAACATCCACGCGGGCGCAGTGCGGGTTGGTAGATGTTACTTGTTGATGTAACTTTGCACTGCACAATATGCGAATCTTCGACATCTTCAAAGTAAATCCAAATCTTTTTTTACTCGTCGGGCTGTTCCAAAGTCATAAATCTGTAAGAAACATCACATCATCATCGTCATCATTTCAGCTGAAAGACGTCCACTGCTGGACATAGGCCTCTCCCAAGCATCGCCACTAATGCTTACCGCGTTCAGAGGCCGCAGCAATCTGCTGCCTTCACAAGGTTATCGGTCCACCTTGTGGGAAGCCTTCCAATGGTACGTCTTCCGGTAAGCGATACCACTAAAGAATCTTTCGGCGCCATCGGCCATCTGTTCTGCGAGCAATGTGCCCTGCCCACTGCCACTTAAGTTTGTCAATTCTTCGGGCTACGTCGGTTATCTTGGTTCTCCTCCTCTTCATTTCTGATTCGCTCACGTAGGGAAACTCCAAGCAAGCATATAGCCCTCTCTATTTTGGTGACTTTTAGCCTTCTAATAAGGCCCATTGTGAGCGACTACGTTTCAGTGCCATAGGTCATCACTGGCAACATGCACTAGTCAAAGACTTTCGTCTTGAGACACTGCGGTATGTGGGACGAGAAAATATTGCGTAGCTTCCCGAACGCTGCCCAGCCGAGTCGGATTTGCCGATTTGCCGCTTTCTCGAAGTTGGACCTATTTAACTAGACAGTTTGTCTTAAGTAAACAGACTCATCCACAACTTCGAGTGTAGCGTCTCCGATCTTCATGAGAGTGGGTGTTACGTGGGCTTTTGACATGACCTTTGACTTTTCCATGTTTATTTTAAGAACCACTCTTTCGGAAGCTCTACTGCGGTCATCGAGCATTGTTCTGAGATCCTCCATAGTCTCAGACATGACTACTATATCGTCACCCAACCGAAGGTGAGTGATGTACTCGCCATTGATGTTGATGCCATGCCCTTTTCCAGCAAGAGTGAAGAGTTTCGTAGAAATAACGTCTCTCTGTCTCACACCTCGCTGCAGAAGGATAGGTTTCGAGTTTTGGCCCTAGAGTCGGACTGGACTTGTGTTGACATAGTGACACTGACATAAAATTTAAATGGAACCATTAAGGAAACATACCCTGTCAAATAAAAAAAGAATTTTCCAAATCGGTCAAGCAGTCTTCATGTTATCGAAGAACCTAAACAAAAAAAAACAAAAAAAGATTCCGACGAACTCAGAACCTCCTCCTATTTTGAGGTCGGTTAAAAATAAACCTTTATCAAACAATTTTTGTTTTTTGAGTCTAATAGTTTTCATTCAAATTATTGACTGGTTGTCAGTTATTTGCATTTTCAGCAGTAAATAGTACTTACTAAAGCTTTAGATCATAAGTATACTACTATCATTATCATTATTTCCAATCTAACGATTAGTACTTAACATCCATTACGGTCCATAATTTATCTTCTCGCAATTTGGTTAACCGTCTCTCCTAAACCACAAATGTACAAACTTGGTGTAAACTAAGATTAATTGTATCTAGTCTACAGTTTACGTGTTCCGGTAATCGTTACGGACAGCACACTTCAATTAGTTTCAAGGTGGCTTTACTTAAGTCAGGAGTGTATAGCAAATATTTCACGTACTTAGATTTTTAGGCAATCCGTCGGAAAATAAACCTTATTTTGCTAAAAGTATTCTTTATTTCGGAAGTGGCGTGTCTAAGTTATGATGACAATGTATTTACCATCGTGGTGTAAGTACTTACCATCAGGTCGTAAGTTCTTACCATCAGGTCGTAAGGTCTTACCATTGGGTTGTAAGTACCTACTAACTACATTTTCGTTTTAAAAAACAATATCGTTACACCTTCAGTAAAGAAGTTATACAATCAATTACACTTTTGTTTGTGATCGTGATATTTTGTATGGCAAGCACTTTTGTAATTTTCAAGAAAATTTAAAAATAATTCTGTGTTCGGTTGTTACACACATGTCTATTTTTAGAATATAATAAACTTTAATTATTTAGGTACGCAGAATAAAGGTGTTACAAATCGACTAAGAATCAAATAATAAGATCCATAAACTCCTTAAGCGTATTTTGGTACCTCCCTTAACGCATATTTTTCGAATATGTATTTCCGAAGGCATTTTCCCAAGTTGTCTCGAAAAGGCAGTTATAATCCCTATCTTTAAATCTGGAAGCAAAGACTTAATTAGCAATTATAGGCCAATATCCTACTTACTCCCCTCAATATCAGAAATACTAGAGAAAATTATAAAAGTAGACTAGTTAACTACCTAGACAAAAATATTTCTTATCCCCTGTGCAATTTGGTTTTAGAGCTAAACTATCGACAGCCGATGCGGTGCATAGCCTGACTGATTATATTTCAGAAGAACTCGGCAAAGGAAACCAGACCCTTGGAGTCTTCCTTGATTTAGCCAAGGCCTTCGACACGGTGTCTGTTTCTATTCTGCTAAACAAATAAGAGACCATAGGAATAAGGGCAACACCGCTGAAACTCTTTGCTGGCTATTAAGACGGCCGGTACCAATGTGTTAGATAATATTACGAGCGATGACTAGAAAAATACTGGTTTTGGTGTTCCTCAGGGGAGTGACCTAGGCCCTACGCTATTCCTGATTTATATTTAACGACTTGTGTGGTCCTAATATAAAAGACGGCAAAATTATATCTTATGCCAACAACACGGCATTCATATTTAGCGCTAAAACCAGTAACGAACTGTTCGAAATCGCTCAACTTGGTTTCAATACTGTGACTAACTCTGTGTGTGGCTTCAAAGCAATTTACTAACATTAAGTGCTTACAAAACAACATATTTTCACTTGTCCATGCGCAAGGCTCCACTTAACATTACTAACCCTCATCTATAGGGATCCCTTCGTTTCGCATAATCGTTTTTTTTTTCCTAATATTGTTTGGCATAACTATTTTGGCTTTTTTTTTGGTATAATAATATTATGCCACAATTGTTTTTGGCATATAGTTTATGTTGCCATAATTATCTTGTGGGATAATGTGTTTTGGCATAATTTGGAGTTGCATAATTTTTTAAGGCATAATGATATGATATAAATGATTTTTATTTCTGTAAATAGGTTGTACAAAACACTTTTACACGTCAAACATATTATTTTTAAACTAGATGAGGTCGGCGTTTCCTATCTGACTACTCCGAGAAGAAAGGCCGAAATTAACTCAGAGGTCCCAGTCTCTTTTAAAGTCCAGACATAATCTTGGTCAGATCATGTGAAGATCATGTAGATTGGTGTCTAAAAATGGTCTTTTCAGGAAAGAACCACACAGATTGAGTGGACCTGTCCAGTTAGTGCACGCATTTGTCAGTGCCCGTGCAGCTCAACTCAAAATTTAAGGAGCTCAACGATTCGACGAACAATACCAAAGAAAGGACATTTGGGTAGGCCGCATAAAATACTCAAGCTGCCCGACCATGATAAAACTAAATGAGAAAATAAAATAAAAAGGAATGATCCGCATAGTTTTCACATTCACAATTATTAAAAATATATAATATTTTAAAAAGTAAATATTCCTGTCATTGTATATATAAAATTCATTAATGTCAATGTGTATATAAAACCCAGAAATAAACTTGGTCAGATCATTTGATCATTTGAGAACCATGTAGATTTGTGTCTGAAATAGTCTTTTGAGGAAAGAACCACACAGATTTGAGTTGACCTGTCCAGTCAGTGCACGCATTTGTCAGTAATCGTGTAGCTCAACTCAGAACTTAAGGAGCTCAACGACTCGACGAACAATACCAAAGAAAGGACATTTGGGTAGGCCGCATAAAGTACCTACTCAAACTGCCAGATTATCATTAAAAGTAACTGACCCACATAGTCTTCACGTTCACAATAATAAAAAATTATAAATAATAATGATATTATACTTCACAAAGTAAATATTCATATCGTTGTGCAAATGAATAAAAATTAAAAATTACAAAATTCAAAGTTCTGACTGTAAAAAATAAATAATAAATAAATTGGAGCAGCTTAATCCCAGGCCTTTTTGTCCTCAACGTAATATTTAATGGTATAAAACGCTTTCTGGCACAACTTACGTTTAATGAATGATTTGAATTTATTAAGGCTTAGATCTTGTACATGGCTTGGAAGCTTATTATAAAAGCGTATAATTTGACATCTGAACGAGCTACCTATTTTCTTGAGCCTTGTTGTAGGTACTACAAATTTGTGTTTGTTCCTAGTGTTTATGTTATGGATATCACTGTATTTTTAAAACAATTTTATATTTTTATGGGCATATAAAAGATTTTCAAAAATATACTGAGAAGGCACAGTCATTACATTAATTTCCTTAAATTTCTCTCTGAGAGAGAGTCTCGGGCTTAATTTATAAATTGATCGAACATCTCTTTTCTGCAAAACAAAGATAGTTTGAATGTCGGCGGCATTTCCCCACAACAGAATACCGTATGACATTACACTATGAAAATAGCTAAAGTACACTAAACGGGCTGTCTCTATGTCAGTTAAATTACGAATTTTTCTAACAGCATATGCTGAGCTTTTTTGTCAATTTATCTATTTGTGGGCCCCACTGAAGCTTAGCATCCAAAGTTAAGCCTAAGAATACTTAGTTTTCACCTGCCTAACGAGTGGTAGGGTAAACTTAATGCATTTGGTTTTTTTTTCATTAAGAAGTAAATTGTTAACATTGAACCAGTGAACTACTTGTGAGATCACGCTATTTACGTCGTCAGTAACCATCAGCTGCTGACGTTTAAGTTTAAACAAAAGTGAAGTATCATCCGCAAACAACACTATATCATGGTTATCCTTTATGAGGTAAGGCAAGTCATTAATATAAATAAGAAACAAGAAAGGACCAAGAGTCGAGCCCTGTGGGACTCCCATTGTTACTATAGATCCGGGAGATCTTTGTCCATTAACATCAACGCTCTGAATCCTATTACTCAAGTATGAAGTAAGAAGATCCAGAGCGGTGTTCCGGATCCCGTAGTGGCGGAGTTTCCTGATTAACGTTTCTTGAAGAACGTAATCAAATGCCTTGGACAAATCACAAAAGATGCCCAAGGCATCGCATTTATCTTCCCAAGCATTATAAATATGTCCTAAAAGTTCAACACAGTTCATCAGTGGAACGACCCCTTGTAAAACCGAACTGTTTGCTATGTAATAATTTGAGTTTATTAAAAAATCTTTGCAATTGCTCGAAAATAAATTTCTCAAATATTTTACTAAAGGTAGGTAGTTCTGAAATAAGTCTTTAATTTGTCGGGTCTGATGTACTACCTGATTTAAACAAATGTATTATTTTTTATTTTTCTTAAGGTCAGGAAACTCCCCACAGACGATACAATTATTAAAGATAAGAGCTAAACTAGGTGCTACAATGTCAATAATAGACTTAGGAACTTCTTCAAGCAAATAAGCAACTGTGCTCTATTTTAAATTGGTAAGACGCAGATATATGCAGTGACCATGAGTGGTTAGCTTGTGTGTTCTGTACTGAGCTCACGGAACGCGACGAACGTCCAACCAGTAATAGGACTCGCCTATCAAGGAGCGATTTCTCCAATTTGACGCATTATTAATTACACAAAACAAAAGGTATTTTAATAAAACACTTAAACTAAAAGATCAATAATTAAATTATCTTAAAATTGGTGAAGGTTTCAGAAAAATACGCTTGATAGATTTTGCGTGATTCTCAGTTTTTTATCCGCGTTAGACATAACTTTACAAATTAATTTCAATATGTAATATAAACAAAACCTAAAATATTCGTATATTAAGTTATAAAAAAAATGCTCTAATTTAATTTAAAAAAAAATCTAAATCAATAACACTACTCGTGTAGAGGTGATCTTCAGAATAAAATTATTAAAAGCCGGTTAACGTCGCCTTAAGTATTTATTGTAAACGAGTCCCTTTTATAAATAAACGATTATTAATTGATTCAGAGAGAGAGAGAGCTATTTAAGAGTACCTACCTAATTATATATTTCTACAGTTATAGAAATTAATGATATAGGTACTGTCATAATGATTGATTTGGACCAGATTTGAACAGTATAATAGGACAATATTTTAATATTAACTAAAGCAGTCCAACTCCTTGTCACCACTACAAAAGTCAACTTTCACCTCTTGTTTACAAGTTCGTCCACACAGTAGCTACGAACTCTTACCTTTGATCTTGACACGCGGTCACTGCCCGTGACCGCGACCATCCGCCGCCGTCGCCGGGTCACCAGCTCGCCGGCGCCCACATAGTTAATAGACCACGTCGCACTTCCGGACTACGACCCGTAGCTAATTGTTAGTTATTTGTACGAGCCGTCGTCGGTAACACGCAGTGTGGATTAAACAAATCATCAAGTAATTGATTTTATATGCCGACTGTACTGTACTAAGCAAATGTTAGGCGTTTGTGCTACCGTTACTACTAGTGTTTGATCTACGTAATCTAGATTTATGTGGCGCAGTATTTTAGATTGAGGTCGTTAAAGTTACGATGGAGCAAATATAAATAAACTTATTACTCACACCTCTGACTTCGAGATGACGTAATCTGGACCATTCGACAAGAGATTTAGATAATTATTAATTTAAATTAATGTAATTCTCTTTATCTTTTATTTTTTCTTGCTGAGGGGTCAGCTGTGCATGTTCTTTCACCCCCTTCCGCCAAACTTACTATTGCCAAGTTTTGAAACCGCCCCCGACAAAAGATAATCATTCTTCATCATCAACTCTGTGAATATTCAAAGCATGTACCTACCTATGTGATATTTACAATACAAAGGAAAAACGACAAATTCTTCCTGTTTTTCTTCCAGCTACCATGGCCTGTTTCTATAACTATAAGAAAACAGGAAGCCGCCCGCGACAAATATTAAACAATAGTGACGCGACGAAACGGTCGATGTTGATCGACCTCGGCCTTGTGCCTCGCGTCTCAAGTTCACGCCCACGCGAGGCGCCTCGTTTCTCACGGCGACGCCTGGCAGGCACGGGCGTCACGTCGTCAATCAGCCTGTTACCGCCACTGCTCGGTAACTGGGTAGATTTAGATCTGTATCTCTGTGGGAATGGGTTTACGACGCACCTAGTTACCTACTGAGACATTGCGGTCTGTCGTGAGTTTATCTTAGCTAGGCACACCTTAAACAATTGAATAAATATGGGGAAGGGTTCTTCATGGTCAATGATACATCACGATAACCACAAAAAAAGGTTTGCCGTTGCCTAGATAAGATTCTTGAGTTACAATCACTTATAAATTAAACACTTTTATGATTATTTCAAGCATGTGACATTACTTGTTAGGGTTAAAGGTTGGACACTAAAGGAAAGACCGTTCTAAGGATTTCAATAATACGTTTATTATCCTTTTCTTTATATATAGGAAGGTGTGTTCTACTAGTATTATGAGAGACGTGTGATCCCACACAAGGCTAAAAGTATAGTACAGTCACTATGAGAAAGTAAGCATTTCATCAAGTGGTTAAGGGCGGGCTCCGATAGAATAAATAATATTTATGACTTAGAAAGAGACAGACTGTGTTGAAGTAGGATCGATTTGTTTTTGCTATACTCCAACACGCCCCCTCAAAAATAAATCCCTTTCTTTTTAATTACGATATAATATATCAAACATTTGTATACAATTACAAAATCACACACCTTCCCCTCTCTCTCTCTGGGAATACAATCATCATGGTCCAACATTCATTGCGCAGGATTAGGGAAACCCAGAAAAACCTAATCAGACCATCATTTATCAATTCATCCATTATAACTGGATAATATTAATGTTATTCATCTACTTATTATAACCAAGCTCTTATAATTATCATATCCTTATCATTTATTTGACCACGTTGTATACAATTACAACGTCACCCCGAGTTTCATTCTCATCTCCGTGAAACGCACTGCGGGTAATGATTTTGTCAGGATATCAGCCAGCTGGTTATCTGTAGAAACATAAACCATTATAATCACATTTTTCTCAACGTCTGTTCTCTAGAAAAATGATACTCAATATCAATGTGTTTAGACCTTTTGTGACTAGTAGGATTATTCGCGATGCTTATGCATCCATTATTATCCTCATAAATACAAATAGAATTTGGAATCGCAATGCCAATACTTGTTACTAATGACTTTAACCACAGACTTTCTTTTACTGCTTCATATAGAGCCATGTACTCTGTTTCAGTGGGTAAAGTTGCCACTGTTTGCTGCCTCTTTGTTTGCCAGCATATTTTGCATTGATCAAATAATTTACCCCAATTAAACCCGGTTATTGGTTTTTAATTTAACCCGTAGTACTTTTTCTATCTATTTCGTTACTACGCCAGTCAGAATCAACAAAGCCACTTAGAATATTTTTGTTAATTTCGTGTATAACTTAAATTGAGATTTATTGTTCCCTTTAAATAACGCAAGACCGTTTTTAAGTGTGACCATAATGAATGGTTGTTTTTGCTTGCATATCGACTCAAGAAGTTAACAGAAAAACAGAACTTAGGTCGAGTGACCCAATAAGATTTCTACAAGGGGCACTTGTTATTTCACTCGAATTTAATGCTTCGTAATCTAGTTTACTTTCAAGCGGTGTAGTGACAGAATTACAGTCACTCATGTTAAACTTCTCAAGAATTGTTGTTATTTACATTTCTTGATCCAAAGTAACTTTGTTTTCAGACTTGGTTATTTTGATTCCCAGAAAACATTTGATTTCTTTTAAGTCTACGTATCTTAAAAGTGTTCATTATGTATGTTTTGAAACTATTCATAGTATTTATAATCACAAGATCGTCCACATAAAGTAAAACATATTTTTTTTTTTATCATGACCAGCATTATAAGTAAATGCACCGGTCCAATGATGAGTATTGAAAAACCCCTTTATATCAAACATTTGGAACCAACAGCGTGCAGACTGTTTTAATCCATATAATGACTTATTTAATTTGCAAACCATACTACTTACAGCCGGGATACCCTCAGGAGTCTTAAAGATTCCTTCGTTTCAGTTTCCCATTCAAAAATGCAATTTTTTACATCCATATGGTGAACAAACAAATTAAATTGATTCGCTAAATATCATTTTAGTCTAAAACTTGCAATCCTTGCGTCAGGTGCAAAGTTTTCATTATAATCAATCAGATTTATCTGACTAAAACCACGAGCCACTAATCTCGCTTTATACTTCCAGGGTTTTCCAAACTTATCATTTTTAACTGTAAATAACGTTTAATTATAATATATAGTCAATCAGACATTTCTGACTAAAACCACGAGTCACTAATCTCGCTTTATACTTCAAGAGTTTTCCAAACCTTAACTGTAAATAACCACTTACAATCGATAATATTTATATTCTCTGGCTTTGGTACTACAATCCAGGTATTTTTGTCAATAAGGGAATTAATTTCCTCTCTCGCATTTTCCCTTAGATGCTTATATCCCTGGATTTAATTTCTGTATATGATTGAAGTATTTGAAATATTAAAGATTCAGCACACAACGAGCAGTATTATAAATACTGTCCTCAACATAATTCTCATTATAAGAAACTGTAAGCATGTTTTGGATCCTACTACTTTGTCTCAAATTATGGGATGTTTCATTGTCTCGAGATAAAGTTAATTCATTGCCATTGTGATATGAAGACCAGTTCAAGCGCTCCCCTGTATCATATACAGATTAATTAGCAGGTATTATTTCCGTTTGTTTACATAAACAATCTGAATGATTTATCAGATCCACACCACCTTTCAAACGGGTGTACAAAGTCAGAGTTGTCAACAGAGTTATAACTATTTCTAGCCATAATCCGTTCGGGCGCAGGTTTCGCTGGCCTATTTAATGGAAATTAATCTCATCCATTCCCACATCTCTGACTCCAATCCAACAAACTGTTTCCGTTTGTTTACTTATACAATCTGAATGATTTATCAGATTCACACCTCTTTTCAGACGGGTGTACAAAGTCAGTGTTGTCAACAGAGTTATAACTATTTCTAGCCATAATCCGTTCAGGCTCAGGTTCACTGGCCAATTTAATGGAACTTAATCTCATCCATTACTACATCTCTGACTCCAATCCAACAAACTGTTTCCGTTTGTTTACTTATACAATCTGAATGATTTATCAGATTCACACCTCTTTTCAAAAGGGTGACCAAAGTCAGAATTATCAACAGAGTTATTGCTACGTCTAGCCATAATCCGTTCAGGCTCAGATTTAACTGGCCAATTTAATGGAAATTAATCTCATCCATTACCACATATCTGACTCCAACAAACTGTTTCCTCTACCACAACCCACACCTTATAACCATTTGGTTCATAACCAACGAAAATTCCCTTTGACGATTTATTGTCAAATTTCGATGTATTACTTTTATTAACAAAATAAACAGTAGAACCAAAAACTTTTAAATACTTCAGTTGCGGCTTAGTATTATGCCATAACTCATAAGGTGTGTTATCCAACCCCAGTGCTGTCGTGAGACTGATATTTATTAAATAAGTAATACAGCCTCACCCCAGAACGATTGATCTAATTTAGACCCGTGTACCATTGTACGACTCCGTTCTGTGATTGTTTTTATCATACGTACGGCAATTCCATTCAAAGCCCGAGTATGTTGCACTGTTAAGTGGTAGCTAATACCTATCCGCGCACAGAACTTTTTAATTTCATTTGATACACATTCCCCTTCATTATCACAATATAAGTTAACAATTCTCAGACAAAAACGAGCTTCGCTTTTTGCGACATAACTCCGAAACGTAATAAAAACATCTGTAATCATCCACATAAATCCCAAAATATTTTTTTTTTACCATCAATAGACGAAGGAGTGACCGGTCCGTAAACATCTGTGTGCACTTTAAATAGAGATCGTTTCAAATATTTTGTTTTGATTTGTTAAATTGCAAACATGCTTGTTTTCCAAAAATACAAGCTTCACACAATTGATCACTTGGCATAATATTATCAATTTTATCAATGTCACAAAATAGTTTGTTTCTATTTCCATACATTTTGATTTGCCAATATGGCCCAACCTTTGATGCCACAATTCATAAGTATTGCTTACGACTCTATTTAATGAGCATTTGCTATTTAAAGCATGTTTAAAAAGCATAAAGTTAACGCCAAAAAGATTGTTCAAAGACTCACCCTTTATTACCGGCTTACCATCATTGTACACAACAACATTGCCGTTTCTATCAAAAACGACCGTCATACCTGCTTGCTGCACTTTCCTTACCGACAGTAGGTCCTACAGCCTACTCCTATATCCCCTAGGATATATTGGAACAGAAAAGTACATCCTGTAGTATGCCTGGTATGCCCATCTCACTAGTAACCGGGAGATTACCTTTCTTCGTCGTGTGTGACGTTTAGAGCCAAATCTTCTCGATTTATCAAATGATCAGATGCTCCAGAATCCAAAACAAAAGTAATATTGTTTTGCCCGTCATTACTGTTATTTGTATCACTGCCCATCATAAAAGCAAATCCAGAAGTGTTTCCAGTATGCGGTTTCGAGCTCACCAACTGAACCGTTTTATTGTTGGTTCTTTTGTTTTCTAAAGCTGATTTGTAAGAAAACAATGCTTTTGCTTTTTTTCAAATGTCCCTTTTGCCGTTTTCACAAAAGCTAATGTTATATTGTCTTCAGTCAATGTCTCCATTGCGGTGACAATACTGCTGTAGCTGTTCGGTGCACATGCAGCCATAAGTTCGGTGACAAGGAGCTTCATCGTTGATCACGATAACGATCAGTACTTCCAGTTCACATAGTAGATTGCGAATTCTTAATTTCCACACACTATACTTATCTCCATCAAATTGTCTTATGTTCCTTTAAGATCTGAGATCCATTTTCAAGCACTCTCACTAAAATAACTTTTTATTTATATTAGTAAATGCACAGAAAGTTTTTATTATTCAGTGTCCTTTTAATTTCACTTTATATTATTTGTTCTCACTTTCGCTTAGCGTTCCTGGGCCCATAACCTGTTAGGGTTAAAGGTTGGACACTAAAGGAAAGACCGTTCTAAGGATTTCAATAATACGTTTATTATCCTTTTCTTTATATATAGGAAGGTGTGTTCTACTAGTATTATGAGAGACGTGTGATCCCACACAAGGCTAAAAGTATAGTACAGTCACTATGAGAAAGTAAGCATTTCATCAAGTGGTTAAGGGCGGGCTCCGATAGAATAAATAATATTTATGACTTAGAAAGAGACAGACTGTGTTGAAGTAGGATCGATTTGTTTTTGCTATACTCCAACATTACTAAGTAGTATTTTAATTCTTACGAACTTGAAGACAATTATAATACTCAATCGTAAACAAGTAGAGACACTAATCGCACGCGTCGAATTACATACACCTGCGTTATTATTGTGTCCGTGTTTCGCAATCATTCGCAGAACATCGTCCGGCAAACAATAAACGCCCCATTTCTTAGTAGTTCATAGATACAAAGTACCTAAAGCGAATAACTTTCTTCGAAATTATTTGTACACGTGTAAGCGATTTTACAGGTTCTAGTTATTATTGCAGTCGTGTAATACGAGGTATTTTCAGAAGCTTCGCACAAAGCCATACAAAATTGCGCCTATAAATTCTCTCACGGCTTTCAAAACCGCGATAAATAACGTCCGTAACAGAATGTACGCAGTTACATCCGCGTCAGTCCGCATCGATTCGCTCAGCGTCGCTCTGATCCGCTGGATCCGCACGTATTACCGGCGCGGCGGCGCGGCGCTGCGATGCGATGAGCAGCGGCTCGTAAACAATGCAGGATTGCAGGAGTTGCAGTCGCCGACATCCGCACGAATCCGGACATAGACGCAAGCGAGCGGCTAGCCCTACCAATAAATAATTAGTTGCAATGTGTGTAAACAACTGAATTAAATTCGTAAACAAATTATCTCTGTGGTTATGAATTAAATTCAGTTTTTGACGATACTGATAAATATTTCACACTTCGTGCCTAGATGTCAACAGTGCGTTAAATAAACATCGGCTGTTGAAACTACAATTCACTGCAGTTGGTATTCAACAGATGAATCAATTACTTCGAACACATTGTATAAGATATTTTGTGTGAGAATACATTAAAATAGGTTTTCCATAAAATCCGTAATCGCATTATCAATCGATCAATCAAGCTTTGTTTACCGCAATCAACTGCTTGACAACTCGGTTACCTTTCTTTTGCAGGCTTATAAAAAGATGATAGAGAAATTGAATGTATAATATTTAAATATTTTTGTCGTGAACCGCTCCGGCTGTATGCCTTGCGTCATGCGCAGGAGTGACGCGGAAGCCCGACTCAGCCGCCATACGAGCCTAATGAGTCGGCTCCGGTTGCGGCGCCGGATACGGTTGCCGCCATTACGGGAAGCCAAAACTTTTATGGATTTGGCAAGCGTTGAGCGGAGCGCTCACGTTAATCCACACATTTTGCATATCGAAATTAAACGAATGATACCAAATTTTTAGTTTATATCAAATTTTATGACCGACCCACGCGTACACACGCAGATATTATTATAGTTTATTAATAATGCTGTTAAGAAAACAAACAAGAAGCTAATGGAAAATACAGAAAATCCATGTTCAACATAAACAAATTGCGAGGAGCCAGAAGGAATTTGTGAACGTTTGTGATTTTGTAACTCATCCAGCAATAAGAACATGAATATTTGATACACAGTCTACGATACCTTCTTATAGTACTCACGTAGGTAGGTATATATTGTCTTAACCAAAGACCAGCCTCAAACTTGTATACGACTAAAAGTTATTGGCACTTTGAGGTCAAATTGCGAATTAAATCTTGTTACGACACTATCATCAAAAAAAATTAGGTTATACAAAAAACATCAGTCTGACTCTGGGTAAGTACAAAAAATAATGCTGAAAACTAGAATAACTTTCATCCATAAACCTATCAGGTACTAGGGCACTATGAAATCGGAGAGATAATGTATTCCATCGCTGGCCGAGCCAAATGTAGTCGATAGTGTCCCTTGCGCTTTACGAGCTCATGCCGGGTGACGCTCCACTGCTAACAATGCTAAACAGTCCCCGTCTCCCGAGGGGCCTTCGACGTTGTTCACAGGCAAGTCCACCACCTCGTTATATAGGGAATGAACCTTAATGTGACCTGAACCTTAATGTGTAATTTTTTATTAAAAATGGGTAATACAAGCATTTTACCCATTTTTTATAAAAAATTACACTGTAAAGTTAAGGAAGTGGTGAAACTAGAAGAAAACAAAAAATTTTTTTTTACATATCCAGGGGGCCAGAGCCAAATAAATTAGGGCTGAGTAAGTAGCAGATGACCCCACCTATCCACCATTTTCGTATGTTCAACGTTCTGCCAAACACCCTGTATAATACCATTGAAGAGTTAAACAAGGAACAAAAACATACAGAATTAATAATTGAAAAATTAAATTCACAGGTTCAAGAAACCAAAAGAGCAAAGAAAAAAGAAAATAGGGAAGAAAAAATTAAAAAATATTTGGAAAAAAAGGAAATAATGGACTTAACCACCTTTTTAGATAGTCTTGCATACTTGTGCTATTTTAAACGTTAACTGATTTTTTTAAAGTTTTTTTTTGTGTTCGATTTGATTGATTGTATTGTCATGGAAAAACGATTGATTTGGTTGATTGACACATAATAATTATGACATTTTTGTTCTCATATGTTTGTTTTGGTTGATTGTTATATGAATAAAGACTTTTTACGATGACTTTTCGTTTAGTTATTCGAGATCACATGACTACGGTGTTCCGTTTTTAGTGGTAGCGTGCATTCTTTGTTAAGTGTTTCGAATAGGTGAATTAGAGATTTAGTTATTCGAGATCGCATTGCTACGGCGATAAGTTTTTCGTGGTAGCGTGCATTCGTTGTTAAGTGTTTCGTATTCGTAAACTTACGGGGACGTGATATTCGGTGTTACACATTTCTAAATCACGTATCACACTCGAAGAAAAGTAATAATTCAAAATAGAAAGGGGGTAACTAAAGAAGATTAATAGAATTGTCTGTCTGTCTTTTGTTTGTTCGCGTACATTTCCGGAACTGCAGGTAGACAGAGATCAATTTGGAGCAAATGTAGGTTTTGTTTAATTAAAATTGGATTTTTAACCGACTTCTAAAAGGAGGAGGTTATCAATCCGAATGTTTATATATATCGCAGCCATCTGGTTTTTGCAAGCTAATTGATACCGTTTAATGAACGGCCTAGGCGTCCTATTAGCTTGGGCACGCCACAATTGTGGCGATAAGTCCCCTCTTTGAGGAGTGGCTAGAGAGTCGCCACGGCGTCCTCACCTTCCGCCTGACGCAGGTCCTCACCGGACGTGGTTGTTTCGGGAGGTTCCTGTTCAGGATAAAGCGGGAGGAAACGCCCGGGTGTCACCACTGTGTGGATCGCCCGGAGGACACGGTGGAGCATACGGTGGAGGTCTGCCCGGCTTGGGCGGGGCACCGCCGTGTCCTCACGGAGAAGATCGGCGGCGGCGATCTCTCGCGTCCGGCCCTGGTTCAGGCCATGGTCCGGAGCGAGAGTGCATGGGAGGCCGTCACCTCTTTCTGCGAAGCAGTAATGCTCGCGAAGGAGGAGGTGGAGCGCGCGAGGGAGTGGCAAGAGTCGCGCCCTCGCGCCCCTAGTCGCCGCAGGAGACGCCCCGGGCGTCGAGAGTCGAGAGCCGACTTCCGGCCACCGTAGGCACGGGCTTGCGGACGGTGTGCAATGGGTAGCTCGCCGTCCGATAGGGACCAGGCACGGCTCGACGGCGCGTTGTGTTCCACGCGCGCCTCAAAGAGATGTCAGCACCAACTGACGGGGTCCGGAAGGGCCAATGCCTGCCGTGGTTGTGTGTTTGTCCGAAAGGGATATCGCGACCCCGGCACACAGGCAACGGAAGGAACACGGGTGGGTTTTAGTCAGTAAAAGTCTGACACGCCCTCCCGCTCCGCCCAGAGCGGGAGAATTTATTTGATAATTTCCCAAAACCAAAAAAAAAAAAAAAAAATCTTCCTATTAGCTGGCTAATTTAACCAGATAGCTGCGACATATTTTTTTTTAAATGTTTGTTCGGACATAAAGACGGATTTGCAAAATTATTTTTTTGTTTGAAAGGGTATACTTCCGAGGTGGCCCCACTCAAGTCAGGATCTGATAATGTGATCCTGGAAAAATCGAGAGAACTCATTATTATAGCTGCCCTGCTAAGCCGAAAGACGCTATCTCAATCGGAGTAAGTTTTGAGAAAATTGACTTTTTGTAAAAAAACTACTACTAATACTGGTAATTTTGTGGACGCCGAGGCCACCAAAGCGGATGGGTGGTGTAGCTTGCAGCCACGCTCGGTTGTCCAAGGCCACATTTAAAAGGGACGTTAGTGTGCTGCACATAATTTGGTCAATTTTGTCCCTACCTACCCTACCTACCCTACCTGCCCTACCTGCCCTACCTGCCCTACCTGCCCTACCTGCCCTACCTGCCCTACCTGCCCTACCTGCCCTACCTGCCCTACCTGCTCTACCTGCCCTACCTGCTCTACCTGCCCTACCTGCCCTACCTGCCCTACCTACCCTACCTACCCTACCTGCCCTACCTACCCTACCTACCCCAACAAACATAATAAAAAAAGAATTAGCGAAATTGGTCGCCGCCGCCGTTCAGGCGTGATGCCGTAACCAAGGGAAATAGGGATTAGTCATAGTCAGTCATAGTCATAGTCATTTATTCATGAACAATTATTTGTATCTGAATTTACACATTTTAAATAATAATAATAATCATAAGTACAGATGCAAAAAATAAAAATAAAATTATAAATTCATTAAACAAGGTAAATAAAAAAAAATAAAAAAAAGAATCAATAATTCAAAAAACGCTAAATTGAGTGCAAAAAAAAATATCATTAATAATAAAATAGATTCAAAATAATTAATTACACGTCACAGAATTTAAAATAATTAAAACACATAAAATGACAATAAATACAAATTACATTTAAGATGTCATGAAATAATAAATTAATAACAAAAGAATTAATTACACGTCTTCGAATTAAAAATAAATAACACAAAAAAATTACCATTACGATGTCAAGATCAATAATAAAAAATAAAAAATAAAACTAACAACAATAAAATACAATCAGCATGTCAAAAAAATTAAAACGGCAAACAATACGTATATACAGACATGTCAATATTATAAATCTTCTACGGCATATAGACACTTACTCAATAGGATTTTTTTTAATTTTAATTTGAAAGAGCCATTATAAACTAATCTTTTTATGTCTAAAGGCAACTTATTAAATAATTTAACAGATTGGTAACGTGGACTATGCTGAACAATTTTGAGGTTATGATTGGTTATATTATTTTTTAAATCCAGTCTACGGGTGGCTTCCCTTATCAGCCGCTCTTCCCCTGTTTCGTATTCATGCATGTTTTTAGTATGAAAGCCCTTTTGCAGTTATAATCATAGCTGTTTCCCCAAAGAAGTATACTATATCTAATTCTGGACTCCACTAATGCAAAATATACCATTTTCAGCTGTTCTATACTAATTTCATTCCTCAGGGCTCTCAGAGCATAACACGCAGAAGATACTGATGCATCAATTGCCTTCAACTCTGATTTCCAATTTAAGAGTTGGTCTATATGAATACCTAAAAATTTTACTTCTTTAGCGACTTCAATTTCGTCTTCATTCAAGCTTACGTTTAAAATATCGTTGTTCCGTGATGTTGTTTTAAATAGCATTACTTGAGTTTTGTTACTATTAATTAATAATTTATTTGCTGTGAACCACTTATGAAACGCTTCCAATGTAGCATTTACTATACTAGTTAATTCCACCATGTCATTAGCAGCCACTATTGCATTTGTGTCATCCGCGAAAATCACAATTCCAATGTCCGGTAAAATAAAATTTAAATAATTGATTAAGTCGTTTATGAATAATAAAAATAAAATAGGTCCTAAAATAGATCCCTGTGGAACGCCCGTTGATATGCTAACAATTTTAGATTTAATGCTTTTTTTGTGAGTTTTCTGTGTCTTGCCTATCTCAACAAACATCTTCCTGTTTTTTAAATAGGATGAAAAAAGCTGGAGACTTTTACCTCTTACTCCGTAATGACTAATTTGAGTAAGAAGCAACTCATGGTCAATGGTGTCAAAAGCAGAGCTCAAATCCAGGAAAATCCCTGCAACTCTCATTTTTTTATTAATCTTAGTTATTACGTCATCCAGTAAAGTATATATGGCGTCAGAAGTGCCAACACCCTTTTGATACCCAAACTGTCTCTTGTTTAATACATTATTTATTTGCAAGTGAACTAAGAGTCGTTTTTTAAGGATCTTTTCAAATATTTTAGACAGTACTGGTAATAGAGAGATAGGTCTATAATTCTTAGGATCTGTCCTACTGCCCTTCTTATAGATTGGTATTACTTTAGCAATTTTTAATTGTTCCGGGAAAATAGCTTCGTCTATACATTTGTTAAAGAAATCGGATAGAGGTTTAGCCAGTATTGTAATATGGTCCTTGATCAGACAAGATCAGACTTGATTCATTTTTATATATATAGATTTGGACCAAAACAACAGTAAATTAATTTTGGAGAGTCTGTCCAAAATGTCATTGAAGTTTTTGATATTTTCTTCGATGAAAGGAGAAAAGCTGTCTTTTAGAATTGGGGAACCTATGAGCTGCAGTGAACTTTTTTCTAAAATTTTGATTTCTTTAGGGCTGTTGCATTACATTTCTCAAGGGTCAATGTTGTTTATTGCTGTCTATTAAAATCAATTATCGCATGGATGAAAGATCATCACTAGAGAACGGGTCGACCGACATGGCAGAATTTTTTGGATTAGGTTTGGAAATAAATGATTGAAAAATCCACCGGAAAAGTCGGAAATACACCCTACAGCCGACCGGCTGGACCTATACAGGCGACGCCGAGCAAGAAAAGCTAGTTATCAATAAAATTTCACTTTACGGCCGAATTCCAGCCCAGCCAGAGTGGGACTCTGGCTGGCTGTCTGACTTCCAGTCTATAATGTCAAAATCGACATGATTATACATTCACAGCTGGTTGGCGGCTGGTCATCGAGTTGGTCAGGTTTGTTATCGGTTGTCCGTTTGTTAGAACAGCAGCTTCCGACAGTTAAAAAGCTTTCAGCTTTTATAACTATAAAACTTTTTACCTCTCTTTGTAGACTGGCCTTCTCAACATTAAATGCTGCATATAATCGTGAATGAACCGTCCTTGTACAGACACGGTCGACCTCTTTACCGGTGTTTGTATAAATACTATAAACGCTAGATCTCAACTAAGTGTGCATTAAAGCGGTTGATACAAACCAAGTCTAGACTTAGGATAAACTAATTCTCTTCATATATCCGCCGGGATTTTTTGTGTTTACACAAAATTTAGAATTTCCGTGAGGTGATTACGCTAGAGAATTATTGATGGAATAGAAAATATACAAGTTTCTTTGATTTCTTTCAGATGAATTTGTGAATGATGAGCACAAAAAATTATAGGTAGGTACATAAAATATAGGTAGTTTATTTTCAATAAGTTTATTTATGAATAGTTTACATTGACTAGCAGAAATCAAACTGACGTGGACCGCCTTACTTGTGATTCCATGCCCATGTTGTTATACTAGAGGAACAGTACGCCCATCACAAAGTAAAACTGCATGAAATAAGTAGTAAAATAAGAAACTTTTAAAATTGGTAGTAATACTTACCAATTTTATAATTTACTAACTAGCTACTGGACCAAGTTAACCCAAGAATTTATATTTTTTAAAGTTTAACTGAAATTATTTTACAATTAAAACCGATATATAATCAAGTGGCATTCCTCGCGAGGCCCGTGGGCATCGGCGTGATGGTTGCAATGCGGCCGCGTCGCTCGGGGGACCGATATTAAATACTTCAACTTCATAGAATGGCCACAACAACCACATTCAAAAGGTTCACTCCAAGCCAAACAAAGGGAAAGGGGTCTATTTGAAGAATATTGTCCATTCGAGAGTTAGATGTTTTTTTGTATACAAGTTTTCTGTTTTTTTTGTATAATCAACATACCTGCCTACACTACGCACTGCAACTGTTTGTGACGCATGTTTAGCAAAATGCATGTCACTTACTCACTCATTATTATTACTATCATCTATTTCATTTGATATTGTCGAGTCCTTGGTATCGCACGCACGAGTGACACTTCTGTTTGTGTTATCTAGTTTAGTTATGGTTCAAGGCATTGCCTCCATCGGAAGATGGAGGATGTTTTAGAATAACTGAAGAACGCTCAAAATGCGAACATGCTCGATAGTAATCAATATTATTTTTATTTCGGAGCCCGTTTATTTATTTATTTATTTAATAATAATAATAATAACCCCACCGCCGTATCTCTACGTTGAGGTCGTGGTGGGGCTAGCGCGCTTCGTACTCTAGGTCTGTGCCGGTAGTTTACTTTGCCGGAATGGGTCTGGAATGAGGAGCCAGACCAAGAGAGATACAGAAACCCGCAGGGCAGCATGTGGCGAGCTGTGGGGCAGCAGCGACCACGCGGTCCCTATCTCGGAGAAATCTTGTACCTCATCTCTGGCATGCCTTTATTGGCCGGCTGGAGTGAACACTGATGAGGAATAGAGCTCCCACCTCATTCTTGCCTTAATTGGCCGGCTTGAGTGGAGATTCGCAAGAGCAAACGTGCTCGGAGGAAGGAAGTATTCCAGTAAGTGCTCGTAGGGACCTTGACCATCTTCCGGGCTCTGGGATTGTTCTGAAAGCCGTGGAATACCTCTCCACTCCTCAAGCACCCCAGGACATGTTGCCCCCTTGTCACTACGTCACTATGTGCTAGGGTCAGTTTCCGGGGGCCCATTATTGAGTGTTCAAGTCACCCCCTGCCATTTTATCCGTGTATTAACATTGATCAGGCAGAGGAGGCAGGGGGGGGGGCTTCCATAGTGTTAGGTAACCCATCCACTATAGCCACCCAAACCCATAGCCCAATATTTTTTTGTTTCCATGTTCTACAATAGTCCTGCACCAACCGGGTGTTGTCCTTGGGTGCACTTGCATACAGGGATAATCGTCGGTTGGTGCCTCATTTAATTAAAACGCCCAAAGGGCCTCTGCGAGTTGGCTTCGGCTCCTCGTACGCCTTCCAAAGGTCCGGAACCCCAGGGTCTCGAGAGATGTCAAAGACATAATAATAATAATAAAAATCTTTATTGCAGACCACATGATCCATAAAAAAATATATATTTATGTACACACAGTAAAATACATAGAGATACGTCATAATTATAATTTGAGTACAAAGGTACTGTTTATATCTTAAGAAATCCCGTTCTTATTATATTATCCTTTCTTCTTAGCGAAGGCAACAGTTTACATTATTAATTTGTTAGTAAGCCCCTGGAGGATATCCGAAAAGATATTTAATATTATTTGTCAATCTCAAGACTTATTTTCCGATATTCAGAGAGGAACAATAGGGGTGAAAGCATTTTCGTAGCTGTAGGTTTCACGTATCGGTAAACTGATATGTAAATCTAGCCCCTAGTTCTTCGCACAGGTGATAAAACACGTGCAAGCGATGCGACCGGTGCGACACATACACATGCCTCCGAATATATTCGGGTACACTTTCGCAAATCCTACTTGCCCATCTGCTAACCCAAAATGTGGGTTTTATTTTATATGAGCCAAGCATTGAAACACAATGGCTTAGATTGAATACCGTTTGTTTTTCAGTAACTTTACTATTCGTTTGGAATACATGTTTTAGACAAATCAATTTGACCAATTCCGGAATTAGCCGGCATCATCATTATTTCGGCATCATTAATAGGTTTGTGAAAGGAAACCCTCCATTGCATGACAAACATTATCCTCATTAAACAATACTTCTTTCTAAGCCATAAAGCTGGAAGTTGAAAAGAAAAGCTCCGTAATTAAAAACTGAAATAAAACGAGAGACAGAAAAACACAACACCAACCACAACATAAAAAAATGGGTTTATTAGCCATAAGAGATCCGTCAAAACTGTCCGGCTGTCCGGCCCGGCCGTCCTACTGTCCGCTTTTATCCGGCGCTGACGTACAAATGAAGTTAATTTGTTTAGGGAGTGACCAAGTGAGATGTAAGCTGACGCATATAAACGTGGCTCTGATTTATTATTACGAAGCGTTTGATGTGGGGCGCCCAGCTTAAAGAGTGGAATGCGGAATTTGTTTCTTAAAAAAATCTTGAAAGGGGGCCGTGCTCAAAATCTACCGATTTTCATCAATTTTGTTCATTCATTGTGAGAAAGGGAAACAGAAATTAAACAAAATTATTTATGATTTGTAAAGTCGAGTTCTTTGTTTAGCATGTGGCTGAAAGGGATTTTTCAAATAATCTAAGGATTTATGGAAAATCACTAATATTCGTAAGAAGTTTTCCGAAAAATGACGCGAGACTGATGTTTGATCGTTTGGTTACAAGAAAATACTTTAGATTTTGAAAATTAATAAATTTTATCAATATCAGTATATGGTCTACTTGCATGTGGCTGAACCACTTTTTTCACCTTCCATGCAGATTTTTTTTTTTTAAATGACCGTTTTTTCTAAAAACTTCAAGACAAATAAGTATTTTTTTCTAATACTTAGAAACACTTTTAAGAAATTTTAAAAATTTCGTATTATATTTAAGATAACCATATAATAGAATATAAATTGTATTTTATAAATAAACAATTACTTCATTTCGTAAATAAATGGTAAAGTGAACTATATTAATGACCGCGGAAAACCCATCCCGTCAGTAGCGAACGGACCTTCCCAGGTGAGGACGTAATCAATAAACATATTCCAGAAATTGTACGCCGTAGCCACATTTGGACCCGCACTTTATTTTAGATACTTTGCTTGTTTTTAAAGAACATTAAAATGTTGCATGCCTGGCAATAAATAAAATACCGGTGTGCGTGTGTCCGTAATTCTTCTTATCCTAAACGGCTTGACTGATTTAGATGTTTTATTTTATTTTATTATTTTTGTGTCACTTGGATGGTTCTTAGCTATGGTTGGACCTGGGTGGCGTTGTTGTCGCAGGACAACATCTGCCTACCTGGTCTACTAGTTATATTTTTATTTCTTTATTTAACGGTTTATGAACACACATATAAACAGACAAGAACAAAGGAACAGAAAAATACGTACAAAGGTGATGCTACACCATGGTGATGGTGTGCTTTTACTGTGGGTTGCATAGTTTTTTTTTTTTTGTAAAAACTTATTTTAGCGCGTTGAGTGATTTTTGGTAGGAGAAAAACTTATGGGTTCGCGTTGCGACATGCTCGCGCCGGTATGCTGTAGCAATATTAAGTGAACTATTTTTTGGAACGAAGTTCTTTAATTAACGCTACTGATCAGTTTTGAGTTGAGCTCCACGATTACTGACAAATGCTTGCACTGACTGGACAGGTCCACTCAAATCTGTGTGGTTCTTTCCTCAAAAGACCATTTCAGACACTGATCCACATGGTCCTCATTTATGACTTGACCAAGATTATGTCTGGACTTTAAAAGAGACTACGACCTCTGAGTTTGTTTCGGCCTTTCTTCTCAGAGTAGTCAGATAGGAAACACCGACCTCATCTAGCTTATTTTTAATATTTTTTTATATGACGTGTAAAAGTGATTCCAATATCCTATTTACAGAATAAACAATTTCATTTCATTTCATTTCATTTTGATGACTACTTTACGTCGAAATAAAGATCCAAGATGGCGGTTGCGAACATTAAAAAAAATTTCATCATCAGTGGCGTTTTCATAGTTTCCAAGGATGCTAAAGCCAATAGTGAGGTCAAAATGTAAACCCAAGATGGCGGCTGCGAACATTTTAAAATGTTTGGTCATGCGTGTCGTTTTCATAGTTTCCGAGGATGCTAAAGCTGATAGTCAAAATAGGTCAAAATGTAACTCCTAGATGGCGGCTGCGAAAATTTTCCGATTTCTTCATAACATCACGCCATCAATTTCAAGGGGGAAGAAATCTCATTTCTGCAACTTTTTCGCCCAACTTCGCGCAAGTGTCTTTTGCGGAAATGTCTTTCACGCAAATGTCCCAGATCCATACATGGATCCAATGCCAATTCCAATTTTCTTGTCACAAATGCCTCTAAACTAGACTAAAAATCACCAATATTTACTTTATTCCTGTCAAACGACGATTTCCCATTCTGAAATAGACTAAGCAATATTTCAGTTTGATGGCACTAATATGGCACTAAGTTATTAATGTAATGAAAATGGCAACTTTGCTATTCTGAATTTGACGTTTTTCACCAAAAATTTTGATTGTCTAACTATATCTGACTATTTTCGCGCCTCCGCCTCCATTCACGGGGTAGGGAAAAACAAGTACCACGTGGAGTCGCGATTGTCAAATTCGATTTTAATTTTGTCAAAATTATTTTTAAATTTAGTTTTGTTTTTCAGAATAGCGTTAAGATTCTCATAGCCAAAAGTAAGGAAAATTTAGTTACAGTTTAGTTCGGTGTACAAGAGAATCGGCACCACAACTCGGATTTATGTAAAACGCTTGTGTCTAAATGTATCTAAATGCATCTAAATGCATCTAACACCAAATTGTAGCATTTTTATGTTGATTGTTATAAATATTCTAAACGAATCTACACAAACATACCAGACTTATTTCTTAACCGTACCTACGTAACTTAAGAAAATATCATCTACTGGATCAAAACTATTTGAGCGATCACTACGCTCGATCTTTAGGCGTGTGTGCGTGAACGGTGCACACAAACATAGCATCGCAATGAATTTACCTAAACTCTGTCGACTGAATTTTGTGGATTCACGGACTCTTAATAGACGCCACTCTTAAGTGTCAACTTATATTATGATTGAAATAATTGTCTAAAACATAATAATACCAGTGCATGCGTTTTGGATGAAGCGTAACTGGGCTTTACTACCTACAAAGCGTAAACACCGTGTAAAATTATAAAAAACAACGCTTATTTTGGCAAACATAAACTTTGTTGCGGAAATAAAATACAGAATAGTCCTGTAGTATTCCTTACCTGAGTAAAGTAAAACAGTGTTCAAAATTCAATAAAAAGACTGAACAATTTTATGAGACCAAATAAAAAGTTATCTCTACAATACTTGTCAACCCTGAATGGTCCACTTTGTCCGAACTAGGTTAAAGCCGCACAATTCCGGTGATTACTTTTAACCGTGGTTGATCCGACACGCGGATAACGCGGATAACGCGGTTAACTCGGATAAGATAGCCGCCACAGCCGAGATTGATTGATGGCGTGATAAACAAACTAACATTTTCTTTGTCTCTTGCCGACCACGGCCATAAATATTATTTTGTTTGAGAAATGTTTGAATTGTTGCGCTAACTCGTGTTATAAGCTTGAGAGAATGGTATTTTCTTTCAGAGCGAAATAAATAATCGAAGCAGTTATGTTAACCATTCCGTTTATTCCAGTTCATGCAAAAATAACATTCAATGTAAAAGAAAACCATCGTCACTCTTTGGTAAAAAATTCAAACAGCTTTTAACTCAGATTGACTTGATATACTCGTATTGTTAAAATAACAATTAAATAACCTAAAATTAATAAATTTATACTAAAATTATGGAATCATTTTACTATTCCTGTTACAAGAACTATAACCCCAATAGCCCCCACTCCTGTTAGAGGTCAAGAACTATAACTCCAATAGCCCCCACTCCTGTTAAAGGTCAAGAACTATAACTCCAATAGCCCCCATTCCCTGTTAGAGGTCATGGATTATAATCTACTAAGTGAAATGGGTGATTAAAATTTGTTTATATTTATTTACTTCGCTAGAATAAAAGCTCAACCCAAAAATAAAACAATCAAAGTCCAAAATCAAGCATCAACAAGCACATTAGCCATTATCACACAACTCCACCACTCTTAAGCGCACATTAGCCGGGTAACCATCAAAATAACCGTTATGTTTGTCCTAGTTCTGTGTCCGCAATGGTGTGCGCGTGCGCAATACTATGAATGGGCGCGATGAAAGCTCTTCCTGTTGGCCACTGCCACGAAGTACACTTGTGAAGCGTTTACACTAGACTCTAGACAACGAATGTTGCGACATGTTGCCCGAGATTGCGGCGATTGTTTTTGTTTTTTGTGAATATCTAGATACTCGTACCTACTTATTGTTCCCATTAACTCTTTGAAATGAGAATTTGTGCGTGCAACACAACTACGTTCACTGCTTGAGTTACAAAAATTAATCGTATTTCGGTTCAAACGACTGGAAACTTGATTGTTTCTGTCGGTATTTCTAAATAATTTTCCAATAATTTTTAAGTTTAACTAACTTTGATTGGATTTAGCGGTCTTTCGAACAGTTATTAAGCAAAGTACCTAGCTGTTGTGCCTACATAATACCTTCACTCTTCCCGTCCTTCGTTGCCTACTAATCGTCGCCCGGTGAACACGCATCTTAACCCGATTCTTTACTCTGTGTCTCAACACCTCACCTCGTCCACATGACGTGCTCATTCTTAACTGAGCGCGATTTATCTTACACTCTATAACGCGTACAGCGCGCCGATAAATAGGTGACGTGAAACGTGTTAATCTCGTCGCCTTGGAGTGAAAAGCTCGGGAATGCAACATTGACTTTAAATTTTTATTACATTTTTGGAAAAAAAAACCTGGCAACTCGCGCAGTTTTGTGGCGGCATCTATATCGCCACATGCGACCTACGCATCATACGTGTCACGCAAAATCCTGCATCGCCTAAGCAGATTTTACCGCGCGATCAGCATATAATATAACTCAATTCAATTCAATTCAATTTATTCAGTAACAATCTACATTGTGTTCGAAACAACTTACTAACTTCCCAGTTGCCCATCAGTTTTTCGCATATAAGAGGTTTTCACTCTAAGACGACGATTTTACATTCAAAATTACCTTCTTCCTGTATTTGATATGGGTGGAATAATATTTTTAAAACATCTGAATTCGGTGTTGATACAGAAATGGAAACAGAAGACACATTGTGACCAGTTGTTGGTGAGTGAAATGAGTAGGTAAGTATGTATGGGTTTGCAAATTACGCGCTTTGACGTGGAGTTGTGGACACAAGCCCGTATTACCTGTTTACTGTAGGTAAGTTTTTATAAAAATATATACCTATGATATGGATTGGAGTTTCCACGACTTCGATTTATTTTATTGAGTAGCCAGCCAAGTTATGGCTTAAATTGAATATAAAATGCAATATTCTCTCCGTCGTTACAAAAGCTCAGCTCTTAGGTCTACCTTACCGTACCGTTTGTGCTTCTAGCCTTCCACGGCTCGCAGACAAAGTGGAACTTAAGTAAGTTACTTTAGGTTCACGCAGCGCTGAACGGATTAGGCAGAAGGAACCTTTCGTAGGCTTTTCCTGAACTGTATGTAATTTTATTTGAACTCGTGCCTATGTTTCTTGAATACATAGAGTCAAAGAGCCTTACATACATAATAATATCTTGGTAACAGTATCTCGTATCAACGGCAAACCAAACCGTTTACCGTAGACAACTTTAAATACCAGAACTTTTATAACTCTTACTCCTGCAGCCTAGGAGTCTAATTCAGGCCACAACGCTTGCTACCAACAGCCCGTGGAAGCTTTCTCCATGTTATATCGGTTGTAAAATTAGACGGTCCGATGTATTTGATGTTGTTTACATCACAATTTATGAGCTGTCGAATGATAGGTTATTAATAATTATGTGTTTCCTCTTCCGGGAAGTTAACATTACCTCTCAACGCTCTTTTAACTTTTATAGTGCAATTAAATTGTAAGATATAAAGTTGGTTTCAGACTTTTGTTTATAGATGGCGGAATTAAGGTACGGCCTTGTGAGGATAAAAGGTCTTCATATTAATAAGACCTTTCGGGGTTTAAAATTGGATCCTTGGATCCTTTCCCACAAAATAAGGCCGTGCTCACTTTGGACGCGTTTTCGTCCGAATATTACTAGTGCGAACACATACGAACACCTACGAACGAGCCCGACCTTCCAAGTAATAAGGGAGCGCGCCGACTGAGTGAGAGTTAATCGTACGTATACGTACGTATAGTTCTGACATCCGATAACAATACGAACTTGTTGCGATTTTTCGTGCGTTCAATACGATATCGCCGACTATTTGACGGAGAAAAACGTATTCAGTGTGCGCACTCAATTCGTACGACCACGATAATACGTTTACGTACGATACAAATTCGTATCCAAAATGCGCGCCGCCTAGATGTTGACAGGGTTTATGTTCCGCGTTTGGAAAACCCTGTGAAATTATACCATGTTTTAGAAGCGTAAAGCGCATTCTTTCAAGGTCTCGCCTCATATTCATGCTAGTTAGTATTCGACCTAACTTGTCTTTTTTACATGCACGTGCTTCTGTGATAATAAAACATTTTTTCTTTCGTTCCTTCTTTATATGAAGATGTGGCCAACAGCACGTCTTTATTAAAATGCTAGTACATTTGTTGTTGAAGGTTATTGCCTGCATCCATGGTGACTCGGGTGTGCTTTCCACTACAGTTATGATCAACTAACTGTAAACCTTATCAAGATGTGTAAACACCATAAACAATTCCTCTGTACTGTCACCGCCATTGTGAATCACTGAACAGGTTTAATGTGGCTTTCACTAACCCTGCGCCGGCGCAAGTAGGTAGGTACCTACCTAATGACTGTGGGTAAAATAAACATAATGTATGCAGGTATCACAGTTATGTGTGTTTGTTAATATATAATTATGCATGGTAATGTAAATCGTCTCTTGTGCTGCAAAATAGTTCAGACCAATTAGCCTCGAATGCTTTACATTTTAAACTGCAACAAGATTAGCTAGGTAAACGATATCTTTACTGCCGCTGGGTAATATTAGTGTGTCTACCGCCGCCGTCGGGCACATGTTAAACAAAAGTGGTCCGACTTCCAACGTTCTGAAGCCGCTGCGGGCTAACCCGCCGGCATGCGGCACCTTTTTGGGCTTTGGTGTGTAGACACCTTTATGCAATATGAGGCTAACCAAGGTTCGATTTTCATTTAATGGCATAGGTACGTTATGTATGTATTTGTGTCTATAGGACATCCTTGTTTGTGGGTATACACTCAAAACACCAGCGCGTGTGCTACAGGCAGCGGTCGCAGGAAACCACTTCTAAAAATATTTACACACAGTGAGTACACATCTACTGAAATGAATGTTGTTTATGAGATATTATATACATATACCTACTTGTAAAATATTATGTAAGTACCTAATCCTATATGTGGATGTATAATGTGGACGGCATCACATAATGTAATCACGTGAACGAATTTATTCAATACTTAGTACCTATTAACTATATTATTTTGTAGATGATATTCTAACCGGTGCAAACTAAGATCATCCAAACATGGGAAGTACCTGATATTTATAATAACTGTCTAATTCTAAACTTACTACAAAACTTTTTTTAAGACTTGAACGATCCACGAGGACGCAGGCAAGTAATTGAATTAATACTTTTCCAAGAAAATACTTGACAACAAAGAATATCCTGTTACACCTAACTCATTTTCTCGTCTAGAGGTTAAACTACAGAGATGCGAAGACGGGAAGTCTAGTTTGTTAAATAGGTATAAGGCAGGTACACTGGGTTCCCTACTTGAAATCGAATGACTTAAGATCGAATAATACTTGCTCGAAAACGTTAACTCGATAGTACTTCAAATCGATAAATTATGAGCGCGACAGTTCACTACCTCGATGCATCAAAATCTCGAATAACTATAAGTAAGCTCGAATGATCGGCGGCGCGAAGCCCATTATCTTGAAACATCATTTCTCGAATGACCACCTAATCGATTTACAGAATACATTTAGGGATTTTTATTTGAGTACAATTTATTGAAACAATATATGCGTAGAAATATAAATCACCTATAAAAATTATGGTAATAAAATAACGCAATAAATACAAATACCCAGTTATTTTATCAAATAGGTAGAAAGTAAACCTATCTATGTACGACGAAGTATTTAATAAAAAATCTTATGACACTTATGCCATATTTCGTACATATATAAGTTTGCAACAGGAAAATTGCTCAAAAGGCTGGCAGCATTGATACGTTGTACGGCACTGCTGATTCTTTGGCCCTTGAATAAGCCAGTCCTCTGGCCATGAAGGATCGACCAACCGCTTGGCGATGTCTCGAAAAAGCAAGTGGGCATTCAGACCCCATGGCCCTAGTGTTTTCAACTCCAAACGGGTCAAACAAAGTCCCTAATACGATTGGAGTATTTGCGCCGTTTGAGGTTTTCCGCACTTGCAGCACCAGCACAGCCCGCCGAGCTAAGAAGTTGGTCTGGCGCAAGGGTTGACACATGTTGCATCCCACACCACATGACAGGCCTACTTAACTTTCAAGGCATTATGGTCATTCCTTCTGGTCTCCTCCCATCGTCGAGTGCCAAGCTATTGGGTTCTAAAACAGCTGGCAGTCATAAGAGCACGACAAAATATGATGTCATTGATGCTGGCGTGCCGTGCCATCCGGCCTGCACTCTTACTTCAGAATAGGCCATGGTGTCCGAGGTAGTTGACAGCTTCACCGCATTGCCAGCGATGAGGAGTCACGCAAGGAGCGCCCAGACGCAGACAATATATAATAGAATACCTACCTTATTCGTACTAATATTTCGCAAATAGTTGATACTCGTACCTAAATAATAACATAACATAACATCACGCCTGTATTCCCCGTAGGGTTAGGCAGAAGTGTGCCTGTAGTACACCCACATTTCGCCAGTTATGTTTTTAAGTCCCATGTAATAGGGAGCGAGCCTATTGACATCAACCGAGAGATTCCAGATGGAAAACTCAATAACACTTTGCCCGACCCGGGAATCGAACCCGAACACTAGACCAACGAGGTAGTCATTAAATGCTACTAGGTATACTTGCTCGGTTATACTAAGAAACACAACACGCACCAATACTTTCCTGCATTGCCAAATTGTTGTTTATAATTAAATTCGTTATTTTCACTAAACAGTCGACTTGATTGAAAACCAAATTAAATCTCAGCAAAAAAGTGAAGGTGAAGGTGAAGTGAATAACACCTTGTAATGTACTGACAGTTAACAGGTGAGGTTTCATTGTTACCAGTCGTTACCAATTATAGGGAACAACTTGTAATGTACTGACAGTTAACAGGTGAGGTTTCATTGTTACCAGTCGTTACCAATTATAGGGAACAACTTGTAATGTACTGACAGTTAACAGGTGAGGTTTCATTGTTACCAGTCGTTACCAATTATAGGGAACAACTTGTAATGTACTGACAGTTAACAGGTGAGGTTTCATTGTTATCAGTCGTTACCAATTATAGGGAACAACTTGTAATGTACTGACAGTTAACAGGTGAGGTTTCATTGTTACCAGTCGTTACCAATTATAGGGAACAACTTGTAATGTACTGACAGTTAACAGGTGAGGTTTCATTGTTACCAGTCGTTACCAATTATAGGGAACAACTATTTGGAAAAGTGTGTAGAGGTATGAGGAACAGGGTGTAAAGGTCACTCATCCACTCACAAGGGAGAATCCTCCGAACAGACGGGTGTTGTTTCTGCTGGACAACTGCTCGATTGATGTCGGGAAGTTAAATACGAGTATGCTGATCGCGCGCTGAACTCTGCTTGAGCTAATCAGATTTTTAAATTTGCGTACATTTTTAATACTAACAAACAACTAGAATATTCATAAGAAATGTTTTCTAAGTATACCGGAACAGTAAATAATACAGCAATAAAAAGTCTTTGGGAACTTGAAAAACTATTTGGAGCTATTTAAACTTTCAGATCATGAACATACCTGTAGTAATAATAATTGTAATATGACGCAAGCTTATGGAGATAGTGAAAAGTGTCGGTTAAAACCTGCTACTATTATTTATTCCTTCAATAAAATGTACACAGACCAACTTTATTTATTTATTTAAACTTTTCACACTTAAATAAGTATAAAGGCGGACTTAATGCCTTAGGCATTCTCTACCAGTCAACCAAGGGTGGGTGGGTAGGTGTTGGTAAGTTTCATCTAAAGTTTTATTTAATTATAGCACAGTTACTAACGACACTGACCTTTTTCACGAATAATGGCTCAAATAGTCCCTAAAAAGTACTTTGATGCAGGAAACCAGCTGTTTAAGGATTTTTCATCAAAATGTATGTGAAATAAGTAATAAAAATACTGAGTTCGAATTATACATTGCAACAGTGCTAGCTGTGTATAACATAACATTTCCTAAATGTACAATCTGCTCATGTATTTAAATTTTCGAAACGAACAAAAAACGGGGAGGTAGTCTTATATTAGCACATATGGATAAAGAAAGTGAAAAGATTGATTTTGTAAAAAAAATATAATTAAAGATCAGATAGTTTTGTAAATATGTGGGGTTAAAGATCTTGAAACCGGGTTATACCTTTGTTGTTGCTACAGAATTCCTTGTGATAAAAAAATTGAAAGTTTTATAATCTAACTTAGAAAAATTGTTAGAACATTTTATTAACAAGAAGTGCATTTAATATTGACGTACTCGTACTTGTTGGCAGTAAGAAACATGCTGAATCATATAGACATGTAATAATTTTCGATACCTAATAAATACTCCTACTTTTATACGGAACAACGCATGTTCGTGTTTAGACAACATAATTACAAATCTCGCTGATGATGACATAAATCAGTGTTTTGTTGATCCCAATGGCTTGGCAGATGGAATCAAAATGTAATAATAAAAAAAAGAATATTTAATGATAAAAATAGTATTGCTTTCAAGAAAAGTATTAGTAATAAAAATTTTACTAATATGGGAATAAATAGTTTTATAAGCTGTCTTGGTAAAGCATTCCAAGATTGTTACCAAAAGAAGCCAATTAGAATAAAGCCATATAAAAACACATCAATACAGTGGATTACTAAAGGGGTTAAAGTTTCAAGTAAAATGAAGAGAGTACTATGCTCAGGTACAGTAAATAATGCCAGCCTAAAAAAATATAAAAAACATTGATTGCATAATGCTTTGGGGTAACAGCTATAGTTATAACTGTCAGAAAGCGTTTATTTTACAGAAACGTGCCATAAGGACCATAGTAAGGATCTCACAAAGAGATTCATGTAGAGAGCACTTTAAACAATTAGACATTTAACAGTGCCAAGTTTATATACACTCCTTTGCAAAAAAAAACGAGCACCTTACAGTCGTTGACTTTTCCATGGATAATATTAATATTTTTGGTATGCCATTAGCATAAATGACTAGTAATTTCTTAGTAGCAATGAGAATATAGTTTTTAACACTTGAATCCTGGAATCTGTGTTTTAGTCAATGTGAACAGAGAGCCGAGTTAAAATGGGTATTTATATCGGTATAACGAAATGAAGACTACGAGTATTTTTATTGTATTTTAATAAAAAAAGACATTAAAAATAAACATTTGAAACCAGTATGACCCCCAATTGCACCGATTACGGCATTTAATCGTCTTGGCATGCTTTACACCAGGCTTTTGATTGTATCACACACAAGAGTAACGTAAGATGAGAGTAAGAACAAGAAGAAAATAATTTTAACACAAAACGGCACCAAATTTAAACATAGCTAAGCATTGTTCCAGATACCAAGCAGTGGAGTTATTTAATAGGGTATCGACTGATTTAAAATTATAAATATATAGCTCTCACTCATTTAAAACTAAATTAAAAGCCTTCTTGTTAGGAAAATGTTTAAACTTGGTATCAGAATTTACGTCAAATGATACATAAAATAATAGCAGTGAACAAGCTTAAATTAAATTATCTTTTGACTTGAACACTATGCCTAGGACCTTGATAAAGTTGTACCCTTAATATTTAGACATTGAATTTGAAATTATACGTGCTATTAATTTGACATTGTATTTATTTGTCGACATATTTGAAATTAATTGACTCTTGAACTAAACATTTCACTTTAAATATTAATTAGGCTATTAAATGTATTGTTTCTGTGATATTTTTATTTAATAGTAATGTTTAACACAATGTTATTTGTTAATGAATAAATAAATGAAATGAAATGAGCGATGCAAGATTTTGCGTGACGTCAGTGTGATGCGTACCTAGTTCGTATGTGGCGATGTAGATGCCGCCACAGGTGAACAATTTTGTATGCCCTTCCGTCCGACCGTTTACCTATTACAGTTGACGGTAAGTATTGAGTTTTCCAACGATATAAATTTTGGTAACGTTAAATTGGGTTCTTATTATATTTTAGTAAACGTTCGTAGTTCATCTGTAGTAATTAATTTTGACAGTTTTTCTCGAAAATTTCTATGTAAAAGGACAAAAGGAACATGTTCAGTAACAACTAACTTAGCGCACAACGTACCGTCAGACTTCCATCTAATTAAATTCAAAATGAATCACACTTATAATCAGTCTAAGTAATGTTGATGTAAATGTAAATAACAGGTTTCTTCAATCGGGAATTTCAAATGGAAATGAAAAGCCTCCGTGTATTGAAACATGGTTTACAAATGATGTCATGATCAGTCAGAAGTTGGCCGGCTCTGTTGGACGTAAGCCTACGTATCTTACAGATTATAAAGAGGTAACGAACGACTCGGCTTACGTACTAGCAGTACTCACAGCTCGTCTGCCTGCTAGCTAGAATTGTTTATATACTAACCGTACTCACAGCTCGGCTGCCAGCTAGAATTATTTGGGATGAACAAAGTAGGTATACTCTAAACCAGCTAATCAGGAAAAATAAAATCGTGCTATGGACTGTTACCTTCGCGCTTCATTAGCAAATGGCAATTTAGTTTATTTATTTTTTATGAATAAAGGATACCTTCCTCTACACACTTATAAACTCATGTTAAACTAGCAACCCCCCTCAAAAATTATGAAAATAGTCATTCGGTAAGGAAACAGTGTAAACCATTATAAAAAAAACAGAGGAAAATATAGGGACATTGAATGTTTCAAATACTATACGAGTACATAGATAGGTACTTGGTAAACATCAACTTCCATTTGAATGGAAGTTGATTTTTACCTGTAAAAGTTTAATTGATTTACAAAACGATTAGAAGCCAGAATTTCTGTAAAGGACATCAACATCAAAAGTCTCTAAAATGTTGTTAAAATGTGCCAAACAATTAACTTGTCGGATCTTTTGTAGTCAGAATTTAATTTTAATAAAGTTCATAAAGAAATATTTTAATATTTGTGTTTGTAACTTAGAGATGCCGCCTATAAGGAACTATAAGGAAACCTTAAAGTTTCGCCGTGTCCGTCTGTCTGTCTGTCCGTCTGACTGTCCGCAGCTTAGCTCAGAGACGGTTAGTACTAGAAAGCTGTAATTTGGCATGGGTATACATATTAATCACGCCGACAAAGTGGTAAAATATTTTTTTTAATTATGTAAATACTAGCTGCGCCCCGCGGTTTCACCTGCATAAGTCTCCATCGCATAAGAATATTGGGATAAAAGTATCCTATGGGCTAATTCAGGTCATGATCTACCCATGTGCCAAATTTCATCCAAATCCATTCAGCCGTTATACCGTGAAACCACGAAAGCGTAACAAATAAACAAACTTAATTTCGCATTTATAATATAAGTTAGGATTATCTTGGAAACTGAATTAAAAAAATATTAGGAATAGTAGAGTTTAATGAGTTCAAAAACTTGATAAATTAAGTATATTTTATTAATATTTTACTGTCTAAATTTGTTAGATGCGAATTGTAGCAAAAATGGTACAGTCATCATGAAAGTGTTACCAATAAAACCCATAGCGTACAGGACATGACCACTTTCGCGGAACCATCACCGCAGGTCGAACGGAACAACAAAACCAGGGTAATGACGTCTCCTCACCTTTGATGATTGTTAAAGTACCATAACTGGTATCAAAACACCATTGTTCTCACGTTCTGGCAGGTCAAGGTGCCAATACACACTGGAACAGTTGTAAGTGAATTTCAATGCTTCTTGGGAGGAGCTGAAATCCTTTTGGCTAGAAGACATGCTACCTATTTTCCATATCCAGCACTCTAGAGACACATGGGTGGACTTTATTTTAGTTTGACATTGATAGCTTGTAACTGGTATAATAACTAGCCAAACCGCCATGTTTTTCTTTAGGACAGGGATAGCGTTCACTCACGCCATGCGAGTAAAATAGCGTCATTGTCCTTAGAGATACACGCAGGTATCATTAATTAGTTCCACGGTCCCAAGTACCATCAATAATTAGTACCTAAACATGCTTCGTGCGTGTGCGCTGGTCAGAAACATGAAACGCGATCTGTTCGCATGAATTTTACCGTGCTTTCGTCAATGCGACGGTGTACGTTCCCGTGCAAGTAATCATTTATGTTCCCACAACTCAAAGTCATTGTCAGGAACGGAGGTGTTTACTAACACCTGACTTACGCACTGACACCGCTGTGGTCAACTCGTTACTCATGCAAGGATCGCATTCCTACATTTGTATAAATGTAATTCTTAGAAATTAGTGACCACAACTGCATATTGAATTACATTTACTTACGGCAGCTTGCTTTGTTAATATAAAATGATGGTTTTAATGACTTTGTGAATAATTTATAATTACATAATTAAACGAACTTACCTGAAGTGAAGTTCTATTGTAATTATACGAAGGGCTTAGTCCGAGATATCTTCTATATTCACTGTGTAGTTTCACAATCCTCGCATTGTATGTGCCGCGAATATTTAGAGGAAGCGAAAAGCTTCGTGTCCAAAAACGGAAATAAGGCAGTCTGTTGGCTACACTACATCTGTAACTCATTCTTTTCAGAGCATTAGTATAGGATTATGATTTCCAACCTGACTCTAGGGACATTATAATCTATGATTATGAAATGGGCGGGTGGGAGATTGATATCTCGGACTAAGCCCTTCGTATAATTACAATAGAACTTCACTTCAGGTAAGTTCGTTTAATTATGTAATTATACTTAAGCTTAGTCCGAGATATCTTCTATATTCACTGTGTAGATGTTTAGAGAATTGTTGGAAATCATAAATAATATGGTATAGTATACAATCAAACACAGGATTTAAGAATAATAATCAATTTAATGTGATTTTTATCACATCAATTTAACAATAGGTACCTTATTTCAAGGTAGAGGTACTTAAGTACTTACTAATTAAAACTTAAACCTTAATGTTACAAATGGCTTTTGTAAAGGTATAGCTATCATTTTCTGTATTTAAGGGTCTATTGTAGTGATTGGCAAAAACACTAGATCCTGTAGACCAACCAGCAGATTTAAATATACAATCTAATGTTACGCCCTCTCTACACGCCAGAGACGTGGAGGCATGACGCGTGGAGTGAGGGGTAAACTTCTTTACATCAACACCACACTCGGCCATAACTTGCCTTATCAAGCGACTAATTGTTTGATTACTGGCACAGTTATATGGCTTTTTATAACAAATAAGTAGCTTATCCGAGTTAATTGTGTCTACTTTTCTGAGTGCCCTAGTCTGGTCTATATAATGTCTAAGTGTCGATACGGGGCAAATTTCCAGATTCGTATCCAAGGAAGGGAGCTTTATTACGACTTGGTCCTTACACGGAGTCGTTGTTTTTAAAAGGTCGGTAATCATTATTTTGACACCGTTGTCCGTGAACTCTATGTTGCTCAATCGGATAACTGACAATGTTTGAATACGTTGAGCAGTTGTGAGAGCTAACAAAATTGCCAATTTCTTGGTTAGTTTTTCTAAGTTAAGGCTACTGTTTGGTGACCAATTCTGAATATAATTCAGGACAACAGATGGATCCCATGTGTCGTTATACTTAGGTCTAGAGGGTTTTAATTTGAAAACTCCCTTAAAAAATCTCTTAATTTGTATATCTGTTCCTAATGTTGTATCTATGATTAGAGACAGCGCTGAACGGCATGTATTAAGAGTAGCGTACGAAGCGCCTTGTGATAACATTTCTGTGAGAAATTTTAAAACTTTAGGTATTGACAATTCATATATATTTTTTCCGTTACAAAATAACCACCATTTTTTAAGTGCTGTTGTATATTGTTTAATAGTGTTTTGTGATAAGGAAGCTACCATGACTTCTAGTGTTTCATCAGGAGTTAGTTTTTTCCGGAATGCTTCCCTGATAAGATGCAGGCTCCCAGGGAAAGACTGTTGTACAGGGGGTGTAGTGTTCTGAAAGGTGATATTAACAAATCTTTTGATGGTTTGAACTGTAACACTTCTGAAGTTGCCAATTCGGCTATAAAGGGATACCAAGGTTGTGAGGTCCATAGAGGAAAAACTATGATACCTGTTGCCTTATCACAAATAATCTTTTGTATACATTTAGGAATTAACGAAAATGGGGGAAAAGCATAAAATAAGTTGAATGTTGACCAGTCTACAGTAAAAGCATCAATATTCTCTGCATATGGATCTCTGTGCCACGATATATATCTTTGACATTTTTTATTTGCTCTGGTTGCAAACAAATCCATATCGGGTTCTCCAAATGACTTGGTAATATTTAGAAAAGTTTTGCTGCACAATTCCCATTCTGAATCTATATTTTTTATCCTGGATTCTTGGTCAGCTTCTTTATTTTCTTTTGATTTAATATAAGAGGCGAACAACCATATTTTACGGATCTCACACCACTGCCATATGCTCCTAGCTAGAGAATTAAGTTTTGGAAATTGTATACCCCCCATTCTATTTATGTATGCAATTGCAGTGGTATTATCTATTCTCAACAATATCTGACAAGAGTGTAAATCTTTGGCGAAACATTGCAAACCTAGAAAAGCAGCTAAAAGTTCCAGGAAGTTAATATGGTTTTCCTTATCTTTTAAAGTCCAAAATCCGTTTGCAACTTTACCATTACAGTATGCTCCCCAGCCTGTCCTTGATGCATCTGAATTTATTTCTAAAGAAAAATTGTACTGCCGTATTCGATTTTTTGATATTTTAATTTGATTATACCACCATTTTAAATCATTTTTACAATTATTATTGATCTTCATAATTGCATCAAAGTCATTGTTTGATACACTCAAAGCCTGATATTTTTGCTGTTCAAATGTTTTAGTGTACAAAAAACCATAAGCAACAGCTGGGCAACATGCTACAAGGGTGCCAATAAGTTTTGCAAATTCTCGTATTGGACATTGATCCATTTTTGTATATTTCTTAATCAATAAAGAAATTGCTTTTCTTTTCTTAGAAGTCACTGACAGTGACATTTCTTGTGTATTTACTATGAAACCTAAAAATTCTGCAATTTTGGTTGGAACAGTGATACTCTTTTCCTTATTTATAATAAAGCCTAAGCATTCCAGTAAACTTAAGGTCATCTGACAGTTTTCTAGACACTTCTGGTAAGAATTACCAATACATATAATGTCATCGAGATACACAACCGATTTATAACCTTTTCTTCGAAGAAAATTTATTACTGGCTTCAGTAACTTAGTGAATGTGAAAGGAGCAGTACTTAGACCAAATGGCAAGCATTTGAACTCATACATTATATTCTGAAACCAAAACCTTAGATATTTTTTATCTTCACCCATTGGGACCAAGAAATATGATTCTTTTAGGTCAATGGTACACATAAAATTATTTTTTGAAATCAATTTACAAAGTGTTCTCATATCTTCAATTTTAAAATGTTCTGGAGAAATAAATCTATTCAAACATTTTAGATTTAAAATAAATCTAACTTCCCCATTTGATTTAGGTACAGTGAAAATCTTTGAAAAGTATTGTCCTTTAACTGCTATGCATTTTGTAAGTACTCCAAGTTGTAAAAGTCTATTTATTTCTTTCAATATTATCAAATTGTCTAAAACAGAAAAATTTGAATTTTTTGGAACATATTCTTGCTGAGGAGCCTCTACAAAGGGGATCTTATAACCTTTGAGCCAGGATAAGACAACTTTGTCTTGTGTTATTTTTAACCAGCAAGAATAAAAGGACTTAAGTCTACCAGCAAAAGTATTTACCTCTAAGATTGTCGAACAGGCGCCTTGGCTGGAGGACGTTGTGGGGGTCTCGGCTTGTAGCGCTGTGTCTGTTGGTAATATCTGCCCCCCCCTCCCTGTTTGAACTGAGTCGTACTCGTACGAGGAGGGCCTCTGAAGTTTCCCTGTTTCTTGGGATAATTTTGAGACTGAGTTGGTCGATAAGATGAGGTATTTTTTCGATTAGGGTTGTTTTGTTTTAAGATGGTGCCAGCTGATTTTTTAATCGCTGTGGCAGATTTGACATTGTCATTAAATTTTTCTCCAAAAAGGAATTCGTCACGTTCTTGGTGTTCAACTGTTTTTCCTATATTTTTATCAAGATTTGGAATTACTAGCTTCTTTCTGGTGACTGTGTCTTGATGATGGAGGTCTGTCAATAACCGTATAACATCACTGATTGTTGAAATTTGATTTATTTTTTCAACATCCCCTTTAATCAGTTTGTCTGTAGCAGACAACAAAGCCGCTATTGCAACACCAATCTGTTGTTGGCGTTCTTCAACTCGCTTGTCTCGGGCCTTCATAGCATCATTTAATAGCCCTTCCAGCTCCTTGTTAAGCTTTGGTGCGTCTAGAAGCTTGATGTTAGTAGGTATCAAGTATTTCTTTACAAGTTCATCTTTGATATCTTGTTTAAGGCCTTGAGTAATAATACCTTCAACCCTTTTTACCAGTTCCACATGAATTTCTGGCCCATATTGCCTTTCTGTGGATGAAGTCTGGCCTAGAGCCCTTATTATGGAATCATCCAACACTTCATTCAAAGGGTCTAAATCTTTTGTGTTGTCTACACATTCAGCACCTAGAAAAAGGCCAAACCATGTTTGATTTTGTTACACAGCTACCAGCTGTATGTACTAAGGTACTACGAGTATACATAAAGCCAACAGCTACCAGCTGTATGTACTAACTTAGTACGGGTATACATAAGGCCACCAGCTACCAGCTGTATGTACTAAGGTACTACGAGTATACATAATGCCACCCCGTGACGGTTTAGTAAAGAAAACTATCCTTTACCGAAATGAAATAGTGTGGATAATTATATTGGCACATCGTAAGTGCTGTTGTTAGCGTTTTTTAAACGTAGCAAGGGTCTCAGATTGCCGGCGGCAGTGAGTCATGCATGAACAACGGTCTATTGTACACGGCGGGACATCCCCGTGGTGATCTCACTCCACCGGAGTGCCTGTAATGACACGTACCACGTATCATAGAAAACAGAAACGATCACTGGATAAGTTATTTCTCGTAGAAAAAACTTGCCTGTAAGGTCTGTGACGGGTATTTCATTATCACCGGCATCACTTTCTGCCTCGCACGACGATACCGGTGTTGCAGATGAAAACCCCGGTGATGGTGAACGATTTGCACACAACTTGTTCTTATTTTTCTTTAATTTCTTTTTCAACTTCTTAATCTTCCTTTGGTACCTTTCTTCTTTACACTCACACTTCCTTTTTGGCATTTTTAGAGTTAACAAACTTCACTGAACAGAATTATTTATAAATTCTGACTAGCACACACGGCGCGAAAACAATGAATGACTTTGTGAATAATTTATAATTAGTATATTGGTCCAAACAATCCCACTGTAAAATTATTTATTTCCATCGCATACTCGTAGCTTACTAGACTCATGTCATACTGAATGTACTCTGTCTAACATTAGAAATAATTAGCAAACCAAAGTTTATTGACCGACAATGAATCTAAAAGGGCGGCCATAAATACCGCAGAGCTGTATTGCTGCACACGATAATTTAATTGTCTTACGTTTCGTAATTCCAGATTACATGCGGATGTTTCGGTGCAACCGCTGCGACCGGCGCCAATTAATGCTAACCATGTTACTAGACACCACAGAGCGAGGCAACTAGGAGATTGGTCACCACAACTGTACTAGAAGTACCTATACATATATGTTACTAAGCGACTACAATTTGAAAGAACGAATGACTTTACCTACTAGTGAGAATAGGAAATCATAATACTATAAAACTGGGTGTCCGTGAGGCTGGTTTTCCTCTGAATCTGAAGGAAGAAAACTGGATAATGCTCTGTGGCTGTCCTGGAAAAACAGGTATACCGTGTAGTAAGGTACATTTTTGTAGAAAGGAGAAGTCTCATCTCCCATAGAAAATTACCCCTCGTCTGACAGCAGAGAGAAGTATCTAAAAAAATCGCTAAAATGAATTTTTATAAAATACATACTTCCGATTTTAGTCCTTACTGGCTAAAATACAAAAAAAAAATGCTCGGTTTTAATCATACATACATAACATCACGCCCGTATTCCCCGAAGGGTCAGACAGAGGGAAACCTTTAGCACACCCACATTTCGCCAGTTATGTTTAAGTCCCATGAAATACGCGAGCCATCAACCGGGCACAAATCCAAACTCCGGGCTGCTACTGAGAAATTCCCGATGGAAAAACCCAAGAACACTGTGCCCAACTTGGGAATCGAACCCAGGACCTCTTGCTCAGAAGTAACGCTTGCATCCACTAGACCAACGAGGCAGTCGTTTTTAAACTAAAATCTCCAGATTTTACTAAATTATATAGTACCCCTGAATTAATATACTCAGAGCATTTTTTTTCGTATGTTAGCCAGTAAAGATTAATCCGTGGGCAGCGGCAGGTTAAATAGCGCTTCCTGAACAATTACATTAGAACTGATGAGGATACAGTTAATCTGGTGCGGTCATTGATCCAATCCGTGCAATGAGGTCTTATTAAGTTAATGAGCGGAATCTGCTGCTTTCCGGCTTGTGAGGCACGCTTGGATTGTGCTGGATGTTACGAATAACACTAGACACACGACACTAGACACTAGTTGTTGTTGTTGATTGTCTGTTGTTTGCTAACAAACAGAGGGCCGTAAATTCATATCAAGCTATTTTTTTTTGACTTTAGTAGGTGTGCCAATCACTGTGCACCAACATGAGAGCAATAAAATCGTGGTGCAGAAAATTATTACCAACTCAGGAGTTCTTACTTTTTCAAGAACCTTTTGCATTTTATCATTCTCAAAAACTTTTACTATAAAATGTTTGCTACTATATCGCTGTTACACCTAAAAATAGAACTTCTTATGAATGTCGTAAAAAGGAAGCTAAGGAAAAAGTTAAAACGAAACATTTAAAATGACTTTTTTCATTTCAAAAATATATTAATTTCAACTGAAAATCTTTCCTCATCTCTGGTGAATACTCTGGAACGTTCGGTCAACATTATAAACCGCGGGATATGTTCTACAAATCTGTGAAAACACACGCCGACCCTCGCAGGTCAAACATTGCCATGAAAATATTAATATTTGGAGCTTTTTCTCAGAAAATATGATTGGTTTCATGTTATATACTAGAACGTTGAGGAGTCAGTATATTGTGCCCAAAGTTGTGTAAAATATCGGAAGTGTAATGAATAATACAGTACAGGTTTATGTCATACTCCATGGGTAACAACATTTCATTAAAGAGATAAAGATAAAGATAAAGAGATATTTATTTGTAAACATGTGTAACATTATACATATAAATGCAAATGTGGATGTCAAAGTGAAAGATTAGAGTTCAACATGTTTTGCCACCATTGGCGTACAAAATTAATTATAGCCACTTAAACTATAACACTATTTAGAAAGAGAAACAAAAATAAAAATAAATTGTAATAACAAAATTAAAAACACAAATAGATTAGAAACTGTCATTTAAAAAATATTTAACATGATAGTAACATTTTTCAGTCAGTAACTTCTTAAGTTCTCTTTTGAATAAGTTTGGCTGGTTTATATTTTTAATAACCTCTGGAATCTTATTGTATATTAATGGTGCCATACAAAACACGCTTTTATGAAGGAGTGCTGTTTTCGCAGAGTGAGGCTGTAAGAAGTTCTTATATTTAGTTCGTCTATTTCTAGTGATATTGTCTGACAAAAGAGGAAACCAGTGAGGATTGCTTCTAACAAATAAAGCTATTTCCAAGATGTATAGTGACGGAAGTGTCAGTAAATGGTATTTTATAAACAGTGGTTGACAGCTGTCGGTATTTTTGATCTTAAACATAGCCCGAATACAACGCTTTTGCATTTTAAACACTACGTCGGTGTTTGTCGAATTACCCCAAAATATTAGACCGTATCTAAGCACCGATTCAATAAGTCCATAATACGCCATGAATAATGCGTTTCTATTCACTGTTGGTGCCAGTTTGTACATCGCAAAAGATAAACTACTTATTTTTGTACAAAGGTCTTCTGTGTGACATTTCCAATTGATTCTACTGTCAATTTTTAAACCGAGGAATTTGGCTGTTTCTACTTGATTTATTATATTATTATCATATATTAATTTAAATTTAATTGCATTTTGAGGTCTTTGACTGTAGTTTATTACATTTGTTTTATTTATATTTATTTTTAGATTATTATTGATTAGCCATGTTATTATAGATGTTAGTGCTTTATTTATGTCATTTTCAAATAGATTTTTATTATTACATGTAATATTTACTGTGCTGTCGTCTGCAAATAGTGTCATGGGTTGCACAGTTGCATTAGGGAGGTCGTTGATGTAGGTAATAAATAGCGTAGGTGCCACTACGCCGCCCTGGGGAACACCATATCTAACATATCTTATTTTGGATTGGTATTGTTCTTCTTTTTTTGTTTTTATGTTAAATTTTGTAATTTGTGTGATTTGTTTTCGATCAGTTAAGTAAGATCTAAATAGTTCTAAAACGTTTCCTCTACCGTATGCCTCCAATTTACTAGCCAATATTTTGTGATCCACATAATCGAAGGCTTGTGTCATATCGCAGAAGATGGAGCACACAGGGGTAGTTTTATCAACCGCAGACATTATATTTTTTTTAAACTCAAAAATAGCCATATTTATATTTTTATGTTTTCGAAAGCCTTTTTGTTCACTGCACAAGATATTGTTATTTTCTAAGTAATTATTTAATTCTATATTGTAATAAGTTTCAAAGATTTTAGAAAATATAGAAAGGAGAGCAATGGGTCGATAATTTTCAACTAATTCAGGACAGGTTTTACGATAGCATAATCGTAACTTTGTTACAACAGTGTCTATCGCAACAAAACTCCAGAATTTTAGTTTGTCAATAATTAGTCACGTAACGGGGCTTTCAATTTCCATAAAATGATAACAATAAATCAACCAGTACCCCTTCCTGCTTATCATTTCAAGCACGTTTAGGGTCGCTTATGGAGAAGGGTCGATTGCAAACAGATTTCTTAAATTAGTACCATTAATACCGACTGTGACTGGCTACTCGATATCGTTATCTGATTCGACAACATCACTGTGGTCTTTATACTCAATATGGCGTCACCAAACAAGGTTTAATAGGCAGTAAACATAAGAGTCAGTTCCTCTTTACACATAAGGGATAAGAATGTTATCAAGATCACGTTAAAGATACTACAAGAAAAGAAAACGTAAAAAAACTATTCAACGATGACTAGAACCAGTCTTCTATTTGCGTCGACAAAACGCGCGAATGAAAAGTCCGCCACAGCTCTGCGGTGATACAAGCCACATACAAGCAAACAACTCTTTGTCCGTCGAATTTGACTACAGCTATCGGATAAAAGCCTCCGCTGGTAATGTACGTCAAACGTAAAATTTTATTAAACTCTCGTGATGTTTTTTGTTCTGAAATAAAGTTTGTGTGTTGATGCACTGAAATAAATGGGTTTTAAAACCACGCTACGCTGCTTTTTTTTTTTTTTAGGATGTCGTCTTTATTATTCTCCTGCCCTTATCCCAATTTATTAGTGGTCGGCGCAACATGACCTTTTCACCCACACTTCTCTATTAGTCGTCATCTCGGTAGTCACCCCTTTTCTAGCCATATCATCTTTCACACAGTCCATCCATCGTTTCTTTGGTCTCCCCCTACTCGTAAAGCACCACATGTAAATTACAGAAATCAGACGCCCATTTCGCAGTGTAGGTGTGTACTGAAACGAAATGAATCAAATAAGAAAAACACATTGTAAGGATTCCAAGAACAACCAATACAACATCTGTCTCTCATAAAAATCTCTTGAGAAACATTCAGATAACGTATTTGATTCAGCTCTGTTTACGTTATTGGCTAAGCAAAAAATAAACGACTTTACTATTCTTGATTGGATTGAAGTGGTTTCTACTGAAGCCAGATGATCGCTCTCATGGTGTACTGGTTTCATGCGATCAATGGTGTTCATACTGGGTCATGGGCAGCCTCTTCTATGAACAGATTGCATGGCGTATGTGCTCGCGGTAGGTCAACAAGCTTTCAATATTCGATAGTATTCGTAAACTATGATTTGATGGAGTACGAGCGGTATTTTTCATTTCGTAAGAGGAAAACTGTGTTATTTTTGACCGTGCTTTACAATCTAGCTGAAGTATTTTTTTTTGCTTTTGTAAAACCACGTTTTTTCACAGTTTTTCTGCATTTAGGTGATGCAGAGATAGTTTTTTTTGGAACGAAGTTCATTAACGCGGCTTGCGAACTGGCAGAAATTGCCACGCTAAAAAGCGTTAATACTTGCGACTGTCTTCTTCTAATTCAAAGAGAAAGAAAAAGAGAGATAGAGAGAACGCCCGCAGAAAAATATAAAAGAAAAGAATAAAGTGATTAGTGTCGTGGGATAATATTGTACACATCGGCCCGAGTACACTGGCATCGGGAGAGAGAGAAAAAGTATGAATTTGGTCAAAATAAAAATCCAAGATGGCGGTGAAATTCATCATTGGTGTCGTTTTGCATAGTTTTAGGAGGGTACTAAAGCCACATTAAAATTTAAATTCATGATGGCGGCCGAGAAAATTTTATTTATTTACATAACAATTGCTTGCTGCACTTATATGTAGTAAACACCAAAGCGCGCAGCAAGCCAACAACAACATTTAAGTAAAAAACTTCATGCAAACATTTAACATAAATTTACTGCTATACACAAATATGTCAACATCGGGCTCCTGAGCAATCAGGGCGTTCAGCAGATTGATCGTCTGGGTTGTGGGGGCATATCGAGCAGTACGGGTACGCACAGGCGGAGCCGCGAACAGGCACCGCGAGGCACAGGCGCACGACCGCCGCAGCCGGTCCGGAGCAAACAATGAACAGCAAGGTAGAGTAGTCGCGTCATCGATCTTATTATTGAGCAATAAGTAGTAGTACATCAAAAGTGCACACTTGCGTCTCAGTTCCAACGTGTTGATACCTACCATTCCCGCAACAAACAGAGACGGATACAAATAGGGATAATACCCATATATTATATGTTATATGTTCTCTAGGATACCGTGGCTGGTTCCGTAGCTCCTGAACACTCAAGGATACCGTGGCTGGTTCCATAGCTGTACACTCCATGATACCGTGGCTGGTTCCGCAGCTAAACACTCCAGTATGCTGTGGCTGATAAAGAAGAGAGAAGAGATAAATAGACGTGCATCAAATTTTGACAACGTAAATAACGCCCTACTGCAGGTCCAAAATTGGTTCACTGCTAATAATTTAGTATTAAATGGAAAAAAAACTAAATGCATAAGATTTGCTTTACCGAATGTTAAAAGTAGTAATTGTGATATAGTATTGAATAAGGAGAAACTAGAATTCGTAGATAAGACTGTGTTCCTAGGGATTACGCTCGACTCCAGGCTACAATGGGGTCCTCATTTAACATCTCTTGCAGGACGGCTAAGTTCAGCAGCATAATATGCTGTAAGAAAAATCCGTCAATTTACTGATGTAGATACCGCGAGGCTAGTCTATTTCAGTTACTTTCATAGTATCGTGTAAGTCGCTGCAGACATCGACTCTATTTTTATTCTGCAGAAAAGAGCCATCTGAGCAATATATGGCCTCCGCAGGTGCGATTCTCTTAGGGAACTGTTTAAAAATATTAGCATCATGACGGTACCTTGTCAATATATCTATGAAAACATCATGTACGTAAGGAAGAATCTTAATCTTTTCAGTAAAAGAGGTGAAAGACACAATTATAGTACTAGAAATAGGGACCAATTAGTTCAACCTGGTTTCAGACTGGCTAAAGTAGACTCATCCTTCATGGGGTACTGTTTAAAATGTTACAATAAAATACCTCCCCACATACTCGAACTAAATGAAACTAAATTTAAATCTTGAATAAAATGCACACTATGCTGCCAAGCATATTATAAGTTGGGGGATTACGAGTACATTGCTGACAAAAATGCTTGGCGCAACGACCAGAACTAAGAGAGATGTGCGGAATATTTAGAGCCATTGGCTGAGAATCTTATTACCTACATAATTAATACTCATGCAATTTAATAAATCATTATGATTAAAGGTAAACGTAAGCACTTACCTAGGACTTGTAGCCAGAACTTGATGCCTTACTTAAGTGAAGGCTGAGTGAGATGGGTCATCATTATGTATGCCTCTTTTTTATAACGCTCATGTGAAGTAGTAACACTGAAATAATGTTAGTGCTGGAGGCACGTGGAGCATTAAACTGATCGTTTAACAGCACTATAGGGTGTTGTAGTCTGGTTTCACTACCCGGTATTTTGATGAAGTACCTACTACCTATTGTGTAATACACAATAGTAACTGCGAAGAACACTGAAAAAGAAAAGCAGCACTAAATGTTAACTGAGTTATAAACCAACAGGTTGGAAACATTACGTTCCTTTTGGGATTCGCCGCAGTCGTGTCAAAAAGCTATCACAGCTTCATGCAGAGGACGTTTGAAAATGTTACTAAGAGGAGTTGATGAAAGACTAAACAATAATTATGTTTACTCTAAAAAGTACAGTGAGTTTTACAAATTCCTAATCATTACGGGATGTCTGATGTAGCTTTTCTGTAAGAAATACGATTTCTGCCAACTGCTGCCACACTGAGAATAAGGCATTAAACCGTGCCATTTGAGATATACAAGCTACTGCAAGTAAAGCACCTGTGCGCAGAAGTAATAGTCTTAGAGAGCTTTATTTCTTTTTAAATCTGTACTCTTTACTGCATCTGTACTTATAAATGGTAGGAGAAAACAGCGAGCGCGAGCAGTGCACCTCACTGGGGACAGCCGAATGCGTTTTAAAAAGGGAGAAACATAAAATGTTTGTCACCAGAATGAACATACATTTTTGATCTCAGAATTTCCTTAAATTATGTCTAGCTACGATTACGTAACCCAATCAATGAACTCTCTTTATTACAATTTCGTTATCATTCACAACCCAATATCAATTTTGTAATCCTCTAAGTCTCAATGCAACAACATCTGTCTATTGTATGTAATTTCATTTGTATTGTGTTGTATTGTATACCGATGGCAACCGTTTTAGAAAGTCTCTATTAAATGAATTTGCATTACACAAGAACTTTCTCGTGTCAATCAAAGAAACAATTCATAATGAATGTTTGTATGTTCACGACCTTGTAATGCTGTATTACGTGTAGGTATCAATTTAGTAATAATGAGTAGTTATTTTTAGTTTTATACGAGCTACTTATGTAGGTACTGCCGTAGGCAATGCTTTTTGTAATGTTAAACTTATTATAGGTAATGGATAGTGCCGCGGGCAGGCAAGCTTGACATCACTCGTGAACATAATATACTTTGGGCAGGTAGAAGTACAATACTAATGACTATCTATAAAACTAGAAATAAAGATAAAATAGATCAACTATTTTTCAGATTATCTAAAGTACATACATCTTTTATGGGGTAGTGTGTCAAATGTAACAACAAAATACCTTGTGATATATTGCAATTAAAAGATAGAAAATTTAAAACTCATATTAAAAGTTCACTTTGTAAACAAACATATTGCAAATTAGAAGATTATATCTCTTAGAAGATTTATATCCTGCTTCATATGACAATTTAGAGTCTAGACAAAATCAAACTGGTTGCTAAGTTAATTATGTAGTTTGTTATTTTATTTTATTTTTATAACACTGATTTTACATTCTGTGATTACTTGAAATCACACACTGATTTATTAGTATGACTTGTTAAAATGTTAGGAAAATCGTATAATTTTGCAATGTTTGTAAGTATGTGAGCACTATGTATCTATCACATAATTAATTTATCTGTCAATGCTTCATTTTTCATTCTTTTTACCTATCGTGGTATAGTAATCTTATTCTAGATGCATCGTCTTCACGTATAATTATATAATTAATGTATACAAAATATTGTAAAAACATTTGAAAAGAGTAACAGTAGAGTTTCTTGCCCATTCTTCTCCATACGAGAACTACCTTTTGGAAGGGGCGACTAGAATCAATTCTATTTTGTGTAAAATTGACGTTTAAAAGTGCCTCTTATGTGCCTTCGTTTGACTTCGCTACGATTTTATTATTATAGATTAATTTATTTTATTGATTTATTCTATACTTACATTTAAGATGATGCACACAAACTCATTGGAGTTTTAACATGCAACTAAGATGCAAAAACAACTACCTACTTACAAAAAAGTGTTATAAACTTTTTCGTTACGCATTACTTCACATTTTCCCGTTCTCGCAAAGCGAACGGGCATTAAAAAGTAGGTAAAATAATTTATATTAAATCACACTTGCCACAAAAGACTCTAACTTCCTATTTTATTGACAAATGCAGCGGCGAGTAAAATCAGTAATTTCTCACAAAGCGACTCTAAAAATAGATTTTAATTTAACAAAATGCAAGCACTAACGCAAATACGCAGAAACTTGTAACTTCCAATTCGCTGGATGCAAGATAATGTTGACTTAGCCGAGGCTCGCACGGGCGTATTTTTATCGCGACATTTTTTTTTCGCGTATTGTATTTTCGACGCTCTCCGTAACGCCGAGAGTTGAATATCCAACAGTGTGTTTACTTGACGCGCTGGATGCGCTCTTTTGGATTCTCAATGCTCGACTCAATACGGCGAGTGGAAAATCCAGTGGACGAAAAAAAATCGCCGGGATTTTATTACGTCCGTGCGAACTTGGGCTTATGAAGATGTGAAGTAAATCAAAACTCTTACTAATGTTGATAGCCAAGCTATTATGATTGCTGATGCTACAGATATTGTTTTTGATGATTCAAGTACCTACTTACTATCGTTCTGCATTTAACGGAGATCATACCTATAACAAATTTTGGTGGTGGTCATTAACGACATTACTGCGGGGCTGAAGCGAGGTCGGTATAAAAACAAAAATTGTATCTTATAGTTAGACCACTACCTAGAATATTTTTTTCACTTTTTCAAGCTTATGAAGAAATAACACTGTACCTACCTATTACACACACACACGCGCACACACACACACACACAGGAGTTACTCAGCCGGCGCGGTATATTCCAGACAATATTTCCATCTGCGTTCAATAAACATGTCTGTCAAACGGGTCATAACGATAACTTCACACAACAGAATGTATTCCGCCATCTTAATCTTTATTCCCACAATTATTTGTGAACACGTCAAGTGAAGTGAGAAGCTTCAGCAAACAGGAAAATATTCCCGAAAATAGGTACGCGCAGTAGAAGACATATTTTCTATTATTGTGGAGTGGAGTGTTTGCTTCAGTAATTGAATAAATCAACAGTAATCTTGTATCTAATTTAAGATGTTTGATTTGTCAAACGAACAGATTGATGAATCATAATCAAACAATGTGAAAGTGGACCTTAAGTAGGCAATCATTCGATGTACGACGAATAAATTAGTTAAGTATCTTTAAATTGAGAAACGGCACACAATATCCGCATCCATCAATCAAGACAGTCTACCGCAGACCATAGCAGACACGGAGGGAGGCTTTCCCAAGCCGTCGAAAGGCGTCTGTCGCATACAAATATCCACACACAGCCATGGATATTTCTTAACTTCTTTCCTATATAACATACATGACGGATAAGTACCGACATTGTTTTACTGCCAACGAGCCTCTTTGGGAGTGAAGCGTAACCTTAAACATTGACTAAACCGCATAAAAACCCCATACGCTTCCCACAATTCACTATCAATTTTACGAGCACAATAAACAAAAGTGAATCCACATTACATAAGCATCTGACTCAGCTGAAAGGGCAATTATTTCTGTAAAAGGAAGCAACAATAGTGGTATAGAATGGAAACAAACGATCAGCGGGCGATGTGGCCATGTGGGCGCTGCGGGGTATTGTGCTGAGCGGCCCGACCGTGGCGGCCGCGGAATTGGCCGCGGTATGCCGATACAGACCTAATGACTGGACCGGTATGAGCGTACTCACGGCGAATGGGCAATGTCTGCGGCACTGCAAATTGTTTTTATCGATCAGTTTTTTGTATACCTACCACAAACCGTAGAGATGTTTTTTTGAATGTTTAGGTGCTCTCACTGTACTTTATAACTGAGACAATTTCGTCTTGACAATTTACTTACAAAGAAGAACATTTGACTTCTATACAGTATGTTTCTTGTAAAGGCCAATATTAAAGGAACAATAAGGAAAGTAAATGATGAAGAAGAGAGGAAATTTAAAAATACTTATGTGAGTACATATTTATAACAATCGATCACAAGCAAATAGTACTGACCGTAGGGTGGTGCGTGGTCGAGCATCTAAAAACCGACTTAATTATTGCAAATCAGCTTTTTGTCGCTTGCAGGCAAATGTCAGACCCAGCAAACGACTTATTCTTGTCAGTGACATTCTGACATTCGCTTGGGGCGCTTATTATTTGTTCAAATTAGATTCACCCTCTTGCCCGAGGCCTGATTGTGAGGGTCCTGGGCTCCGGGAATCCCTTCCTGGAATCAATTCAATTCACTTACAACTCATCTTCGGCCTCTTGTCCATTACATTTGACATAACACGGAAACAATTCAATCGAAATTATTAGTGCATCTGACCTTCCATTTGTTATCGTAGTTTTGTGTTTTGCGTACCTACGATAATACCTAGTATTTATTTACGATTGTTTCGACGTAGGTACTCTACATTTTTGTTAAACCAATATACCTAGGCTACCTGCTATGCAGTTACTTCACATATTTATCATAGCACATGTTTATCAACATAACTTCACCTTGACATAAGATAAGTAGGTAGTTTTAAAGGCAACTCATTAATACATGATGCAAAAAATCAAAGATCGCATAGCTACTGGATTCCCAATTTTACAACAGGATCTCAGGACCCAGAATCCCTGTGCTAAAAACGACCTTGATCAGTATAGCACGTTCCTAATTCAAAATCATATTTTAGGTTTGTAAACGTATTCACTCGTGCCCTGAATCCATCAGCCGATGAATATGTCGTACGGCTACGGCACAAACGGCACAAATGGCAAAATTAGCAGCCAATTGAGTGCCGGGATGAAGGTAACACGAGATGGTAGGTACCTACTAATAATAATAACTTCTCGAGTCATATCCGGACGTGTGAACCGTGTTGCTGTGAATTGAAGCTGTTGTTATGGTTACATGTCAATTTGTTTGATATGGTCACGTATCTGAGCCAATCATGTGGCTTGTAGACTTTTTGCTGGGATACTGTGAGCGTGAGGGTTCCGATTCAATTATTTGAGTCAGCCTGAAGCTAGGTTCATGCCTAGAAAGCAATTATAGGCTCGGTCTGCTGTTAAAAAAGGGTCTTAATACTGACGCCAGTGAACTTAATGTGACCCCAGTAAAAATCACTTAATCAACCTTTTAGTAGGTAAGTCCTACATCATTTAGCAAGAATAAACTGCTTCCTTCCTTCAGCTGACTATCAAAACTCTATCGTCCTATCGACGAGATATAAACCACACAGCCTGCTCAGAGTGAAAGTGAAATCAATATAAAAACACTTTTGATTAAAGATAACGGAACACTACTTTTACTTACAATTAGGTGCTAATTAAAACTATTTCACGCCGTTTGAAGAGAAACTAAATCTAATGTTACACTCCATTATTTGTGTAGTACCTCCTTTCTCCTGACGCATTAGACTTCAGTGCCGCCATTATTCGTCGAGCTTCATAAAACAGAAGTTATTTTAATTTAATGGCTTCTTAATTGTATTATATAATAATGAAGGAACCGAGCTTTGTTCTTGATTCGCTTTAGAATAACTTCCTTGAGGGATCAGGTGGGTGTCACTGGAGGAATCAAATTCCTTAGGTATTCTAATTTGATTTAATTTAAATTAAAGTTTGGCTGACTGATGGTCCATACACAGTATCAACCAGTTAAGTATGCTACTAATAAAATAAAGGTAAATAATAAGTTCAATATTTTTACTTTCCATAAATAAATAAAATAAAATAAATAATAATAATTTATTTTGCCAAGAAAAGGATTGTACAAAAAACAACTTAAAACTAGTAAGGTAAAATACAATACAAAATAGGAGCATCTGCAGCCGAACTAGGTAAAACCTGTATCTCGGCATGCAGCGCCAAACCTCTCAATATATTATTTGCATAAGGAATTAAGCTAACAAGTACAGCTTTATGTAGATTAAAAGAAAACAAGTAAAAATAAAATAAAGTAAACTAAGCTAAAAACTAAATGTGTTGGTGTGCATGTATAGAGAGGGGAAAGTAATTGTGTAGGGGTGGTGAGTGTTATGATGTGTGTACGTGTGGTGATGTGTAAAATGATGAGTGTAAGCAAATGTGTGTGTTTCAGTGATATGTAGATGAAGAGTAAATACCTTAAAAGTTGCACAAAGGAGTCAAAGGACCCTGTTTACTCTGGAACGATTAATAGTCGTTCTGTATCATCATAAGTTAAGGTCAATAAGTAGTTTTTTACCATGGCTTTGCAACGAACCCTATTAAGAGGGTAAACATCTATGACGGAGTTAATTTTATTATAGACATAGGGCCCCAAAAATACAAAAAATCTTCTAATAAAAGAAGTTTTAGGTTTATGTTCACGAGTACACACTAATTGTTTCTTACGCCTATGGTTAAGGTTGGGGTCATATGCTAAGCCTTGATGTTGCTTCAGAATTATAGTTAGTAGGTAGAGCTGTCTAACAGTAAGTACTTCGCAATATTTATATAGCAATGTAGTGGAAAATAGTCGAGGCTTATAAGTGCAAATCTTCAGAATCGTGCGTTGAGCGATCTCAATAGGTTTAATTACTGTTTTGGGAGCTCCTCCCCAGGATGAAATGCAATATGTTAATACTGACTGGCACAAGGCATAGTAGATTTGTTTCAGTAACCTAGCATCAACTACGTGACGCAGCTTTTTAAACACATAAATAAGCTTTCTGACTCGCGCGCTGAGTAATTTTATATGGTCTTTGAAGCTGAGGTTGCCGTCGAAGAGGATCCCTAAGTATTTTATTGTATTGACACGTTCTATTGGCTTACAAGTGCAGTGTATATCTAGAGAACATTGGTGAGGGACAATGTTGTAATTGCTCCCTGCCGGCGTTGAATTACGAATACTGAAAGTCAGGTATTTCGTTTTATCAGTATTTAATGTTAAAAGATGAAGTCTGAGCCATTGGTTTACCATATTAAACCCATTTTGTGCAGCATTAAACGCCTCATCCCAGGTATTGGCAGAGAAAAGAAGAGCTGTGTCATCAGCGTATGATATGATGTCGCCTTTGGGAATGTTGATACTAGTCAGATCATTAATATAAATGAGAAAGAGGGTAGGCCCTAAAATGCTGCCCTGGGGAATGCCAAAAGACACCGGAAGATCAGCGCTCACGTGACTCCCCACTCGAACACACTGCGTCCGACCAGCCAGATAGCTCTCGAGAAGTCGCAGTTGAGTTCCTCTCACACCAAGCTTTTCTAGCTTGGTAATCAAGATGGGAATAGAAATGGTGTCGAACGCTTTTTTCAGGTCCAGGAAGATAGACAAGCACTTGCGCCCCCTGTCCAGGTTAGTACTAACAAATTCAGTCAAGCAATAAACAGCATCATCGGTAGATCTATTTGCTCTAAAGCCAAACTGATTATTTGCAAGCAAATTATTTTTTTCCAGATACTTTGTGAGTCTATTGTTAATTATCTTTTCCAGTATTTTTGAGATAGCGGGTAATATAGAGATCGGACGATAATTGGAGATATCATTTTTATCGCCTCCTTTAAAAATTGGACGGACTTCGGAGCTTTTCAATTGGGAAGGGAACAGACCTGTACGGAGGCATTGATTAAAGATGTAAGTAAGCGGCGGGACAAGGAAGTCAACATGTCTTTTCAAAAATTTATTTGATATATTATCGCGGCCAACCGTGCATTCCGTTTTTAGACCCATCATAAGGCGAGAGACTTCGTCTTCATTTGCATCCTCCAACACAAACGAGTTCAGTTGTGTATTAGTATTGAAAGCATCCGTCAGTAGCGGTGAGGTAGTAGTAGTATTGTGCAGATTCAAGCAGTTTTCAGCTAAGGTCTAGCCTACGTTTACAAAATACTGATTTATAGAGTGAGGAGCTTACTTCCAAAAGCTGATTAGAGTGACTAGGAACTTTATTCATGTTAGAGATTTCTTTAAGAACTTTCCAGAGCTTTTTTGGATCATTTTTTGTTTTTTCGACCTCCGATTTCTCATATTCATGTCTAACTTTCTTTAAAATTTCAGTACAAAAATTCCGGTATCGTAAATATGTAACTCTCAGAGTGTCATTATTTGGTGAGGATTTTAGTTCATAGTGTAGCCTGTCTCTATTTCTCATGCATCTCAATAACCCAGGAGTTACCCATGGTTTAATAATCTTTTTACGCCTTGAAGTTTTGACAACAACAGTGTTTTGATTTATTGCGGCCTGTATTGAGCTGGTCAGGTAGTTGATAGAGAAATCGGGATCATTGGACTGGAATATCGGAGTTAGATCGATTTTTAGTATGTCTTGTGTTAAGGATTCCTCATTGGTTACGTACATAATGTTTGTAAATGTTCGTGGTAAATTAAGATCTAAACATACAAGCACAGGGTAATGATCTGTTAAAGTAGTTGTCGGAATCAAAGTATGGGAACGGTAAGAACTTCTTAATAATACATGGTCAAGGCATGTTCCACTCGCACTACGGGTAATTTCTGTATGGGCTGGTAATAATCCGTGAGACGCTGTAAGGGTCAAATATTTCTCTCCAGTTTGATCAATTTTCGAGTTGTTGATGGAAATATTAATGTCTCCTATTAACATCAAGTTGTTGGAACCTTCTACTTGTAAAAGAGTTTCGTGTAAAGAATCTAGAAAAGGATCAACGTTTTTATATGAGGGAGAGCGGTATATAGAAACTATAGTCATCTGTTTGCCTATTCGCGTTATAAGACAGTTTCCTTCTTGAAAGGATGGTTCCTCAAACACTAACTTAAGATGGTCTTTGTAATAAATAATAACTCCGTCATTTTGTTTTAAATTTTTTAAAGTGGAGAACGATTGGAATCCTGATAGAGTAGGAATTACACTTGCCTTCAATAACCAGCACTCCGTGAGAACTATAATGTCACAATTCATTTTTAACCTGTCCAGTAATAATACAAGTCCAGGGAGATTACAATTTATGCTGCGAATGTTTTGCATAAGTATGGTCAGACGTTTGCCAGGCGAATAAGAGATCAACTCATGACAGTCTTCAAGATCCATGTTTAATAAATAGTACCTACCTACCAATATTGCCACCGATCAGCAATCGGTTTATTAATAATTTTAATAAAAGGCATACATTTTACCTTGAGATCGTTATATAAGAATTGCTTAAGTATCTATAAAGAGTTAATCTTTAGTATTATTACGATAATTTATTACATATGTAGGTATTGTAAAGTGGTGTCAAGTAGGTATTCCAATAGTACCATACTTATTATACAAGAGGCATAATAATTAATTAATTTCTATAGTTGTCAAGTCATTATCAAGCAATAGTTAATTATAATCAATCAAGAGACGATTGTATCAGAGCCAGATTGTTTCACTATGATATTGTAAATTGTACACAAGTGGTACATACCTACCTACGTAGTCAATTGGTTTTAATTAATTTGTGTTGTTGTTTAATTTGCCAATCAATTTGTGTGCTTGTGACGGAAATGGAAACTAATTGGCCATCAGGTAACAACACCCGTTACCTACATTAAATAATGATTTTCAGCCTAACGTTAATAAAAGTGTCGAAATTGAGTTTTAATCGGAGTAAACTTTACGGTCCGTGGCGCAGAATAATAATGTAGGTAGTTAAAAGTAGCCGTTATCGATATGAGTCATGAAAGTAACATTACAATAAGACGGGATGAAAATGACATAAAAATACTGCAGTTCAATATTGTTGTATTTTGAAAACGGGATGGGATAGCGGGAGGCTATCAAAACATTACTCATAAATCCATTTGGCGCAAAGTTCAGGCTCCTCACAATTTAATTAAATATTTTATATAGTAGTAAGTGTGATGAAATAAAGTGTCAAATGACGATGTTCCACTAACGCTACGCAGCACCTTATCCATGACTTTCAGTTCCGCCAAAAATAACCAAAACGATGTGTATAGTAGCGCCCTCTTGTAGCAAATTTTGACATTATCCCTCTAGTGAGTTAAACGCTGTTCACACGAATGTGGATAGATGGCAGAGCTAAGCAACCATTTTCCCTGCGCACCAGCGCCGCCCAGTAAATATAAGTGGAACTACCAAGATATGTCCATGGTTGTTTCAGTTATTGCCCGTGAGACTAGATAGCAGTAGTAAATCACTAACATGCAAAAAAAAAACTAAATATTTCACAGGTTTTCGAATAGTTAGTTCTGACTCAATAATAAATAATTAATTATCATAATATACTTATTTTTTCCTAGAGAAAAGTGAATCATTAAGAAATCAAACTAATAAGTTTCATGGAATAAAGATAGCCTTGCTGTACATCGCACACGTCTCCACAGAGTAGGCAACTCGTTCATGGGTCAATGTATACGCTTTTACAACAAACTTCCCATTGACATTCGAAACTTACCCAAAACGATTTAAAAGCTGTATTAAAACCAAACTTTGTAAAAAAAGGTTCTAAAAAATTTCTGATTATTTAGAAGATAAAAAAGCTTGGGATTGAGCTGCTCGCTCTGCTAAGCCTTGCGAAAACCATAAAACTTGACATTTTAATTATTCATCACAATAAACCAGTTTTAAATACACATTGACATTGTTTGAGTTTGACTTTAAAAGACACTACGACCTCTGAGTTTGTTTCGGCCTTTCTTCTCAGAGTAGTCAGATAGGAAACAGCGACCTCATCTAGCTTATTTTTAATATTTTTCTATTTATCGTGTAAAAATGATTCCGATATCCTATTTACAGAATAAACAATTTCATTTCATTTCATTTGTATGCACAAGTAAAAATAACGTCGTAGCCTGTACCTAGTCTCCGAAGGTGTAGACAGAGGTGTAGTAGTACCTACACGTTCCGCGAGAATCTACCCAACTTATAATTTTATTCTGCCAATCCCTAGCACCTATTCACAAACCGAGTCGTAACATAACAAGTCACAGACAATGCGACGTAGCAACAAGGAGCAAGCGCCTCTCAGCCTTGACCGAGTGCAGTGCTCATATAATGCAGCGCACAGACTAAACAATATTCTGGTGGAACTGGTTCATGCCTAGTTTAATAAGGACTCTGAGAAGTAGTAGGTAGGTAATAACGAAATACTCATTTAAATCATTTTCAGTTGTTGTCTTTTTGTTGCAAGTTGTAAATAAGTATTCAGTTTTCAGAATGCTTTAACCTCCAACATTCTTCAGTACAATCTGTCGTTTTTAAAATTGAATGGCCCATGACTTGGTCGCTGGAATGTTTGATGTGTAACATCTTTCCTCTCCCTTTCCTGCAAATCTTACCTCTCGCTTTCAGCAGTAGTAGTGCTTGAAATACGCGCTATTTGATTTGACCAATGAGCGCTCGCAGTGCTACAGTTGGCCGTCAAAAACGACCTTGATGAGGCCCCGCCTTCAACGTGGCTTATTGTTTAATGCTTATTACCAAGGTGAGATGTCAGACATCCACACGCACACACACACGCCACACACACACGTGACACATCATACGCGGCTACTGTAAGGCTCGCCCGTTTTTTTATTCACAATTATTTATTCGCACCCACCTGCTGATGACATAGGAAACATCTTGCATTTTGTTTACAGGCATGAAGTTAGAAATAGTTTCGTTAGCTACCTAATCACAACACTGTGTACAAATTCTTCTTTCTGAGTTCATGATTCATCTCAGTAAATTGTGGTTAGAGAGAACGTAAATAAATATACAAAATACTAACATTCCGCGATGTCTGAAGGCCACAGATCTGTCTTCAGATGTGGCGCATGTGCTCTTTACAGCTCTAAATAATATCGACTTGTTTATTATCGTCTAGCTTTTAAATCAGAGTGCAGCTGTCAATAATTATCTAAATCTGGAAGATTTTGGATTCTCGAATAAAAGTGTATTCAACACACAGACCTAGATTTCTCAATCAGTAGGTACTTAAGCGATAAAATAGAGTATCACGCTCCCAAAATTGACATAATGATATTATCAGGTACCTACTGCAACACCTGTAATCTTTACCTTCCCTCCCATCTACCGGAACTGATCTAGGATGACTGCAGCGTTGCCATGACGACGCGCCCCAACAGTGCGGTCGTTGACCCGCGTCACTCGCGCCGCCCGCCCAGCGCGCGCCGCCCGCCCCGGCCTTATTTACAAACAATTGTTTTGTCAAACTATTCCTTATCGATAACGAGTGTTATGGTGAAGTGTTGGGGGACCGTGGGTTTATGACTGCGCTCCTAATTGAGGTGACGCAGGGCGGCGACCCGCAGTGCCAAGTAATTGATGCTCATTGCTGCCCGTATTTATGATGTGACGGTGTCCGTAAGTAATTGATTCTGTTTCCTTTTATTTCGTTCGTTTATAGATTTTTATTAAAAACTATGTTTTACTTCGTTAAAATTAAGGTTGCTGTTAATAACATAATGATAAATATGTTATTATTTTTTTAATTACTTGCGTGTGTGTTACTTTAACCCCTTCTAAAAGTACCATAAAAATATTTCATATTGTTCATGGGTCGCTTAAAATAGTTTAATTTAGTTCCCAAAAATCGCTCGCACGCGCTCAGCTACATAACAGGAAAATACTAAGTAGTTTTGCCTTAATCCAACACGGTGTAAGCGACATTTTTGATAACAATACAATGTTCCTAATTATTTTCGAGAACAATGTCAAATATCCGTCAGCTTAGGGTCAACAATAATAAGTACAATCTGCTATAGATACTATATAATTTTTACAACAAAAGTTGTTATTCAATAGGGTCTAGTACCGTCTGTTACCAAGGCTTTAAAAGTGCCTAAGATGAGACATAAAACGCCGATATCTGCGAAAATATCTGTTAATATCAATAGTCAGACGCGCCCGTCAGCATGCCGTGATGTGTAAATTGATCAGTCTGATTGTGTCTGACCGTCTGTCACGGAGAGCTGCGCCCCGTCTGCACACGCCATACCTAGGTCATTGTGAAAGCACTAGCCGGCATTAGGTTTTACCTCTTAAATATTCCCCGCAGGCCCCTACTGGGATAATATTATTACCTAACTTAACTAGCTGCGTCCCGCGGTTTCACCCGCATAAATCTTGATCCCGTTGGAATATCGTTATAAAAAGTATGCTATGTATTAATCCAGATTATTAACTATTTGTGTGCCAAATTTCATCAAAATCTGTTTAGTAGTTTTTGAGTGAAAAGGTAACAAACATCCATCCATCCATCCTTACAAACTTTTGCGTTTATTATATTAATTATTATATTATGTAATAGGATAATTGTTTTCATGTACCTAAGTGACGATTGTCATAGGTAATACGATAACTATAGGTTCTAGTGCCTGCTTATACACAATTTTCCTTTTACACCCACCGTTTTTTGTGGATGCGGAAACTTGCTGAACTTAGTTTATCCTTATTAAATAAAAACAGGCAAGTCCACAGAATAACATTTATCAAATTGCCAAAACCTAGAACATGTTACATCAGCCTTATTTAAAAATAACTACTAGGCGTAGTAGGCGTTAGCTGCACGCACATTGAATTATATTTATAACAGAATTAAATTAGTTAGAAAAGATTCTATTAGATTTAAAAGCTAGCGTGCCTGCTGTGCCTGGTGACTATCAAACACGGAAACTGTTTCGTCTGTTGTTGACATATTAAATTGACGTTCTAGGTATGTTCTATGTTATGGGGTTTGGTTTTCGCACTTAGTCCTTCAGTGGACCATTGTGCGTGGGCCATAGCGGCCGTTGGTGGTTACTCCGACCAGCCCACCTCCCTCCAGAAGTTAATTACATCTCCTGGTCTGTTCAGAACATCTGTGGAAGATCTGGGTGTCCCGAGGGTCTGTGTTCTAATCTGGGTGACGCCTGTGCCTTCAAAAAGCACGGTCGTGACGGTTTCCTCAGCCTCCATGCACGCCCTGCACAGAGGACTGTGGTTATGCCTAAACGGGCACTGCTCGCTGAACAAACACTTTCACAGTGTTTGTTCAGCGAGCAGTGGCCCGTGATGGTACCCGTCACCAGGCGCAGGCCGTTCCTATCCAGGCGTAGTAAACGCCGGGTTTGCCTGGTATCCAAGGATGGCATGGCTTCATTGGACTGCCTGCCGCCCGGTGTCGCGGTCCACCAGTGCTCCGCTTGAGTGTGGGTGAACTCCTGTAGCCACCTGCGAATCTGGTTGAAGGGGATGGGTACGATAGGCACGGGTCCACAGACTGCCGTGCTGGATCCTCGTCTAGCAAGTTCGTCAGCTGCCTCGTTACCTAGCGAACCGCTGTGTCCTTTTATCCATTGCAGTGTCACCGTGTTGCGGCTAGATACCGTTATTTGCTCTAGTGCATTGTGACATTCTAGTGTTAGCTTTGACGGAATATGTTTTTTCCGTAAGGATTGAAGAACTGAGGCACTGTCGGAGAGTATGCGTATGTGTGTGTCCATAACTCTCCTGGCTTTTAAGGCGTGGACCGCTTGGATGATGCCCACACACTCCGCCTGATAGACGGTGTTCAACATTCCCAGCGGGCTGGATATCTTTATGTTAAAGTCGTGTGAGAAGTCTCCAACTCCAGTCCCGGAGTCGGTCTTCGATCCGTCTGTGTATACTCTCATCTCTTTCGAGCCTGAGTAGTAACACTGTTCTTCTGTAAGTATTATGTTGTTATTATTGCCTATGAAAGTGGTTTGTTTTCGGGGCTTTATCACAGGGTGATGCCATCATTGGTCGTCGTTTGATCGCATCTTCCTTTATACGTGTGTACTTAACTCTGGAGTCTTTGTTTAGGGTTCCTGATACATGGAGCCTAAAGGCGGCTAGGGTCGCCTCCTCCCGCACGATGAGGTGCAGAGGAGGCAGTCTAAGCATTGCCTGTAGGGCGGCAGTGGGTGTAGTTCTCATACTGCCAGTGATTGCAACACATGCAAACCGCTGCAGTTTTAAACAAGAGTTAACTGTCATCTGCCTTCGTTAAAACACAGTAACATTTGATGTTTATTGTCCATTAACTTTAATGTTGTCAAAACAGTTTGTATTTCGAGCTAACAAAGAGAAGACAGAATAATAATGATCACTAGAATAAAAGATAACGTTGATGACAGATAAACAACTTATTTGCGTTGACTCTTTTTAATCACTTTATTTATTTTGATTTTAGCTGTGTCAATACCCAAACTTTACTTTAAATAAAAGGAAGGCACGGTTAGTTGGTAATCCATTTAGTATTATGTTACATTTCAATAAAACTGTATATATCCTTCTTTTGAATTTCACATAGGTTTCATATTTTATTTAAAAAATTGCAGACTCTTTTCACAGCATGGATAGGCCACGCAAAAGGAAGCGTACGCAAAGACACACGTACTCATGCATAATGCAGGCGGCATCCAGCTAATCAAACATGGCCCCTGCCTACCCCTGTGAAGATCCCTTCCTTGTCTGCTGTTAGTGATGCCAGCATTCATCATGTTAGCCCACCCGGCCCCTCGGACAGGGAAAGCGCAAGATTTATTACTACATGTTCAATTTCCTCTAAGACTAAATAAAGTTGTTTCGCCCACTGATTTGGTAACAAAGAAATCACTGACGTTTGCTGTGATCCTACAAGGGGTATTTTCAAGACTCCAATTCATTGCAGCCAGCACCTGTATTATACCTAATTATATTCTACCTTGTGTGTCTGGCTACAGATAAGTAGATACTAACGTCTTGATCTCTGTACAAATCGTAAACTTAAAAGTGCATTTAAATAAATAAGTTATTTCAGAAGAAAATGTCTCCATGCTTTCATTATTTTTGTTACCATTAGTGTAACTATCTCAGATTTATACAATTTCTCTGCATGCGCCGCTACGTTTCATAACCACATGGCAACATTGTAAAAGCGCCGTCTAGCCGTCCTCTCCCTTGAGTCCATCCGATAAGCGCTGTAATCCAGTCGCAGTTATCTCTGTATGATAACCTATAGTAACCTAAGTCTAGATTATAGCTCACACGTGCAGGGTGCAGGTGGCAATACCCTCTGATGGCTCACTTAGTGGCGACAGTCCGGCAAACGAAATAGTTATGAAAATATGAGCGTTGGACGGTATAGAGAGATCTCTCGATTGGATGCCGGTTGTCTAAATCGTAAGGATAGAATATAAAACTTTGGTTTCCTATTGACAAATTTTTCCTTCAAACAGATATGTTCAGTTTAATTGTTTTACAGTTTACTATTAGTTGGTCATCTTTTAAACGCAAAGAAGGTAGTGTGATTGCGTAGGCAAGTTAGCTACCTTTCGAGGCTACTGCTACGAGTGCTACAAGTGCTACGAATACGATCAACGAGTCACAAGTAGGTATGGTCAATGGCAGTGATCCATGTTTTTGTAAGTGATCCATGTTTTTGTAAGTATACCTCAAAAATATGTTAGATACTATTTTAAATACTAATACACACCACAAGACTATTATAAGTTAATTAAATAACGGCAAGTTCATAAATCAAATTAAATGTGTATTTTTATTTTGTTTTTTTATTTGAATTATGTACTTACATACTTCCTGTAATTTATTAAATGAAATTAATTCCCAATCTTTAATACGAAAATGTGTAGAATTAATCAGAAAAGCTCTTATTTATTATAACAAAATAGAAAACGTAGAATTTACTCGTACTTTTTCAACCAATTCTACTAGCTAATTACATGTACAATGGCAGCAACTGTTTTAATTCAAATGAAGTTTGAACGGTCCTTTTTGATAATATGCTCAAGATAGGTATATAGGGTTTAAGTAATTTCAGAGGTCTCTGAAAAATAGGTTTGTCACTTTGACAACTATTATTATTTTTATAAGAGCTCGCAGACCGAAACTTTACCTGACTTTCAACAACATAAGAATTTACCTACCTACTTTTAAAACTTCACTTAAAAAGACACGTTGACAGTATTTACTTAGAGTAAAAATTCAATAATACTGATGTAACAATAGGTACCGCACCACTGCTACTAGCAAGTAGTCAGCTCTACTTCAAAACAAGCATTGCCTACATCGTAAACAATCCCTTGCTTCATTATCTCCTCTGATAAACATAAGTTAGTTATCAAAACAGCGGTGGCAAGCCGCGCGCCAGTCAGCTGTTTGTTATCGCGTCGACGAGACGTATCTACGCCCGTTATCGCGAGTATTAGCGCGATATTACGAGTTAACGCGATTTAGTTTAGTGCACATTATTATACCAGATTGCTAAAAGGTTTAAGTGTTCCTCACTTCTATTTGTGGACAAACCGCAGGGCCCGAGGAATATAGGATAACATACCCACATATTGAGGTAAACTTTAATTCTTATTTGATTTATATTGTGTGTATATTAATAGACTATTATATTGTGAATTTGTCTATTAAAGAATGGGTTTGTTCCCATCGGTTTTCCCCCACTTAATAAATTCTAACAGCTGATAATAGTTTATCCTGGAAGGATTCATGTAGGTGCAAGTGATTTAGAAACAATGAAGCGGGTAAAAATCTGCCAAAATAAAATTACAAACAGTATAAACAACAATATTACAGTATAAATTTATATACCCCTTTGTAAAAAACATATATAAACGGGGCTATCTTATCGACGTTTATAAAAGAGCGGAAAATATACATTTTATAATCCAAAATGTTTGCAATTACACAAGATAAGGCTTTTGTTCCAGCGATACAGATGCTAAGATAACAAACTTATCTCGATGTGTTCTGTGTTCGCCGCACTGCTGAAATTCCAGGCGCTACCAAATGAGGCAGATCTAATTGCGTGACACACTCAATGCCAGAGAATTTGTTGCGTTGGTACGGACGCACAAGAATAGAGCTCACCAGTCTCTTCCGGTGACCAATACATCATGTGTATGTAAGATGTTACTGCTTATCCACTTATTACAAAAAAATGCAGTATTATAGGTATTGTGCTACTATGTGCTTAGAGGACCCCTAAAGTGTTGGGTTTCATAATTAAATAAAATGCTAAGAGATCGAAAAATCTAACATAAAAATTATGAAAAAAATGATATCACAATGTCAGGTGTTTTACGGTAGTCAAACTTACGTAAGTTTTCTTATGTAATGACATATTGCCATAAAACCCACCGCATCGTTGTAAATTTTTTTGTGCTTTCTATTATAATGGAAACGCATCGGTATTTGCTCATACTGCAATCAGTCAACTATCCCATCATCCAATGTCCCTGTCTGGTCACATATCTCATGGACAGTGACTGTACGTTTTGCACTGGCGATCATCTCATCTACCGCAGTACTGATAACACTGATAACGCGTATCATCAGCAGTTGAGAGTTGACCTCAACCCCACGCCGGCCGAACAACGCAGAACAATAATAATTATTATCTTTTGTAATATTAACTTTAATACGTCATCATTTGTGGTATTCCTCGAAGCGCACCAAATTTGAAATGCACCAAATGAACCGCACCAAACGTATTCCTCGAAACGCACAATTCCGGTGCACTAACAAAATCAAATTTAAAATATTAGGCATAATTTTATTCCTCGAAATGCACCAACGCACCAACGATGAAACATAGAGAAGAGCATGAAGAATTCGTTATAAATTATATCGATAGACGTTTTAAAATGCAACTGTCCTATTGAAACTACTAGGAAAGCATAAATGAACTGGAACTATACTACTTAGCTCACTAATGGTTGGAGTACACGCTTTGAAATTTTACCATCTTTAGTTAAACAAAGGAGGTCAACAAAAGCCCATACAACTTTGCCCAACCATGTGAAAAAATTAAAGAATTCGAAAATAATTGTGTTTTTATTCTTATAATTTACAACTGCATAATAAATTATTTAAAGTTTTAACCTGTAATCATGTGGCAACTTTGCATATTGCATTACATTTGATTGACACTTGGGTTGACATTATTTATTTTTAACCGACTTCCAAAAGGAGGACGATATCAATTCGGATGTGTATTTCTTTTTTCGTAAATGACGTTCAGATGTCATTCCGTTCGTTTCGGCGTTTCAGGTTGCCAACCAGAGCGGGAGAAGTTATTTGATAATTTACCATCCAAAAAAAAAAAAAAAAAAAGATTGCCAACCAGGTCTGATGTTCGTTTGTGTTGTGTATTTTGTATAATAACTTGGCAATTTTTTCTGGTATTCCGATTGTCATCTCACGATTTGGTTCTTGACGATACTGTAATCCTGTAAACTTGGCTATTTTCTGGACTTTTGTTACCTCACGCTCACGATTTCGATCCTGACGGATTGGTTATTCATAACGATTCGTTTAAGTACCCAATACGAGACGGGTATGTACCCTGCAGTTCACGTTTTATCATAATGGAGAGAATATGACGGAGACCACAGTCCCATCACGTTGAAACCGTTGTATGTTGACGCTAAGGGACTCATTTATTTATCGAGCTGCTGCTAACATTACTGTTCATCAACATTCACAGCTTATGTACTTTTGGGTTTAAGCATCCTTTTTTATGTTAGGTACATAACTTTGCCTAACGAAAATCGAGTAGACCATGAGAGTTATTATTGAATTCAGATTGAATTATAAATAAAAATATTCATTTTTTTATGTCATGCATGCCATAAAATCGGTAGTGCAAAACTTAGTGAGATCGTTTAGGCGGCTATTTTTTGTTTATTTTTGTCTCGTTTACTTTTCTAAACAACAAATGATTCAATTTCAAAACCTTTATTCATACCATTATTGAGCTAAGTAGTAAGTCGATTAAGCACCTAGTTCCTGTTCATTTCAGCTTTCCTGGTAGTTTTAATAAATAAACAATTAGGACAGTTATCATTTATTACGAATCCTTCATGCTCTTCTCTATGTTTCATCGTTGGGGCATTTCCAGGAATAAAATTATAATATTTTTAATTTGATTTTGTTAGCGCACCTGAATGGTGCGTTTCAAGGAATACTTTTAGTGCGCTTCATTTGGTGCGTTTGAAAGTTGGTGCGCTTCGAGGAATACCCGCATCATTTATCATTGTTATCGGCATCAGCTATATTTATAATTTAAGACCACCATGAAAGGCATACTATCTATCTAATCCATGGCATGCTGATCCTGACGTGACATGAAGAGACATTTGCTCTACTGTGAAATAATTGTAATTTTTTTTCATATTTTTTTTAAATTGGTTTTTATCAACGATACTGTTAAAATAAAAACTGTGCCTTGCAAAACGCAGTTCTTAAAAAAGCCGTGTGCGTGTACAACTCTGGGGTATAAAGAACACCCATTTGGGCAAGTTTCCCCATTCTTGGGGGCTGACCGTAACATTAATTAATAATAATTATAATACACGTACCCAAGCTGTTTCTCGATAACACAGCCCGATTGTTGGCCCACAATGCCTACTAAGATATTTATAAGTACTAAACTAATGACAGTATAAGTTCCAATTAAAGTGATGATCGATCGATCTATTCTGGGTAGAAAATTGATCATCAATCGATAAAATCTGCGAATTTCTAATGGATAGTTAAATCAGTTGCTCAAAAGATCCTTTGGAAACTTCGTTGCAGAACTACGCTATGAAGACAAATAATATACGTGTTGGTACTGTTTCATTTTGACAGTTCAACAACATTCATTGCGTTATTTACGGAGCAAACAATTTTTTGGAACATATGAAGCAATGTATTAGCAATAACCTTCAAAATGACTGATTATTATTGATCGTGTGTTACGCAATTACGGTCCTGGTTCCAAAGCATCCCAGTATAATTACGGACACGTGAGAATTTAATACTATTCTCTGTCTTATCTAATTAAACTAGGTGGTCCATACATTTGCTGTTTCGGTAATGGTGTCGTAACGATAACGAATCGATAACGTTATCAGCTTTACCTACTATAGAGTAAATTGACATTGACCTATATTGCTCTCATTGGGATGAAAACCAATCTAAAGGGCAACGAAAATAAAGACATAACCTGTACCCTAATTACGTAATACACGATCAATCAGAATCTGAATCGTTTTGAAACAGATTGCTAATCCATTGCTTCGTACGTTCGAAAAAAAAATCTGCTCAACAACGTAAATAATACAATGAATGTTGTTGACCTGTCAAATTGAAACAGATTAGTCGGAATTGTCAACGAAAATGTGTTGCCTAATTAGATAGCAGGTATCTAATATAGACAGTGGTGCTCATTGGTTAGTGAATGACCGTCGTGTCCTAAAGAGAGCGTCATCACAGCTCGAAAAAACAATTTTTACTTAATAATTCCAACAAAACATTTAATCATTATCAGACATCCATACGAAAACCACATACTTTGTCACCAAGTTCAATGTTCTAGATAAGGTTAGACCCTGTGCCGCGCGACGTCACCGAGCCCTACTGACCCACCGAGGGACACAAAGATCGACCACGTGTTGCTGGCCCGCACGGTGACCCCCTACCCCCCTGTGACCCCACCTAGTAAACGAAAACGAAACGCGACCTCGAATTAAAGCAGGTAATTAGGCGTTTATTGATAAGACTGCTGTGACCACGCACTCGCAGCAGGAAAAATAAATACAGTTTTATCGCAAGTTTTTGCAGCAGCTGCTTTCGTGGAACTGAGGTCAATGACCAGCGGCAGTGCGGTTGTTTACAGTCATTTTTTATTAGGATATAAGTAAATTGTTTACATATACAATGTGAAATTTAATTCCTTTGCATGCTCTTAAGGGGTCTTTGTACTCATCATTATGAACAACTTTCACTATCGGGCCAACCCTGAAATCGCGAAAAAAAAATCAGTTGTTCCATACATTTATGTTCGCATAGCTCGTTATAATGAAGGGAACCGCTTAAATTTCACATTGTATAAACTCGGCCCTTCGTCCCAAAAATAAATTTATATTTCGAACATAAATTTGAATTTGGTTCTTACACACTTACTCCATTTACTTCTCCTTTAGTACATCATTATCAATCACATACGTTGGTTCCGTTTTCCTTTTAACATGCACACACATGACACGAACTGTGTCATCTCTATATGCGATATCTTTTTTGTTTTACCTATAATATCATCGTCTTCTTTGAGAATCTGAGCATCTACACATACTTACACAGTAGTTCCATAGCGAGCTATGGCGGCAACAACCGCTTCTACCTAGTAATTAAGCGATACGATGACGCATTAGCATAAAGTTCGTAACGACAACTTAATCTTTAGAAACGTTTGTTAATCGTTATACAGCGGAAGTGGGTCTCATTAATATATATATATATTTGGTAGTTTATAGATATTATAGACCAAATTTTGAATCTTGAAATTGAATCGTAAATTGTGTTTTTGCAATTAAATAATACCGAAAAGATTAGTTCATGCAATCAGCCATTCTTTAGTTACAACTGACAACCTGTCATACTGTCATGTTACAAGTTTTCAGTGTACTTTTGACTCCTTTCATTTCTTTTTCTCTTCCATTCCCACGCTCCTCCAAGCCACTCAATCCACGTCCCTATTCCACCAGCCTCGTGTCAACAGACACTCCTATAGTCCCACCTCGACCTCACGGCGTGGTCACCTCGAGGGTGAAGCAAACACTCGCGAGTGACGCACGATCGGGTCAACCACTCGCCCCTTGTTTGAATAGGGCTACAACAACGCGGAATTGCTTCATAACGAAATGTAAAGAGTGCAGACCGATACGGAATAAACCATTAACTTTATGGAATATATTTTTTATGGTTTATCCTATAAAACCTCCGCCTGTGAATCGGGGTTATATCGGACTCTTATCGACGAGACCCACATGGTCTCTGTCTTTAGCACATAAGGAGAAACGGGATCTGCAGTGACCTCTTACTCGTGCTACGTGTTTGTCACGCCCTTCGATTTGTAAACCATCGTTTTGCTTGATAGAATGGCATCAAAACGGTGTCTATTTTATGTTCTATTGACCAGTAGTATCTACAACGACCGAGATGGCGATGGCAACAGCTCAGGAGGTAAAGCCTTCAGACACCATCTCAACTCCAATAATATGTGTGGTCAGGTCCATTTCCTCAGGAATTCCTGTCATGTTATTTTACTTCTTTTTTTTAAATAATGTTCATCATGTATTTTTCTTATTTATTTATTTATTGGTAAGGTACCTCAACGACTTACTCACTAAAACATACACATACAAAAATCACATAGGTACAGTTTTAGGTATTGTGAATTCGTCACTTACAGAAGTGCACAGCACTAATACCTGTGTGTTAGTTCAATTCTTGACCTGAACACATAATCGAGGTGGATTTTAAATATTTTAACGTAGGTACTTAAATTATATGGAATGGAGCAAGTAAAATTAATAATCTGCAAAAAAATATTATATCACATCGTTAACCGATCGTGTTACAGCTATTGCGTAAATCTATACCTGTAGGTAACGTAAATGACATCGAAACCAGTTTTTTAGAATATCTGGTTAGTCTAGTTTACTTCCTAACTGATCTGGATCCCATAGAAACGTGTGATCAGATCACATTTCGTAACAAGCGTAGTTTGAATAATTAATTAAATTAATGAGATATTTTGGCGTTTCCCAAAAGCGAAACAGTTCTTAAAACCAAAGACTAAGTTAAAGCATTGTTATTATTCGTGTATGACAGGTTCCTAAACAAAGAAGCTAGTGGTGGTCCGTCATATGATCGTGTCCGAACGAGCGCCCATCCCTATTTTCTCAGCAGGTCAAAGTTAAGTAAATTAATGTTATCCTCGTAGCACCCCTGTCGGTGCGAACAGCAATAAAAGGCGATTGTTCATAAGTCCGTAAGTAGCACACGACACACGACAGTTCAACACCCCTGACGACAGTGGGTAGGCGGTACCCTCAACCACACTCCATAGTTGTTACTATGGACTGTGGTTGAGTGCTCTGACAAACTGTTGTTTGTCAGAGCCTTTATTTCGCACCAGTAAGGGCGGTTTCCATAGTCGCCAGCACAATGTTAACATTCTCGTAAAAACGTCATTAATTAGTCCAGCTCGCTTACGATCGCCACCTCGATTACATTACGAGTTTGTGTGATTAAGATAACAGAATATGGGCCTGTATTTGGGTCACGTGTGTATGTGTGAGTTTGTTTATTAACGACACCTGGAATACCTACCAACACTGTTATACAAACAGTTCATTTATATTTTTCAAACATTAAATTAATGGAATTTATTATTAGGTACATCGCCATCAGGTTTTCCACTAACCACAAAAATGCCCTTCCTCTAGTCACTAAGCCGAAATTGAATGTTTAAAAACCACATTTGTACATTGTTATATAGATGAAACATTTTGCTTATGTTCATGAATAGGCGGAAAAAAATGTATGTAAATACCAATCTACGTACATTTAGTCACGTAGGTTTGCCTCGTAAAGCGGGTCCTGTAACCATTTTCAGCATTAAAAAAAAAAAAACAAAAATCTAAATTCTTTTGTTAGGAAGGTCCCTTGACTCCGAGCAATCTCGCAATTTGGATTCATTTTAATTCGATCACATTGGCATGTAATGTGTTTCGTAGATACCGAACACTCTCTTTACTGACTTGTTATCAGTTGACTAAACGATTAAGTAAAAGAAGATAACAGTTAGGCAGGAATGGATGCGAAAGACCGGGAGCAGCATCAACTAAGGAAAAGCAACAATGGACTGTAGTATATAGGCTTAGTTGTCATCACCATTATTTCAGCCGAAAGACCACTGGTCCACTGCTGGACTCTTTCTTAGTTGAGTCTATAGTTTCCAAAAATCCTGTAACTGTGCCTGGTTACTTTCGTTCTAGTCACACCCACAAAATCTCGCTCAACACATAATATCTCACAGCTGAAAAACAGCGAAACTATCCTCTGCATCCAATAAATAACGAGTATCGAGTGGCCGCACGGCCACGTGGCCACACGGAAATATGGCCAGATGGCTAGTTGGCTGATCATTAGCTGTAACGGGCCCGCGATAAACATTTCAGTTCGTGTGGTGATCATCAAGTGAATGGATCGTAAACGATGAATTACTTTCAATCAAAATTTGCCGTCTGACCCTGAACTGATAATAGTACACACCATTACAAAGCACCAATTCAGAAAAAGTGATTTCAATACCATTCGTTTATTCCAATTTTAGCACAGGCTTGTCTTACGGATGTCGGGGACAAATATAATATTTTAAAATCTAATCTGTCATTTGATTTCTCTTGGGGCTTTTATTTAGATTTATCGCTTTTCGTCTCTTCAGTTTCATTTCTTGCTCTTTTATCATCAATCAATCAATCAACAAAATGAATCAACTCGGCCGGTTTCCGGTGGATAGAAAACTCTTTACTAAATTGCAAGTCTAGTCTTATTACGAGTGCATTATAAAACTAATATATTACCTATTATGTTCGAAGTTTCGTAGACATGACTAGGATGTTATTCTTGACTCAACGTTGTATTGTATGTATCATTCAAACATCTGTGATGTTTACAGCATGCATCGTTTAGTATTTTTGTGAGTACATCCCAGATTGTAAACTCCAAAGTCGTAAGTAACTAAGAATATATTATGCGCTATTTAAGTCGCGCCCGCGACCTTGCCGTCTACGAATTCTTCTTACTAATATAATTTTACGTTTACTTTGCGAACTTCAATTTGAATTACAACATCGTCTATCATCGCTTAAACAATCTTGCTATAAAAACGTTACAGTGATATTATAACATCATTTTTATTTCAGTTCCTACAGTGGCAAATAGAATGTTCGGCTTGTGCCAACAAACATAGTCACTACCTATGCGTTACAAGTAACGAGTTGCTAACTCGTAGCGTAGTGAAATATCTCGCTGTTAAAAATCTTTTCTTGAATAAATTACTGATTGATTGGAAAAACGTAACCAATCAATCACCCGGAAATGCCTCAAAATACCTGTCCATACGGATCGAACTCGTCGAATATATGTATGTATGTATTTTGCCAAAATTTGACGAAGGTATTAGTAAATACGGCCTACCCTTGACAAATAGTATCTAATATCATTTGCAAATGATAAATTGATCATGTGTTAATTGATAGTTCCAGGTACACGTTCCCGTGTATTAGGTGTAGGTAGGTAACAGAACAATACGAAGAATTAATTAAAATAAAATAAAACAAGGTTATAAATATAATGCCTATTGTACTGCACAACCTAGAGGAAATTCTCTGGAAATAAAGTTGAGCTAAAATTAATACAATGTTACAAGTTTATTAAAATAATGATTCAAGTGCACAGGAAATGCAACGGAAATGGGTACCTAAGTCTTAGATACCCTATAACTATGGCATATTATGTATTTGTTTCTTAATACAGAATGCTATTATTAGCTCGAGGAACTTACGTGCGTAAGTACATACATATAAATAGTAGGCTAGTGATATAGTTCGTCAGCATAACTGATAGCCTGCAGAAAGGATAGTTCGCTGCGGTCGGAACCTCCCGACCACAAGCTGTAGCGTTAAATAGCGTAGCGTTAAGATAATATATTATAACCTAATGATATATTATTATGCAAGGTATTCAATCACAGTTGAGGATAATTAGATACCTATGTAATTAATTTGTGTTTAGTGGATCTAAACTTCGACTAATTGGCCATCCATTCAATAGATACAGTTAACAGTACATTTCAAGTATTGGGATATTCACATGAATCACCACGCTTGTGGAGCGAGGTAGTGATGACTGCATGTTCTGTTTAATTGACGAAAGAGCCTTTCTTTACCAAAACGATTTTTTTCAGCAGTCAAATAAGAAAGTAATCTTTCATTTACTAACTTCCCTTAAGAAACTAATACGACCACTGTCGCCGAGAACGTCTCTACATATATATACGTGAGGGTGGCGCCTGTCACATAATTATTTGGAACGTTTCTGGCGCCTGATTTTTTTCTTCTCGTGCCTACTAATGCCATACTTGTGCTCTACTATAAAGCACGTCTAGTACCTACTGACTTAAAACAAAAGTTAACTAATCACATGACTAACTAATTCCTATCTGCAGCAATCACCCCATCCGCCTTTTCCTGTCTATCTGTCTGTCTGGGGGCATCCCACAGTTCCCACACTAAGTTTCCCGATTTCCGGGTCTAATTAATTATTAAATTTTAATCTGTTTCGCAATTACTCGTCTAATATTCCTTAACTACGTGTATCTGTTGCAGTTCCCGGTATTTATAAACATGTTTTATTGTGTTAATAATTAAACTAGACTGCTTGTGTGAGCTGCTGTTGTGTTATTGCCCTATAATTCCCTCGTATCGAGGTAAAGAGTTGGATGAACATCGATTAGCGAAATTGAACATTTTAGTATTCGTCATCATTATCATCAGTCTATAGCAGTCCACTGCTGGACATAGGCTTCTCCAATCGCACGCTATTCAACACGATCCTCGAATCAGCTACTCTCTTTCAGCTGCGAAGATCGGCGCACCCTCTAGCCTGCGGGCGTCTTAGTCTTCCGTCCGTCGCACAAAAGGCTCTCGAAGAAATAGGAGCTTAAATTTTAAAGTGTCGGTTTTTTGCCTAAAATGGCTTCTAATAGCCAATATTATGCATAAATATATATCATAGGATACAATCAGGTAGGAAAATTAATAACTTACTTTTGTTTTGCAAAAAAAAATATGGAGCTAATTGCTTACATCTCCAGAACGGAGAGAATAACCGTTATATCCTTGCACATACTTGGTGATCAAATCAAATTATGTATTTTTGCAGAAAACACTGTTACAATGGTGTTATTAAATGTACATGTTTCAAGTGATTCTACCGTAAGGCATGCAAAATGTATACAATCATGGTCTGTCAAAGTCAAGATTGACACTGAAACATGAATATAAAATTAGATAAAATATTTTAAGATATTAAATTAATGGATTCTTTCTTATAGATATAGATACAGATTAATTATTTATTTATTAATAAATTATTTCAATGTCATTCCTAGAATTATATACATTAACAGATCAATTATTTAAAGATACATTGATAATTATTGTTCTATTACTTGACGTCACTGTGAGGTCTTGAGTTTGGAAAAATTGTCGTTTAAGTAGTCATTCAAGTTATAGTAACATTTATTAACTAAAAGGGTCTTTCTATAAGGTAGTATTAATTGCCCTTATTACTTTAGGTAATTTATTGTAAATTACACGAGCCATGCGAAACACACTTTTGTGCATTAAAGTGGTATAGGTTCGGCGCACACGAGGCGAAATGCGTCACGTTGTTGCCTATTATTGACTTCTGAGGCCAATGCAAATAAGTTATGGTTGACCCTAACAAACATTGATACCTCAGAAATATATAGGCTTGGGAGAGTTAAAATTTTGTACTCCTGGAAAAACGGTTTACAGGTTTCAATTATTTGAAGCCCAAACATAGCCCATATGCACTGCTTTTGTGCTTTAAAAATTAAATCAATGTTAGTCGAATTTCCCCAGAATGATGTAGGCAACTATATATTTATTTATGATTTTTGACGTAATTGATTTTGTCAGACTAGGAGATGCTTTTTTTAAAAAAACGGCACTATATCTCGTTATATGACGTATGTCAAAAAATCCTATTCTAAAATCTTATCCTATACCTATGATTGGCTATTAGAAGCCATTTTAAACAAAAACCGACACTAAGATTTACGCTCCTATTTCTTCGAGAGCCCTTTTTCGATCCACAGTGTCGTTGTAGTACCTGTTATCAAACCCTAATGAGTTTACCTATAATTGAAGAGTTTGTTGCTACATTTTAGCCGTGTTTCAGCTAGGCCAGTCCTTCTTAGTTTATTTTATACTCATATATCTAGAGGTTAGTGAGCTGATTTCACGTGAACTTCCATAAACAAATCACATAGATACTTTTTGGTGCATTATCTTACAAGTAAAAAGAGCATGTTTACTTCACTGTAATGTTCCTAGTATTGAGTAAAACTGCATAATGCGCATCAAAGCGTATGTTATGTATTATTGTGATGATTCTTTGTCCAGCGTGCACATGGATGTCAACAAAACCTTGTTTACTTCAAAATCGAAGGATTATAGGATAGGTACCTCTCCTTGGACTAATTAGGACCAAAATAACAATTGATATGTACTACAGTACCATCCATGGTGTGAATTCCCGTAACCTCAGTTTTCCTCATCGATATATTATGTAGTATTAAATATTTAACAATTCAATGTATTGTATTACGAAGAAGTCCTGTAGTCGTTATTGTCGAGTTTATCTCATGATTCCTGGTAACACTTTTGTGGGTTACTAGGAAACGTGTGGATCACCTGTTGAACGGGGTTTCTAGTTATTACAATACGTTGAAAGCGTCCATTCCCTAGTACAGGCTATTAGGAAAAAAACATTAATTGTCTTGTTTAGGTTCCTACAGAAAATCTATGTCGTTACCATAAATTATTTATATTAAGCGTGGTATATTTTCAGCTACTTACTGATTTATTTGTAAAAGATATCCATAGAAAACGGCCGTGAAGAATAGTTTTACTTTAAACCAATTACATATTCAGCAGGCAGCAGTTAGTCACAATTCACAGGATCGCTTCGAAGTGACTTTGTTCCTTAAAACAATAGGAATCATCTGTTATCTCAGCTTAGCATTAAAACAATACAATTTCTTTTCAACTCTAAAAAATACTACTCAGGTAGGTGAACTGGATAAGTGCATACCGAACTTAAACAATTTAAATAATCATAATAAAACATTTTATTGTCTTAAATACTATATAAATTCGCACCTAGCGTGCCGCCGCCAACTTACACCGAAAAATACCACTCTGTTACCATTTCACAAAAGGCGAATAGGATTCATGGATATTGTCAAAAAGCATATTCCGATAAACAAATTGTTTTCCAAGTATTATGATAATAAAGTTGAAAAGAAAGGACCCTTTTTGGCCCTTGAAAACCCATCAGTTTAAGTTTTACTTGAGTAATTACTATTATTATGACTATGCATTGTGTGTATTAAGTCATCATACAGATCATCTTCACAACATGACTTAGGTCAGGTTAACCACAAGATAGTTCAATGACACGCGCGTGACGTTCGAGAAATTATCCACTGAATAATGCAATGTGTAATAGAAATAAATTATTCAATTAATGAACATGTGGTAAAGAAAAACTTATGAATGGCGACCCACGTAACATTATTTCCTGGAAAGATGATTATTCTTCTCTTTGCGTGGTTTTCATTCATGCTGCCTACAATTTCTGACCCTTTTACATGGACATTCCGGTATTTACTTTTTATGTTGTCGCTCACTGGAGTATTGTCGATCTGTAAACTAATGACGCTAATTAAACGACGTAATGTTCAGGCAAAAGCGTTGCTTAGATTAAAAGTTACCTGTTGTTAAGTTTCGATCAAAACAAGGATTTTTGCATAGTTACTCTGCCGCTGTCAGATACGTTCGCGTCAATTTTGTTTCACGCGAGTGCAAAAAGAGCGCATTCTACCACTACGCGCAGTTCAAAGATTCCAAGAAGACGGTTTGGGACTCAAACTTGAACATAATCAAAAATACTGTTCGTGGATGTAGACTAGGAACGACAATGATAAACCTAGTTTCCTCAGATAATATTTGAAGGCATGATGAAGATCCATCAGTCAGATCAAAGACGAGGAACAAATAAACTACGAACACCAGCATTACTCAAAGTAACATAATAATATTTTCACTCCAGCAGCGCATAATTGGGAGCGTGCTTCTCTCTATAATCTTATTCAGGAATGTTGGGAGCAGATGGTGCGTCTTGTGCCTTTTTTTGCAGCAACAGCAACAGCACCTGTTCGATGTGAGCACAGCTTGAACTTCAACCAGTCCTGTATACGTGATGTGGAAACGTTATCGAGGAGGCAGATATTATATAATTCGTGCCTTGTATTAATTAAATGAATATTCGTTAATATAGAAGAAAGCCAGTCATAAGCATCGACTGAAGAAAGGATAATTTTTATTGTAGTTGAAAATGTATAGATTTTAAAGGTTTTTATATGACTTGTATAATAATAACGACTGAAAATAGAGCTCTCCTTCCTGTTGGCAAGCGCATTTTGAGAGTAAAAGTAATGGTATTAATTGTGTTATCGGTTACTGTAATTATCAGCATTGTTATTCCGAAAAAACCTATGAAATTCATCATTTTTGGCGGCCTAAGTCCTATCACTCCACTCCGTCCACTATTTACGATAAGCAAAATAATAGTGGTAGTAACAAATTTTTATCATAAAAACCACGCTTATTGAGATAATATTTAAAAAATGTGCAAAATTCATCTGAAAAACTGCGTATCATTTCACGCGAGATTTATTTCAGTGCTTTTTGTTTCATTCGCGTGGATATAAAGCAGATTCGTTCTAAAAATACAAATTAATCTGCAGTGCACTGAAAGTCTGCCCGAATCTTATCAATGTTCACACAGATACTAAAGGTGTCTGTCTGTACACAAAATAAATGTGTCTGTGTGCGTGTTTTGGGACTGCAGGTCGGCGTACGCGCAGGTGCCCACTCATTCTCCACTCAGCTTTCGAGCTCGTCCGTTAATAATATTAAATGTTTTTGAGTCATACATAACTTTAGGGACATTTTCGTTCATTCGTGCGTATAAGTGCAGTGTCTGTGGTCGTTTGTTGGCGCACGAGTGACATTGTTTGTGGAGCATCCACGATGTTAGATAGTCATTAGTACGTCGCGTCGTGTTGTTTACATAGATCAGCTGTTTTCATTAGTGCACTGTCGGCGCAATTTAATGCGCATTTTTTTATCGGTGAGTTTTTTTTTGCTTTGTTTGATGATTGTTATTAATGTCCTAATAAGTTAATAATATATTCATAAATCTGAAGCTTCGCACGCGCGGGCTATAAACTGCAATGGAGCCTTTTATTGTCATACGTACATAGTAATAACTTTTGTTTTGTTACTATTGTTTTCGGGTCAACATTCAATTATATATTTCAGTATAACAACGACAGTGTTATACGTACGTTTATTTTTGAATAAACTTACTACAATCGAGATTAAATAAATATTATCGTAGTATTTAGATGCAATCAACTGCAGCACCCACTGCCTTAAAAACTCATCAACACACACCTGTCAATATTCCATCATCCGTCGATCATAGGTCCCTGTAACCGTAACACTACATCTGAGTAGGTACCTACACCTTATCTGTCATTGCACACCCAAACTTGGTGACATGCACCTCGCATGGCCGTGACAATCAGACAGATAACCTCGCAGATACTATTGAAATATGAAAACAATGTGACGAGAGACAGGCGGACAGACAGGCGGTAACCGATCAGTGGATAGGTAGGTAAATGTGAAGACAGGAATGATTTTAGTTAATCACAACAATAGGGATTATGCCTGGGTAAAAAAAAAGAAATTCTAATTAGTCCGTCAGTCAGATAATAAAAAAATATTAGAGACGTATTTTTTGCTTCATCATATTAATAAAAAATCACTTAGGTAAATGCATTTTAAGTTGGGGAGAGGGGGTCGCTACGTCACAAGTAAGTATAAAATCTACATACTCGTGACGTCATGGCACATTTTAACTCAATGTATCGCCGTAATCTTTAGATTACATAAAAACCGAAAAAATACGTGTCCAATATTTTTTTATAATCTCCATGACGGACTAAAAAAAATGTAGTCATCATCCCTATTTTTGAACTTGACCTAATAATACTTCTTGCTGTTAACAGTCTGTGAGTTTATGATTTTTGCTTTATTAGAATTAAGCTTCGTGCAGACCAGCGCGACGCGACGCCGCGACGCGACTAGAACAATACAATTTCTAAGAAAACTTGACGGTTTAACAATACCCGGTGTCGCGTCGCGCTGGTCTGCACAAAGCTTTAGTCTTTGGTAGAGCTACTATGTGATCAATTTACTATAATGTTAGGCCTGTTCCGTTATCGGTACAAACTTTTGATCTCCGTTAAGTTGACGTAGTACACCTGTAAATTAGAAAATGCAGAAAAATTATCATATTCTTAAAATGAAGCCACAAAGCGTTATAGGACTAAACTTTACTGTACATACCTATTAACTATAATTATATGCAGCTTTACTTAAGTAAGTCCCTTATCATCAGTAAATTTACGGAAAATGAGAAATGAGATTAAAATTTGTACGTCATTGCGCGTAGACCTACAGTAAATATACGCACTCGCAAGCTCCTCGCTCAATGCCATACTGCGAATCATGCGCAGCCTTACCGTTTACGTATTTCCCGATCGCGATAGACAACCGATAGACATTTACGTACAAGTCCGAGACAACCCGCAATGAATATTGATGGCGGGTTTAAAGCCATCATTAGCTAAATATCCTGTCAGCCATCCGTGGTGAAGGTATTGTCCTGGACACTTTTATGACACCGTTTAGTCCACAATGGATACATGGCATGAGCTTGGGAAGTAATAGTAGTTAGAGCTGAAGCTGCTTTATGTTATACGCAACAGGTGTTGGTTCCACGCAGTCTATTATTTGTATCTTAAAATCAGGTAGTTTTTTTTTCAAAGCTTATTTTGTTTCTTGTTATCACCTGGCCCGGTGCGGGGTAAAAGCCATTCCTCTCATATTATTTGACAATATGAAGATTGTATGGTATAAAGTTTTACCAGCAGGTAAACAGGATTATAATTTAGTCTAACTTAATTTGGTTTATTTAGGTAATCAGGAGTATAGTTTAGTCAAACTTGTAATATAAGTTGACAGTTTCTGTTCAGCCTTGAAAAGATACTTAAGAACATTGTTCATACATAAGACGTTTCAATGCAGCTGTTAGTAGTTAGTGTTAAGCGTGCGGCTGTTATGAATGATGGACATCCATTCAAAACAAATGTTCGACATTGTTACGTCCTTCATTAACGAGTTACTTGAAGGGAGTTGAACGGACGTACCTACGTTACACTGAAGAACGTCTTCCACGCATACAAAAACGGCAATATGATTGACTGATTTATGATTCAACACTCAAACACTGTTTTTGAGGGGGGCCTGGTAATCTGTGTGACAGATTTTCCTAGTGCAGATACCAGTCTCCCACAAAGGATTTATCAGATATTGTAATCTTCATATTTTTAAGGCGCCTTTGGAGAAGAGAAATAAAATGTTTATTTATTTACTGTTTCTTTCTTCTCGACACGACAAAATATTATAGTAAAGCAAGGAAAACGGTTTTTCCGATAAGTAGTTACTAGGTATTTCTTTTCTTATGGGAACATTTTTGGTTGTGATAAAACCTGTTAAAGTCAGCTAAACCCGGGAAGTCTCGCTCATTAGCAGCGCTCATAGATCACAAGGTGATCTAAATTTAAACAAGAATATGGTCTTATAATTATATGTAACCAGTATGCATTAATAAGTACACCACTTCTAATCAAACCAAGCCACGAACTAATCTATTATTCGCCAGTAAATTGGTCTGTCTAGCACAATATGTAGCTACATATTTATTATTCGCGGCAGATTTTGGCAAGTGCGTGTGTGGAGTCGTCGGGCCATCGGGCCAACCTGCCAATTGTACCGTTAATATTATAATAAATTGCTATTACATGATAATAACACCATTGTTTATGCCCCAGCTGTCGGCAGAGTGCTGGGCTCCTAGTTACACTGAGGTGGAAATTACATTCAAATTATTGAGTAGAACTAGCTTTGTTGTATATTTATTTTTATTGGCGGGCCTTAGTAAGTCAGGCGAGGAAAAATAATAGCTAACGGACATACTGGTGGAAACTAAACAATAGCTGGGTTTAGTAAGTTTCGTAGATTTTACATACTCAAATGATTTACCTCGCCTTTTGTTTTTGTTATAACGAATTGCATTCATTGTTCAGATTTCAGGAAAGAGATAATTTTGAACAATACAGCCAAAATATGGTAATGGGTTCAATAATAATTATAATCAAAATTAACAATATAGTTTAATTATTGTCTATATTATGGTCCATACCATAGGTACCTATAATGTGTCATGTATGTAGCTTTGAGCACGCTACCAGGATAATACTGACATTAGTTATGTCCCTACTGGTGGAACTGGTTGGCCATAGGCATGTGGAGCAGGTAAGCACGCTCTACTCGGTAGGTAACACGCTCACACTGCAAAATAGGTAAAACTGAAGATGAAATAGAAACCTCTATTAGTTTAAGTAGGTTCTGCAAAATACACCAACTGAAAATTTTCCGACCGGAAAAAATATTGGGCTATTGTCCACAGATTCTGTCTTTGTCATTTCCACTATTACGCCACTTCATGCCTAAGACAACGTAGGGTCTCACATACATGGAAACTGGAAACCAAACTAATTGCGATGCTGATGCTGATAGGAAACGTATTGGACCACGCAACCATGCATGGTGCAATGGGTGTCCTATCGTTTAATCTTCCAAATTGTCTTTTTTGTACTAAATAGAAACTCTATCGTTTAATTTTCGCTATACATCCTTTTCGGGTCAAGTTACAATTATTTACCTGTTACAGATGACAAATAATGGGTTACTGTGGTAACATACGTCAATCATATGGATCATACGTCAGTTACTATTTCAGAAGCTGGACTGTCGCACTAGACAGGTAGATTTTCCTTAAATAATTGTGCTAAAAGTCATAGGAGGCCACGTTATCGACATGTTAGTTTGAGGAATATATTATCAATCAAATACGTATTACATTATGTTCCTACGTCATAACATGGATATTAGCATTTGCGTGAATTTTGCATAACTTGTTGCTACGATGATAAGCATACGTTAACGTACGGTAAGGGTGCGTTTCCACTGAAGCGGAGACGTACGGAGCTGAGCGCAGACGTGCAGGAATCGTCCAATCACAGACGAGACGAGAGACGCGATGAAGATTTCAACCATTGTGATTGCACGTCTCCGCTCAGCTTCGCTCGTCTCCGCTTCAGTGGAAACGCACCCTAAAACCGCAATCATTCGGATATACATACCTAAACTGTGTTTAATCTTCAAGGCTTATCCGCCTGATACAATTAGCAAGCTTTTGTTTACTCTGTGCTTACTACATACATTATGTTACCGCGGATTGTTCGTCGTTTGATACGTTAGGCCTCGTGTACGGAGGCGCGGCGCGTCACGCGTGGCGTGCGGCTTGGCGATTCGCGGCGCGGCGCACGGGGAGCTGTAAATCGGCTTTCATACACTTAGGGATTTTTTGCCGGATATCGCTTCTTTTAGTTATTACTATATACAAAAATGACACCCGAGTTAATTCTGCCCAAAAACCAAGTAATTATATTTTTTTTACGATTTGTATGAAGCTAGTACGAAAAATCTAATTATCTCTTAAACGGCAAGGAAAACCGTAATATCCTTACAGGTGTTTATAGTACTAATTATTTATGATTTTTTGTCATACTCCACATACCGGTTATGGCTACCGATTTTTTTTTTAATCATCATAATATATTTATTTATTTTTACATATGAAACGGTTTCTTTTCAAATCAAATCAAATCAAATCAATTGTTTATTTGCCAGAAATACATTGTTTTGGTACAGATGAGATCTTATAACCTATTATTTGTCATTGTATTCTGCCTGCAAGCAAACGTACAATTTTTTTATTAAGTTAACATACATTCTTATTTTATTACTATTATTATTAAATACTATTACCATGCATTTATTCACTATTTTATTTAAATTTAATTTGTCAATATTCTTATAATTTATAGGTACTAATTTTCAATTTTATGTTCCATAAATTCCTTAGAACTATAAAAAGCAACACTTTTGAAGACATTCTGTTAATTTTGTCTTGAACACATTACCCTGTTATAATTTTAAATCATTTGGTAAGTTATTATAAATTAAAACACACATATTAAACACATTTTTCTTATAGATATCCTTATGACAGGGTGGCTGATACAGTAGGTTGTGAAATTTAGCCCTTTTTTTGTCTAGTTAGGACCTCACTACGTTGTTTAAAGTAGTGCATGTGTTATTTTGTGAAGATTCAGATATCTTTTGTATACATGCAAGGTATTGGAAGAATTTTACATTCTTGAAATAATGGTTTACAACTATCCAGAAACCAAGCCTTGTTGATAACCCGGTTGCATCGTTTTTGAATTTTAAAAACTCTGTCGGTATCGGTCGAGTTGCCCCACATTATTAATCCATAGCTCAGTACAGATGGCACATAACCAGGGTACGCTGATAGGGCAGCTTCTTCAGAAACATTCTGTCTTAATTTTTTTAACGCAAACACAAATCTATCAAGTTTCTGACAAATTGAATCGATATAACTTTTCCAATTTAGATGTTTATCTACATTAATTCCTAGAAATTTTAAGTCGTCTACTTGTTCTACTTTTTAAAATTTAAGGGGCCGTGCACGAAATCGGCTGATTTTGATCAAGTTTGTTCATTCGTTGTGAGAAAGGGAAGCAGAATTTGAACAAAATTATTTGTAAAGTCCAGTTCTTTGTCTAGCATGTGGCTGAAAGGAATTTTTCAAATAAATTAAGGATTCATGGAAAATCACTCACCTTTTCTGAAAAGTAAGTATGTTGATTAGTTGTGCTATGAGTTCTAAGAAATGTTTTTGACGATTATAAATTTTCACTAGTATATCTCTTAAAACTCTAATGAGGGTAGTTAACTAATCAGTATCGACGTTTTGCAATAAAAGCGCAAAAATTTTGCTTTATAATTTAGATTGTTCACAACTGTGTAACTGCTAATACAAAAATCTTTGCTCTGCGCCTATAAAATCTTAGAATGGAAAGTTTGTTTGTTTGTTGTTTGTGTGTTTGTCACCAATTTAGACTTTTGTTAAAAAAAATACAAATTAATGATGAAATTAAGGCCCTTATCCCCACAGAGTGTAGTAATAATAACAGGGTGACTCATCAACTAATGATGACAATGATCAACGCTAAAGTCTGCACGTAGCTTTCTGTAGTCAGATCAATTGCATCATGCTACCTGTGCTTAGTAAAACCTACAGAAATGAACCGCTTAGATGCCTTACATCAAAGACTGTGTATTCTGACATATATGAATGTGGCTTGTCATCCCTACAAAATCTATACGGGCGTATAGATTTCATGGAATGTCTGTTACGCATTGCGTACAGGCTCGACTTCAAATGGTGAGCAGCGAGAAGTAATGAGCACAAATGATGTTGCAGACAAGAAAAAAATGTATTCAAAATAAATTCAAAGATGAGCTTAATCTGTTGGAAAATTGTAGGAATAGCTGGCCGCAACGCTGCGTGCGCCGCGGCGGCCGCGGCGAACGTCGCGTGCGACGTGGCGATGCCATCCGCGGGCTCCGCTTGCACTTCAAGCAATCGCGTGTAAAATCGCATCTCCGTAAACGCTCTCATATAACGCATAAATTTTTTATTTATTGCGGACTTTTAATAATTGCTTATATCAAATATTCATTTAAAAAAAAAACTATGCCGCAGTAAGCTGTGGTCATTTTTTAGTCTGTCTTCTAAAACTAACTAAAATGTATTTTAGTCCATCATCACATTCATCACATTTTGAGCTAATCTTGGATAAACAAACCTTAGAATTAATCGACTAACTGTTAAGCCGCCGAAACGGGTATTTCGATGGCGGATTAACCCATAAATTGCCGTTGTCCATCTGACGAATGGAACTATAATAGTATCTCAGTTTTCTAGCCCCATTTCGGAATCTTATAATCTGCATTAAAGGAAGACAATGTAATTGGAGATTACCATTAACAACATTACGATTAGGGTTCTGGCTTCGTTCTCGGGCAGTGTTATTGACTCTAAAAAAATCTCAGTGGAATTCGTGGCCAGTTGATGGCAATAGGTCGCCACCTAGGGTATTACAATAGGTCGCCACCTAGGGTATGACAATAGGTCGCCACCTAGGGTATGACAATAGGTCGCCACCTAGGGTATTACTATAGGTCGCCACCTAGGGTATTACAATAGGTTGCCACCTAGGGTATTACAATAGTTCACCACCTAGGGTATTACAATAGGTCGCCACCTAGGGTATTACAATAGGTCGCCACCTAGGGTATTACAATAACTGGTGAACTATGAGTTTTCTAACCAGCTCTGCTCTTACCTAAGGGGCAAGAGGCATGATGTAATTATGTAATCTTGTCATTACTAGGTATAAACAAGCGCGATAGGTACCTTATGTACTTGCACACGAGAATACGGCGCACGCGCCTTTTGCCACACAATTGCATAATTGTATTTTCCGGTTCATTTTATTGTGATTATGGTAAACTAATAAAAATCGGGATTAACAATTATTAACACCTACTGTGCGGCCAACGCACCTGCGCGTTTTTCGGATTTTTACCATGTGCTGGCGGCGCGTATGCGCGTCCATTCAATTTACTTATCTTTCTTCGAGTGCGGCGTGCCGCACCTGTGCGCGTTCATTGTGCATCTCTATTGTTTCGAAAACATCATAAAATGACAGTCGGTAGCGGTGTCGACACACTAGTTATTTCGATTGTTATACGATGTTCGATTGTTACATAAGTAATCTGTTACAGTGTCAGGGTGGAATATAAATATAAAAATTAATATTTGTTTTATGACTGTCATAAAACTCGTAAATTTTCAAACTCACATAAGCGTCGTGCCGCACTTGGACAACTATTGAACGCCGCACTAATGCGTCCAGCCGCACTGGGTAGACTTTCTTCAACCGCGCATACGCGTTCATAGCACCACTCGAAATGTTTATTGAACGCGCAAGTGCGTTTGCCGCACAGGGTTAGTGAGCTAATTAATTAGCATTTGCATAAAATTCGCTAATTAATTAGCACGTAATGCGTTAATCCTAACGGGAAAACCTGTGTGCGCATGTATATGATATTATATAAATATTATCTATTATTAGTGTGTCTATTATATCATTTTATTATTTATCCATCCTGGTAAGGTTTATTGTGATTTAAATGATTCTTTCCCCATGTTGTAGCCGAATGTTTAATAACAGTGCACGAAGCTCTCGAAATATAATAATGATTTTCTTTATCATCTTAGCATGTTTATAACTTGTATTTTTTTAAAGATAAACATAACATAACATCACGCCTGTAATCCCCGTAGGGTTAGGCAAAGGTGTACCTATAGATAAAGTACACCCACATTTCGCCAGTTTGGTCCCATGTAATAGGAGGCGAGCCTATTGCCATCAACCGGGCACAAATCCAGTCTCCGGGCTACAACTGAGAAATTCCAGATAGAAAAACCCAATATCCCTTTGCCCGATCCGGGAATCGAACCCAGAACCTCATGCTCAGCAGTAACGCTTGCGACCGCTACACCAACGAGGCAAACTAAAGATAAACTGTAATGAGAAAGACAATGCTAAGATAAACTCAGTTTTCAATCAATCACTCTATCTTTATCCAGCTAGGTTATTGCATAAAACACTATAAGTAGCAATGGCTTTCATTTTGACAGTTCAACAACATTCATTACCTTATTTACGTTGTTGAGCAGACATAGTTTTCAAACTTAAGAAGCGATGGTTTAGCAATATCCTTCAAAATCATACAGATTGTGATTGAAAGTGTGTTACGCAAGTAGATTGCTGGATCTCTCACAATCTTAGTGAACTCTTTGCCGTTGATGATTAATCAATACATAAAACTGTCGATGTTAATTGGAATACCTTCTGATTTATTTACGTATATGATAATCCTACCTAACATTAACTCAGATATATACAGCTGAAACGTCAAATATCGTTTATTCGTAACGTTGATATTATAACCCTGGCATATGTCGCGCGTAAAAGTTTATTAGTTAATACCATTTCAGTTTGAGCGTATAATATCTTAGTAATTTTACGTTACCTTTAAAAAACTGACGTCTGAATCTATCGTGACGCAAACTTCCAATAATTAGATTATGGCGTCCAAAAGTTAGCAGTAAACATAACGATCGGACGCTACGTGCAACTAACCGCAAACTAGTGAAGGTAGCGCCACACTGTGCAGATGTTACTGTATTACCTACCGATGTTATTGTTTACCTAATTGTAGCCCCATTTTACCAGGGTTTAAATATCGTGTTTGATCTGGTTCCAAAGATATTATTTTATGATTATGTTTATCAACGAAAATTTCGTACGTTATATAGGTTTACATGAGTTTTTTTTTTAAATTTGCATGTGTAAATAATCAGGACACCGTATTTCACAATACTACAGTTGAAAAGTTTTCATTAAACACAATTTCCCACTGAATTGATAAAAAATACATTATCTAAAGTAGGTAGATATTCTAGATAAAGCGTTGTTCTTGACAGACGAGTGTGGTCTCATCCAACACAATTAATCAGGATCACTCCATTTACTATGGAATTCCTAATTAGTTTACTGAAACAGATTTTCCTTCTCATTTTGTATAAATTCGCGAGCGCGTTACTGATTGATTACATTTGTTCGACACAGGCGACAGTGAGCAGTGCAAAGCGGAGCTGTAATGTCGTGCTGACAGAGGAACATGCGGAGCAGTGACCATGGCGCCAGATGCCGAAGACTGCGAGACAGTGCGACTGAATGTGGAGCAAGTGCCTGTGCATCATGGCAGGAGGATCTTGCCAAATGGCCAGCAGCCGGCCAGCGCCTGGACCGAGAACGAGGAAGAGCGGCCTGGAGATAACACCAACAGCCCTGGAGAGAACAGGCGCCTGCTCCCCACCAGCGGGCATCCAGCTAAGCACAAGTCGCGCCTGCAGGCCGGCCTCACGCTCGGTGTACACAACAAATACCCTCAAATTACGAAGTCACAGAAAGCATTGGCGAAGACCAAGTTTGAGAAAAGAAAAGACAAGCTCATAACTTTATTGAAACCACCGTACTTTATAGTCTCTATGATAATTTTCTTTGTAAGTATATTTATTACAACCATCTTCTGTCTTGATCACTTCATCTTTTATTTTGTTTGAAACTAAGATTCATCAATAAACCCATTTTGTTCTTTCTCTTTACTTATCATTTTCCTGCTAGTTGAGTCAGTCCAGCTGGATGTTAACGTTAGTCTTCTTATTGTTTCTAGGTACTCATCCACACATCGTTGTCTGACGACATGCGCGCGACGTTGGAGTGGTCTCCGAACGCGTGGTGGCGCGAGCCCTGGCGGCTCTTCACCTACGGCTTCGTGCACGCTAGTCATGCGCACCTGGCTCTGAACGCGCTCGTTGCGCTGGCTGTAAGTATTCTTTAATATGTCTATCTATGGCTTTAATTGCCAGGCATGCCTTTAGTCAGTCCATCATTCTTTCACTGGAAAATATTTGGTGACTCCAGTCAATATTAAGTGCTGAGTAACATCTTGATCTACATTCGATTTTAAATTTTGTATGGATGATGGATGATTTTACTTCACGAAAATGGTTCAGAGTATTAACCTCTCGTATGTTTCCCAGGTGGGCTGGCCTCTAGAGCGGGAGCAGGGTCCGTGGCGCGTGGTGGTGCTGTGGGCTGGTGGCGTGGCGGCTGGCGCGCTCGGTGCAGGCGCCCTGCAGCCCCGCGTGCGCGTCGTCGGTGCGTCTGCGGCTGTTTATGCGTTACTGACTGCACATATTGCTAATGTGTGCCTTAGGTGAGTTAATTTTCCTTAAAATATATTTGAATTTGGGTATTCATATTTTTGTAGTTTTGTAATGTAGTTGTTATTTTTCCTTGAACTGTGACAGTAGGTAATTTCCAATCGATACAGTACATACATATAACGATACAGATTTTGTACCTTACTTGTATTAATAAAATCAATAATACGCAATTCGTTTTCTTATTCCTACTATTCGCACGATCTCTTTAAATGATCATACCACTATAGGTTCTATAACTTTCTTCTTAAAAGCATTGTCGCTATCTAACCAAGATTTTCCGTCACAGGTTTGGCCACATCCCCCTGTGGTGGTTCCGTCCACTGAGCGTGGTGGTACTGGGCACTTCGGAGATGTGCTGGGCACTGGTCCGCGCGCCGGCTCCTTTGGGCGCGCCGGCCGCTGCGCACGCGCACGCCTCCTACGAGTACGTCGCCTGGGCCGCGCACATCCTCGGCGCGGGTGTTGGGATACCGCTCGCCTTTATTGTGTTCACTGGTGAGTTTGGTTTTAAGTTTTCGTTTATTTTAATATTTTAGGCTTTTAACATTAAACAAAATTTTACAAATATTTTTTCTCTCGCGTTCGAAAAGATTCATTTGAAAATCATCGTCAGACAGCATCTGTCTGGCATCATTGCTGAAATGAACGACCTTAATACATCTTATATTTCTTTTTTGTAAAGTTAGTAATGTTGTTAGAATGTATGCCTTGCATACTGTGTCAAATGTATGCCTTGCATACTGTGTCAAATGTATGCCTTGCATACTGTGTCAAATGTATGCCTTGCATACTGTGTCAAATGTATGCCTTGCATACTGTGTCAAATGTATGCCTTGCATACTGTGTCAAATGTATGCCTTGCATACTGTGTCAAATGTATGCCTTGCATACTGTGTCAAATGTATGCCTTGCATACTGTGTCAAATGTATGCCTTGCATACTGTGTCAAATGTATGCCTTGCATACTGTGTCAAATAAACATTTTCTTTCTTTTCTCTCCTTCAAAATTCATTTAATTTTATATTTATTATTGTTTTCTTGGTTTCAGGTGAAAATAACAAGAAGGCGTACGTGATAGCGTGTCGCGTGATCTCAGGGGCGCTGCTGGTGGCCGGCGTGGTGGTCGCCACCATGTACTACGGGTGGTACACCGACTACGCCGACCAGACCTGAACCCTGGTCCGGGGAACATTTGCGTCTCAATGAAAAGTGCAATTTGTACTCATCCGTCCGCTATTCGTGGTTTCGTGGCTTAGAATAGCTTTTGATGGGAATTTTACACCTTTGTACTCTATACAGTACAAAGATAGTCGGCAGTATAAACACGTCGCCGTATAATACGATTTATGGATCTTTTTCACGTTCTAGGAGTAAGCGTTATGTACAATGTTCTTTGGAATTAATGTTTTAAGGAAAATGTAAAATAAGTCGTAAATTCTAAATTATGACTCCGTCTAACTCCATTCGAACTGTTAGTTAACGGTTGATCGCGTATACCTGTTTAGGTATCGAGTATCATTATTAAGAAAATTCAGAGCAGCCTAATGTGGTGCATGCCTTATTATTCAGGATTGTATGTTTTTTTTTATTTCTCTGGAATTTATGTGGTAATGGCGGAGTTATTAATGTTATTGATTTCTGTGAAATCACCCTTTCGATTGTTTTGCATCAAAACGTTGGATAAACGGCTAGTGATATTTTGTAAGCTTTGTACTTATGCGAAGGTTCTAAGATTATTCTATTGTTAGTAGCGATCAAGTGCAATTGTAATTAAGTGTCTTCAAAAACTCTTTCATAAACATTAGTTATGTAACCTCACGTATCGTCGTTGAACTGTCTTTTTTCCACAAATATTTTATACTATCGCAAATTTTGTGTTAATATTCCTCATTAGCGCATCTTTAATTGGCACTAAAGTAGATAATTAAGCATCGACCTATCATCTTATCAAGTAACTCGACACTGTTAACTAAAACATACAATACATGACATGCTATTAACTTCTGTTTTATCTGTAAACAGTAAAAACATTGATATCCGGACTGATGATCCTCAGGTCACAAAAATAAAAATGTTAAAATTATTTTAAGTATTTCAAATCACGCCATTGAGCAAAATGTTACGTAATTGCCTGAGTTTTGTGACTTGTTTTTCAGTTTTATCTAACATAATTTTATTGTCCATCTACAATAAGAAGCAAATGTCTGTTATTACAATTTTTTAAACATACCTACCATGTAAATGACTGCAGCCAAAGAGATTATTGTATTCTAGTCAACTGACTTCAGTTATAATACATGACTTAATTGAACTTGTGTTTTTGTTATTATTAAAAAAAAACGTAATTATTTATACATAATTTACAGGGGACTTAAACATAAATGGCGAAATGTGGGTGTACCTACGTAGGTACACCTCTGCCTAACCCTTCTGAACAGAAAAAATATCTTGTCTACTGAACACAAGATCCCAATGTAGGCACGCTCAGCAAGACAACTCGATTAACATTGCTACTTACACACATCATTTGAATTGACACAAACTGGATCGTTAACCTGCAGTTTTGCATTTCATATAATAGCTAAGCGTAAATATTATTAAAATTTTACTTCTATTCCTATTTTAATTTAATATATCGAAGATGGGCTACGGCTAGTCAGAAGCCAAATCTGTCAACCAGTCCTACCAAGGGGTGTCGTGTTACCCAGTAACTGCGTTGTGGAGGTCAGATAGGCAGTCACTCCATGTAAAGTCCTGGTATTTAGCTGCAGTCTAACCGGATGATTAGACTGGATAGTTGAGAAAAGGCTAGGCCGATTGGCCGATCTATTTGATTAAAATTGATTTCGAAAACGGAGTGCTAATCCACTTTTGTTGCTCACTGTGCTTACAAAATATGAAACCACAATTGTTCACAATGTTATAAATTATGCATAAAAGAAATCATCGCATCTGGAGTTGGATGAGCTAAGAATAAGATATATAAACAGTATGATAATTGAGTAGAGCAATTAAATTGTTGATTCGATTTGTTAAAAATAAGTAATCAGCTTTAAAAAGACATTGATGAGTCAAAATTATGAAAGACCATTGCACATCATTAGATATGCGTGATGGAACCGAAACAGTAGGCAGAACGCTGCTGCTGTAGGTAGGTACAATGGCGGTCTATCCTTCATTTTATATACTGAAAATGTTGCAACATTAATGTTGAGTTGTACGAGTATAGTACAATAGTATAGTCCAGTGTCTTACACCTATAACGCTTATGTGATTATTGTAATCTTATAAAAGTTCAATTTGCATATTATAATGTTGTTTCATTAATTACCATATATTAATTGCTACGTATTGCGTACCTACGTATTGCTTTGTTAAGTTTTGAGTATGAATGTCGATGGTTATAAGAGTAGGGCACCACGCACAATGGTCCACTGTAGGACTAAGTGCGGAAACCAAACCCCCTAAACTTAGAACTTAGAACTTAGGGCAAGACCAAAGAAACGATGGATGGACTGCGTGGAAGATGATATGGCTAGAAAGGGGGTGACTACTGGGATGACGACTAATAGAGAAGTGTGGATGAAAAGGACATGTTGCGCCGACCACTAATAAATTGGGATAAGGGTAGGAGAATGATAATAATGATGATTATTAATAACTACGTCCGCATCTTATATTAATTGCTACGTCCGCATCAAGATGCGGATTATCAGGAAATACAAACAATACCCTTAAAAAATTCTCAATAAATGTTTAATTCGATTTATTTGCTAAATTAACACTAAGTATTATATGTATGTAACTGTTATATTTTAATCTACAATACGAATCTAAAATACATTGAGGCTATCATGTATCGTTTTTAAGGCACTACAGTTTGTGACGCGTTCAGTCAAATATATCGCCGAAGGTAAGTGACACGGAGTATCAAGAAATAGAGTGCCAGCATGCGTAGGTACTTCTGTCACTTGAAGTGTCCCACTGTGTGGAACTAGATTTTGATTGATTAACGTTATCCGACTGTTGTACATTGGATCGATAGGAACGGTGCATTGGGTTCATGTCATCGATAGACTGCAATCTATTTGCAATTTTAGCAATTACTGCGACGACACACTTTGCTCAACTACTACACACAGGCACTACATCTATTTACTACTCGGTGTACAAAATATTCAAGTCTATGATAGTCTATATCGTATGAGATCATTGCCGGCCATTTTATTTTAATAAATATTTTAACTAAAGCTCCGGAAAGAATATGAACAGTCACTACCGGACACTGAATCATTGTATTGACTTACATTAGGGGATCTCGCGCACTAGACGGCCATGACACCAGCCGGTCGTGGCGTCTAGTAGTATTGTATGATCTGCGGCTAGTTGGCCGTTGCGATGTTTCTATAGTTTACCTGGTCGCTGCGACCACTCGTCGTGGTCGTGGCCCTCTAGTGCGCGAGATCCCTCACAGGTATCTTATTCATTTTCATGTAGCATGCAATGGTGCACGCAGGTTTCAAAAAAAGTCACTTCATTTTAAGTTTCACAATTACTAATTAATGTACAAATTATTTTAACGTTAGAATTACTTCACAGTCGCAACATTATCAAAATATCAATATTATGCTAGACAAGCTCACACTATATTATCGTCTTTTAAACCGCGTAAATATTACACCTAGAAAATCACAAGGTTCCAAGGTCCAAACACGACCAGTAGTGAGTGCATATTCCTAGAGCTATATAACCAACCGCTCCATCACACGCTGTACACTAAATGGATCTTCTCTGATTCTCAGCAGTCCAGCGGCTTGCACTGAACACCCAGCTCTGTGCACCAGCACTCCGTGCACGGCGTGGACAGCTCCGTGATGATCCTCCCAACCCTGTACATCCTCCCGTAGATGTTACAGCCAGCCAACTTCAGAAGACCTGAACCTACGCCTGGTAGACTTCCCAGGCTTGGAGGCCGGGGTCCTCCAGTCGCCACAGGCGTGAACGGGACTGAGTCCTCCTGGATCATTGGTCTTCTCTCTGTTGTGTCATGCGTCTGCGGTGTGGGACGTTCGTACGTCTGGGGTGTCGAACGTTCATACGGCTGGGGTGTCGGACGTTTAGTGGTGGTGCTCGTGATTGGTCGGTGAGTGGTTCGCTTTATGGCTGTGGCCTCACCGAGTACTAGATGGTCTATCCTGTTGACTGTATTTGGTTGTATTAGAGGGATGACATACGGACGTGGCGGGAGAGGTTTGAAGAATGTTTCTTCTGCAGGTCTGCTGGTGAAGGATGTGCTGGTGGAGGGGCTGCGGACAGGTGGAGCGGTGGGGGGCGGCCTAGTGGGAGCTCTGGTAGAGGTCTTCTTACTCGGAGCGGTCGTCGTTTCGTAATCACTGAGAAGTAGCTTCAGTACGCTGCCGAACGAAAACTCGCCGTCATCATCTTCGTCTTCTTCAGAAGAAGTATTGTCGACCTGCCTTACTGGAGCAGGCGTGGTGGTGATAGTCGTTAGTTTGGGAGTCGGTTTCGCGGAACTGGTAGTAGGAACAGGTGTCGTAGTGCTTTTCTGAACAGACTCAGTATTTCCTTGTGGTGTAGTAGTGACGTCCTCTATTGCCACTTTCTCAGTATTATTTGCTTTGGTATCAGCTGTGTCTGTCTGATTAGAAAGGTGGTCCACTGCTAAAGGCTCAGATGTTGTATGGGGCACTTTCACTGTGGAGTCACCCTCTTTGTTTCCTTTTTCTACAGTTGCGTTTGCAGAAGATGTTTCGGCGGAAGTAGTTTCTGTAACGGAATACATAGTTCGGTACTACCTGACAGGTTGGTCTAGAATTAAAAAACCATTTAGTATAATTGTGGTATCCAGTCCCAACATAGTAGACTTGGCACTGACCTGATGAAGTTGATAAGGTATTATTATTACCTTGACGAGGCATAATATTATATTCTTATTTGAGCTACATGGATTTGTAAAACATATCCACAATTCCATAAACCATCATAGTTATGTGGTACTTTACCTGGTTTGCAGTCGAGGTCCCCGCAGCAGGGGTCACGTGAGTGGTTGGAGACAGGCAGGCGGCGGCAGGGGGGCGCGACCCGCGCGCAGGGCTTGCGCTCGCAGGTCAGTTCCACCCACGAGCACGTGCACAGCTGGCAGCCCAGCACGATGCTCTGCCCGCCCGGCACGTGCTGCCCGTCTATTAAACACTCACCTGCAATAAATAAGCGAGACGCCGTTTAAATTAAAATTGCTCGCCCCTCCACTAAATTTCATTATTTCAATCTGTGAAATGAATTTTGAATTTAAATTCTAAAACTTATTTGATTTATTTTACGTATATATTTATTTATGTATAATATGCGTGTGTGTCATGATGTTTTAATTAATAAAACATCACGACACACACGCACATTAAAATAGCACAGAAAATCTTTATTGGAATAAGATTATGTGCACTATCCATTTATTTTAGAAGAATCTCTCACACAAATACATTAAATTATTACATATCAACTCTCACATTAAGTCTAAAAAGTGGACCCACACGCAGACCTCCTTCATCTCCCTTCCATTCTTCCTTTTGTCATACTGTATTTCTGTCTGGGGTGGTGCACCAAAAACCATTCTAAAGCCACTTGAAGTAGCACAAAGAACTATTCTGAAAGTAAACACTTTCCATCCGTATTTGGTCCCAACTTATCATCTGTACCAAACCTGTGAGGTCCTCTCTGTCCGCCAATTGTTCATACTACACACTGTCTTGACGCAGCATACGAGAGTGAACTTTAAAAACCAGCTATACCATCCAGGCGACGAAAACCTATACCCAGTACCGACAGATCCATGTTTAAACACTCATTCATTAATAGGTATTTCTGCTTCCTAGGTCCGTACCTTTATGGCAGGATTGATAGAATTGTCGATATATTTGCTTTAAATAGCAGAAGCTGTAAGAATGAAGTGTGTGAGTACATTCATAAGCTGACCTATAACGAAACCGAAAATCACTTAATTGTACAACACTAGGTTCAAATACTCACCCTCCTACACACACTCACTCATCTACATTCGAGACAAAATGAGGTCCCTACTGCACTTTACTTCATTTTGCTTCTATGTTCTATGTTATGGGGTTTGGTTTCCGCACTTAGTCCTACAGCGGACCATTGTGCGTGGGCCATAGCGGCCGTTGGTGGTTACTCCAACCAGCCCACCTCCCTCCAGAAGTTATTTTGCTTTATTTGTATTTTAATTTTATTTTATTTGCTACTAATTGATCTAAAAAAACTAGGTATATTTTATAATAAATAATCAGAACTTGTAAGCTTTTAAATGTATATTTTAGAGAAGAGCGCTGTTGTCTGAGATACAGATATTTATTTATCTAGTTCAGACACAGATGTCTCGTCGAATTTCTGTTAGTTTAATAAGCTCATTTATGATGTTTTTATTTATAATGTACTATGATACTTGATTATTTTTTATTTTTTTTTATTATTATTATTTAAACTTTGGCACGGCAAAATAGGCTTTTCAAAGGTTTTGAATTTGTTGAGATTTTTTTTCTTTTTTTTTTTATTATTTACACTATTTTCTCCACGTGTCTCGTAATAATTATATTCATATCTTGTCGGTGATTGAGGAATCAATGATGACCCTTTTGTGTGTGTTGCGTCGAAACGTTCTGCTTAGACGATCTACACCGTCTCCAATAAATACGAATACACTTTGAAAACTCAATAAATAAAGAACTATACGTAGTTTAAACCATCGATTTGATTTACATCAATGGTTTAAACATAGTATATATTTTTTAAATAAAATTAAGATTTCTTTAATTCTTTTAACAATTAAAATAGATGTTTCGGTGAATTCCACCTTTTTCCTTCCTTATCAGTTTCAAACGTTTTTTAATCCAGACACACGCGGCACGCACAGCTTCCATCGGCATTTCCTCCCAAACGCGCTGAATAACTTGCTTGAACTGCTCCAGATTTGCAATTTTGTAGTCATTTAAAATTGACAGCATGTATGGCCATACAAAAAAATCCAAAGGATTCAAATTTAGTGAGCTAGGAGTCATTCATTCTTGGGTAGGAAATTAATCAAATTGGCTTGACACCGTGCTTGAACAACGTTTGCTATGTGTGATGTTGCCCCATCTTGTTGGAAGATGTAATAATTATCTCCAAGCATGTGACGTAAACGAAATGGTACAGTTTTCTCCAAAACTTCCGTCTTGTAGCATTCAGCGTTGATTTCAACACTTCAGGACAAACAGTTTCTCATCGGAAAAGACGAACTCGTCCCCAGCGTGCCAGGAGAGTATTGTTTTTAATCTCTATCTATCTCCTCTTTTTCTTACAAGCATTTGTTATCCCATGAATTTGACGTTTTTTATAAGCCTGACGACACCCAAGGTCCATTTTCAAATTGTTATGCGCCGATCCCATGAATTTCAAGGGGAAAATTTCAAGTTTTCGCAGATTCAAGAGTTTTCGATGGTGTTTTCGTCGATTCCGCTCCCTTACGATCTTCACTACCCGTGCTGTCCGTGCTGAACGCGGCCGACCAGATCTTTGTCGATCTCTTAATGAAGATGTCTCCGTTGTACCTTTTTATGGTTTTGTTCACAAAATCTTTGATCCTGAGAGGATTCAACGCCTTAAAAATTGCATCAGGCATTTCGCCGCTGAGATTTTTTTAAATTTTTAAATTTTTGACAAAATACTAGCAAAAAATATACGTCGGTAATTTTAATTTTGTAGTCGGATATATAGACAATAAACTGTAAAAGAAAGATCCTCTCCAAAATGTTTGCTTTATTCAGAATAAGTGCCTGTAAAAGTGTATTCGAAGTTATTGGACACGGGTTATATCTGCACAGATATGAGGTACACAACAAAAGTAAGGAAGCTCTGTCAGAGACAGCTAGATTTTTCATAAGTGAAACTCATAACTCCTCAGACGTTTGACAATTTCTCATAATGGTTGTTGTTTCCACCGTGAAGTTCTTTATCTTACCCTGTAAGTCTCTGATGACATCAAGCTGCATGGAGGTAGTGAGATGGGGCACGGCCGGGCCCGATGGGGTGCTCGGGTACACCCCGAAATACTCGTCAATAACGCCTGAACCCTTCGGCAGGAAGCCACCTAAAATAGTATTCACATAAGATAATACAGATTGCAAAACCTGAATTTGCTACTATTTTCAGTCTACTTTTTCTTTATTCACAAAGTTTTTATGAATTACAAGATAAGTAGATTAGTCCAATTATGGGTCCGGGTATGGCGGTAAACCCGGGGATGGCGGTAAACCCGGGGATGGCGATAAAACCGGGGCTGGCAGTGTAGTCTGTTGTGTACATGTTTCTAATTACCGCGCGTGTTTGCTCGCTGTGGCTGGCCAGCCTGTAGTTTGTCAACAAATTTTCAATGTTGTCGGTGCACCCTCAAAGAAAATAAATAAGAAAAATCTTTTTATGGTCTATTGTATATCTTGTTATAGTATTATGTAGCTTGTCCGCTCTCAAACGAAGCAGCCCACTACCGCATTTTATGCACACGGTAATGCGTCGTGTGCGTATAATGCGGTAGTGGGGCGCGTGGACAAGCTATACCTACGTAGTACATTTATTATTATTTCATTTGAAACACACATGACCATGAGCCATGCATGGGTGCAATAACTTAAAGGATTGAACTGCGCCCGTGAAGGCTGTACGGGTTGGGAACCCAAATAATTTGATGAGTTCCATTATTGCATAAGATTTGGGGTTTAAACAAGGCACGGGGAAATACCGTTAAAACATAACTTTTACCTATCAGAGAAAATTAAGAAAAAAGTAATATCAACTGCAAAATATTTAATATATTAAAGAAATTAAGCGAATCTAGCCTATTAAAGTTGATTTATATTCTATCAGACTTGTTTTTTATTAAATATCTGCCATAGCGTCCCGATGTTAACCCACTTTCCTATAGTAAGTAATTACCTCAAAATTAGCACAATTCAAGCCTCAGCCGTAATCCACCACGCGAGCCCAGCGCATAAGACCGTACTAATAGGTACAACGTAGCGAGCACCTAACCTAAGCTCGACACAATAATTTGAATATTCGAACTGAAAAGCAGGTGTTATGTTGAACATAGTACGTTTTTTGTTACCTTCAGTTTCCACTGGTGGAGAGAACAGGTTGACAGCGGGCGTCTCCACTGCAAACGTGGTGCTAGTCAGAGGGACCTGCGTAACAGTCTTCACGTCAGACCCCTGACTGCCCAACGAAGCAGACACGGTGTACTCATGAACCCCTGGATCATTGCGCTCAGGATACCTTTCTTTGGGCACATCTACTTCATGACTGATGGGAGGGTACGAGGGCTCCACTTTACCCAGCACAAACACTGGGTACTGGGTAGGTTGGTACGTGTCTTCTCGTCTGACAGGGAACTTGGTGTCCTTGGTGGCGGTACTGGGGTAGTACACCGGGAATTTATCTTCTCTTTCAAGGATGGGGTAAGTAAGGGTTTCCTTTGTTGGCTCGTCGTCGACCACCGCGTCGGCCGCTACGAAGGGGATGATCCTGGAAACAGAAGAAACGAACGTTTGAATACATGTTGCTTGAGTTTTTCTTACAGCCACAGCATTTTAGCTTCATTCTGCTACATTTAATCATCATGTGTCCGGGAGTTTCCAACATAAATGATGGATATCACTAAGTGAAGTATAAGAAAGAAAGAAAGAAAGAAAAGAAAGAATAATGTTTATTTGGACACAGTTCGTGAAACACAAAAAACAAAAAAGTGAAAATAATATTTTAAAAATAATAGTGTGTGCCTCACGGCTGCGCCAAAAAGGTTCATTTCAGCATTAATGCCAGACAGGTGCTGTCTGACGCTGGTTTTCTAATGAACCTATAAGTAGGGACAAGTGACGGTGAGTACAAAACAGTTTCAACATACATAATACATAATTTGTATACTTCTAAATAAATAAATAAACTAGTAATAAAATATAAATTACAAAAACAAAAATATAACTTATATGAAAACAACAGGGGTACAACACAATGGGTAAGCACGAAAACAACGCGTTAAGATTGAATAGACTAGATGGTGGTGAAAAAAAAGAAGCAGCAAAGGACGGAAAATCACCTAGCGTGCGCATCGACCATACCCAGTATATTGTTTTGACGCAACAGGAATTATGTTTTAAGCTAAGTAGGTATTGTTTTTCATAGGAGTGAAACATTTAGAGCGACCATATCTAGTTTCTGTTGCGTATCTATCAGATGATGCCGTAAACGTGTTCTGAACGTGTGGATATTGCCCAGTACCCTTAATGGTGGTGGGATGTTATTCCACACCTTAGATGCAGCGTAACGGAAAGTGCCTCTGAAAGCTGCTGTCCTATGCGAATGGGTTGAAAGTTGTTGTGCACATTGCCTGGGCGCGCAATCTCGTCTACTAGCCATCCAACTAAGCTTGTCGAACAAATACTTCGGTTTCTGTGACTTAACGACACCAAAAAGCAGGCAAGCTAGATGTAACTTTCGTCTCGACTTCATCTTGAGAATAAAATGTTTATTAAGAAAGGGGGTGACATGATTTCTAGGGGGAACAGAGTAGCAGAAGCGTGCACATGCATTTTGGACTCTTTGTATAAGTCGATCGGTACGAGCTAGCAAGCGTGGGCAGTAAACCGTATCAGCGTAATTTAATTTAGAAAGAACAAGGGTTTCGACTAGCTGTTCGCGAAGCTTTTCAGACAAGAATGGCCTCATTTTGTAAAGCAGTTTCAGACGATAGAAGCAGTTTCTTACGGAGTTAGCAACGTGTTTCTCAAATCTAAGGCTGTTGTCCATACATAATCCAAGGTTCCGCGCCTCATTCACACGGTCAATAGGCTCACCCATTAGGGTTAAATTAAGGCTTGAAGGTATTTTTTTCAACTGCTGTCTCGTACCAAACAACATATACTTGGTCTTCAATGGGTTTAATGCCAGACAATTTTCATCAGACATTTCATTTTTTTTTCATTTTTAATTTTTTTTTTTTTTTTTTCATTTTTTCATATAGAGCACTATATCTCTATGTGTAATCTAGTCAAGACTATATAACACAATGTGGCTAAGTGGTCAACTGATACTTACTTTAAGTTCGGCAACGACGGCGGTAATGTCGGCTCAGTGTAGTCATAATCATATTCTCCCTTTTTCTTCTTAGAACTGTTGAGTGCTTCCCCGAGGTCTGCAGGTATCGGTATCTTGGGACCGGTCATCAGCGGCTTCGAGGTCGAGTGACTGGTGTTGGTCATCAGAGAGCTGGTCACATTGATTGTGAAGGTATCCTCCTCGTCAAAGCCTCCGTTCACATTCCTATCAGTAATGATGTCGTTGGGTGAATATGTCTGTGCTTCCACGTTTACGATAGGCACTCTTGGTAACACTTCCAGCTGCTTGTCTGTGTCGTTGACAGTAATGCTCAGAGGCAAGGATGTTGAAGATAGTTCAGCTGTGCAGTTTATAGTTCCATTGATCACAATTTTGACTGTTCCTTCAGGTTGTTCTGTAGTTTTTTCTGGTTGATCTTCAAACGACTCAGAAAACTCAGGCATAGCTATCAGTTTGGCAGCGCTCATTGGCTTTTGAGTTGTTGAAATGTTATTAAATGTGGCGTTAGTATTTTGTTCTGGTTTCATGCTGGCGTTTAGAGGTGGTTCGTCTGTTTTCCTTTTAACCTTAGTAGTGGTGATGAGATGATTTTTGGTGGCTGACGCGAAGGACGTGTGTTTTAAAGTGTACAAGCTTGTTAAGATCTTCTTAGTCGTACTCTCTAGCTTGCCGGACTTCGACGAATGGATCGTCCTGTCGTCATGCCTTGTATACATTGGAGTGCTGCCTGGAGCCGCGATGACGTTTGACTGAGTTTCTGGAAATTATAGAGATATATATCAGTATTGTTTCCGCCTACAATATTTTAAATTTGGTATTAGCAGTGCATAATTATTATTAAAGTAACTTTAGTCGTTGATTTATTATTATTCAGTGCTACAGTGGCTACAGTCATTATGTAGTTCTACAAGTACTGTCATGTTAAAAACAAACATCTCCACGATACTAATCTTTCTCAGTGATAGAACTACAAACGCATGGATGCAAGTGTTAGTATTCTAATATAGAAACAAAACTATTTTCGATATATTTCGATACTGCTACCTAAATCTTCGACCTAGCGCTTCTTTTTTCACGACATCTTTGCTCTGTCCTTCGGCCGTGTATAATACTCGTTCATCTTGCTGATCTAACACGAGGTCTGTCTCTGTTGCGACTGAGTAGGAATATAAGTATTAGTAAGAGTATCAGAACAATACAAGGGAAGCACAGCATCGAGGTTTTCTAACTACAGGTCTATATTTTACGAGTAACTAGTACTTTTTCAAAGATTTCAATCGCATAGATTCTCGACTTTCCCATACAAAGTTTTATTGCCTACCGCGGTCTTAGGGGTCGGTAGGACTTTAGCAGAGCTAACCCGACACTGGGCCCGCGTGATCATGGTGACGGCCCTCTCACAAACAGGAGGCGTAAGTTTCAGCAGGGGACATTTAAAGCTAAGTGCCGTTTTTACCAATGAAGCTGAACGCGATCAGCACTTCTAAACCGCGTTCAATAGGTGCCAGTGTCAATATTCCACAGAATTCTCTTGAACCAGGTTTAGATGTGCTGAATTCGTTCAGTTTCGTTTGTGAAATTCACCCTCAGTATGCGTGTATGTACCTGGCCCGTCGTGGTTTCCACCTGGCTCATCGTGGTCGCAGACGTATTGGTGCGCGCAGCAGTCTCCGCGCGCGAGCAGCGGGCGGCAGCCGGCCAGCGCGGGCGCGCAGCCGAGGGCCTGGCAGCGGACCTCGCCGCGCAGGCAGAAGCACGCCGAGCAGTTGCCGCGCGACTCCACCGGCGAGCCCTCCTTCACGAGTGCGCCTCCCACCTGACAGTCTACGGACACGCCACACGCACATCTTACTGTAGTTTGAACAGTTACTGTACTTGCTTTCAAAATACTGTCTCGTCAGTCAAGTGGCTGCAAGAAAGGTCCAGAATCTTTCCTCAATTTATGAATTTTTTTAATTTTATTTAAATTTCGATTTGGCTTGCAAATAGACCAGTACCCTAATTACGTAATACACGATCAATCAGAATCTGAATCGTTTTGAAACAGATTGCCAATCCATTGCTCGGTACGTTCAAAAAAAAAATCTGCTCAACAACGTAAATAACACAATGAATGTTGTTGACCTGTCAAATTGAAACAGATTAGTCGGAATTGTCAACGAAAATGTGTTGCGTAATAGATAGCTGTTTAAAGTAAAGAAGAAGCAAATAAACATATTGGCGCTTGTATAATTATCGTTGTTTGTCATTGATACTAGAATTTATAATTAATGTACTTAGTTTGAATTTCCGCGCATTATTTGAGAAAAGTACTACACTGATGGACTCACGTATGTGTGCGTCGGCTTTTTCTAGGCCCACATTTCCACGATCGTCCATCAATGTCCTTGGTCGGCAGGCCGCGACATTAATACACGTAAAAAATACAGTTTACGTCAAAACATTCAGCGTCAAAGTCAATTTCGAAAGCACAAGCTGAAAAGACATCACTAACTCAAGATTTAGAATCGGCACGTGAAATAATCAAGAAATTAAATGAAACTGTCAATTAATTAATTATTTTCGAAGTTTTCTAAGCATTTTTCACTTCATTCATCATTACATTTAATTTTCTTATTATTTTTTTTAACAGAGACACGCTAGTTCATTTTACGCGCTTTATCACGGATACGAAACTCAGGCCTCGGCATTTTTGGGCACGCCACAATTGTGGCGATAAGTCCCCTCTTTGAGGAGTGGCTAGAGAGGCGCCACGGCGTCCTCACCTTCCGCCTGACACAGGTCCTCACCGGACATGGTTGTTTCGGGAGGTTCCTGTTCAGAATAAAGCGGGAGGAAACGCCCGGGTGTCACCACTGTGTGGATCGCCCGGAGGACACGGTGGAGCATACGGTGGAGGTCTGCCCAGCTTGGGCGGAGCACCGCCGTGTCCTCACGGAGGCGATCGGCGGCGGCGATCTCTCGCGTCCGGCCCTGGTTCAGGCCATGGTCCGGAGCGAGAGTGCATGGGAGGCCGTCACCTCCTTCTGCGAAGCAGTAATGCTCGCGAAGGAGGAGGCGGAGCGCGCGAGGGAGAGGCAAAATGCGCCCCCTCGCGCCCCTAGTCGCCGCAGGAGACGCCCCGGGCGTCGGGAGTCGAGAGCCGACTTCCGGCCACCGTAGGCGCGGGCTTGCGGACGGTGAGCAATGGGTAGCTCGCCGTCCGATAGGGACCAGGCCCGGGTCGACGGCGCGTTGTGTTCCACGCGCGCCTCAAAGAGATGTCAGCACCAACTGACGGGGTCCGGAAGGGCCAATGCCTGCCGGGGTTGCGGGTTTGTCTGAAAGGGATATCGCGACCTCGGCACACAGGCATCGGAAGGAACACGGGTGGGTTTTAGTCAGTAAAAGTCTGACACGCCCTCCCGCTCCACCCAGAGCGGGAGAAGTTATTTGATAATTTCCCATCCAAAAAAAAAAAAAAAAAAAAGGCCTCGGCATTTTGCGTGATATTGCTAGCGAGCGGTCGGTCCACCCTCACCGCGCGCCGCGTCGACGTATGTAGATTGCGTTGACACGCGACTCTCACACAAAAGGGTACAAAATTAAAGCACTTCCCGATATCTCATCCTCACGATTTTAATATCAAAAGTTGCGTAATTTAATTCTCTAGGGAAGTTTTTCGATTTATATTGATATCTCTTTTAGTTTTATAATTATCTACGTTTTCGTGAAAAAGTACCAAAAATGTACCTGTGTATTTTTTTTTTTGATAACTTCAAAAGTTTGTTCTTTTTTATATATAAAGTTATATATCAAGTTTTGCATATTTAAGTACCCATTTTATTGACGTAGTCTTATTACTTTTATCATAATCACACACTTTCGCTGGAAAAGGGAAGCGTCCCTGCTGAAGCGATCCGAAATAACATTTTCAAGATTGTTAATTGATTCAGGCGTGACTCTGCGGAAATCCATGATAAAATACAATAGACGACGTATATTTAGTAACTTAATCCGCGTAACTTTTCTTAATGAGTCATAAAGAACCCTGTAAGAAGTCGACACGTGTTTCACCTCTCAACGCGGCATCCTCAGGAAGGCGATTGACTTGTTGCGAACTCGGACCCGACGTGTGGACACGTCAAGCGTAGAGCGGACTTCGCTTTTTTTTACTACGTCGTCTATTGTATTTTTTAACATTTCAATGTTAAAAATATTCTTGTAATTTCACCGTCGAGTTACTTGTGAAACATGCATTTGACTATAATTTACCATCAACTAAACTGATACGTATGCACTATAATTCACGTAATTTGGCACTTTAAAAAAAATGCTATCGTCCGTTTTACGACGCGCACAAAGTGAAACCTTCACTTACTAAACAAAATGGCTCGGCCAAAAGAAACTAGCGCCCTCTCGTTATAACTATTTTGACGCATAGAGGTGCCATACTAAACCTGGAATTTACTAAAAGTTATAAAAAAATCAAAGTAACAAGAAAGAATGACACAAATTAATGGAATATGAGACACGTTTTTGTGGGCAAATAAATAAATGATTTTTTATAATAACATTGTTTTATAATATATTCTATATAACTTACCCGTTCACCTGACAAAACATTATTGAATCAGGTTACTTATTGCGTGCATTATTTATTATTTACTGCATTTCTTTTAATACGCGCGACAGTGGACATTGCTCTTTTGTATGGAAAACAAATTACGACAAGAATTAAATCTAGTTTTTTAAAGCAATAGAACCATTTAAAAAAATCGATGTTTGCTATTTTATTACTAATTAGTCTGAATGTTGATTTATATGTTATAATTTCGAACATGGGGCCTACCACCACCTCTAAAGCAGTATTATTTTAATATTACTTTAGTGTGAGAAAGTGATGAAGCTCTACAGGACGTATAGCTCCATCTCTTTCCCCCAGTGAAGTAAGATTAAAATAATACTGCTTTAGAGGTGGTGGCAGGCCCCCTGTATTTTATTTTATTTTAGCAATAAGTTTCATGGACACAATTACATGATAAAACAAAATAAACAAAACAAAATTTAAGTACATTAATTTTGAAAACGACCATTATGGCATTAGGGTCGCTTTTTATTACTTGGTATACACACATAATTGGCGAAAGCAACAACCTATTATAAACCTTCGTGGCATGACATGAAAGAAATACTCCTCACCATATCGGTTGCGGTGCTGGTTGGGCCTGTCGGGCGTGGTGTCGCAGTAGTAGCGCTGCGGGCAGCAAGCACCGGGTGAGGGGCGGGGCGCGCAGTGCGGGGGCGGGGGCAGGCAGGAGGGTTGCACGCAGTGGCGCGCGCCGCGCAGGCAGAAGCACTGCTCGCACGCCACGCGCGACGCCAGCGCAGACCCCGCCGCGAACACGCTGCCGCCCTCCACGCACGCTGGGAACACTCCAGTATCATCAGACGTCAGTGACGCCACCAAACACACGTCAAAACAAAGGGATTTAAGATATAATAGAAACGCTACCAGAACATGTCACAGAAAATCTGTGATCCCATGTCTCAGTGACGCCATCTCGCATAATATAGTAAAATTAAATAATAGCCAAGTTTAAAACGATACACTTTACCGACACCAACCTTTGATTACCAACCGTCCGATAGGTTTACATATTATCTAAGAAAACTATTTAACTGATCAAAATTGTTACTCAGACATTTTATACGAGCTTCACAATACCACATTATAAGTACAATTCCGGCGGCATATTTCCTTGGAAAATAATTTTCTTTTGCACACAATGCGACCTGTCATGTGGGGCGTATGACATGAGACATGACATAGAACTATAAAACTACGGTTTAATAACTTTATTAGGGTATTGTGACTAAACTGAGCGAGCTTGCAACCCGTCAGAAATATCAAATAGATTTTGCTTAAACTCATATGAGTGCAATAGTTATTATTTACAAACGACTGAACGGTTGTTGGCGTTACTTACTGGCTAGGCACAGAGGAGTCAACTACATATATATTTTTAAATCAGGAATGCTACTTACCATTTTTGGCAGTGGCCGGCGTCGCTGTGGGGACCTCTGCCTCAGTGGACAAGCCCATACTCTCGAGTCGTGCTGATGCACCGTGCTCCATGAGCTGCACCCCGTCTGAAAAGTTCAGCATTCTAGATGAGACTTGTTACAAATTACGGTCATCTAGAAGTTCTTGATTAAAATAATATTATGATCTCTAATGTATTGTAATGTCAAATGTGTAATGTATTTATTACTTGTTTTATAACTTTTTTTTGCTGTACCTTATATCTCGAATTATGAAGCCTGAAGGGATAGGTTAATACCTTAAATTGGTCTTGCTAACTTATTTCTACAAACCACTAGGTCGCCGTGCAGTGAAAAAGTCGTGATTGCATTATACGTTATTTTTTACAGAGGATGTTATAATCTGTCTGACAAATAGCCGTCCTTGACGTTCTCCGAGGTTCATTATCATAAATAGAATATATTAGCAGCATGTTAGCGCTGTGCCCGTTTGTTCTAATTATGCATTATGAGATTTTCTACTCAATACAAAGTTTTCTTTTTTTGTTTTTTAAGTTTATGAGGTTCAGGCATTCACCTGGACAGTGAAGTTCAGGGCAGCAGATGCCCCGGCGATGTCGCGCGTGGCAGCGCGGCGGCAGCGGGTCGGGCAGGGGCGCGCAGGCGCGACGGCGGCACGACAGCGCGCCGCCTGCGCACACGCAGCGCAGGCAGTCCTCGCGCGTGCTCACCGCGGCGCCATCGCTGTGCCACCGACCGTCGTACAGGCACGCTGATGGTAGCTTGGTTTTCTTACCTGAAGCTGGTTAGGAACATTTGTAATTAAATATTCACAAAGAAAAATTGGAGATACTTCTTCCAATTACCTTCCAAATTATAATAATTATTTTAACTATAAATATATTCTGTGTGCATTATTATTGGAACGTAGTTCATTTTAACGCGGCTTGCGGTAGGAGTGCACTGGCAGAAATTATCATGCGAAAAAGCGTTCATACTACTATCGACCTTATAAACACGTGTTAAGCAATAAAGATTTAAAGGAGAATGCCAAAGTTTCCTTCAAGACTCGGCCAGAACCGACAGAGATGAACTATATTTCATAAAAAGGGAAAATAATTATAAAATTTGATAATATAATTAGATTTATATTGGAAGTACACCAAAAAAAGTTATAGTGCTTTAAAGTTGACCACTTAATACTTCTGATTTTAACGATAACATGAAATTAACTATTAAGTGATTAATTAAATGAATGACTTTTAGCAGATTATCGTCGTATATAAATGTTTTTATATTAAAAATATACATAAAACATACTTAGATTAGAATATATGTGAAAAAAAAACAACAACACGGCGATGAAGTGAAGTCAAACTTTTTGACAATGACAAGGACCACAGACAAAGCACAAGTTGTTTTACATCAAGTGTTGCCACTACTATAATAACATTATAAGGTATTAGCAATAAACTATTCTAAACAGTATCGATCATCGGATTATTTTTAATAAAATTATTACATCACTTTATAATATTATTCATAACTAAACGGTATTTATTATTAAAAGAACACACAGGCTCTTTGTCTCTTAACCGGAGACAGTTTGCCAAAACCGTCAAACCCCACCGAATCGACGACGGTGAGTCACGCGGGTTAGATCTCATACTTATCCACCTTATGTGCGTTTTTTTTTATGCACCTATGGGGTATCATGCGACATTCAAGGATAAATAATAAAAAAAAAAAAGATAAATGACGTTTTTTTCATCAAATGACTTCTCCTCGCTCTAGGCGGAGCGGAAGGGCGTGTCAGACTCTTACTGACTAAAACCCACCCGTGTTCCTTCACTTGCCTGTACGTTGACGCTAACGCTAACTTGACAGTTAAAACGTCACAAAAGGGGCAGGACTTTATCTTTATTCATATTTATATTATTGTAATCGATTTGCATATCCAATTTCGTATCGATATTATTTTCATATATTTTTTCGTCATGGGTGTCGTTTTCAGTTTTCGAGGGTGCTAAAGTCGACGTTTTTTTCAATTTGCAGGTGAGTATCAGGTTGTATGTTGATCTGAATATGATTCGCAGCCGTATCAAATACATTATTTATTTATAGAATTATAATCATAAAAATCATCTATACTTAATATATATATGTCGGATCCGGTCATTAGTACGGTCGCGAAACGAAGCGCAGCACGTGATCCAAGTAGTGGCAGCACTAAAACTCGGCTAACTTCGTGTTACGACGGAGCTTAGCTAACGGAGAGGCGCCAGGGCGAGCGCACTTGCTTTCCAACCGTTCCAGAAAACAGAACCTCCAGTCTAGGAAGTGTCCCGCGTTTCGAATATTTGTGTCGTGTACCTACAGTGTGTGAAATGCTAGTGTGAGTAATGTTATTGTAAATTATAATTTGATTTGAACTGCAACTGTTTTTCTATTGCGCATAACCAACACTACCCATTAGTACACACAGTATTGATTACGTTCACAAATCTGACGTCAGTGGCTCGGCTTCCTCGTAAATCTACTCAAGGTTTAGATGGCCACAGTATTAGGCTAACGAAATTTTCAAAATTCCCTTGCAATTTATCTTCAACCTGTCTATTGCGACGAACATTATGTCGCAATAGGCATATACCCAACGCAGTAAAATATACCAAACATCCAAAGTACTCCCGGTGCATAAAAGCGACCCGAAAATAGACATTATTAAAAATGACAGGCCGATAGCTGTATTATCCATAGTATTCGCAAAGTATTCGAATCGGTACTATACCTACAGGTGGAATTTGCACCTCACCTGGAGTGAAAGCACTCATACTGGAGATAGCAAATTTTACTCAAAGGAAACATACTTTTATTTTTTTAAAGAAACAAATCTGCATTCAAAGGTTTTCGAAAATTCGCTTCCCAGACTCGGGAATCGAGCCGGCTAAAATCGGAAAAAATAACAGCCTGTATTTTTATGGGATCAATCGATTTCTAGTTTTAGGTAAAAAATATCGAAAAATAAGTTGAATCAAATTATCAATATCAGCTGTATACTCACAATATGCTTTGTCTTGGCGGTCATTACGAACGAGTGTCCCACTATCTACCTGCGTATCTGAAAAATAAAAAATTGTTCTGTGAGCTATACTCCGTTGGTTTAGGTAGTAAACTAAAGATAAACAAACAAACCACATGACGAGAGAGCTGTCAGGTTAACCGACTAAACGTAATACCTGTCACTTAAGTTGTCATGCTACGTCACAGTTGTACTCTTCAATTTAGCAACGTTATAATTCGTGGACATTTAGCGAACCTGTCATACTGGGCTGTTTAAAATAAACAGATTACAAAATATAATATTATCCTACTATCCTACTAATATATACTAATATTATAAATGTCAAAGTTTGTATGTTTGGATGTTTGTTACTCAATCACGCAAAAACGGCTGAACGGATTTTGATGAAATTTGGCGCACAGATAGTTTATAACCTGGATTAACACATAGAATACTTTTAATCCCGGTAGTACGTTCCCGTGGGGTAATAAACCGACATCCACGCGGGCGAAGCCGCGGGCGAAAGCTAGTATTATTATAAATCTTACTAAAAAATTGCGCTCAAGTAGTTACATCTACGAAGAATAGTTTAAGAATAAATGATACAAGTGTAACATACATTAATAAAAGAGGAAACTATCGTAAAATTTTTAAATCAATTTTATTTGCATAAAACGTATTTTTAAACAAGAAAGTGACATCTTTGAAAACCCTTTTTACGATTTGTTTACCTTTATTTTATTACCTAAACCAATAGAGTATAGGTGATTTTTTCTCACCTTGTTTAAGGTGGTAAATGATTTCATAATGTTTTCCTGCTAATATAAAAGAACACGTCCATTTGCAAGTTTTTCCACATGGGCTTCTAGGACGTATTTTCTTTCTCAAATCAAGTACGTTTATTTGTGCACACAGCTACAAGGTAACTATTATAAAATTTACAATATGAGTTCCTACCTTCCCCTTTTTCATAACATTCTAAATATCAACGCCACCTACGGATTTAAGATCAGCAAGCTTACGCCCTGAAGCTGCTCTTCGAGTAATGTAGTAATAGTAATAATTTAATAATAATTAGTGATTTAAAACAAAGAGAAAAGCAAGTACCTTACTCCCTTGTACTATTGATATTTAAAAACTCACCAAAATATGCTTTGCCTTGGCGATCATTAGGAATAAACTGATGCATCTCACTATCAACCTCAGTATCTGAAAAGAAAATATGGGGATGTCGTGAGTGAACTGTGCGAGTTTTGAGATAAATGAAATATATACGTACTTAAATGAAATCAAAATTGATAGGTACTTGTTGTATACCACTGATAAGCATTCACATTTCAATAAAACCATTCAATTTCGATTTTACTACTCACCGTATGATTTATCGTAGTGATCATTTGGAATCATACTCCGTCTCGTTTTCGGCAAATCTAAAAATAAGTTGTTGTTTTTGTTTGTAACGCTTTTACTCCGCCAATTATGAATTGATTTTGATGATTCTTTTTTTGTTTGATTTTTATAACTTCAGAGGGTGGTCCCATATAACGTTTAACTTAGCCTGGGTAGTTTTAGAGTTATCTTCAAAAATACGTATTTTTCCCACTTAGTCCATAATATGGATGATGTTATAGTTCCTGTCACTGTTATTTACATATTATAGAAGGTAGTGGTATTAGAATTTATGTAGGAAGTCGGTGGCAAAAAACTAAAATACAGAACCAAAGACACCGACTTCCGAAATTAAAGTTATTTTTCACTTTTTTGTGTTTTTTTAAAATATGTTTTTTTTTTTGTAAAAAGTTTTTATTATTATTTGTTGTTACAGCGGTAATAGAAATACATAATCTGTGAACATTTTAATTATCTACCTATTACGGTTCATGAGATATAGCCCGCTTACAGACAGACGAACGGACAGCGGAGGCTTAATAATAATGGTTCCGTTTGGCACCCTTCGGGTACGCCTAAAAATATAACTTAAAACTCACCATATACTTCGTCTTGGCGATTATTGGGAACAATCTGCTGGATCCCACTGTCATTCTCAGTATCTGAAAAGAAATAAAATGGATTTCGGGAGTCAGGAGAACTGTGTGAGTGTCAGAGAATTATGAGACAGGCAGTGTGATCCATGTTTCTTATTGTGTATTGGTATTTGTGAAGCTTTAGTCGTTCACCAATGCAGTGAAACTTTAACGTATAAACTTAGATTGTGCTTGAAAGGTTAAATCAATATTAATACTTGTTGTACACTACTGTCACTGTTATACATTAATTCTGTACTATTTGCGGCCAACCAAATATCCTTTCTTTAGTATAGTTCGTCGAATCGTTGAGCTCCTTAAGTTCTGAGTAGAGCTTCGTGCAGACCAGCGCGACGCGACAGCGCGACGCGACAGCGCGACGCGACACCGGTTATTGTTCTACCGTCAAGTTTTCTTAGAAATTGTATTGTTCGAGTCGCGTCGCGGAGTCGCGTCGTGCTGGTCTGCACGAAGCTTTAAACTGCACGATGACTGACAAATGCGTGCACTGGCTGGAAAGAACCACACATAATGAGTGGTCATTATGTGTCGTTCTTTCCTCAAAATACCATTCTTAGACACCTATCTTCTTGGTCTTCACATGATCTGACCAAGATTACCTATGTCTAGACTTTAAAAAAGACTGAGTCTATTTCGGCCTTTCTTCTCAGATTAGTCAGATAGTAAACGTAAACCTCATCTAGTTTTTTAAATAAGATTGACGTGTAAAAATGTTCGTACAAACCTACTTACAGAAATAAAATCATTTATCATTTAGTTCGTCGGTACTTAAGACTTTAAAAGATGTATAATTAATTTATATCTTAAAACTCACCATCATATGTTTTTTCTTGGCGATCATTTAGAACAATCTGTTGTATCATCCCTCTATCAATCTCAGAACCTGAAAAGTAAAGATAGATTATGTGATCCCTGTTTCTACCGTGTTTTGTCATTTGTGCTGCTGTACTCGTTCATTAACGTAATTAAACTTTGACGTACGCAAATTAAAACTGCAACTTGACAACAACTACAGAGACAAAAAACTTTAAGCCTAGGTTTAAAGTTTTTTAGGGGTCCGTATACCACAAGGAATCCTTATAGTTTCGCCATGCCCGTCTGTCTATCTGTCTGTCCGCGGATTAGGTTAGAGACTCTTAGTACTAGAAATCTGTAATGTGACATGGGACAATCACGACGACAAAGTGGGAAAGTAAAATAAAAATAATCATTTATTTTTAGGGTAGGGGAGGTCCCTACACGTAAAGTGGGGCTCTTTTTTTTTCTTGTCTATCCCATGTTGTGGGGAGTCGTTGGAAAGGTCGTTCAAAAATATTGTGAGTGTATGAAAACCATTTTTGAATTTAGGGATCCGTTTGCGAAATGTTAAGCTTTAAAGTGATAATTTTTGTTCAAGTCAAGTGTCCCCCACCTGCCAACTAAATGGTTAGTTTTGGATATGAATTCACGGCAGTAGTGTACAGCGTACTGCTTTAATGGTGACATTAATTTAACACACGTATACGGATTAGCGTTTTCTTTTTTTAATTTCATTAAACGTTATTATTAATTGATTTATTTACAAAAATAGCAACTTGGAGCAACCTGTACTTAACAACTGTAGCGCAGAGATCATTTACCGAGGTCACGGATAAAAACATCGCATCAACGAAAATAAAAAGAATAACGCGCAAAGAGAAGGCGAATTTAAGGAAAGAGAGAGCCCTATGTCGACCAGCGTTTGAAAATTTGAATTTACCAATTAACGAATTATTTATTCTTATAATATTTTTATGATTACTGGCCACTAGCCCTACCCATGTGTTAAATTAATGTCGCCAGTGTAGCGGCATGTTGTATACAACGAAATTGAAAGGAAAACTATCACAGCTAAGTAGGTGCTACAAGTTAACGAGTAATAATCGACCAACTTACGTTTGCAATTGAAAAAGCGTGTTCTCCCGTATTGGAGAACATGTTTTTCAACTACAATGATCAGTTTATTCTTGGGATGAATTTGTGCGTGGTCCGACACACACAATAAAGGAATATCTATACTTATAATAAATCTGTAGAGAGGTCAATTCTGTACATGATATATATTTTCAAAATAACTATCAGGGGGTAATTAGTGATCGATACTGATGCCAAAAATGCAATCAGTAAAATTTTTGTCTGTCTGTCTGTCTGTCTGTCTGTCTGTCTGTCTGTCTGTCTGTCTGTATGTTCCTTATAGAAACAAAAACTACTCGACGGATTTTAACGAAACTTGGTACAATTATTCTTCATACTCCTGGGGAGGTTATAATATACTTTTCATCACGCTACAATCAATAGGAGCAGAGCAGTGAAGGGAAATGTTGGGAAAACGGGAGAAGTTGCTCCATTTTTTAAGCTTCCGTCGCGTGTGAAGCGTTAATGGTTAAAGCTACATAGAACTCATTTATGACGGAAATGTTCTACATAAAATTATCTAAAAAATATCCCACAACAGCATATGTCTATCTTTTATGAGTGACTCACAATAACACGTGTAACTCCCCATAGCTTAGCAGTTCGGAGCTTTCTGATTGTATTTGTTTACTCTTACGTTTATAATACTCTCACTCATCCCTAATTAAAAGAAGTTAATATTATTACCTATTCAATAAAAAAAGAATCATAGTAATCGGTATAGAAACACCAAACTTATACATGAAATACGCTAATAAGCCATCGCGCCGTCGTGCGTGAATATTGAATCATGCCATAAGGATTATGTTTGTGTAACGATTGCCGCGCTCGACGCGGGTCGTGGCGGTAGGGTATAAAAAAGCGGGAGGTCCGAGCGCGAACTTCATTCAATATTTGGCTGTTGATGCGTTCAGAGCGTTCGACCTTATTGACAGACAATAATTGATATTAACAAACCGTGCTTAACAGCGCGACTTTTAGTCTTTAAATAGTTTATTTGAATTTCTTTTGTTGTTATTTTATAAAAATAGGTATTAGTTGTTTTGGTAGTGTTTAAATATTCATTCAAATTACAAATGATTAATAGCTTGCATTTTATTTGGGCACAGCTAATAATAATAATATTCTGCGGTTCCTTATTGCGATATTTTTCAACAGTATTGTGGATTGACATATTATATTTCCCTACTAAAATACGAAAGTTAATCTGTCTGTTACATCAAAACCACTGAACCGTGAGGAAGGACATATGGTACTTTTTTACGAAAAACGACGGAAACGCGGACGAAGTCGTGGGCAAAAGCTAGTAAGTAATAAATGAATTATAATTTTGATTTTATTACTCACCGTATGCTTTTTCATGGTGATTTTTCAGAATTATTGTTCTCCGTCTCGTTTTAAGCGAATCTTAATATAAAGTTTATTTGTTAAGAAAACTGGGTGATAAATGAAAGGACGACCAGAGGATAATAATATTACAATAAAACACTAAAGGCTTCCCCGTACTGCACTTACTTACTTGCACTTTATTCCGTTAAGGTTCTTGGAGATAACACAATTTTCCCTGTCCTAACAGGCATATTTAGTCAATGTTTAGACAGCGGTACGTTTCGTATTTAGAAGATAAAAAAGCTTGGGATTGAGCTGCTCGCTCTGCTAAGCCTTGTGAAAACCATAAAACTTGACATTTTAATTATTCATCACAATAAACCAGTTTTATATACATATTGACATTGTTGAAAATTATATTCAAACTGCACACGATAACTTTGTAAAGTATTATATTATTTTAATTATTGTGAATGTGAGGACTATGTGGATATTTAATTTTAATTTTTTCTCTTTCATTTATTTTTTCTTTCTCAGTTAGTTTTAATAATGGTCTGGCAGTTTGAGTAGTTGATGCGGCCTACCCAAATATCCTTTCTTTGGTATTGTTCGTCGAGTTAAGCTCCTTCAGTTCTGAGTTCAGCTCCACGATTACTGACAAATGCTTGCACTGACTGGACAGGTCCACTCAAATCTGTGTGATTCTTTCCTCAAAAGACCATTTCAGACACAAATCCACATGGTCCTCATATGACTTGACCAAGATTATGTCTGGACTTTAAAAGAGATTACGACCTCTGAGTTTGTTTCGGCCTTTCTTCTCAGAGTAGTCAGATAGGAAACACCGACCTCATCTAGCTTATTTTAAATATTTTTTTATATGACGTGTAAAAGTGATTCCGATATCCTATTTACAGAATAAACAATTTCATTTCATTTCATTTCATTTGGCAATTTATAATTCCTTCTGCACATAATGGCTTCCCTGGTACCTCATTAACGGTATAACTAAAGTAACTGTCTATGACTATGTTTTTATTTTTCACAGACTTCCTTGAATAATCTTTTCATTATAATTTCACATTATATATCCCTTCCTACCGACAATTCTAATTTCGACTATTTATTTGTGGCTTTTGTGGACTGGATATTAATTCAGAATTTGTTTCAATTATTGTAATGGCAGTCATGTCATTTGGTTTAAATAGGTTTTTATTTTTATTATTTTATTTATCTTTTACATAGATTCTTTTATATTTTGCGAATATAAAAGAATCTATGAGAATGTTGTGGGCTTAATAGACTGTACATCTGTAGACCATTTACTATTTTGTTAAGTACCTGGCACTTGTTGACAGGCCTACACTGTCCTGCCATACCTATTAACACTGTAATTTGAAAACATTGTAAAAGCCAAAACCGTGGAGTCTTCTCCATAGGAAACGACCAATTGGAACAGGCACCTATCTTCTGACGTGTCTTAAGTGCCCATTTAGGTTTATGTGAAACAAAATATTTTGATTTAGATTTTTACAATCTAAGCTTTTGGCCGAAGTTTTAACTATGCTGATTTTGGCTCTAGCTAGACTCGCATGGCATTATGTAGGTTTCTAGAATAAAAATATTTTATAAATTTCTTAAATTCACCATATGCTTTATCTTCGTGATCATTTGGAACAACCTGCTGTATCTCTCTATCAATCTCAGTAGCTGAAAAGAAAAGATAGGAATTTCGTTAGCCAGGAGAAACGGGTGCGTTGCAAAATATAAAAAAGGTATATCATTCATTTTAGTCAAACCAATCAGTTATTTTTGCATTGTAATTTTGATTTTATAACTCAGAGTGCGCTTTGTCGTGGTGGTCAATTTGAAAGGGCTAATAATTATTTTCTTCGAATCTAAAAAAAAATTAAGCAAGAACAGTTTATATAAAATTAAATCAATTGCGTTGTAGCTTTTGCGCGAGATTCAATCTCTGTTAGTTTGGGCATAGCATTCATAGCATTGAACCTTTAAATTATTAATAACTAAGAATTTACCATAATATGCTTTGTCTGGACGATCATTTGGAACCGTCTGAGGTCTCCCACTTTCTATCTCAGTATCTGAAATGAAAAGATAGGTATTTTGTGAGACAAGAGAACCATGTGACCTTTAGATATGGTAAAATTATACTGTACTAGCTGTGCCCCGCGGTTTCACCCGCATAAATCTCGATTCCGTAAGAACATCGGGAAAAAAGTATCCTATGTCCTTCTCCAGGTTATGGTTTACCCATGTGTCAAATTTCAGCCAAATCCATTCAGCCGTTTTAGCGTGAAAGCGTAACAAACTAACTCACGTTCTCATTTATAATATTAGTTAGGATGTTCCATGATTCTGACCCGTGTAATGTTATTTGTGTAGCTATACCGGTAGTCAACGCAATGAAACTCAAAACATAAGTACATAGCTCAAAATATTTAAAGGAATTTTGGATTTTATTACTCACAGTCTGCTTTGTCGTGGTTATCATTTGAAATTATTTTCCGTCTCACTTTCAGCGAATCTAAAAAGAAAGTTTGTCAGTTGAGAAAACTGGATGATAAATTAAGGGACAACCGGAGGAAAATTTAATATTATTATTTACATTGTAAACATTCGATACATGTGTGCCATCGAATGTCGGTAAAAAGTTACAATGTGAATAAAAATACTAAATTATCCTCTGGCTGTGTACCTGTTAAAACCTTAATATTTTAAAACTTACCATGTGTTTTGTGTCGGCGATCATTTGGAACAATCTGACGATCTGGTCTTCTATTCTGATATATTTTACGGTCGTTCTCAGTATCTGAAAAGAAAACATAGGGATGTCGTAAGTCAGGAGAACTGTGTAAGTTTCGTAGAATGTCACAATAAAAGTTAACTTAGGTAATTTAATAAAATTAAAATTGCTATGTTCTTGTCGCAAACTACTATCACCATTCTTTATCTAAGCTTAAAGTTTTTTGTATATCATTCGAACACAAAGCGTTAATAATTCAATCAATCCATTTACTGATATTTTGATAGATTTTTTACTCACAGTGTACGTTGTCCTGGTGATTATTTGGAATTAAGCCGCGACTCATTTTCAGCGAATCTAAAAATAAAGTGCTTCGTTACTCAAGAAAACTGGATGATAAATTAAATATATTGGTGACACATTGACTGGTGATACATTGAGATGAGCCCGTATTAATTAGTATGGAAAAGTTTGAAACTATTTGAAGACCTTAGAGAATTATTATGATAAATTGACAAATAGCCGCATAGGCTTGTTTGGACTTGCTGAAAACTCGTATCTCGGCATTTAAAATCTACAGAATATAAGTCTAACCCACTGTATATTGTGTGTAGGTGCTTTGGAAATGAAATTGATGGCTTTCTATTTTGTTGCAAATCTGAAAGGAAAGTTATTTCGTGAGTCAGGATATGTGATTTTTTTTATTTGTTCACACTGACATCGGCGTGATCACAAACTTATGAGTTTGGCGAGACCATTGAAGTTACGAATACTACAGCCATGATTAGTTTGACTTTCGTCATGATGTAATGTTTAGCTGACGCAGTGACGCCTAACGCCTTCACTTGGGTCAGAAGCTTGAATATGTCTTCCTAATAACAATCGAATCTTATAGGAATTACGTAAATTTCTCATAATTATGTTTTACAAATTAGTATTTTAACACTCACTGTATGTTCTTTCTTGTCCAACATCTGGCAATATCAGGTCCACGATATTTAAACTTGCATCTGAAAAAAAGGTATTTCTTAGTCAGGAGAACTTAATGGATTTAGAAAAAAAATCTCACCTTGTATACGACACCAGTGAAGTTGCGAATATTATTGCCACAGTTTCAATATACAATATGTAAAAGAAACCCTATCCGATCCGAAAGGGGCACACAGGTACTGCAATAACAATACCAAAAGATAATAAAAAGTCTTATTTTATTTTAAATAAGATAATCTAATAAAAAAATAAATCCATAAGTTATGATTATGTCTTGTAGACACCCGCTAAACGACGGCCGCCCGCGCCCCATGTATTAACCCACTAAAACAACCCGTTGAAAAAAATGTGGCGATTTTTTAAATTTTTGTCTTTCTTTAAACATAGCACATAAATAGAATCTCAGTACGATACTTAACAACACGCTCACGGATCGGAAAGGGCTTTTTTTAAAAGTTATATTATTCTATTATTTCTATTCGTAAATATCTCAACAAATTGGTTAGAACAGATTGGTCCGTCGAGACATGTTTTAACATTGATGTCACGATATTGTTTAGTTATGGATACTAATGATAGTCACAATCAGAACTGAACAAAAATGACAATCAGAACTGTCAAGTAGTACCTAGGTAGTTACAGGCTAGTCCTAGTTCACCAAAGCACTGTAAAACTACTAAACTGCCCGTCATTTTACAAACTTTATTTATTCCAAGGAACATACATGAAATAATCAGCAAAGGGACATTCAAATTATCATAATAGTAATATATTATACAATTATACTTAGATCGCACATTACGCCGGACGAAGCGCGAGAGCAATAAAAACCAGGACCAGTCGTAGTCGGCGCGGGCGGCCATCGCCGACCTGTATTATACCATATATACCAATACCCTTGTTCGCAGTACCGAAGTTCATTCAAATGGAAATCGATTCTTTCTTCACTTGATCAATCATGTTGTGTTTATTGCTAAGTACCTGGATCGCAGCCAATACTGAATTAGTTGATTCACATTCTGCCTAAGTATCATGCACTAAATTATTTATCCGCAAATCAGGTTTTCATGTTTCAACGCATCTTCAATATGAACCTACTCTTTTACTTGCCTAATTAAATTACTCAAACCGACATGTAAAAGTGAAATAAATTTATAAACAATAAATCATTAATACACAAAAAAATCAACTACAAAAACAAATTATACATCGATCAGAAACGTGCCAATGCGAATACCCACAATCTAAACCATCATCTAAAATATCAACGTTCACAAATCTTTTGAGTAACAGCGAAGTATAAAGAAGGCAGTGACCCTCGGCCAATCAAAACAGAGTCATAACAATACAGTTTATGCATCGCGATGATCTGAGAGATATGCTGGAACCTGTATCGCGATGTCCAGGAAAACAGCGCCGCGTGGGAACCACCGCGCGCCGGCCACTCGACTTGAATGAGCCGCCCACGACACACTCACGGCTGTATAACTATCATACCTACTGGGGTTTATGACAGGCTTTAAACGCAGGCCACACTGGGAGCGAAGCGTAACGAAGCTAAGTTTTAGTTTTCTTCCGCATCTTTTCATGGACGGAGGAAAAGTATGAAAAGACGCGGAGGAAAGGTAAAAAAACGTCGCTTCGTTTAGCTCTCAGTGTGGCCTGCGCTTGAGACATGCTAGTTCTACTGGCAAGTTTGATTCGTCTGATACGATACTCATACAAATTGTTATATTTGTAACAGCTGTCAATACAGATTTAGTTGGTTGTAATTGGGATGTCTGAATTCATTGGTATGGATTGTGGTGACAAATATTTCAATATATATAAGCAGTTAAAGACCTAAATAATATGGCGCTGAAAACACTACCTATTTAAATAGATATTTTGAATCAGTCTATTTCACCCAAGTATTTCGTTACATTAATTTTCCACCACCTGTATTTGTATCATGAATGCTGTAGGTATATTGTCAACACGAGTAAAGTAACAAACAAATTACACAATACATTGGAAACGACATTACACATAAGAGGCACTTTTGAACGTCAATTAATTCATTAATCAATTCATTTATAAGATCCACCTTACTATAGCGACGGTAAACAATCACTAGGCATAACCACCAATACGAATGGGCCCTTTATAGCAGAACTTTTTATGTCATCATATTAGTTTGCATAACAGCGGATAGCATAAACTTCATTTCGCAGAAAATCGTTTGGCATACACTCATTTATCATACATTCAAAACTCATTTTGTAAGTCAGAATCATCTTAAGGCATAAATTTCTTATCGATAATAATTAAAAAGAAGAACTATCACCGGCGAGCCGGCCAGCCTCAGCCGCGGCGGCGAGCTTTAAGACCACCTGCTCCTCAGCTCGCGGGCCGCCTCGCCCCTCCGCGCCTACGCGGGCTTAAGTTACACTCTAGGAGTGGAGCAGACAAGACTACTTGGAGTCGGTTTTGCAGCGATTCGCTTCCGTCACTAACTTTTGTAGTACAACATATCGACTTTTAAGACAATATTTTAATTTTAATTTAAGGTTAAAAATGCTATTTTATAGAAATGGCAATATGCCTGATAAAATTATTCCAAATAAAATTCTGCCATCTTAAAAGTATACTATTGTAAATTCGGCCATTCAGCCAAACAATACTTATATTAAATATTTTTATGCCTTTAAAATATTCGTTTAAAGAAGATTACGCCAAGTCCTATATGCCAAAATTTCGGAGCATTAGATTCTGCCAGCTGATCAAGATTCTGATAAAGAACCCATACGAATGACATCGCATCATATCAATAATCCTAACTATTGTGTTGAATCTAAAAATCAACATTAGATCACGAAAAAATGACTATTAACCTATACCTATTTTTTTTATAAATTTTATCATGACGCGATTCAATTGTCAGGAGGCAGTTTTCAGGCAATTAGCGGATGAGGTCAAGTCCCCCAGACCGCTGCCTGTCCTAAGGGTGTAATTTGGCGGCTGGAAGTCCTTCTCATGAATCACTATGCGGTGAGACGGGTTCTACGGTGCTGGCAAACGAAGATTAAGCACTTACATTTATCTGTAGGACACCATAAACACAGGATTGTTGATAGTGTGTATTGTATTGAGTTTATTTTTGCTATATTTAGTTTGAAGTAAAGCTTTGAAAAAAAAAATACTCTGGCTCATTTTCGAGTCACAAATTAATAAGGTTCTATGTATTTGACGATAATTAATAAAAATTCTTGCATTTCACTAACCATTTCTATAAAAATTTTAGATTTTGCTAAGAATAAATTAAAATTGCTAGAGTAATAAAATTCGTAGACTAATATAAAGATTTGCCACACCACTACATACCTCAATCAAAACAGGCCCTAGATATTATCCTCACGTTACTAGATAACTCATGGGTCTGCGAGGCTCCGCAAGCGTTCATTCAGGTTTGTGGGTGGTCCTTTGACCCCAAACTCTGATCTTCGCTAAACGCGTTGTGGCTGGCCACTACTACGGTCGGCTGCTTTGCGGTCATGTGCAGGCAATAAAACTGACAGCAATCACATGTGTACCTACGTACATATGTGTACCTACGTACATATGTGTACCTACGTACATATGTGTACCTACGTATGTATGAATGTAAGTGGAATGACTGGTGAACCGACGCTGGTGGGCCAATGTTGTGTATGAGACTTACAGTCATTGACAGTTTCGTTGAATTATGGACAAAGTATCTATATCTGTACTATTATTAATGTAAGTCTCTTTACGTGTCTGTCTGTGTGACCGTTTGTTCTTTTAAACTGCACAATGGATTTTGCAATTGGATGCGGTTTTCACAATCACTTAGAGAATTTATTACTGAAGGGATAGATATTGCTCTAAAATCTCGATGTTTTGACATGTCGCCACATTAATAGATTGCACTTGAGCGAAACAACGGTGGGTCGCTAGTTTAGACTTAAAGAGACATGTCATAAACGTGTACTTTCAACAACCTCCCACTACATACGAGCTAGGTAAACACAATTTGGTTATTTTAGAGTATTATGCCATTGGAACTAGGGCATGCGATTCATAGACAGACGGCCGTGAATTAGTAATGGTCGCCATATTTCTTGTCCGTGCCATTTCCCAACAAATTTTGGCGAAATTTTTCAGAATGTTCCCACCATTATGATAAATTCAGATCATACTTTCCCATGGCCGTCACAGTCGCTAGATATAGTTTAATGTGATACCAAAAGTGAAGGCTGTTACAGTTATCTACTTACAAATAAATTTACAGTGCGAAACGCCAGAATAACGTCGTTTCACTCATTATGTTCAAAATTATCGGTACATTATATCGTGAATTATCTTTCATTACACTTTCAGAAAGTTAATTTAATGTAGGTCACCCTCCGTAGATCTCAACGTTTTAAAATGAAAAGCGTTGCCGCGAGTGACGATGTTCCGTCTGGCAGAAGTTAGACAAAAGCCCCGCCATCACCCGTCTATATGATATCGCAAAATTAAAATACGGTTTCAAAAAAAATGTGTAAGTTCAGTTGTTGCATTAAAATATTTTCTTTATTACGTATTCTTACCATTAACTGAACACGTCCTCCGCCTACGGTAACTGAATATGACAATAAGTTTTAATTAATATAATAAATTACATTATTTTACGAGTTTTAATTTGCAAGTCTTAAAGAAGTCATAATAATAATATGACAGCAGTAACTGTAGTAGCTGTGAGACAATGGGGTTCCCGTGGCGGTGCGATGGGAACTCGCCGACACAAGTTTCCGCTCTGCAGACTAGCCTAACAGACACTGTATCAGGGCTGCAAGTTAACTCAATATAAACTACATCTCAAAGAGGAGCACTATACCTCAGTACAAAGTACGATGAGAGTGAGGAAAATGAATTCACCGATTTGAATTTCTTAACGGTGAACTTTGGTTGAATACAGGTGGATCCTAGATCGAAATTATAATTATTTGTTTTTAACTGAAACCAGCAGAATAGGTTTGAAATCGGATTTTATTTACTAAATCAATCATAAACCCAGTATCAAAGGCTGGAAGATTAATAGAGCTCGAAGGACCAACTTTATTTTCTAACAATATTTTTCGGGTGCTTCCTCTCACTACGTAGCAGCCCTGGGCACCATGAACGAGACTCGTCTGACCATTGTCTCACAACCAGATCTGTATCTCTTCACCAACGCTCGCCAACAATCGCTACAGTAACTGTATCGGCAGTTTTTATAACCACTTATTACACTATATTGTTTATTACATTTGAATCAAACATTGAAATCGAGGATACGAGATTTTTTGCGACCTATCTCTAATATTTAGTTTTTTATTCAACAGTTACAGCAAATTGATTACCGTGAGTCTAAAGTACCTAACAACAATCTAGCTTATCGATTGTTAAGACGAGAAAAAATATTGATAAAAAGCTTAAACTTACATTTAGATAACACGATATTTTTTTGTCGTAAGCCAAGCCCATTGGGATTTCCCCTAACATTACAAACAGATCTTAAAACGTCGATACAGATATTTCTGTATCGACGCCGTTATCGTTTTAATATATCTAAATAAAACGTTTGCAGTACAAATCTGCGGTTAAACCAACGTTTAATCTAGGCATCTAATCTATTATTACGATGTTATTTAAAATAACAAAAGTTTCTGCTGTGTAATTCGGCTTTTACACAAACTACACAAAATTGCCACGTCTCTAAATTCAGTTTTGGAGCTTTCAATATCCCTGCTCTCTTGCATGTCACAAATTCAGGGACCTTATGCCTTGTCTGCCCTTGGGATCAAAACTTCCATCGTTTCTGTAATCAACACCTCCAAAATTAACAGTGTGTTTGTATTTGGCACTGGCAGCAAAGTAAACTATATGTAGAACAAACGGCACTCGCCTCGCATCGCATTACGTATTCCAGTTGGCGTACGTTTGTATACATACGTTTGTATTGGCGCTCATTCATTGCATATGCAACACCCAACGTTGTGGTTCAGAAGGACCGTTTTTGGAAATACTAGCTTTGAAGCTTTCATCAATCATTCAAAAATAACAATATCAATAATGCTTTCTATATGGATGAAACTTGACAAAAGTATAATAGACTTGACAAAGAATCATTATCAGTAAAAATCTTAAGTTAATAAATAATAGTTTTAAATCCCATTCAATAAAATGTGAATATCATTAAATTATTCAGTCGCTAAGTAAATAAAATATTATTTAATTCGTACAAGTCGCAGTTTGCACAACAGCGGGAAAAATTTCGCCGGATTTTTCGTTCAGATTAATCGCTAGCCTTACAACGTAGAGACCTTCTGTATCAATTCACTTTGTCGTTAACTGGTATACCACCGAAGAATGTCCACATGCCGTGTCATTAAATCGCGTATAATTCGTATCGTGTCGTCATAAGGGTCAATATTCAGTGTCACAGGTGATTCCTAAGAATAGCGCAATCTTGTCGTCGGCATAGCGGGCCCTCACATTAGCATAGATTAAGTCGCGGGAACGTCAACAATCCTCTCCCAGTAATATATGAATGTCACGGCTAGCGTTAGATTCCACGAATGTTTAATACTTTAATTGACAACCTATTTACAGTGCAATGCCACGATAAGTCGCCGTCGTTCGAATGCTCCATAGTAAATGCTGTCAATCTCTAAGGAGTGGTCCTTAGTGACAATAATAAGCTTATTGTCCCTAAGGAAGAAAGCAAAAAAAATTGGGCCTCTTATTCCGGAGATTGAGCCTCTGATCAATCAACGATAGAAAACTTTGAAAAGAAACGTTCACGTTTTACACATGTTATATGTTCTATGTTATAGGGTTTGGTTTCCGCACTTAGTCCGTGTCATGGTGACCATTGCGCGTGGGCCATAGCGGCCGTTTGGTGCTTATTCCACCCAGCCCACCTCCCTTCAGAAGTTAATTGCATTGTTTGCATTGTTGTTGCGTGGATGTAGCGCATATTTTCCCTCAACTTGTTTCTCTTCTTATTTTGTGTTCTTTTTTTTGCGTTATGTTTACCGACGCAAAAAAATTAAACAAACTTATTTCCTTTCTTTTGTATTCTTTATTTAATTAAATATCCCGATCTTCTGGGTGACACGAGAGTTTCTGTTCTTATTTGAGTGACGCCTGTGCATTCAAAGAGCACGTGCGTGAGGGTTTCCTCAGCCTCCTTGCACGCCCTGCACAGAGGACTGTCCGTTATGCTTATTGTGTGGAAGAGTTTTTTAGCGAGCAGTGACCCGTGATGGTCCCCGTCACCAGGCGCAGGCCGTTCCTGTCCAAGAAATATGCAATTTTTTTAAATTTCAACTGTCTGCTACGGTTCGTGAGATACAGCCCGGTGACAGACAGATGGACGGAGAGCGGAGGCTTAGTAATAGGTTTCCGTTTGGCACCTTTCGGGTAAGAAACCTTAAAAAAGAAGAAAAATGTTTAGTCCTCACAAATTAAATGCAATTGACGCAAAAATGACTCAACTACATATTTGACAGTTGGAGACCTATGGAAGCCATGTTTTGCTTATCTGTAATCCCGATTGGTATAATGTAATGTAATGTAGGAATTACTCGTGTCACCAACATAAAGGACTTGGGAGAGACTTTCGATCGCTGTCTTACTTTTAGAGATCACATTTCTACCCTTGCGAAGGATTCTTTCAGGCGCCTGGGATTTGTTTTGCGAAATGCTCGCGACTTTCGCAATCCTAATGTCATTAGGTTATTGTACACCACTCTGGTTCGAAGCAAACTCAAGTCCAGTGCCTGTGTTTGGCACCCCTATACCGCGACCCAAACACTGATGCTTGAAAAGGTACAGAAAACCTGCTTAAGATGCCTCTTCCAGAGGTTATACCATTTCTTTCCCTATATGTACCCTACCAACTTTCTTTTAGGGATGTTGGGTTTTAATTCGTTGGAGGTGAGAAGAGGCCTTGATCAGCTCACGGTAGCCTGTAAAACCTTACGGGGACGTATAGACTGCCCAGACCTCCATGGCCTTTTCTGCCGACTATTTGTGCCCGACAAATACATCGGACACCGTCCCAGCCGCCGGCGCAATCTATTTGCGCAACCGTCATCGAAAACTGTTGCCAGAGCTGAATCTCCAGTGTGTCGTACTTTGAAGATGCTCAACGCCCTTCTGACTGCCAACCCTGAATGCGATGTATTTGCGGATGAATGGAATAAAATTATGCGTATATGTCTGGTGTTCTGTGAGAGAACGTATGCAAGGGAGTCCACTGTTCCATGTTAGTTTAATTAAATTATATACAAAAATTGACAATATTAATCTTTTTATATTTCTATGTTAATTAATGTAATTGGTGTTGTACCGTTTTAATTAACTATAAATACATAAATAAATAAATAATGTAAAGTACTTAAATTAAGTTTAGGCTCAAATATCAATAGAATTGCTGAGGTCCAAAGTAATTTTCTTAACATTGGGTATCCAAGTCTGATTACTGAGCAGCATTCTTTAGTTTTGGCCACACCAATTTTTTTTTAAATATTCCTGTTTCCAAAACTAAAATAAAAACTTCCCAACAATGGACCACAAAAATGTAAAAAAAATTGGTCTCACGTGTGACCATGCCGCCCCTCATGCCGACTCTTTTCCAAATATTTTGAGACGAAAAGTCTTTGAATGACAAAACTATTGTCTACCAAACTGGTCTGCAAGGTGACCCGTTCAAGGACAACACGAAATACTACAATGAATAACATTACTGATTGTTCGTTACGTTCGAAAATCACATTATTTACAACAAAATTTTAAGGAAAGTGGTTGATGAAAATATAACCACTAACACCCGGTTTTTGATTTGAGAAATTGAAGTTCACACCTTGTCAAACTCTACGCTAACATCACTTAAGTTCAAAGTCCACTAAAATTGATTTCTTTGCAAAAAAAAAACCTAAAATATATTGATTATCACGGTCTGCAAAAGAAGAGTTTGACAACTTCGAATTCTTAATTCCGGAACCTAGTAGTAATTGTGGTATATAATTATCTTATCAAATGATATTAATTCCACATCTTTTATCTTAAACAACTCATTACCAAAAAACTATAATAGACGTTTAAAGTGGAGGTGGCTCATGTGACTGTATTGTGGCTTTGTAATGCTAATGAGTAGTCCTGGCTCTGTTGTGCCTGCTCCAGTGACACAGTGCCGCACGCAAGTGACGTGCCGGTATCTGTAGCACTTCAATAAGGATAACAGTAGTTACATACATTACTTGCTACGAAAAAACACATAAAATTAAATTGAAACGCAACTGAGTTGTAGAACGTATAGTACTTACTACGAAATTGTTGCGATTTTGTTATTAATACCCATGAAACATGTGTTAAATGCACACAGTAATTAAAAAGCAATAAGATAAAATTAATTATTGACTTCAATTGCAAAATTATTAATAGAATATTTGTAAACCGTTGACGAATATTATACCAATCAACTACCAGAATTACTTGCCAAATGTCGTAAAAAAGATTTATATTACGATTTGTCAATAACTAACACAGTTATGTACCAAAAAATACGTGTTTAACAAAAGTAGAGTTCAAAGCACACTCTCAATCGCGCGTTGAACTCTTTGGTAGGGAGAGACGATGTAGAAGCTTTTATTTGCGAATGTCATAATTAGCCTCGAGATAAAATCGTCTCAAATTATACAGGGAAGGTACTGAAGACAGGTTTATGTTAAATTATGCTAATTTTATAAGATAGGACGCGAAATTTCGATGAATCTTTAGAAAATATACGTTACGATTTTGTTTAAAACTGAATGAGTAGGAATAATATTAACGAGAAAATATACAAACGTAATTCGTTAAATAAATATACATGTCATACAGTACGATAAGCCATAAACTTAATTTTAGCTTCACATCTAAAACCGCTGCGCAAACACATAAACTTTGCCTATCCAAAACACGTTATTAAAAACATAAACGACTCAAACTTAGGAACAAAATATAAGCAAAATCAAAATCAACTGTGACCGTATCAGAACCAAATCTGTTCAAATGATTAGAAAAGGCAACAAAACGTAAACTGGGCGGTAAATCGTTCGCATATATCACTGGGGTCGTCGACCGGTGGATTTGCATGGCGGTACAAAGGACCTGCGCGCGCGCAGACGAGCAGCGCGGCGGCGGCGAGCGCGAGGAGCGCGGGAGTCATGCTGGCGGGCGACAGCGGCGACGCACAGCACTGCACTGGCAAAGACGCCGCGAGCTAACACCGCCCGCCGGCGCGCATGCGCACGCATACCACGAAATTATCTTAAGAATGTGTGGAGGTGACACCTCTCGTGAAGAATGAAGTCAAGGGTTTCACAGGAACTTATAAAATACGGAACCTTATATTTCATTTGTATAAAATCAATTAAATCTGGATCATTGACCTCAAAACTAGTGCAAATTATTTCGTTTCCTCATCTCCAGATTCATATTGTAAGTCAAAGAAACCTTCGTCATATGTGGGAAAACTTTGCAGGGGAGGAAGCAAAGAAAATCGAGATGGCCTGCAGACTTCAGAGAGAAAGAGACGATAATAGGCGGACAGAATGATGGTGGCCAATGACGACGGGCCGTTTAGAGCCAAACCAAGAATAAAGTAACGCTGCTCGTAAGAAGATAGAAGACGTTAAAATAGTCGAAAGATTTCAATAGACCTTATTTTTATTATTCATTTCGTAACTCCATGTCAGTTCTTGTAGTTCACGGATATTAGATAAAAATGATAAAATGAGATGGCTTTAAGTAACTGCTTGTGACGAAAGAGATTTTAACTTACATCAGCACATCTCTAGATATTTGTATGCCTGCAGGGCGCCCAAATCGCCGCCCGCCGCAGGGTGCGCGTGAGTAAAGACACGTCCTAGTGCTGCTCGCTGTTTATTGCCCTGTACCACGCCGATATTTGGAGGTCCGGTTTGGAGTTTGAATCATCGTGGATGAAATTAGATAATATGATGGTTAGGGTCAATACTTCACTTTTGTAGAATGTTGCAGTGTTTTTAATCCCCTTATTTCATCAATTATACATATAATAATCCATACTGGGATGTGGATTATACATATCCCAAACCATATCAGCACTGTGCCTAACTCTATTCTTTCATGAGAGAAGACTCGCCAAAATGTTCTGTCCTGAGTTTTCTAGAATTCGTTCCCTGGTAATTAGCTGAACGAATTAAACGAAATCGAATAATCTAAGACAAAATAAAACGATGAGCTTATGTTTTATAATATGACCATTGACCTGCTGGGCAACATAACAAGCGCGAGAACGGTCTCTTTTTCGATTTCGAGTAAACTCAAAAAAGGCACTTTGACACTGCTCTCTCTCGCAACGAGAGACCGATGTAGCAAATTATTAAACACAAATAATTTGTATGATAACATCTTCGGTTTGAGATTCCGTTTCATTCATTCGATTTTACGCATGGAATTAGTATGTTCTATATTCATTTTACGTCCACTTCTTTTTTTTTTTTTTTTGTTTTTTGCGTAACCTATTTTTCTGATTAAAATTACTTAATTGTAATTCTTTGGCATGCTGAAATTAAAATACAAAATGACGGAAATGAAAATCATTGGCACAATTTAAGTTTAATTATCATCTTTTTTCCGATATTGTTGTCCTAAATGAAGAAGTATCATGGTTCGAAATGTTCGAATACGTGGTTAAAAGATTGCCAATGAATTAAATTTTAGCCTGTATACTCATTAGATAATCACCACAAATGACAAAGGGGCCGACGATCGCAATTTGACAAAGCGACGGTTGATATTGTAACATCACATAAAACCCATGATGTTGGAAATTTTGTCAATCACCACACTTACCAAAAGGACTGACGTTCAGTTAAATATGCAGCTGAGTTGATTTTGCTATTATATCTGTAACACACTTAACGTTGTTAATCACCCCCATATGAAATTAACTGGCAATTTTAGTAATTATGTTGCGAAGGTTTGATATTACCATACAGGCATAATCCTTATATTTTGTTAATTACTTATGTTATTACTGAAAGTGATGCTAATCTACGTAGTAGTGCTCCCCCTCCGCCGGGTATGTAACGTTTGAAATAATAACAAAAGTTCTAATGATCTTAAGACCAATTTCATTTAATATACTTTTTTTAAATATAATGATGAAATGATATACATAATTAATTATTGATATAATTTCATTTTACCTAATTTTATATGGTTTAATGAACATTTTCCATAATGCACATTTGAATTAATATTCAGTTACTATAATATTCAAAATCTATAAGTAACGTTTAATACAATTTAGAAACGTCTGCTCTTTTTTGTATATTTTTGCAAAAACTGTTGTTATTGAATCATTTGGTTTAGGTTAGGATAGAACAGTGACCAGTAACCAGATCCCTTAGAATAAATGAGGTTATAACAGTATGATTTTTCCTGATATTTACTTATTCATTACAGAATTTGGGCAAAAAATTAGGTCAAATGAAAATTAGGTCAACTGAACGTTATATAAAAAGAGCATTATACAAATTGAAAATTATATGAAATGAAAGTTATACTAAATGTTATTAGAGAAGGTGATATGAAATATAACATTAGATGACATGAAATTAGGTTATTTGTTGTTATAGCATATGAAAATTATCTCATGTGAACGTTATTTCAAGTGATATTATATCTGTTATTATGTCATATATTACACCCCCCCCCCTCCGCCACAGTTTCTCTCGCGGCTGCCGAAAGGAACGTTGTTCCAATATAAATATGTGTGAATTTAACACTATTTTTTTTTAAATTAATATATTGTAAAATAAATTATGATTGATTTATGAAACTGTCATGTTGTTTTGGAGTTTTTTTTTTTGTATCATGATTGTGTCTACTCTCCACGTAGTCAAAATCGAGGACGACTAAATGACAGAAGAATCAGACGTTATCTCGTGTTGAATTGTCAAAATTCGAGATAATTTTGGTGTCATGTTAGGGTTTGTCGAGAAAACATCAAGTTTGACAGAACGAGTCGAATAATTTGTATGGCAACGCTGTCAGAAAACGAGAAAATTTACAGAAATAGACGATTATTACTCACACGAGAGTGAGTAATTATCGCGTATGTCATGTTAGCCCTTCAGGATAATGTTAACGATCCAGCAACCAGAAACTGCTAGAAATACCTCTGCCCAAATGCCCGATGCCCGAGATGAGCAAGTGCGGCACCCTGTCTCGCCATTCGTCCCTCATCAGATGTCAACGACCCAGGCAGTCGGGTGTCCTCGGCGACCGGTAGTCCGCAGCTGGTTGCAGCTCTGACAGACAAGCCGCCGTACTTTTCCGCCTTTTTGCCACACTTGACCAGGTTGGCTTGCGCGTATTTGCACAGACCACTCACAGTGGGAACTTGGGTCAATATCGTGACACGACCGCTTTATTACACATTACAGTTGGTTTACATTTACAAGTGACTAGACTTAAATGCGTTTTTTAAGGAAAATAACTTCGTGCATGGTTTTGACAAGTTTAGTGTCCTATTGAAGAAACAGACACCTCAAAATTTCTTGGCTTGCATATTGATAATAAAAAGACTTGGAAACATTGAAATATTGTGCAAGCGAGTGAGTCGATCAGCTTACGCCCTACATGAACTTGCATATAAAATTAATTCCAAAACACTCATAACTGCATATCATGGGCTTGTGGCGTCTATACTCAGATATGGCATAATTTTTTGGGGCAACTCCACTAACAAAGATCTTGTCTTTAAGGCACAGAAACGGTGCGTTAGGGCTATGTTCGGTTTAAAATCTACCGAAAGTTGTGTACTTTCCTTTAAAAAGTACAACATCTTACCAATGTCATCACTGTATATATTTGAAGTAGCTGTCTTCGTGAAACAAAATCCAGAACTTTTTGTGCTTGCATCTGAAGCATACAATCGTACGCAAAGAGATGAAACTCGTCTTTGTGTTCGTCAAACGAATACTGCCTTAATGTATAAGAGTATTTTTCATATGGCACCTGTCGTTTATAATAAATTGCCTAAGGACCTAAAAAAATGTAATGTTAATTTGTTTAAGCAAAAATTAAAAACAATGCTATGTGAAAAATGTTATTATAGTATCTCAGATTTTTTAACAGATAAATTTTGACATTATGTATTAAATAAATATATTTAATATTATCTGAATAATTGTTTTAAGTAATTCTAAATTGACTTTATGATAAAATTCTTAATAATTAGGTATAGGTCAAGTATAGGTACTATAATATTAGCAAAATCTGACTGAAGCATTTTTTATTTTTTATTAGTATATTATTATTATTCTTGTTTTTTATACTTTTACGTATCTCGGCGTTGCGCCGGCTTTATGGGATAGTACGGGCCGAAGCCAAGTCCTACCCCTGGAAATTGGTTAAATAATGATGAGATGTTGGTGAGTTCGGATTTTGTGATGGTGAGTGTGTCTGTCCAGGAGACTGTGTTTGTGCGGTGGTTGCTGCACTCGTGTGAGAGGTGACGGTTGATGTATGGTTGTCATTTTGCAGAAATTTTCTGACAATCCTGCAGGTATTCAAAATTGAAGCTTTCTGAAGAGTCTGATATGTGTAGGGTGGTAAATCGAGTGTTTTTAAAGACTGGTGGAGCTGTTTAGGTATTACACCTGTTGTTGACAAGACTATAGGAACTATGGTGACATTGCTAAGTCGCCACATTCTGCTAATTTCTATTTTCAGGTCTATATATTTTGAGAGTTTTTCTGCTATAGTATTCTGTAGATTGTGTGTATTAGGAACGGCTATGTCTATGATTTGTGCAGTTTTGTTATTTTTATCTAATAACGTGATGTCTGGTCTATTGTAGTGTGTTGTTTTGTCGGTGAGGATAGCTCGGTCAAAGTACAGCTTGTGAGTGGAGTTTTCGAGAACAGTTTCAGGTTGATATTTATAATAAGCTACAGGTGGTGTGGGAATTAATTTATATTTTATTGCTAATTTTTGGTGGATTATATTCGCTATCTGGTCATGTCTGTGTTTATAATCAGTCTGGACTATTGCTTTACACGCACCCGTGATGTGTTGAATGGTTTCGGTGGAACTATTGCATCGCCTACATCTGTCTATTGTTTGAGGAACTCGCATTATGTGTTTCTGGTAATTACGAGTTTCTATTACTTGGTCCTGAATAGCTATCATGAACCCTTCTGTCTCAGGGAACAGTTCTCCACGCCTTAACCATTCGTTCGACGCTAACTTGTCGACGTTAGGTTGATTAAGGTCATGACGATGTCTCCCATGCAGTGACTTTTGGGTCCATTCTGCGATTTTAGTCTGTCGGTCAGTCTGTTGTTCATTACTTTGGGCTATCTTCTCAAACATGTTTAAAGGGGTAAGTTTTTTATCGTTAAACGTTATGGCTTTATGTAGAGTTGAAGTAGTACTTTTAGCATTAAAATATGTTCTTAAAATTGTTATTTGCTTGTTATGTAGATTAGTGATATCTATTATTCCCCTGCCACCTTCGTTCCTAGGCAGTGTGAGCCTCTGAACACATGACCTAGGGTGGTGCCTTCTATGTTTAGTCAAAGTGGTATTTATAATGCGTTGCAAATGTTTGAGTTCGGTCTTGTTCCAATTTATGATACCAAACGAATAGGTAAGAATAGGAATGGCATAAGTGTTTATAGCTTTTATAGTATTTCGAGCGTTTATTTGTGTATGACATATTGTTTTTAGCCTGTGTTTAAATTGTTTAGTGAGTGTAGCTTTAATTTCCTTATGAAGAATCTGTTTAGCCTGTATGTAACCTAAATATTTGTAAGTATCGTTTTCGTCTAATGATTCTATTGTGTCACCTGTGTGCATGTGGTATGAATGTGAATAAGTTTTGCCCGCTCTGATTGAATTAATTTTACACTTGTCAATACCAAACTCCATAGCGATATCATTTGAAAATTGTTCAGTAGCATCAGCTAGTTCATTTAAGTCTTCTGGTGATTATTATTTTTTTTTGACATCGATTTTTAGATATTTTATGATTTGTGAATTATTTTTTATTTACTGTTGACATTTTATGCTGAATTCACTTTAATTTATTGATATTGACTTGAAATCAATTATTAATAATCTTAACTATTACATTTGTACGCCTTAATAATTGGCAAACATGTCTGAACTTTTTTTTTTTTTCTTTGTTATCCTGCATGCATATCTCTACTATTGTATGTGTACACATGTTTATGCAAATAAATATATTATCTTATCTTATCTTATCTATATTGGTGTAATGTCCCAGTAGAGTCAACTAGTTGACTCTGCTGGTTTAGTCGCAAGGACTACTGGTTTTTTACAACTACCAGGTTAATAATTTGACAGTTGTTACGCTGAAGTTTGTTATCTGACAACTTCCTTGGACTAGATGAATAGGAAGCCAAACATACTTTCACAATAATAGGAGCATCATAGCTATCAGCAGATAGTACGGTGGTGGTGTGATGGTGGTGGTGGTGGTGGTGCTGGGTAATTTTTAACTTAAGTTCACGCCATGGACACTCCTAGTTAACACCCAGTCTTTATTTCACAGTATTACCATAAACATTGTGTAAACAGAATAACTGTTCTTATACTTCTTAGTCAAACTGTAAGATTCTCTGCAAAAACGTTATTTCTTCCTCGTTCCTAATTAGAATTTTAGAATATTATCGTCAGGTGACGACTGATGCAGCACTTTCTAATTTCCTGTTAAAAACACTGTTATTTTAAACATTGGCACTTGTGGTTTACTTGAGTCAGACATCGAATTATTGAAATAGACTAGGTACTTACAAAAACCCTAAATACAAAATAAAAATTAACTTATGCGAAACTAAGTTAGTGTGGTCTGTAGTAGGGTAAATGTGTACACTTATAAGCGCAACTTGTACGACGGAGCGGAGGTCTAGTCAACCTGGAACTTCTGTTCAACGTTTTGCAGGTCTGTGTCAAAACAATCATGTTTGTAAAAATAATATTTAGAATAGGAACAGTATACTTACGACTTGAACTAAGCAAAGATTCATTTATTTTCAAACAGTGAGTCCGAGTTCCGTGAGTCATTGTTTATGAAAAGGGATTGGATATCCGAGTAGTGCGCTAGATTATCTCATTCTTCGTACAATTACTATTATGAGCTAGTACAGGTGACGCAACGCCAATTGATATATTCATTTGAAGTTTTCTTGATTCTCCTTTTATCTTTAAAATAAAAAACATCGATCAAGAAACTAGAGGCAGTGGGACACCGCTTTTTTTACTTATTAAGATGTTCTTAGCACCTTAACACTTTTTGGGACACTAAACGCCCATAAGCGTTATAACAATAAATCTTTTATTCTGTCTCGTTCAGTGACCGTCGTGGTGGTATCACCAACAGAAAATGTTCTAAATAATATAATTAAATAGCATTATTAATTAGTAAGTTAACCCTAATCACGAGGTTAGGTTAGGTTAATATTACACGACCAGCAGGACTTTGTTCCCTCAAAGATACTGTTTCCATTTGTCCCATCCGATCAAGTTCGCAGCTTCTCGGGGCGGCTCGGAGCGGCACGATGAGTATAATTAAGTATGTGTGGGTAATTAGCTTATTTCCAGGGAGGCTGCGGTACGTGAACGCGCGCGGCTCTGCTCGCCACAAAAACCGAGCGCTCCCAGGCAACGCAGTACCCTGTGTCCAGAACATGAGACACAACACTTACATTGTAACATCCATATGAAAACTCCTTGTATGTCGTATTGTAAAAGTCTTAACAGTAAAATTCGTCAAGAGTAAATACTGATCCGTATTCAGGTACGTGTACTCGTATTAAGATAAAAATGACTCAAAAAAATAGACTAATCAAAAGCATGTATATATATTTATTCATATGAATAGGTATGGTTAAAACAAGTCGCTGCAAAAAATATTTAGTAAATAACTATTACAACAACAAAAAGTAAATAACAATTACAAAAAAAGGTTGTAATTGTTACAGATTCTGAAAACCTTGTCATTTTAGTAAGCCACTTGGAAGTTGGAAAACATTTGTGAAATAAAACGGTAGAATTACGTCGCTTAGCATCACATAATAACATTCCTAGATCACCTAAGTAATATTATGTTAATGAGTTGAATTATGAGGTTGCTTGAATTACAAGGTGTAATTGAAATCAGCTATTCCCAACATTTTGTCGAGTTATTATGCAAACGTAAAAGTATGGAGCAACTGTTTTGTTTTTCGCGATTTGGATCAATGGACTTTACTTTTGCGCGAAAGGACGCATGCAAAAAAGACTCTTGCGTGAAAAAACAATATCCGCGAATGGACTTTTACACGAATGGAAATTTGCGCGAAAGGCAATTGAGCGAAAAACGTCAAGATGGTCAACGTTCAAGATGGCGCCAGCGAAAATTTGCTCCATTTTCATCTTGGGTATCAGTTTCATTCCTGTTTTGTTATCAGCAACCTCGAAAATCATGAAAATGACACACATGTCGTAAAAAAAGAAACAAAAAGGTACAATCCAAAAAAAAACTACGACATAGCTATCGACGCCTAATTGGACTATTCACTTCCAGTCTGTCTGTAACTGGAACTTAACTGGCGAATTGTGGGTGTATTATTACACAGCATACACGCCTTTTGGCAGAATGTTATGAAAAAATCTTATTTCCGAACATTTACCGCGCACTGTCCTTTTGTGCAAGTGGATTTGCGCAAGTGTCTTTCGCGCAAGTGGATTCACGCAAGTGTTTTTCGCGCAAGTGTCTTTCGTGCAACTTTGCTGCTACTTCGCGATTTCAGTGTTGTTGTAGTACAAGTTGTTCATAATGATGACAACAATTACCCCTATTCAGGTTTTCAGTTAAATTTCAATTACATCTTGTACTTATAGCGCAACGAAATCAAAACAATCTGCGTATAATTTCACGCTCCCACATTTTAACTTATAAGGTATCTACTTAGGTGTATGTACTAGATACTGTCTAATAACGAGGGTGAAAGTACTGATAACGCATAGTTAACCGCGGTGTAAACGACTGGTTAGGTATTGTCTGATGCGGGCCGCAATCACATACCTGGCTCAACCAATGGCCGACCCAGTTCACAGGCGATATGGGCTCAGAATCTCACCTCATCTTCTATGGAAGAGGGTGCTCTCTCTCTTATCGGAACAACATAATCCCTACAGGAATATGGCGAAATAAAAGTGAGATAGAAGATTGATGTAACAAAATTAAAAATTTGGATTGGTAAATTGCTAGACTGGCAAGCTGCTGTAAGGCCCGGTCACACGTATCAAAACCATACCACATCGCAGCGACAAAATGTGGGCAAGCAGTAGTTACGTGGAATATTGTCGCTGCAGCTTCTTGCAGTTGCGTTGTAGTAACTACAATATTTAGACGTGGTTGCGTTGTCGCTAGTAGTTGCGATCTGGTTACGTTGTGGCTATTGCCACGGCTATTGTTACGTTGTGGCTATTATAAAGTAGTATACACGTAGTAAACATGAAATTGTGATACCCAAATTTAGATTAACTAAAACTAGTGAGTCATTTCTTATAAACAGTATTCGCTTTTATAACAAGTTACCAAAGTCAGTTACAGAACTTAGCGATGGAAAGTTCAAAGCCCACATCAAACGTGTCCTTATCAAAAAAGCATATTATAAGATTAAAGACTACGTTGAAGACAAGGAAGTTTGGCAATAATTCCTTCTGCACATGGCTTCCCTGGTGCCTCGTTAACGGCATAACTATGTAAATGTCTATTAACTGCTCCCAAATTACGATGATTATTTTAATTTACTTTTTTATTTTATTTTAATTTACAAATTTCCTTGACATAATATTTTTATTATTTGACATTGTATACTTCCAATATTCTATATTTTTTATTAAATTTTATTTGTTACAGCTGCAGTGTCAACCATTGTCATTTGGTTTAAATAGGTTTTTATTTTTATTATTTTATTTATCTTTTATATAGATTATTTTCTATTATATTTTGTAAATGTGAGAACATTGTAGACATAACAGACTAGATCTGTGGACCATTTTATATTTTGCTAAGTACCTGGTACATGTTGTTGGGCCTACACTGTCCTCTCATATCTGTATAGTTGATCGAAGCTTTTAACACTGTAATTTGGAAAAATTGTAAAAACCATTTACTTTTAGAAGAGTAACCGTGGAGTTTCTTGCCGGCTCTTCTCCATAGGAAACGACCAATTGGAACCGTGCACCTAGCTTCTGACGTTTCATAAGTGCCCTTGTAGGTTTATGTTAAATAAAATATTTTGAATTTTGAATTGTTTGCAGTCAGATAAATCGACTCCGGCTGAGACAGTGTCGTCGCGTCGACGCAAATTTGCGTTTGCGATGTGGCCGGCCGTTAGTGCGCAGTCCCGCTGGTGGTTCAGTTGTGGCTGTGACGTGGCCTTGATGTGGTCGGTATAGCCCACACAGTAGATATCGACGGCCAATTGTGATCCGTGTGAATAAACTATTCATTTTCATACAAATTAGCGCCCGTCCACGTGTTGTCGTTGTGGTGTGGTAGTGGTAAAATTGATCGGGTCTTTAAGATACCATCCCGTACCCGACCGCAAGCGACAACTGCAGGCGACGTGTCGCCGCGTCATATCGCGGTGACACGTCGCGCCGACATGTCGTTGCAGTCATGATTCCGAACCCGACCGCAGGCGGCCGGAGCGGTGTTTGAGAAATTGCTGGGCCAAACACTGTTTTAGGCTAAAGGTTTAGAAAAAAACAGTGTTTGGCCCAGCAATTTTTTAGTGTTTGGCCCAAAGGGTCATGGCCATCAGGCTGGTACGAGGATACCGCACGGTCTCCCGTGAGGCGGCGAGCCTCCTTGCCTTACTACCGCTATGGGATCTGGAGGCGAAAGTCCTCGCACACATGTGGGAGTTGCGCGAGGAGGCGAAACGCCGGGGCGTAACTCCGCTGCCGCAAGAAATCGCGGCACAGTGGACAGAGCTCCGGCGGGATCTCATGGCGGCATGGAGAGTGCGATTGTCGCAACCCAGCGCTGGGCACGCCACAATTGTGGCGATAAGTCCCCTCTTTGAGGAGTGGCTAGAGAGGCGCCACGGCGTCCTCACCTTCCGCCTGACGCAGGTCCTCACCGGACATGGTTGTTTCGGGAGGTTCCTGTTCAGGATAAAGCGGGAGGGAACGCCCGGGTGTCACCCTTGTGTGGATCGCCCGGAGGACACGGTGGAGCATACGGTGGAGGTCTGCCCAGCTTGGGCGGAGCACCGCCGTGTCCTCACGGAGGCGATCGGCGGCGGCGATCTCTCGCGTCCGGCCCTGGTTCAGGCCATGGTCCGGAGCGAGAGTGCATGGGAGGCCGTCACCTCCTTCTGCGAAGCAGTAATGCTCGCGAAGGAGGAGGCGGAGCGCGCGAGGGAGAGGCAAGATTCGCGCCCTCGCACCCCTAGTCGCCGCAGGAAACGCCCCGGGCGTCGGGAGTCGCGACCCGACTTCCGGCCACCGTAGGCGCGGGCTTGCGGACGGTGAGCAATGGGTAGCTCGCCGTCCGATAGGGACCAGGCACGGCTCGACGGCGCCTTGTGTTCCACGCGCGCCTCAAAGAGATGTCAGCACCAACTGACGGGGTCCGGAAGGGCCAATGCCTGCCGGGGTTGCGGGTTTGTCCGAAAGGGATATCGCGACCCCGGCACACAGGTAACGGAAGGAACACGTCAGTAAAAGTCTGACACGCCCTCCCGCTCCGCCCAGAGCGGGAGAAGTTATTTGATAATTTCCCACCCTCAAAAAAAAAAAAAAAAAAGTCGGCCGGAGCCGGAGAGAGTATTCAGTCGGTAGATAAAGGATAGAAAAACGTGTTATCGCTCGAGCGTTGGTGGCACTACTGGTCTGCGGTCGGGCTACATGTATCGTTTGTCACTCGCCCGTAGTTGCAAATGACGTGTCGCTAGCTACGGAAAGTATTTCATAGAAATTCATAGCAACCAGTCTTGACGCGGTGACACGACGCCTGCAGTTGCCGCCTGTGGTCGGCTACGGAATGGTACCTTTAGGTCAAAATTCAAAATTCAAAATTTAGGTCCACGAGACACATCCATCTTTACTTATTATTAATTAAAGTCTCTTTTCGCGTCTATCTGTGTGACCGCTTATTTCTTGGACACTTCACGATGGATTTTGATACAGTTTTTAACACCATTTAGGGTATTTATTCCGGAAGGTTTATGACGTGTAAAATACAATTATATTAAACTTACATAATAAAGAAAATTCGATGTTTTCTCAAGTAGTAAAACCCGTGCGAAGCTGTGGCGGGCGCTAGAACCAGATATGAAGATCTGATCTACGACTAGTGCGGCTATGTACCAAGTTAACAATTTAGAAAACTACTACCATCTTACGCAAACTGCCAACAGCATATCCGTCTTCATAACTATTTCTTCACTAAACATTATGCCAACACAAGTCCCAAATACATACGAGTACGCCCACGACGCGCAGTGGGCTGAAAATCGACTCTCATAGACATATAGTAAATACTTTTTTCACAAATGTCCAATTTTATGACTTGAAAATGTTTTGGGAGACTAAATGCATGCCAAAAATATCAACATTATGTAATAGCATTGCAAACAACGCAAACAGATTTTTTTCATTAAAAATTAGCTGGCATGAAAAAGTCGTATATCTCCGCCATCGTTTAATTGGTCCTAATTCCCTTGCAGGTGATTAAACCTTAACCCACTGTGCGGTGGGCGACTGCACCGCAAGCGCTGCAAGAATCCCTGCCATCCTCACACCCGGTGCGTCAAATGGAAACAATTAAAAGGAATCCATTTTTTTGTTTTAATTAAAAGCGCATTGCGTGTAAGGCTGGCCACACACGGCGCCGCCGCACGCCGCCCGACCGTTACTTCCCGCGACTCGGCCGCGATCTGCTACATTCTAACCACCAATTAAGATCACCTAAACGGCAAAAAGCGCGTTGAAATATTTAACTCACTTTGTAATCTTATACTCAGTACCTATTAAATTAAGTGTCGCGTGTCTTTGCGGATGATTTCAAGAACTCTACAAGTTATTCGTACCGCGTCATTATTTAACTCTACAAGTTATTCGTACCGCGTCATTATTTGCTCGCTGCTTTATGTGGATTAAATTGGTTTTTGCTAAATTCTTTGATAATCTAATGGAATCTGTCGGTTCCGTACAGTTTCTACTTTGTACTAGTTCAGTTCTCATGGTTTGCCGAGCTTTGAAGTACATAGTTGGTTTACGATTCCATGGAACATCATATAAACCATGGGTACACAACTTCCGTCCTATATCTTTCTTATGTTTGGCTGTTGTTTCCTTATAAAAGAGTTGCCACTGCCTTATGAAGGGTTAAATACAGCCTTTGTGTCAAATACAAGCAGAGAGATAACGTGTTCAATAGGTACAGAAATAGTGTTAGGGTTAACCCATTTCTATCGTCCTCAGGCATGCTTGCAGAGACAAGAACAGATTGATTCGAGACAATTTTGCTTAAAAGAGAGCACCAGTGCGTCTCCTAGCCGGATTCAGTTCACTTTGTTTGTTTTTTGCGTGAAATTTTAACAACTTCTCCTTCAGAATATAGTTTACTAAGATCACACCAGGCCAACGGCCATCGCGCGCAAATCGTTAAATAGTTTTAGAAGCTAACCAAAATTTACCATGGAGAGGTACCCCGTACCCTTAATGTAAAGTAAACCGTTTATTCCCGTTGTCCCCGTACACCGTGTCCCCGTCCTACGGGGACAGCGGTACTTCAATTAAATATTTAAAAATACTTCCCGTTGTCCCCGTACACTGTCCCCGTTAGTTGAATAAAATAAGTAAAAATTATTGCCCACAGTCCCCGTTTTTTCATTTTGCTGTAGTATTATGAATGTGTGCGTTACACGCACGCACATTATACGCGTTATGATCGTTTATTCCCGTTGTCCCCGTATGCCATATCCCCGTCACGGGGACAGCGGGACGTGATTAAATTTATTTCCAGTTGTCCCCGTAACGTACTTTCGGCTAACGGGGACAACGGGAAGTAAACTTTTCACGAGTCGTTGTCCTCTTAAATCTGCATTGCTTAGTTTTTTTGCATGGGAAAAAGAAAAGGGGAATAAAACAAAATTTATTTATTTGTATTCGAATTTTAATTTGAGGTAAAAAAAAAACAATTATTCACAAATAACACAACTTGAGCATTATAAATATAGTAGTAGTAGTATAAAATCAACAAAAATATCACAATTACTTGCGTAAAAATAAAAATCATAGTAAATAGCTACATATGTAATTACAAAAAATATCACCTGCTGGTGTCCAGCATGTAGAAGTATTGTGCCTCCCTTTCTGTGTATTTGTTTTAAATCACTACTTCCTGAAGGACCTGGCTGAGAGTTTCCGGACATTGTTGATCACTATTGGAAAAAACGAAACATTAAATTGATGACTTCCAAACATTTTTTTCTCTCTACCCTAATGGTTATTAGTTTTTCTGCAAGTACATACTTAATTATTTTTTAACATTCTAAACATCCTATAAATGCTGTACATAAAATATTATTGTTTTAGTTAGATATTAAAAATAAACTACTTACATGTGCTCCCATTTACACTATCACTAACATCACCAGTTCTCAATATGAAGTTCACAAGTAACTACAATTACTAAGTAGATCCCTTTGTCGAATTCTGGAGTGGGATTTTGCATGAGCCAATGAGAGCTCGACAAAAACAATGTTATCTGCGCTTTTGCTCCGCAGCTGCCAGGGCGCGCGCGACGCCGCCGCCGGCGCATCCTTTTCAAGGTCGCTCCGTTTATCATAGTTACTAGAAAACTTAATTTGGAATGTACGATACATTTCAAACAATAAACATGTAATAAAATCGATTAAATTTATAAAAAAATACTACTTGAAAACAAGGTCTAAATCCCTAATATTAATCTACCGCGTACCAAGACCAATCTACCAATATTTCCATACACTTTGTTTGTTGGGTAAAAGATGCCAACGCACACATTCATAATACTACAGCAAAATGAAAAAACGGGGACTGTGGGCAATAATTTTTACTTATTTTATTCAACTAACGGGGACAGTGTACGGGGACAACGGGAAGTATTTTTAAATATTTAATTGAAGTACCGCTGTCCCCGTAGGACGGGGACACGGTGTACGGGGACAACGGGAATAAACGGTTTACTTTACATTAAGGGTACGGGGTACCTCTCCATGGTAAATTTTGGTTAGCTTCTAAAACTATTTAACGATTTGCGCGCGATGGCCGTTGGCCTGGTGTGATCTTAGTAAACTATATTCTGAAGGAGAAGTTGTTAAAATTTCACGCAAAAAACAAACAAAGTGAACTGAATCCGGCTAGGAGACGCACTGGTGCTCTCTTTTAAGCAAAATTGTCTCGAATCAATCTGTTCTTGTCTCTGCAAGCATGCCTGAGGACGATAGAAATGGGTTAACCCTAACACTATTTCTGTACCTATTGAACACGTTATCTCTCTGCTTGTATTTGACACAAAGGCTGTATTTAACCCTTCATAAGGCAGTGGCAACTCTTTTATAAGGAAACAACAGCCAAACATAAGAAAGATATAGGACGGAAGTTGTGTACCCATGGTTTATATGATGTTCCATGGAATCGTAAACCAACTATGTACTTCAAAGCTCGGCAAACCATGAGAACTGAACTAGTACAAAGTAGAAACTGTACGGAACCGACAGATTCCATTAGATTATCAAAGAATTTAGCAAAAACCAATTTAATCCACATAAAGCAGCGAGCAAATAATGACGCTGTACGAATAACTTGTAGAGTTAAATAATGACGCGGTACGAATAACTTGTAGAGTTCTTGAAATCATCCGCAAAGACACGCGACACTTAATTTAATAGGTACTGAGTATAAGATTACAAAGTGAGTTAAATATTTCAACGCGCTTTTTGCCGTTTAGGTGATCTTAATTGGTGGTTAGAATGTAGCAGATCGCGGCCGAGTCGCGGGAAGTAACGGTCGGGCGGCGTGCGGCGGCGCCGTGTGTGGCCAGCCTTACACGCAATGCGCTTTTAATTAAAACAAAAAAATGGATTCCTTTTAATTGTTTCCATTTGACGCACCGGGTGTGAGGATGGCAGGGATTCTTGCAGCGCTTGCGGTGCAGTCGCCCACCGCACAGTGGGTTAAGGTTTAATCACCTGCAAGGGAATTAGGACTAATTAAACGATGGCGGAGATATACGACTTTTTCATGCCAGCTAATTTTTAATGAAAAAAATCTGTTTGCGTTGTTTGCAATGCTATTACATAATGTTGATATTTTTGGCATGCATTTAGTCTCCCAAAACATTTTCAAGTCATAAAATTGGACATTTGTGAAAAAAGTATTTACTATATGTCTATGAGAGTCGATTTTCAGCCCACTGCGCGTCGTGGGCGTACTCGTATGTATTTGGGACTTGTGTTGGCATAATGTTTAGTGAAGAAATAGTTATGAAGACGGATATGCTGTTGGCAGTTTGCGTAAGATGGTAGTAGTTTTCTAAATTGTTAACTTGGTACATAGCCGCACTAGTCGTAGATCAGATCTTCATATCTGGTTCTAGCGCCCGCCACAGCTTCGCACGGGTTTTACTACTTGAGAAAACATCGAATTTTCTTTATTATGTAAGTTTAATATAATTGTATTTTACACGTCATAAACCTTCCGGAATAAATACCCTAAATGGTGTTAAAAACTATATCAAAATCCATCGTGAAGTGTCCAAGAAATAAGCGGTCACACAGATAGACGCGAAAAGAGACTTTAATTAATAATAAGTAAAGATGGATGTGTCTCGTGGACCTAAATTTTGAATTTTGAATTTTGACCTAAAGGTACCATTCCGTAGCCGACCACAGGCGGCAACTGCAGGCGTCGTGTCACCGCGTCAAGACTGGTTGCTATGAATTTCTATGAAATACTTTCCGTAGCTAGCGACACGTCATTTGCAACTACGGGCGAGTGACAAACGATACATGTAGCCCGACCGCAGACGAGAAGTAACTCCTGATTCTTTATATATCTTCATATATAAAGAATCAGGAGTTACTTCGCGGAAATCTATGACAGTAAAACATTCGTTTACTGTCGGAATTTAACCTAATTAATAAAATTACATTCACACCTTATTTACCAGTATCGACTTATTTATTTACAGCCAGTATTATTTAAAAAAAAAACATTTAAAGAACTCTTTTTACTTCAAGTAACGCCATCTGTGAATTGACACGAACAACGCTATAATGCAACCTCAACCTTCTTTATAATGCTGTAAACAGAAAGAGATAGGTGGAGCCACATAGCAACATGATGCTTAAAATAAATCGCGTTTAACGTCAGTGAAAATGGAATCCCAATGATAAAAAACATACTTTCTGACGTATAATTTTTTTTTCCCCTACTTAGGAATTTCTCTTGCATCGACACAACGTAGGTTCAGAAAACAACAGATGGACCTGGCCAAACGGTCTGTGCACCAAGCATTTGTTTGGTGCAAGAATCGAACCCACTACACGTAACATAGTTCAACAGCTATCTGCTATGGCGTGTTCCGTCTTATCTGATGATTGGCCCGTCACATGTCCTGCTAGTTCTTTTGATAATTTTAGTCAGAACTAAAATGACATAGTTATCTCTTTGATGTTTCTGATCTAAAATAAAAGCATTAAGTAGGTATAGCATGCCATAATACTCAGCCTAGCTCTTCCAGAACATTCTCCAGCACTCAGAAGCACGTGCTAATCATGAGCACATCAAACACTATACTTTCTAGTCGTGACGCGCTATGAATGATTACTATTCGTCCGGCGCCTCCTGCGTGACGTAATATCATGATATCGCAACACTTGGCCCGGAAAGAAAACAGTAACGTTCCCGTCTGCGGCACGTATACGTGCACACGTACCGCAGACGGGAACGTTACTGTTTTGGGGTTTTTTTTTTTTTTTTTTGAGGATGGGAAATTATCAAATAACTTCTCCCGCTCTGGGTGGAGCGGGAGGGCGTGTCAGACTTTTACTGACTAAAACCCACCCGTGTTCCTTCCGTTGCCTGTGTGCCGAGGTCGCGATATTCCTTTCAGACAAACCCGCAACCCCGGCAGGCATTGGCCCTTCCGGACCCCGTCATTTGGTGCTGACATCTCTTTGAGGCGCGCGTGGAACACAACGCGCCGTCGACCCGGGCCTGGTCCCTATCGGACGGCGAGCTACCCATTGCTCACCGTCCGCAAGCCCGCGCCTACGGTGGCCGGAAGTCGGCTCGCGACTCCCGACGCCCGGGGCGTCTCCTGCGGCGACTAGGGGCGCGAGGGCGCGACTCTTGCCTCTCCCTCGCGCGCTCCGCCTCCTCCTTCGCGAGCATTACTGCTTCGCAGAAGGAGGTGACGGCCTCCCATGCCATGTTTTGGGATGAGCTGACGAAGTAGTTACTAAGACATCATCAGCCGACAGCAGTCCACTGCTGAACATAAGCCTCTACAGTCTAGCGCCATTCAAATCCTCGGCTACTCTTATCCAACTGTCACGCCACCAAGATCTGCTGAAGCTATACCTTTTCCCGCGCCTAGACGTGAACAGGGTGTAGCGTGTTACCCTGAAACTACACAGAGTAGCTACATAGCGTAAAGCGAGGCTACGAAATTGATAATTATGGTTATGATTTTATGAAAGTTAAGATCGATTTTGACATTGTTACAATACGATGTTGTTGCGAATGTTACTTTGGATTGCATTTTCTTTTTTATTTACATTAATAATCATCGAACAAAACAACGATGAATTGTACTAAGAGGAGTAGTATATTCCTATATTATCTTTTACACCAAAACAAGTACATATCTCTTTTATAACAAAACTAGTGAGCCGCAGGTGCTTCGCACGGTATTTACGAGTTGGCAAAACATCTAAATTTCTTTATTTTAAGTAACTGTCATATTTAATGTATTATACACATAAACTTTCCGAAATAAATTATCTAAATGAAGGTGAAAACCTCTTCAAAATCCGTTGTGCCAAATCATACAGACAGACATGAAAAGCGACTTGAACTTTGAATATGTATATAAGATATAGACAAGTACATTTGCTAAGCGTGCTGATTACGACAATTGTGTTGTTACTCAGCCATCAACTACTAAACCGTAGAGCTATGTGAAACGACGTAAAGTGTTCGGACTAATATCTAAACAAACCACATAGGGGACTACCTGCCCCCCACGCGATAACTGCGACGATTAAGTAATTAAGTTGCATTAATTGCCGAAGTTGAGATAAGCACGTCATGATGAGTCCATGCGCGATGTAACAGTTACTTATGTTATTAGAAGGCGTTGTTACGATCAATTATATTTATTTATTACCTTTAGCGACTTACACTTCTTTGGACGTGTGTATGATTACCGTTTAATTACGTTACCTATGACTTTAGTTGCATCATTCAGTCATTTTGATATTTTATTATGGTGTCTTGAAACTCGAAGAAAGTCAATATAAAAGTACAATAAAATATTTTGATTAACTACAAGTTAATCAAAATATTTTATTGTACTTTGTTACTTTTAATTTTATTTAGGCATAAAATTCTCTGGCTAGTGTTCTCTGAATCTTTAAATAAATTATGTAACGTATAAACAGAATCGAATTTCGTAATATTATTTAGTCGATAAAGGTTTCCACTAGAGAATAGATAAAATCTAAATATATATATATAGGTAGGTACCAAATAAAAATGTTTAAGAGAGCAGTCATAAAACGTGGGTCAAAAACCTCATTGGTGTGTTTGTGATTCCCAAATTGGTGGAAACCAGAATGACCAGTAACGACAATAATTAATTGAACGCAAGAATCTCGCAAGGCTACCTATCGTGCTTTACATCATCATTAATGACGGGAAAAACAATAATAGAAATAAATATAATAATTATTACAGTATGTCTACGTTATCAGAACATAAGTAAATGTAATTAGTACTTAAATGCTGTACAGTTGAAACCCTTTAGCGTTTAAACTGTACAAGTACATTGAATTAGTTCATATTCGACAAGCCTTCTTTTCCTATTAGAATAATTTACAAAGGTACTAAATTCAGAATTAGATTTTCTCACTTTCTTTTACCATTGAAAAAGGAAGATATAAAATATAGAAAGTAGAAATATGACGTTTTGTATATGCACCTTTGTAATGCAGTAAGTGAACGTGTTAACGACAATAAAGAGCCACTTATTCGAATTCGTATAGCATACCTAGCACCTTTAACTAGGTAATAATGTAATACGTATTAGTACGTACTCGTACGTGCTCGTTTCAATACACTACAAATAAAGGTTTGAAAGGCCTTCATATTTTTTATGGCGAATAGCTCTACAAAGTTACAACACAAACATGAAAATTCATGAAGTATGTAGGTAGGATAATATAATTCTATGCTGCTAATTTTATATGTAGTTAAACAACTTTCAAGGCTTTATAAATATTTCAATCACTAGTTTTTTTGGGGCCTATTGGGTTTTATAGGCATAAAATTAAAAGAATTAATTAAGCTCGGCGGCATTTTATAACACCACTGATCTGTGACTGGTTGTTTTTATTTTGCAAGGCAGTAAGAATAAAAAATGTATTTAGTATATATCATTCAGTACCCATCGACACGCTACGAAGAAGATATAGTCGTATGAAATAATTATCAGTATTTCAAAGTACTTAAATAATATTATCAGTTTGGTTTTCAAATTACCTACCTTACCCCAAGAAATGATCTTTTTAAAGGTATGCTTAGCTTCATTAGACAATCGAGTAAGCGGTAAGTATGTTGGGGTAAGTTCGGCGCTGGGATGAGACTATACGAAATTATATACGGCTTATTAGGCAATATTTTTTTAATGCTGACTATATTGCTGTCTACACCATGTTATATCATTATAAAATGGTGCAGAATTTAATTCGTATGTCTTATCCTAACGCTGAACTTACCCCAACATGGTAAGTTCAGCGTTAGGATAAGACCACCCAACATGGTAAGTTCAGCGTTAGGATAAGACCATACGAATTAAATTCTGCACCATTTTAATAGTTTTACATAGTCGTGTGCAGGATGAATACCAAAAGGAGCAGTTGTAGTTATGAGAACGTCTTCGAAAAGGTCAGGTCAAGAAATATGAAGCCCACCGGTGGTTAAGTAATAATAATTTACTTTTTTATGGTTCCGGACGTAGCTCGTAGGAATGAAAAAACGGAACCATTATAAAATCACTCGTGTGTCTGTCTGTCTGTCCGTCTGTCACAGCCAATTTACTGACTACGAATCTAATGGACATTTGGTACAGTTTTTACGATTTTTGTGACCCAAACACAGAGTCAAATAAGAAAAAAATAAATTGGTGATTGTATCGTGGGACATATTTTGATATGTCCCACGGTACGATTTAACTTTTTTTTTTTTGTATGCCCAGGCACATATTTTTTTAAGATATTTAGGAAAATTGATGAAAATTGAAAATTCGCACTTATCTGCGAAACTCCTGAGCCAAAAATTTCGAAAAAAGAAAAACTAATTCTATACTTATACATTACAGGAAAACCTATAAGAAATCTATGGTCATAAAATAACATGGTAAATCTCTCAATATTGCGCGTACAAGCTTACATTTAAAATTGAAAATAGGAGAAGTTTGCAGTTTGTTCTTGGGATAAATTCATCCCAAGTACGGAACCCTTCATTGTGCGTGGTCCGACAAGCAGTTGGCCGATTTTTTTTAATATATGAGTTGTTCCAAGAGTGTGTTACGGTCGAGAGGAAGTGACGCCAAAGTTGCTACACTAAAATAATGTGTGGTACCACCAAACAAAAGTAAAGTAGTTCTTTCGACATTTTGCTTTGGTCGGCAGATAATCCATCTCCGGAGTAGTCTGTACTTATAGTACGACGTCACTATATAAGATGGTCGCACTGCAACATTAGTGTTACGGTATTATTATGAAATGTGATGAACTTTGCCGGGCGGCGGCGGCGGGCTTTCAGTTCCGCGAAAGGTTACGTTAGCTAATGGCGGGAAGGCATTTGCTATAAAATATAATGCCTCCATTTTAATGAGATAGCCAACAGACTATTGACTGGAAGACTTTTATATTTGGTACCTACTTCGTTATAGCATAATCAACCATATTCCCACTGCTGGGACATAAGCCTCCTCTAAGTGAGAGGGAGTGAGCCGTATTCCACCACGCGGGGCAAGTGCGTGTTGGTAGATGTCACATATCTTCGAACTTTTAGTTTTAGGTTTCGTCACGATGTTTTCCTTCACCGTTTTGAGAGCAGTCACAGTGGTGATGAATTAATTATATTTACACAAAGTAAACCGTGTCGGGGTTTGAACTTACGACCTACAACTCGTAAGTCGCGGCCGTTACCACTGGGCCACCAGTGGTCTATGCCTTCGTTATGCATATTGGTTATGTTCTGAAATTGTCATATAAAATAGTATTTTAATCATCTCAAGGTCTAGGCTTACTCTATTCTTCTCACAGAAGACCAACAGGGCTTGAGAGGTGCCAAAAATAAAACGTTACGTTATTATGTTATATAAAATGCTGTTATGGCTCTTCTTCTTGGAACTTATGAATTCCAACCGAATTCTAATTCTGGGAAACTTTTCTCCCAACTTTAGGAGATAGTTATTCAGTAAAAAAACCTAGAATTTCGAGGCCAATTTCCACATATATGGAGAAGGCAATTGGTATGGGGTCAATAATGTTCTAGTTAGCGGAGAAGGCACGATGAGCCAATCGAATGGGCTCGCCAAATGTCACGCTATTTAAATAACTAGTGATTGGCCACCACTTACTGGAATATTTGCAACTTGATACTTACTAAGATTATCATAATTTAACGGTGACTCTAAGGAACATTTAATCATTTTAAAAGGGTACCTCCTACCAATATGAAAATACAACATATTGCTGCTGATGTGATTCGAAGTATTTATGTGCTCAACATATTGACTTCATTATCTCAGATGAGTTAAACATGATGTCATAATAATATAATCATAATCTTTCATAAACCACTTCTCGAACTCCGATCTGGATGAATATCATAAAACTGCCCGGTTTTAATGTTTTGCACATAAACACAATTATTTTAATTTATAATACCTATTTATTGTGAGCGTCTTCTTCCATAAATAAATACGTATGATGTCTGACCAAATCTAATAAATGATACACCATTAGGTTTCACCTCAAACATTTAGAATGTTAGTAGTAGAATCATATTCAAAGTATTATGTATGTCTAGAAAGCTATAATGAATGAATACTAAGCTGATTTGTATGTCGATACTATAATAAATTTTATTTTGACTCTTATTTTTTACTATCCTGCAATTTAAATATCTTGAGATTGATACCGGTAACATAAGAATACCTCGCTTCGAATAGTGACTGACTGTTCAACTTTTTTCCACATATAGTTCAACTGTACTACTACTTGAGGTATATTAAAATCACTTGAGCTTGTAATTACGACATTGTAGCTACATTACAGATATTGTTATTAAAAGGCAGTACTTACCATTACTTGGTAAATCTTGTTACATTGGCCTCATTTATAATCCGAAGCATGCGTGAATGGCTTGAACCATATAAGGCAGTATCAAAGTTACAACTGATTCGCTTTTAATTAAATTAAGTACAGCTTTTACCATATTAATACGATTTGAATCAATACATGATTGGTGGTATAATGAAATACTCGCTAAAAAAAAAGCAATGGTTTTAAGATTGGTCATTAGGCTTGGTTACAAGTGTTCTGTTGCTAGCCCCACTGTCAATGCGCATTGACAAACATACGACTCAAGTGTCGGTTATCATGCTTGACAAGAATAACTGCCTAAAGAAAGCTGCTAGTATAGACCGGATGCAGCAAACTATAAACCTGAGGGCAGAGACAAAGTGACATTCTGTCAGCGATAACGAGGAAGGAAAAGACAAAAATGTATTGAATTGGCATAAGCTATCGAAACGCTTAATTATGTCAATCCTGCTCAAAGTCGCTGTAGAAATACGAAACACATGAAGGGATTGCCACTGGTCCGGGTCGTCTGGCGGGGCGCTCGAGCAATGCGAGACGTAGGGCAAGAAGCTGACTGGCTGACTTGATGGACAAGCAATACATTCTATAGCTTAAACTAAGCATGAAATTATTTTGATATAGTGCTTCTGTTTTCGGCCATTTGATAGATTTGGCGTAATTAAGTAGCCTTTTCTTTTTTTTTTTTTTGAGGATGGGAAATTATCAAATAACTTCTCCCGCTCTGGGTGGAGCGGGAGGGCGTGTCAGACTTTTACTGACTAAAACCCACCCGTGTTCCTTCCGTTGCCTGTGTGCCGAGGTCGCGATACTTTCAGACAAACCCGCAACCCCGGCAGGCATTGGCCCTTCCGGACCCCGTCAGTTGGTGCTGACATCTCTTTGAGGCGCGCGTGGAACACAACGCGCCGTCGACCCGGGCCTGGTCCCTATCGGACGGCGAGCTACCCATTGCTCACCGTCCGCAAGCCCGCGCCTACGGTGGCCGGAAGTCGGCTCTCGACTCCCGACGCCCGGGGCGTCTCCTGCGGCGCATTAATAATTAAGTAGCCTGCGGATGCTTTCACAACCGTATTCCAAAAATCCAAATGAAAGCGTTTTCGATTTGCCATGTGTGTGTTTGTTTATATTTTATTACTCTTTTAGCAGTAGTAATAACATTTATGTTAATTTAGACATAATTCCTACTAGATACATCCTCACCAAATTCTTGGGATATTTTATTAGAATAATAAACTTGCTTCATGATATTCGTGCGAATATTTGGCCATTATGAATATATTGACCTTAGAAGTGCCATTGATATCCCAGATTCAGCAGGAATTCATGGCAACATTTATTAATGGGGTATTGTGACTCCTATTACCATAATGTTATCGTCGGATCTGTCTGCGCCGGACCGGATTGATATCTAAACGCTATTATTCTCACCTAGATGAAAGTCTATGAATATTCAGTACATAATCATACATTATGTCATTCACCGCGATAAAGCAAGGGGCGTGATATCACACAATCTTCTACCTTATATAACCGAGATACGGATCACATCCGCGTCACGGCATTGTCCCTTCGGGTTACGTAAAACAAAACGAGCCGGTTGGACATCGCACGACCAATTTATTTTTTAACATTATTTATGTACAAACGTATAAAACGGTGATGTTGCACAATATCACATTCACTGTCTCGTACTCGACTTGCGTCACCAATAAATTAAAATATAACTCGACGGTGTCTTCAGTGGGGCCAGTAGCAGTTGCAACAGGGTAGGCTGCGCAAGCGCCTCGTGTGGCGACAGAGCCGAGCCGACATACATTATAATCCTTAATCGCCGATTTGTAAGCGGCCTTTTAAAAAACAACACGAATCTAATCTGTAATACTGTCTGCTCATTAATTTCTCCACATATTTTCTAGCTAGATCGTTCCATCCGCTACTGGCGTCTACATGAAGCACTGTTTCTAATGTATTAGTGGTGGCCGATCTGGTCGATCTGTCCCTGCAGGTTGTTGATGACCTCGGAGGGCACCTGGTCGCCCAGGATCTCGTACAGGTTGATCCTCTGGTTCACAGGGATCGACTCGTACGCCGCCAGCTCGATACCTTCTTGTACCTGGTGGTGAAAAATCATAATTAAGCACGCTGGGGAATATGAAAACTGAAATGGCATGACTGTCCTATCATTGATAAAACGAGCTATTGCCGGGCTTTTTAAGGTCCTAGAGACTATTGAACCCTGAGAGGAGGTGACAAGCTAACTGAAATGTCAAATTGTCTTATTTCCAAGGCCTCAACTTCCGCAGTCAGAAACTAAGGAATAATGATTGATGAGGAAGTCATCCAACAACGTGGAGAATGTCTCAGTGTTGTAAATGAGATGCTTGGCACAATTGTTTGTATGCGCTCGCACATGTATTAGTGGCGCCGTGCTTTACATACTTAAGTTTAGTTTACAACTTAGTAACACTTCATGGAATTTTAGCTTCCAGCATAAATTGCTCACCTCGTGAATATACATTAGAATGTAAATATCTAATTCGAATTAACAAAAAACATCTCCAAATATTAATTAGAATAAATTACCCACTAGTTATGTATGAAACTAACTTGCAATATCTTCAAAAATTAAAAGCATCCCAACACAAAAATATCGAAACTGTGAAAAGTTAAAACTATTCAAAGACTTCCCGTCTTAAATCCTGAATGTTTTCTAGCAATTATCTCAATCTTTCACCTGGTCTGAAAATACTATCTATGTCTACTATCCTTCTACGCCCTCGTAAGAACCTCCTTACCTTCTGGATCTCTGCATCCTTGGGGATGAGGTGTGTGCTCTGGGCCTGCTTGATGGCCTCCCTCGTGTAGGCGGCTCCCTCCCGCTGCGGCGCCGCGGCCACGGCTGCCACCACCACCAGCAAGCACAATACCATGGATTTCATTTTGAAGGGAAAGAGAACTTCGGCTTGCGACACGTCAAAAAACTGTGGAACATAATAAAAAATAATAATTTAAAAGCTTAAGTTTTCAAAATAAATCTTATAAACATTTTCGAAAGTGTAATAGTCAGATGTGTGTGTCAGATAGTTGTAATTTTTGTTAATAAGCACTCAAGAGATGATTGAAAAAGAAACACTACGAGTGCTTTTGGTAAACAAAACAAGCCAACAAACCCCGTCGGCCAAGCTAGATGAGCTTTGATTAACTTTCAGTCTACGATCTCATTTATGTTACAACACGAACTTAAATATTATATACACACAAGTTATAAATTAAATAGTACTTGAGATTGTTCTAGAATCACAGATCTCTTCCTAAATCTTAGTTATATAAACGCGGACGAGATGCGTATCAACGCGTGCGCCGCGAAAGCCGCTAATCAGTTAAACACACACTTTTACCACTTTTTCAACACATTTCACTAGTGAAGGGTTTGTCGTTCTATTTAGCACTAAATTATAAGGTACAGAAGGCTTTCAACGATAAGGATCTCACTGATAAATTGCTATTTACAAAACAGCACGATCTGGAAGCACTGTAGTTGCGTTTGCGCGTGATATTTCGTTGATCTGGTGCGTGAGCTTGATACCGCGACTTGTATGGCCTTCTGTACCCTGTAACTTATGGTACAAGTGTCCATATCTCACCTGTGAGGTTGCGGAGTGGTGCGCGCGAGCATACGCAGCCTGATATAGGCGCCCCCTCCCCGCGCACAACTTTCACCGCGGGGAGCGCCTGCGCAACCATCCTGACGATCTATGCGTGGCCACGAGATAAGCTCATCAATTTGTTATTATATTTTATGAGCGACGCAGCGATATTATCGTGATTAAATGCTTAAAATACTCGCTTACTGTGATGCACCCATTGGCACTGTTAATTTGCAGAAAAGCTTTGCTAACGCAAGTGGGCCCAGAATAGAACCCTGTGAAATGCATTTGGTAACTTCTATTATACAGGGTGGCAGGGACATCGACGCGAAAACTGTTACCATGGATTCAGTACGTGATTCTGAAGAGGGGCTGCGTTGACATGTTTCGTCGGTTATTTAAAAAAAACTCAGCTGCTCCATACATTTTGACCGCGTAGCGTAGGTATTGCACTTTTCTAAGAAACAACAGTTTTTTTTTTAAATAACCGACGGAAATTTTCAACGCAGGGGCATTCTGAATCATGTACTGAATCCATGATAAAAGTATTCGCGTCGATGTCCCTGCCACCCTGTATAAACAGGTACACGGCTTAAGAGTCCTCTTCAGTGCCATGATTAATAAGATCGTATTGGTAACTAAGTCCTTTTCCAGCAGTGCACGAAATAAATCTGATATTAAAACGATTGTGATAAAAGCAATTAAAAGTCTTCGATGAACCTAAAATGAGCATACATAAAATAACATACAGTTCAATTGATATATCCAGCGACAAGCCCGTTATTAAAAAAAATCGCTCTTGTTTATCCCACCGCTGTTTCAGTGGCCCCAATCTCTCAGAGGATTAAGTCAACATTCAGAATTAAAGCATTGACGCAGAAAAAACTAAAAACTGGAAATAACATCCGGATCACGATCTATTCCAATCACTTTAGATATTTCGTGTCCATTAAATATAGAAAGCTTATTAACTTTGGACCAATCAACTTCAAAGCCCGTAGTACATATGTTATGGTTAATTATAGGGATCTTCTGAAATGATGGGATCATGGGGCTTAGAAGAATTAGAGGTTATGTAACTAACACGTTCAAGATCAATAAGGGCGAGTCGTACCCACTTTACCGATAATAGCATATCTGTGTTATCAGATAAATTCGCGTCACTGTCAAAATAAAAACAACACAGAAAGAAACTATTAACATTTTTTCTGGATTTGGAAATAGATGAAGGGCTACAAACTGATCCCAAAAGGCTTGTAACTATGACCAAAGAAGTAGTTGTTTATAAGCTCTTGGAATCCAATGTTTTATGTATATATAGATTGCGTCCTAAGCGAAACAGATGTTTATACATTTAGAAAGGTTTACTGGGCAATAGTTACATCGTTAGCGCTGCTACGTAGATAACAGTAAATATTTATGGATTCCAATAAATACCAATTGGCGTTGATACACAAGAGGCGGTTTAGAGTTATACTGGTGTTATTTAGAGTGTAACACCTCCAACAGACGAGCAACTACCTAAAACATCGTGCTTTCATAAATTATAGAAGTTGACCATAAATCGTTTGAAGAGCTTTAACTATAAAACATCATTAAGTTATTAAATGTCAACAAGTAACTTCCTAATCAATATTTCAGACTATCGCCTGACCTGCACAACCTATCGGGACACCAGGTGTTCGTACTACGATATTATCAGTGCGGATGTACTACCAACCTTACATAACCTGGGTTGCCTTACAGGAAAACACGGTGACTACGATGTCCTTTTGGTCGATTACCATAACTGACCTGCTTGCAATATCCTCTTCCGACTTGTAGTTATGACGAATATCTTTTTCTCTAATCTTTTCTTCCCTTCTATTTTTCTTTTCATCAGAGCCGCTATTATTTGTATTGCCAGTTTGATATTGTAAGTGTATTCAATAGTTATTTTATTTCTATTGATATTAATATTAACTGCTTATGTAATAAACACGAATGTGCATTTATGTAACGACTGTACCACATACTAACCGCCTAAACCAGGGTTGCCAGAACTCCAGCATTTGTTATGAGTTGTTTTGCGGCCGGAGTTTGAAAATGTTGTTCAGCAAAAAAAAATATCATAAATTTTCTTGAATTCTCCGAAGTGGTTTCCCAAGAAAATGTATGGTGGTTTTGCAAGATATTTTCCAAGAAATCGTTTTAGGAAATATATAGAATATAGTCTAGTTCTATTACTAGCAACCCTACTGCTGGTTGAACGAGTTGTTCTTGAGGCGAGCTTCCTGCCTCGGAAGCTATCGAGTGTCGCGATTATATCATAACCAGAGATACTTGCTGTTGTTTTGTTGCTTTACCTTGTTCTTATAATGATTTATGTATTTGATGGAAATAATGTTCAGCTAAATATTCAGTATGCAAATACTTTATTAAAATATGATCAAGATTTGGAAACGTTACCGATTTAACGAAGTCTTAAAGTATTTGCATAACTGGTTTGAGTTTTCTATATTGCCGTTATTTAGATATTTGTAAAAGCTAGGTCATCTGAGTCTAAAATAGAGTCTATAATGTGATTTTCTTTAGAAAGAACATCATTCATTTCGTACCCAAAAATGTAAGTGCCGGCCAGAAAAAAAAGTGCTGTTTTCTTATGGGAAATAACATGCTGATTTTTTTTTACTATTACAACGAAAGTCTTCGTTTAACCCCCTGCCTGCTATTTCAGTTTGAAGGTACATATTTTTGCCAACAATATTTTGGACAAACATTCGTTTAAAGACATGGTAGAAACCATGGGTAATAAATGTTTGCGTCTTTAATTCATGGACATGAGAATTGAGTGTTACGTATAATAAGGTATGATAAGTATTAAATAAAAAACAATATTTAATAAATAATATTGAGGGAAATGTTTTTATTAGACAATAGCAGGTAGCTAAGCCGTTCGAAAATCCATTCCCAGAAACTGTTTTATTCCGTCATACGCGAGGATAAAACGCCACAGGCACACACAGGTGGACTGAGGTGTGGTGATACTCTTCTTTAAAAGGGGTGACAATGCTCTGCTTAAGAATTATAGTCCCATCTTACTTCTGAGCCATGTCTACAAGCTGTTTTCAAGAGTCTTCACGAACCGTCTCGCGCGCAGGTTTGACGATTTCCAGCCTCCCGAATAAGCCGGATTCCGTAAAGGCTTTAGCACCGTAGAGCACATACATACACTGCGGCAGGTTGTACAGAAGACCGAAGAGTTTAACCTGCCTCTCTGCTTAGCGTTTGTGGACTACAAGATGTAATTCGATCGACACTTGGGCTGTACTTCAACGGTGCCAGATTCACAATCGGTAAATTGAGGTGCTAGAGTGTCTATATGAAAACACTACTACTACGTCGGTCCGACTCCAGTGCCAGACCTCGAAAAATATCCTTCTGCAGCGAGGTCGAGTGAGACAGAGAGACGTTATCTCTCCGAAAATGTTCACCGCTGCATTGGAGGATGTCTTCAAGGTTCTGGACAGGAAAGGGGTAGGCATCAACTTCAATGGCAACTACGTCATTTAACTTCGGTTTGTCGACGACATAGTAGTCACATTACTATTTCGGAGGACCTCAGTACAATGCTCGATGACCTGGGTAGAGCTTCCGCCAGAGAAGGTCTTAAAATAAACATGGACAAAACTAAGTTCACGTCAAATGCCCATGTAACACCCCACTTCATGAAGATCGAAGACTCTACACTCGATGTTGTGGACGACTATGTTTACCTAGGACAAACTGTCCAGTTAGGTAGGTCCAATTTCGAAAAAGAAGTCAATCGTCGAATCCGACTCGGCTGGGCAGTGATCGGGAACCCAATATCTTCTCGTCTCACATCCCGCAGTCGTGACCAGTGCGTGTTGCCAGTGATGACCTATGGAGCTGAAACGTGGGCGCTCACAATGAGCCTCATAAGAAGACTGAAAGTCGCCCGAAGGGCAATGGAGAGGGCTATGCTTGGAGTTTTCCTGACGACGTGATCGAATCGGAAATGAAGAGATCGGCCAATGTAACCGACATAACCCGAAGAATTACCACACTAATATGGCAGTGGGCAGGGCACATTGCTCGCAGAACTGTTGGCCGATGGGGCTGGAAGGTTTTGGAGTGGCAACCGTGTACCGGAAGACGAAGCGTTGGAAAGCTCCCACGTGGTGGCGGTTCCTGCGGTCTAGGAATCCGTTGGATGCGAGAATCACAGAAACGATCGAAGTGGCGATATTTGGGCCTATGTCCAGCAGTGGAATTCTTGCGGCTGAAATGATGATGATGAAGACCTTAGTTAGCTTGTTTCTCGTTTTAATGTACCTAATCTCGAAATATTTTAAGTCAAAATTTGATTTAAAACTTAAATAGCAGCCGAAGGGTTAATTGTATACTCTTATTGTCGTAGTAAAAAATGCTGAGTGTATTATTTCCCATAAGAAACTCGTATTTTTTTTTCATTTTAATTTTTAGGTACAAAATGTTCGAAACTTGAATGATTTCCTTTCAAAGTAGTTTTTTGCTGTTGTAAATTCCTCCATCCTTTACAAGCGTTTCATTGATAAAATCGCTACAGTCTTGCCCAACACCCACAACACTGTTCTTAACAAGCGCTACATTTAGTTTGTGAGTTTTCAATAGTTACAGAGGTTACGTTTATCTGAGAAGTAATTGCGAAGAAAACTGTCATATTTTTAATACATATTTTCCATACAATCTGTGAATCCGCAATATTTATTCCTCAAATAAAAATCAGCTCGTAAACAAAACAAACCGTTAACAGACGTCAGAACGTGCAGTAACCAGATAAGAGACAAAACTCTTTGTCGTGTTCGAAGTTCCCGTCTCCTCCATGTACCATTCCGCATATAAGTTTGTTGTAACAAAGGCATAATTTAGGCAAATGTATCTCAGAGTCGGCGCCGTACGACAAAAGTTGTTAATTTTGTTGAGACTAACAATTACTTCCCTACACGTGTACTGACGGTGCTGACGGAATTGTGTAACTACACGTTCAGGAAGGCAAATTATGAAAAAAGAAACCCTGCTAGAGCATCAATCAATCTGTAATTCGTATGGTGTACATAACAAAGAGTATTCTATTCCATTCAATGCTAAACTCACCAATTAACAATACTTCTTTCCTTTCACAACATATTTACTGAAACATATTTTCTGAATTGAATGGTTTTTAAGGCTGGTTTATAAATCTCGGAACAAATTATGATGACCAAATCCAATTTGGTAGGGTCTCGTCTATGACAAAAGATTTTCTATATAAAAATAACTTGCAAAATTAAGACCACCTTAAACTTTGGAACGCCAATATTTTTGACGCCGCTATAAAAATAGACTGGCCTATCGACACAAAATAACGATCATTCTGACCGGTCCACGCGTTCGTTTATTATTCTGACCCCACGGATATCTTACATAACCCGAATAACATTAGGTCTATTCGGAGTTATTCGCTCGATCGCTACGGATTCAACGCAACTCGCACGCAACCCACGCGTTGCGTGCGCGCCGCTATTGTGCTCAAGTTTTGTGCAACTTCGCACGTTTACATCAAGTAGAGTAGTAGTTCGCCGTGACTTTGCTCACGTCGAGTTTATTACCATACTTACGTAACTTATTTAATTTAATGTAAACGTTAGCTGGGCTAGTTAATCTACTTAATGGGATCAAGTCATGATAGCGATTTCGATATTAGATCACAGCGAAAAGTTTTGGCCTAACAATTTATTATAAGCTCAGCTTTATTATAACATATTTAGGTAATAGACATGGAATTTTAAGTTACCAAATATTAATATGTAAGCATGCATAATACTTTCATTATCATGTAAATAATAAATTGTGATGTCTTCATTCAGTTCAATATTTTCCGGGTCAGTCGTCAAAATTCCTCAAGTTTTGGTAATTTTACTTCATATTTTAATAAGCTTATACCAGATACCTACCAGTCCATTGATTATCTCATCGATGATTCTGTGTAATCCTTGCATTGTAATAAAATCCGTACATTTACTTGTTTATGGAAATGTGAAAGTGAAGCTTACTTTATTTATTAAACGTTGCACCAACGTCTGAAGTCAGGCTTACATCGCATGTCGATACGATCGTGATTAAAAGGGATCGAATTACAAAAGAATTTAGTCTTTTTTATCATTTTATTATATTCACTCACACTCATCCAGCGGATTGCTGATCCTGCTGGATGCGGGTAGCACAGAACCGGTTGAACTGGCGATGCTTGGGGAGAAATATGTCCAGCATTAGATGTTTTATGGCTCAAGTGATGATGACTGATACTCTTAATTTATTATATTACTTTTGAATCTATAGAAGATTGAGAAGGAAAAAATACATGGACCACACGCCTTATTTATATTAAAAGATTGATATAATGTGCCTTATATTATCAGACCCTAAGGATTGACAGAATATCAACAGACTCCTTAAAAGTGAGAGAAAAGGCCTTGATAAATAAATTCGAAATCGCAGGCTGCAATCCATTGGAACGACGCCAATGATTTTCATTCAACGCCATCAACATGATCAACATACAAAAGACAATACCTCAAACAACAGAGCTCCATATAGGCCCAGTAGGTCCGACTCCTACTTTCTGACGAAAGAGAATTCAAAATTATTAGAACTTCGAGTTTCACAATAAATGGTGCAACAAGTGACTATAAGAATGTGCTTATATTTTGATATTACCTAGAAAACATTGTTAAATTCAACGCCATGATTGCGGTTCTGACATGCAATGAATTAACAAGTACTCTATAATTAACTCGCCACACAGAGATCCTCTAATCTGTGCAACCGTGGATGCTGGATGGCGCAACGACAATGCAGTGATGCATTCGCAACCACCTGTCGTAAGCACAATACTTTATAACGCAATTACAGACTGCAGCTGAATTTGAGGCTTCCGTAATAATGTTAGTTATTATGTTTGTAATCTTTTTACAGATTTCTTGCAGTTTCTAAAGTCGAGCGTTTGTAAATAAGTTGCGTTTCAGACTGAACGTTCAGCACCCCAATTGCACAACACACTTTCTTTCAACATCCAAAAGATTTTGAAGAATATTCCTAATTCATTGCTTCGTATGTTTGAAAAATTGGAACGCAATGAATGATGTCGAATTGTTCAACTGCTGAACGATTGTCGAATGCTGGGGAGTTTGTTGCGCCACTTCTTCTTCCCAGCTTAAGCACTAGGAAGTGGTGAAGGGTGGGCGTTTTTGGGGGACTGTCTTATGTAATTTTGACGTTCGAAAAGTGCTGATTCTCAGCCTAGTTTGAATAAATGACTTTTGAATTTTGATTTTTTTTGAATTGTCAAAATTAAAGGCATTCCAATTGTTAGTGTGTATCGCAATTACCCCATAAGTGCGATGCGATAGTAACAAGTAACAACTGCACTAACATTATACCTAACTAATACTATAACTGAACTATCCAGACATTATAAATTCGAAAGTGTCTGTCTGTCTGTCTGTCTTTTTGTATGTTACCTTTTCACGGCTAAACCACTAAACGGATTTCGATAAAATTTGGCAAGGAAATAGATGGTATCCTGGAGAAGGACATAATTTACTTTTTGTCTCAAAAATAATCCTAATGGGGGTGATATAGGGGTTGAAAGTTTGTATGGGAATCCCAGCATTTCTTAAGTTAGGGATATGAAAATTCAAATTTAAGCTTTTGATAAGAAATAAAATAATGCATTTCAGCGTTTTTGTAAAATCATCCCCCAAAGGGGTAAACTAGGGGATGGTTTTAAAATTCATATGTAATATTGTTTTTTCGTGTCTTCTCTTCAAGAGATTTAAGGGATTTGAAATATAGTCATAGTCCGTATCTTGAATTAACATTATGTCTTTATTTCATTCAAATCGGCCCACTCTGTCAAAAGTTATTATAATTTAAAGTCATAAACTAATTTTTCTAACTAACGTATAGGTGGTCAATGGCGACACTACAGTAGGTATTACAAATTAATGGTAATAATGATAGTAAAATGCATAATTATTATTTTAAGGCATTTAGAATCATATAAACCTGTTTTTTTTTATTTTTTGCCTTGAGGGTACCGTCTCAAAGCTGGTGCTTGCTCAGCTGCCCGAATTTGCAAATCCGGATTGAAGGAAAACTTAACTCGCAATTGAAAAATAAATTTGAATAGAGTGGAGAGTACTGATTTGAATTAAATACAGACTAAATGTTACTTCAAGATACCGCCTATGAATTTTTGATCCCAGATTGAAGAAGAAAATTAACAATTTTTGGATTTTCCTCTTTAAGGGTTTAAATTTTTCATTTTGAGGTACGGAACCCTAAAACAGAGTTACCTGCCTGTTCCCTTTTGATGCCGTAATGGCTGAATGGATTTAGATGAATTGGCTAATGTCAGTGGTAATGGATTGGCCATGACTTGAGTTAGGACAAAGATACTCTGAATCCCGATGGTACGTTCCTGTGGGATATTATACCTTTACGCAGGCGAAGCCGCGGGCAAACGCTAGTAATAATATAAGTTTGAATTCACGACATTAACATGACATTGTGACAACGAAAATAATATTTAAATCATTCATATCTTTATGTTGCGAGATTTTCATTCCAATTGTAAAATGTTACGTCAGATATTTTCGCATTTGAAACAGTTTGTGGTTTTGCGAAATTCAATAAACAAACAAAAGTGGCGCAACTTCGATTAAAAGACAAATGGGGCCTTATCCCAGAAGCAGGAAAATACAGACTTAAAAAAAATAGGCAACGACTGAATGGTTAAATTAATTTTATTACTCATCTCGCAAAATAGAACTGATTAAAAGTGTCTTAAAAAATTTTTACTGTATTATCTTAAAAAGATAGATATTTCAAAAGAAAAATATCTCGATATAACCAAAACTTGAGAGGTAACATAAAAAGTATAGGTAATGTATCTACAAAGTAAGGTAGTGCTCACAAAGAGAGCGAGCCGGCGAGGAGGGCAGAGGTCGTTTGCGTCTGCGCAATATGCTTGAGTAACCGTGCGCTCTGCACATGTGACAACAACGTCAAGTGCCTAGCGCGGGCGACAGCGGTGGCACACTGCATAAAGTAAATGGGATCTTCAATTTACGCAATGCACTTATTTTTAAAGGAGTTATGTATTTGATTACTTTATGCCTAACAAACAAAATTATTATTATTTTGACTAAATTCTATTGGATGTGTCTGGATATTGTTTGTTCACTATCGCTGTCGCTCGTACCGTGTATAGGCATTGACGTCACAACAATATGACGACAATAAGTATACAAGATTCCAACGAATGAATGTAATGTGAATAAACACTGTTTGTCACAAGTAAATTATTTTATTTTCTGGCCCTGTTTAGTTGTGAATAGTATGTTTGTGTAGCCGCTCCTGCTGCCGCGCCGCGCCCGTGCCTTGTGACCACTTTACCAACATTGACGTGTTCAAAGGCATTATTGTGCTGAACATAAATGTTCAATTGCTCCACGGCGCTTGACTAAATTGTTGCCAGACTTTTAAGTTTTCTCTTAGTCACGTAAGTACACACAAAACACACTAAAGCTCTAAGCGGACTTAACTGAAATAAATATAGCTAAAAACTTTATGGAATTTTAAAGTTCATCTGTATTATAAAATACGACGCATTAATGTCGTCTACTACTAGGCTTTCCCATGTTGAGCAATAATAAAAATAATTTATGAAGTAATGTAGATTTAAATTATTTAAATATGCGTAGGTGTGTAGTTAATAAAACCATTGGATTTGAAAAACCCTGCCCTCAGATCACATAAAGAAGATGTTCCAAGAATAAAAGAGCCTTGCTAAATAGAAAGAAGTGTCTGCTTTTGCCGTTGGTACTTTGCAACCACACCGTCGCTTTCAGACCTCATGTGGATTTCACTGTGCATCTACGAACTTGACTATTAACCTCGTAAAGCCATCTTCGAAGCATTTGACATTGAAGAGAATCTCTTGCGCTATCATCAATGCCAATATCAAACGATGTGATTGCGTTGCGTCACTGAATTAGATGTCCTTTCTCTTTGAACCCCAAACATTCACACGTCCACCGCAAACTTTCAAAACTTGGACAATAATAATAAACAATTCACTTTTTCATATAAATGTGAACTTTTATTGCGCTGAAGTTATGAAAGATACGAATTGAGGTGTTCATAATAATAATTAACAATTTATTAGTGCAAACTTCTGGATGACTTTATGCATTTGCCTCTACAACAAATAACCTTAAATAGCACATGGTTGTTAGTTGGTATATCGAATAAAACTGTAGACATAGGAGATTGAGACCTCAGTGTAACCTTGTATTCTACTGTAGCCGGCGACTGCGGACCAGGACTACCTACAGGAGAAGATGTGTTAGCAGTGAAGTAAAATGATAGATTGATTGTTTATGGCCATAAGTTACAAAACATAGCATTTCTAAAAACATTGGACTTCAATAAGACTTTGATTTCAATTCCATTCCCACTATTCCCCTTGTGTCACTATATTCATCACTTGTTGACTTTACACCCCAGAAGTTCAACGATGGCAGTCAAACCGTTTTATTTAAATCACATAGAAACAAGGTGAAACAACTTAGTTTAACTCATTGTTGACAGTGCGTCCAATTGTGCCAACACAGCGATGTTTAAAGAAGCTTGGCTATTTGGTGAACAAACGAATGTGTTTGTTAAATAAAATGTTTTTAAACAAACACACTTTAAAATACTCCATTAAGCAAATAGCTAATTTGTGTATGCCAATAGTGTACATAAGAAAATTATTGAATATTCGGAGCTATGAAATGAAATAAAGTAATTTATTCATAATTTTGATAAGCTATAGACATAAGTAATATAATGCCATGCCTTAAATTACAACGTTCTACGCAAACCGGCTCAGTGAGAGTTGCGGACGTTGCACGGCAGGCGTCTACATAGAACCATACAGAGAGAATCAGACCCATTTTGTGGCACATTATCACATGAGTAATTATTTACATTATTATAGGTAAAGGTGTCCAGATTATGGATGTTGTAAAAATTCCGTTATCCGTACTCTTGTTGTCCAGCAGTAGATAACGATGATGTTTCCATGACCTGGTCAATAATTTTAAAAAGATGTCTTTTATGTTAAACTAGCTGCCCGTCCCGGCTTCGCACGGGTAGCACTATGTACTTATCTACGGCACACCTACCTACTCACCCTACCTACTTTACCTACCCTACCTCAAAGTCAAAGTCAAAGTCAAATCATTTATTTCAAATAGGCCCTTGTAAGGCACTTTTGAACGTCAAAGTTTACAAAAAAATTGAATTGATTCTAGTCGCCCCTTCCAAAAGGTAGTTTTCGTATGGAGAAGAATGGGCAAGACACTCCACCGTTACTCTTTTAAAAAGTGTTACAATAATTTGTATATTTACGTACATTAGTTACATAATTATATGTGAAGACGATGCAACTAAAAAAAAAAAAGAAAAATACGTTACCACAATAGGTAAAAAGAAGAATGAATAAAAATGAAGCAACGAAAGATAAATTAATTACTTATGTGATAGATGCATGGTTCTCACATATTTACAAACATTGTAAAAGTAGACGATATTCTTATTTATTATTAATAAGTAAGTGTGTGAGGAAGTAATCACAGAATGTAAAATCAATGTCATATAATAAAAATAATAATTCATACAACTTAAATTAGCAACCAGTTTGATTTTGTCTAGATTCTAGATTATCCTATGGAGCAGGACCAGCATGTTTCCAAGCATTCTTATCTTGGATATAATCCTCTAATTTGTAATATGCTTGTTTACAAAGTGTACTTTTAATATGAGTTTTAAATTTTCTTTCATTTAATTGTAATATATCACAAGGTATTTTATTGTAACATTTAACACAGTACCCCATAAAAGATGTTAAATACTTTAGATCCTACCCTAATACCTACCCTACCTACCTACCTACATACCTACCAACCTACCCTACTCTACTAAATTCACATTCATCAAATGCGTTAACTGTCCGACGCGCGAAGTTAAAATAGTCGTTAAGTTTTCTGAAATTTTCCATTTTCCTGCGCAATTTTCTTAATTTTTCTTTCCGTAAGAACCTTCTCCTTACAAACATAACAAAAAAAGAATTAGCGAAATTGGTCCAGCCGTTCACGCGTGATGCCGTGACCAAGGGAAATAGGGATTCATTTTTGTATAAAAAAAAATGTAAGTGATAATAGTAAATAAATAAATAAAATTTGGACAGCTACAGAGGCTGAGATCTAAAACCGTCACTTAGCTCGTGCTGAGGCTTAGAAATTCCGTCTCTATCATGGACGTTAAAACTAAAACTTTTTCCGGACATCAATTCCCACCTGTCCCGGGTCAACTAGATCGTTCAAATCATTAGATCGTTCTACGTGCATATTAGAAATACATAACTACATGCTCATTACTGTCACCCAGCTGCTCGTCCGCAAGTGGGTCAGGTGTGCTCCTAACAAGGGTCTCGGCCTTCCACTGCGCATGCGCATCGGTGAGGCAACGGCCGCCATATTGGGGCGCATAAGAGCTTCGCACTCGTAACTAAGTGGACTGATTACGTTAGAACGTTTCGTGAATCTATGAGTGATTTGTCATGAGAATTCTGTCTGTTAGTATCGCCATCTATTATCACTATAAGGAAGCAGTCTTTCAAAAAAGGCGTCATCCACCTGTGTCCCCAGGAGTTGCCTCGTGTATTTAGGCATCCTATGCTTATTGGTCTTCGTGAAGTACCTACTTACTACGTTTTAGTGTCTGATCTACATCTACAGCCATGTCATAACTTATGAAGGCAGTTATCTTGTCTTGTACTATGGACCGCAATCATAAGTATCTGAAATAAACCTGGGGGTTGTTGTCGGATCATAGAAATAAAACGATTCATCAGTCTAGGTTTCTTTTATTTGTAAAAAAAACAATAATTATTAATTAAATAATACAGTGAGCACGTGCGCTTATTGCCCGGGAAAAGTGACAGTCTTCCGGAGCAAGAAGCCGCACTATAGTGCCCCCGCACACGACCTTCCGAACGAAAGGCGCGGCGGCGGACGTTTGCGAGGGCACTTACAGGAGTCACAACTAATGAACCGACCGTAGCAGACAATTGGAACCGAACGAACCTATGAAAAGTAAACGTCATATGCTTCATCATTACAACGTACGTAGATTACAATAAATTATCCTTACTCTACGCTTGAGCCTTCCGATAGAATCCCTCGCGATACACCGCCACTAAGTGCAATAAATAAAATGTACGTGCGATCACATATAACTCTAATTCGTCTACATCTAAACTTTATCTTTTCATAAGGTTGACAATATTCTAAATATCAAATTCGTTTTGTACCAAAAGTTATGATATAGTGTTGTGCCGCGTCGTCATCGTCGCTACAGTTTTGTTCTTACACAAGTTAAAGGAACTAAATCTATTCGCGGATGCTTACGTTAATGTCTGCGTTTGTCATGTTCTCGTTAAATACAGCTAGCAGTAATGGCAACGTGGCGTCGAGGTGCGGCGGCCGGGCGGCGCGCGCGCTCTGTCACATGTTGACTAGCTTGGTTGCTTACTTATGATCACTCTACTCACGATCTCTCACTAAACAAATAAATTACTTATCCGCTAACGCGAGGAGCCACCGACTCGCCTCGCCGTAATTCGACACAACTCGAGCTGCGGCCGCGCTGGCCACGCTCGCTCCCTAACGCTAAACTATTATAAATAATTTGTCCAGCTAATACACATAAACTCGGCCGGCCGGCCCCGGCCGTCTGCTTACATTACAAAATACAAATAGCAGGCGACGGGTCTACCGCCGCCGGCCATCAATTGACGAGGAATATGATCGATTCCGAAAGGGTCGCATACGCCTATAAACCTAATAACCTCTACGTTAACTTACATAGTTTCAAGAACGAAACTTACTCTCTATAAAATGCTAATTAGCTGAGGTTCCATGCGGGTGGCGCCGCGCGGCCGCTCACTGCAACGAGCTCGGAGGCGCCGGGGTAGTGGTGGGCGGCGCCTCAGCCGCGGGTGCGGGCGTGGTCGCCGCGTCGGCAGCGCTCGCCGGGGCGACCGTGGTGGCGGCATCGGAGACGCTCGCCGGGGCGCTTGTGGTGGCGGCGTCAGTGCTGCTCGAGGGGAGGGACGGAACGGCAGTGGTAACGATCGGTAAGTCACTGCTCACAGGTGCGTGCGTTGTGACGCTCGTTAGTTTCTCCTTCTCGTCAGTTTCGCTCGATGCACCAAAGGGAGATTCGTCGGAGGCGCTGGTCTCTGTGGTAGCCTCAGCAGAGGCGGACAGCCCGAGTGACTCGTCAGACGACGCCGGTTTCTCGTTGCTCTTCTTCATCACCACCTTGGTGGGTCGTCGGTGGTTGATGGTAGGCACGTACGACTGTGTGATAATCTCGATGTCCTTCTTGTTTGTCTTATTCTCGGCGATGTAGACGTCATCCGACACGTTGTCGATGATGGGCCGTCGCGTGGTGGGCTCCACCTTGTCGAAGGGAGGGGGCGAGTCCGTCACGCTCTCTTCATCATCCTCGATCTCGACCCTCTGCTTGTTGACTGGATTTGGGATTTTACTCTTGAGAGGTATTTCGGTGATGGAATTTTGATTAAAGTTTTTGTTTTTGCTCTTGTATCCCGCGTTGACTGGTATAAGCTCCTCAGAATCAGAAATGCTTGCAGCAGTTGTCACATGTTGCACGGACTCTGATTCCTCTGTGTTGTCGCTGATGGAGGCTACGTCGCGTACGAGATTTATAAGGTCTGTAAAGTCATTAGTATGTTTGCCATCAGCCGATTCAATAATTGCTGCACTCTTCTCAGGTTCTGCTGATATTTTGATTAACTCAACAGCATCTGTCGCTGTCTCCGAAGATCCAAACGTCACAATAAATTCAGTCGTTTCTACGTTCTCAAAACCAGTGTTTTCATTGGAAGCGGATCGAGATACAGTAATAACTTCCGAACTTGTCGAAGGAATTTTCGAGGTGTTATCTAAAGGATCTAAGGTAGAAGAAAGTTCTTTGTCATTAGTTGTATTCTCGGGCACTTCAGGTGGGTTCTGATCACTGGTTTCGATGGGTAGAGAGCTAAGTTCAGTCTGTAAGGTGACTTCAGTGGCAACATTAGACTTTGCTATGGAGCTGGTGGTTTGTTCTTGTTCCTTGGTACTCGGCTCTAACTCAGTTTCCATTGCCTTATGGAGGGTAGTGGTCTCGAACTTAGGTGCCGACGTTACAACTTCACTTGAAGTTTTCGTATCAACAGTAGATATTTCTACTTTTTCAGTGACAATTTCTTCCAATTTTTTCGGCGTTTCAGTCGTAGTGACCGCTGCCTGTGTGATAACATCGGTAAATGTTGTTGTTTCGTCAGATTCTCCAGTTATCTCCTCCGGTACCATTGATGGCGCATTAAGTATTTCTGTAGGTATTGCCGATCTCAAATTAAGCATTGGACTTTCTTTAAAATTAGGGGATTCGGTGCTGACGGGGATATCTGCTTGCGCAGTCGTTCTTTCGGTCGAGGTTTTAGGGTTCTCTGTAGTTGTTAATATAGCTGATGTATCCGGAAGATCTTTTGTTGTAGTTGTCAGTGGTTCTTTAACTTCGTGTTCGACCGTCGGAGTTGCACTTGCCACTGTAATGTCGTGACTAGACACATGCTCGTTGTCAGCAGCTTGCTCTGGTACTATTTCATCCTCATGATTTCTAAGGACAGCTAAATCGTCTGGAAGTGGAGGAAAAGCGGGATTATGGTCCAAATCTTCCTCTTCAATTATCGGTGCTCTGGTTGTTGCTACCGGTAGTGGTTCAGGGGTCACTGGCGGAATTCCCATAGTCGCTACTATTGGGACATTCGATGGGTAAACGGCACTGTGAGTGGAATCTTGCGTAGAAAAACTGATTTTGGATGGAGGTGCGTCTTCATTTTGGTTTGTGGTACCAGTGGACTGTATTGCGTCTGGTGATGAAACTATAACTGGTAACGAGGAATGAACTTCCATAACGCTAGGAGATTCAGTTTTGGACTCAATATCTTTTACGTTCTTTTCGGAGGTAGCCTCTCGTGGGATGAGAGGGGACTTGGACGAAGAGTATTCAGCTACTTCAATGCTCGGTGAAGGGAGGATCTCTTTGATCTTGACGTCGGTAATGACTGGGATCTCGGACACTGGGGTAATTTCCTTGATGGTGATGTTTTGTTTGATGATCTCTTTCAATGGTGCTGGTTGAGACTCAATTTTTTCAGATGTGGAAACACTTGCAATTGTAGATAACACGCCCGGTAAACTGGTGACTCCTGAAAACATCAAATAAAAGTTCAAAATTATCCAACAACATGCAACTTCATATTTTGCAGGCCTCGAGTGACCAAGAGATTATTATCATTTCGGTTTGTATTCGGGTTTATCAGCTAGTATTATTAGAACTCACCTCTCAATGGGCAGTTGTCATACTCGGGGCAGCAGCGGCCGGGCACGAGGCGCGGCGTGCAGTCGTCACGCACGAAGCACGCGATGCGCCGGCACACCACCTCACCCCCCTGGCAGTAGCATACTCTGCAAGGGTCTGCAGGGTCCACCAACTTCTCTCCGTTGCCGTACATCCTACCTTCTTGCTCGCATTCTGGAAACGATACAAAAAATATATTTAGAGACAAATTAATGCACTATAGGACTAGGTACCAAAGAAGTAATTTATCAAATTAGTATTTGATTGTGTCTTTGCTCACTTTGGTGTCACTTTATACGTTACCTACATTCATGTAGGTAACGTATAAAGTGACACCAGTTAACTTGTGGTGTTCTCCTTCGTTCAATATACCAGCGGAACTCACCACACTGGTAGGTGGGGCAGCAGTGATCGGGGCGGTGCAGCGCCTTGCAGCCAGGCCGCGGCTCACACCGTTGGCGCGCGCATTGCACGTCGCCGCGCGAGCACGTGCAGCGCTCGCACGGCTCAGAACCCGGGAACTCGTCTCCTGGCATATACACCACATCGCCAAGAGCACAGCTTCCTGAAAAATCATTAATGATTCTGGTTAAAAAAAAACAAATCCAATATACCAAAAAAAACCAGTGATCATAAGTCTGTTGCAAAATAAGTATGTAGGTAACATAAGTCAAGGCAAACTAAGAAATATCACGAGCGTGTCAATCAGGTAAAACATACTGAATATTATGTCCAGTACCTACCTACACTCTGCAAACACTAGTTATTGTTGTTCCTAATTAGTTCATACAAACACAGTGTCTTTGAATGTTTAACGATCTTCAAATAGCTTTAAATGAAAAACATTTACATTCATTTAAATACTCCCCATAAACCTATCTACTAATCTTTCTCTACACTGAACTCCCTAAACTCCGTAGCACTCAATCAGCGCAGCATCACAGAATAAAGAAATAAAGCCGACTCACCTTCTTTCAATCCGACGTCAGAACTGGTCACGTTCGGCAGCGGGCCCAGGGGACCTGCGGCAAAAGAACAGGCCTTAATACAATCGCACTAAAAAAGGGTTTGGCGCGCTGGGAAAATCGGTAAAGGCATGTTATTTTCACCATCAGCAAAAATAAGTGAGTTGTAGTCTTGTAATCTATAGAGACTGTACGTGTATTGGGTTTGTCACGTTATCAGAATTATCTATTTTAATTTCACTGAAAAGGTTAAACGTTAAGCCCTTTACTCTTTGTCTCTCTCAAGCTTAGCACCTTAGTCGTAAGTACATGTACTCACAACTAAGTGAGTCTATATTCACATCGTATAAATAAATAATTTAGGAAAGCAATACCTATCTCAAAACATAAATATTCAGAACATAAACTAGAGCTTTTGGTAAACAATCATCTTCCGCAGACACGAGTTACCAATTTGCGACACATTGTTTAAGACAGAATACATTCTACGAAACATCTAGAGTGTAGACAATCCGGTAAAGTCGTCGGGCGCACCGACGACTCACAATCCAATTCTGACACCAATTGTGTTTGATTGAGGTCTCTGGGCTGCCGACAATTTGCATCAAGTTCTGTAATCCCGCAAGTCCCGGCTGCGCAGACAAATGAATTAGAAACAAAATTCCGACTTGGATAACTTCATTACTATCGATTCTCTCTCCCATCTGAGACTTGATTGTGAAATGTTAATGAGCTGAGCGCCTGATGATGTTTTAGTTACGGCGGGTATGTTTTGAAATATTTTCATTTGATGATAAGGGTTTATTCAGTAAGTAAGTGGAGTTTCCAATTTTCAGGAACTTGCTAAATATCTTATTTTGGTTAGAAGAAACCTTATTCTTATTCAACTCCGATTTAACTTCACTATTACTGGAATGCAGGAATAGACTTGTAATTTTTTTTTCTTAAAATGTTTTTTCCTTTTCGTCAATTACTTGTGATAGGGCCGTGCAAAAGCAGTTAAACTTTTTAAGTTGTTCAGTCCCCTACTGAAAAATGATTGTAAAAGAAAGAAGTTGAAGTAGTACCTACTTGCTATTAAGTAGCATCTGAACTTTCCCCCTCTGGCCTCGTTTGAGCACCACTCAAGCTTGTCACTGAGAGCCGCTCACGTCAAATCAATACGACTAATTACTCTCTACAAAGGTTTTGATTTTAGCAATCACATGGGTAAGGCTCCCCCATCCACAGGACGCATACATGAATAAAACGCACCATTCGCCTTACGACAATCGCTGATGGACATAATTTTGACTGCGACTTCAGATTTAACAAATAAAAGTTATTACAGGTGTAAAGTTACCGTAATTATCCTTGCTATCTCAAGTGCTTGCGGACTGAGATTTTACGGAATACATGACGAAGATAATCAACGAATATGACTATGCACTTATTTCATAAAAGCAACCGTGCGGCGTTACAAGATTGCAACGACTTCAACTCTGCCTAGTAATTTTACGGCTGTTTACTGCAATATCAGATATCACTGTCTGGCAATATCTCTGCACAATAAGCAAATAGAGTAAAGTCGGTTATAACGTATCGGTAAATAGGAAATACCAGACTTTTTGTTTAACTGGCAGTCGCGAACCGCTTCACTTTGGTACGAATTAACACATCAAACCTTGAATATTAGGTATTACTTCGTAGATACTGGATGTCGATCTCAAATAAGTACCGCAATGTCGGGTAGTCTTTTTATGACAGCACAATTTATGACGTAGACATACCATTTCAAATTACAAAAAAATAAACAAAATGCTACACGAAGCTTTTAGTACAATCTCATAAGAGCAACCACTTCCTATTCACGTAATTGAACAGAACGCGAACAGCTCGCGACAACCCTTTCAGTCGGACCGCGAATGGCGCTTCCCCGCCATTACGGAGCTCTTTGATTTACGTCCCGAATCCCGCTCTTGAGAAAAAAATGTTTGCTTTAGCATTGTATGTGTCAGGAACTGAGGATTGTCGGAGAATTTCTTAAACAAAATGTGTCTCGACAGGTCTTTTGTGCTGCTGTATTGTGCAGTGTTGTCGTCTCTCATTAATCACATGGATCACTATCAGAATCATAATCGATATTTTATCATAAAGTGATATTTTTAAACAAGTTCCTCTAACAGCGATGTACTAGAAATCTTCGCAATCTTCGCTTCTGTTTCATCATCGATAAGGAGTTTTTTATCCTACCTACTAGAAGTCATCTGATAAATCATGAATTAAATGAAAGTGGTCGACCGACGTATCGACTTACTTCATAACAATTAAATTGCTTTGAAATCCAGACTTTATTGCTGTAACTTATGAAACTAAAGTATTTAGGTTCGGTTGTTATCGTCCCAAGTAGCACGTGAAGCAATGTGTTTCAAAATCAATCGGCCACCTTTCGCGAATTATTTAATTTTATCATTAATATTATATCATAGTGGCACGTAATAAACTGCACTTTCTCAATCAATTCCGACATTTTCATCCTATAATTCGAATAAACTATTGCAACATCAATAAATATTGGACATGACTAATGTCGCGTTTTCGCGACAGCGTGGTGCGGTATCGACAGCGTGGCGCGGTATCGACAGCGTGGCGCGGTATCGACAGCGTGGCGCGGTACCGACAGTGTGTCGCGGTATCGACACCGTTGCGCAGTATCGACAGCGTGGTGCGGTATCGACAGCGTCGCGCAGTTTCGACAACGTGGTGCGGTATCAACAGCGTCGCGCGGTATCGACAGCGTGGCGCGGTATCGACAGCGTGGCGCGTTATGGTGCGGTATCGACAAGTCTACCTTTACTTAATACATGAAAACAGTAAAAATTGCAGTCATAAAATTCAATGCTATGGTTACCAAGTTCAGCAGTTTCTTGTTATAAACGACCCTTAACTACTTCCCCTGAATACCCCATCAATATCTCTTGTACTAAGTAGACTAACCTCTTCATTCCTTTTAGAAGCTTACAGGAATTCATTAACTCAATGGTATGTATTTGTATGTCAGGATCCACCAAAGATGAAAACGTCGGTGCACCATAAGAAACGTAGATGCACGTGACGTCACTACTGAGTGCATACGTAACTCCTAATGATATAAATGCTAATACTTAATGACGACCGTCACCTTCATTAAAAACACTAAAGACGAAAATAAAATATTCTCCCAAACGTCGGTATATTTTAATGTGTTTTTATATGCATTTCTGACGTTTACTCTTGAACTTTTAAGCGCTGAAAACATATTTCTTCAAGTTACATAGCTTTTATATACAAAAATCTCAGTAGGTGCTCTAAAAGTTTCCTCAAGATTCAGAACTTTCATTCAAGATGAGCCAAAACTGCCGTTAACAACTTTAAACTGGGTAAAGTTAGGGTTGGAACACAAAAAATATCCTAGTTTATTAGCCATCTAGCAAACATTAGGTTCTTAACAAATGATCACCAAGAAAATTCTACTATCTCACTGAAGAACTAGAATTTACAATGATTTTTTTTCTAGTAATCTTGGTGATCTAATTACTCTACGATAGTTTCCAAGAACTACAAAATTTTTGTGAAACAAATCTGAAAAACATGTTAACATTATAGCGATTCTTTTCAGGCAATGAAAATAAACAACAGGCTGTAGAAGCACTAAAGTCCCAAGTAATTAATTTCATTTTAAAAGATGTACTTATACCTACTAGCCAAATTGATCAGCACATAAGGCGCGAATATTTGTAGTTGTATACACTCTGACGTTCGTATGTACTCGTACTTTATACGTAGTACACATACGCTCCATTCATTATGTGTTCCATTACATACGTTAGTAATATAATTGCGTTATCGTGTTCAGCTTATAATGGGAAATTAATTAATTACGTCTCTCAATAGAGCTCGCAGCGAATTAGGCAGACGGTAATATTATCATTATGTATTTATAAGGATTTATAGAGCTTATAAGGTTAATTGAACTGATTTAGAAGCAATTACTAACGAAAGGGTTTGTATTGTTGGAAATATCAATACGTCTATATAAAGTGGCTACATGATAAATAATCATTAATTTGCGAAATTCATTTAGTGATACGACGCTTCAATTTAAATTGGAGACAATTCAAGTACTAGCTATCAGGATAATTTGAGTAAGTACCATTTGTCAGATTGCATTTATCTCATTCAACTTCTTTTAAAAAGTATACTAAATGTTAATGTTATGTTAATTATGTCATGTTGAACTTGCATTGTACAAATAGTTAATTTCGTAGCGCTTGTGTTTGTATGCAAATAATATTGAAAACAAATACGATAATTATTATACATCTATATTAACGAACATGTTAGTATCTGCCAATTTACTTTATTTATTTGAAAAATATTATGTAGAGTTTTTCCAACTTAAACCTATGTGAAGGTAAGTGACCTATTTTATACTTTCAAAATGGTCTAATTGAAATAAATCATTCTAATAATAATTTTATAATATATAGAACTTTGAGAGCCGCTACGTACTGCCACAAAAAAACCTGCGAAACATCTTACAATATGTCAAATGGTTAGTGTCTCCCTGTCATAGGTATTTATATACGACATAAGTATTGTATGTATTATTACTTTCGATTGGAGCATCGAATGCAGGCAGCGCTAATCAATTATATTATATCGATATTACTATTTATGACCATGCAATATTCGTCTGACTAGCTACTAATAACCTCCCAGGGTGACTCACTGTGTTATATCAACTGTTTGAAAGTAATGCATTCTTACGAAATATACAGAAGTGGAAGAAAAACATCTTAACGGAAACCTCGAATCCACTTACTACGAAAAGCAAACAATAATACCGACAATGACATCTAAGTATTGCGGGTCAAAGCATTTTTTCACACAAATATAAAATGAGCATTGAACTACGCTCGCTCACTACATTTTGGTTGTTTTCTAACGTTTTTATTTCACTGTAAATCAGTGAATCCTTACAATATTTTTTAAAGAAAGTAATTACATTAAAACTAAAATGAAATCGTATTAGTGTGACTAAACTTTCCAAGTTATGAACTCATAACCTATTGCTCTAAAAGCAGGTCCATAACCCTCCGCACCACCACACCAAACATAAAGTAAGATAAAATTAATGAACATGAAACGGGAGCTTCATAATTAACGCCGTCAAAGCCTTCATATAATTTTTGAACAAAGGTTAACTGTGGCCGACCCACCGGGGCCACAGGCCGACCTTAGTGAAGGCTGCGATTAGCCAGAGTCAGTGACTCTGGCCTCGTGAAGGGCGGGCGTCAGGGCGGCTGAACTGGAAGTAGCGCGGCCTGACACTTATCGGATACAAAGGCTGGTTCCTCGATTTCCTTAATTATTATCTACAAAACCTAAAAGTGTTTGTGAAGATATCTTATTCGATTACGCACAAAACTGATGACTTTGATGATAAAAGGACAGTAAAATTCGCAAAAAAAGGAGCCATCACTTGTGCGTCACTACCTACTTCAAAAGCTGAAATGGCTGGAATGTATTATTATTATTAGCCTGTGTTGTCCCACTGCAGGGCAAAGTCTCTTCCGCCGTATTGCCTTTGTTAAAACGCTTGGCGATGAAACTGAATATCAGTATATGTCGTGGTGCACTGGAACAGACACTGCTGCCCATCCCTTTTTAATACAATAGTCGTGTTTTTACAAAAAGGAGTAAAATAGTATTGCCATAATGTGCTTAAACTATCCGAGAGTAACAGTGGTATGATAATGCGCCTATTTAGTTCTCAATTTTTCCTAATTTCCATTTAGATCACAGTCACATACGTGTGCGTGCGACATGCGACAAATATAGGAAGTATCCATGAACCTATGAGCCGCGGCCTCATGAAGGGCGGGCGGCTGAACTGTAAGTAGGGCGGCGATCAGGACTGAGAGTATTAACCTCGCAGCCGCCCCAATTTACTGATAGAGGTAGTCGGGTTATCTGGCGCAGGATGTTGTTAATGGAAGGCAGGGGTCAATGTATCTGATCTACTTGTCGATGAGTTTATATTTGTTGGTACACTTCAACATAATGTAGGTACTTAACAACTTACATCATTTCTTAGTAGGTGCCTATGAAAGACATTGATAGGTAGTTTGTTGATAAAGATACTTTCAGCAATATTTCAGCCGGAGAACAATAAGAAAATGCTAAACAATAAAAAGAGCCCTTGCTACGACAAAAACAATAAAAGTACGACCCCTAGACACTCATACGACCCCTAGACACTCATACGCCATCCACAAAATTAAATACAACATCCATAATATTAATTCTGCACTCCGGCATGGGCTGTAATAAGTCGGCTCTCATCCCGGACGTTCGTTAGCCGTGGCCAGACATAGCAGCGGCAGTATAGCCGTGGCTGTATAGCCGACGGCTTTAATTAAAACATATGCTAGCCGGAGCCTCTCTAGTGACACCGACTTCTTTGTCATACAAGTTAATTAATCTTTTTGAGTATATTCGCTTCTCGCTGAACATGGCTCGTTAATGAGACCCGCTGAGGCAGAGATATTCGTTCTAACTTGGGAAAGGGAAATATTTTGGTCTGATTTAACAGATATTATTTTGAGAGCATTAAATAACATCACGTGTGTATTCCGCGATAGGTTTGGTGAGACGTGTCTAGCACAGCGAGTCTAATGTTTGGTGAGACGTGTCTAGCACAGCGAGTCTAATGTTTGGTGAGACGTGTCTAGCACAGCGAGTCTAATGTTTGGTGAGACGTGTCTAGCACAGCGAGTCTAATGTTTGGTGAGACGTGTCTAGCACAGCGAGTCTAATGTTTGGTGAGACGTGTCTAGCACAGCGAGTCTAATGTTTGGTGAGACGTGTCTAGCACAGCGAGTCTAATGTTTGGTGAGACGTGTCTAGCACAGCGAGTCTAATGTTTGGTGAGACGTGTCTAGCACAGCGAGTCTAATGTTTGGTGAGACGTGTCTAGCACAGCGAGTCTAATGTTTGGTGAGACGTGTCTAGCACAGCGAGTCTAATGTTTGGTGAGACGTGTCTAGCACAGCGAGTCTAATGTTTGGTGAGACGTGTCTAGCACACGACGTGTCACAGCGAGTCTAATGACAATAACCGTGAACAAATCTAGCCTCAGTTGGCCTGGTACTGAGAAATCCCCAATAATACTTTGTCCGATCTGGGAATCGAAAACCACAAGACGGGAAAATCTATATTGAAAGATTTATTTAGACGTGGCTCTATGCAAAAGTCTTCTCCGTATTTGGCCTCACCTCTTATTGCGCCGACAAGTAAACACAGTAAACAATTAACTACCGCCGCGCATGAGTGAAGACACTAGTATATAGTCTTTGGTAGGCCACACAAATCTTTACTCGAGCGTAGCAGTGATCTACAGCGAGGACACCCGAACATAATACGGGTCATATATAAGTTATATTAAGGATAAACCAAACGTGTAAAACTTCACTAATCAATGTGCAAAAATATCTCAAGATAATTTTGAAACTGTTCTTTAAACCTTGGGATAACATTAATAACCATCATGAAAAGATTTTACAAGAAATTCCGCCCCCTCTTTTTACCACGTTATTGTTCAAGCTTCGTCAAGCGAGGAGGATAAACCTGCTGATCCCGTTAATGAGCACCGTTAGGATAAGCAATCATGTCGTCGATCACGTCCAGACTCACTCACAAACTTCGAGAGAGCAATGTTTGCTGAACCTGTGTTTGAGTTTGAATGCCACCACCAAGTAAAAATTTTCAGAAGAACAACTGCATACAACGCACAAACCGGCTGAATGTTACACAGAAAATATTAAGTTCGAACCGAGGTGCGAACGATTTCAATATAATACAACTCAAAAACGAAAACTAGAAGGACGTAGTTATAATATAATAGGAGTTTACGAAGATAGAAGAAACGCCCCTGAAGTTTCAGACAGAGTCATCAGAATAAGGTTCCTTCTGAACGTGATAAAAGCTGTACCCATTATAATACGTGTGTGATAGAGTGTCACGTTACAAACCTTCTGAACATTCCTATTTGTGGTACGAATTCAAGTAAACCAAACGATCTTCGAGACAAGCACGTTTTATAATGTACACGCGTATTTTAGAACACAATCATGGACAATTTTAGATTTACGTTGCACCCGCTGTTTTATTGTTATTTTCATATTTATATTATAATCAAACATCCCTCTGGTCGGAATACTAGCTGAGGGAAACCTAGATATTCGAAGAGTTTTAATTTTAGAATGAAAAAGATAATGATGATGAAGACAAAGGAAAGGTAAATTAAAATCGATGAATATTGCATTGCGTGTCACAATGCTAGGCCGCGCCGCGCCGCGTCGCCTGCTCAAAACTCATAGCTAGTAATTTTAACTTTGCCGTTCTTCCTCGCATTTTCTCGCAAATATAAACAAGGCCACCATTTTTATAGCTATTTTATTTAAATTTTAAAATTGCTGTTTGCAAACAATATTAAGCGGGTTTATCTAGTACGCTGCGTTTTCTTATTGGGTCTGCCCCAAAACCAAGAGCCTCCATCCCTTCAGGAGGAATGCTCCTTCTAAAGTCTCTCGGCTATATTTTTATTCAAAGGTTTTCAACTGGGTCGAGCTCTACGTGTCGTGGATTACTCAACTACTATATTGTATACCTCCAACACCTTCCTATTATTACCACTCGTAACTGTCGCCGAGCGAACGGAAACAAAATGATACATGTGCAAACCTTGCCTGTCTGAGACGACCAACATATGTGCCAACATTGGTGGTCAACACTCCATGCCAATAATTGAAGTCGTCAACCTGCATGGTCCCATCTTGACGTAAGGCCATCTTTGGTAATCAAAGATGGTACTAAGTGGGCCAAGTCCTGCCATTGCAAAAATTAACGGTAATCTGACCACAAACTCATCTGTCACGGTGCCAACACTGTCGGTCATCCGATGCTACACGTGGCGCCATCATTGCCCGACACTGCCCAACATTGCCCGACGTCTCGATAACTCTGATTAACACCGTCTTATTAACTCGATTGCTGCCCATCGATTTATGAGGCATTGTTCCAACTTGATTATAATGTTACAGTTTAAAGTGTGAATCTGATTACAGTACTTCCTATAGCAATGAATGACGTTACTTAAGCAATTATTGTTTACTAATCGGCATTTTAAGATCAATGTAAACAATAAGGTAAAAAGGATGAGATTCACTAAGATACTGCCCGTAACTACACTTAGTGAAAAGTAATATATAATCTTCATATGTTTTGATTTTGTTAACCCTTAACAAGGGTTAGCTGGACCACGTATACTGTCGTGAAATCTATTTTTTTTCCCTATCATGTTAACTCTCCCTTCAACAGCAACTTAGCAACCGCGAAAGCAATGCATGACAACAACCTGCACCACTGCACTACATTAAAGGACCTTCGCCAACCATTGCTGCACCGACCTTCACCGTATTCCCTAAAGTTACCACAGAGGGTTCGATGTCGAGGGTAGCAATCGATAGTTCATCCCGTCGCCGAGCTCCTAGGGATAGATACGGCGTGTCACGGGCGCGATCGATACCAGCCCACGCCCTTGTTACGACTTTTATCAAACACGAAATGTTGCAGGACCTTTCTTGATAACCCAGGAGAGAGGAAAAACTGAAAGGACTAACGCATCAATCTTTTGTAACATCCGGAAAATTCCGCGGCCGAAAAATAGTTATATGTACCGAGTGTGGAAGACGGCAGGCATTCGTTAAACGCTACTTTATATGTATAAAAATAGAAAGAGTTGAAAATATTTAAATAAGTTGAAAATATTAGCAGCACTAGTTCGAATTATGTTTACTTTGAGGAAATTAAGTAATTTCAGCACTAGGTTTTCCCGACAGGTACGAAATGCAACAATGCACATAATTGTCCGACCCCGTTGGCAACAAACAGACCAAATTACACGATCATCAACACAGAACTCATGTTAATTGGTCCAGACCCAGCACGAGCCGCCTCCATTGTGCGCTCCACTTTACGACACGAATTATGTTACTTTATCGTATATTTTCAGTTTTATGCTCTCAAGTTTTATAGCCACGTTCTATCAAACATCATGCCTATCTGAGTTGTAAATAACATTTTGAATTCAATCAATTCGTTTGACTTGAAGTTTAGTTTTTATATTGACCCGAATAATGAAGGCTTCCGATTATCATTATAGGTAATGTTTTTGTAACGATATGAGCATTATTTAATTTCATCCATTACACGCAATGAGTCAGCTATCGATAGACGATACGAGTAGTCCCAAGACAAGACAGCACGGTCGGTATTCCCTAACTATTTGCAAAATGAGCTCTAGATACACCCAAATTTCACCAGTTATACTGAACCCTTTAAACAATGCCCCTTTTACAATACAAGTTTTGTGAATATAAGCAACTGTTACCAGAACCCTATTTCAAATCTCATTTTCATGAAGAAAAACTATGCATAATATTACGAAGTTATACAGTTTTGTGGATGGAGGAATGATCCCTTCGTCCCTTAGACCCTTCGTTTTTGTCACTCAATGTCAAACTGTGACAAACTGCTCCGCCGAACACCAGGTCCCTCGATTGTCCAAGTGAAGGACTGTTAAGCTTCGTGCAGACTAGCGCGACGCGACAGCGTGACACGACACTGGTTATTGATAGACCGTGAAGTTTTCTTCGAAATTCTATTGTTCGAGTCGCGTCGCGTCGTCGCGTCGCGCTGGTCTGCACGAGCCTTTAAAGTTCATAACTAGCCTGACAGGTTGTAACAGATGTCAATCCTAATCTATTGGCGTATTTCTTTCGCTGTTACAATGAATCACGTAAAATACCGAGAAGCAATTTGTGCGGAACTAAATCAAAAGTAGTCGATACAAGTCATGAATCATTTAAATCACCCTGTACCCGTTCATTGGAGTATATAAACCTTTAAGTTTCTTTAAAAACAATCGCCAACTAAGGTTTGACACATCTACGAGTATCAGTGGCTTTTCCTCAAAGACAACTCCCTTTGGCGGAAAAATAAGATCTTATGAATATCCACTATGGTTGCCAAGGGTCCAAAGTATGAATAGCATGTTAAAGGTCCGTCCCTGCCACATGGGAGCCAAGACCAGCATACCGTTATCAGCAAACTGTAGATATACGACATACCACCTCTCTTAACCCTTCGACAAGATACCTTAACCCTTTGGGCATCTAAAATGGTTGAGTTAGCAAGTGTTTCGGGACCGGCTTGTTATGTGTTTGTTGAACTGAAATATTGATAACACGCAGAAGTTTTTAAAATGATAATGAGCTAAGAGAATTGTCTTGCTGATGTTAAAAATCTAAATTGTGTTTTATTCCTGGGGTATTTATCAATGGTTCTAAACTAATTGAAAGGTCGGCCGACAAGATTTGTTTTTTTTTTTTAGCAACAAGCATAAAAAAAATTACTCGGCCCTTTGATGGCCCAAGCCACAACAAATCCAATCTGCCAACTCGTTAATGTTAATATGTATTTTTGCGTCTTTTTACACCATCAGCTAACTAAAACTTCTAAAGAAAATCACAAAGCATACAGTTCAGGTTGCCAATACCTAAAGCTCAAGCTCAAGCTCTATACTGTAAACTCCAAATTAAAAACCCCATAATATCATACTATGCCCCATATCTCTGATATGTCCAATTACATCTCCATTAAATGTTCGAGACGCAAATTACCAAAATCGAAGATATGTCATCGTCTCATCTTTTTGCTCTGTCGGCATGTCCCTTGTCCTCCAAAGATAAGCTATGATGTAAGCTTGCATAGCTTACAAAGCTCATCTTCCCAGGGCTAGTCTCCGTAGACTCTGGGCCTCGCAGGGAGGGGGGGCAGCAGGTGAGGCAGGGGGCGCCGGCCGGACCGACGGCATTCCGAGCGTGACTCAGCCGGACGCAGGCGAATAAGTAACCGTCTCGTAATTTTATTAATATTAGCTGTATTATCTCATGGTGTCTCATCTTTGCGGAAATTCGCGATTTTTTGTGGTAAGGAGGAAGTTTGTCTGGTGGGTTCCTTGAAGTCTTGAAAGGCTAATGTTTGCAATTTGCCTTAAACGTAAGAGTGATAGCAACGCTTGCTGGAGTCTTGAGACTAGTAAGTAGTACCTAGTACGCGATAGTTTTTGTCGAATGATTCATGTTTCCGGTCTGTCTTTTCAAAATGATCAACTAGGTAAGGTAAAACGACCGTTTCATTTTTGTTAAATACATTTAAAATGTTTACTAAGAAAAAAAACCTTGGAATTGCATATGTATCTTCTTCTTTGGCAACATCACAACCAGAATCTTTGTTAAAAATAACATGACAAAAGTGATATATTATTCAAATAGCACATTTTCATCTTAATCGAAGAGTTGTTGATATTCTCCCACAGTCGCCGACTACATACCGCGCGCCGGCCGGAGTGACCGCGCATCACTATCTGCCGGAATGTGTTATCGACGATACACAACATAGTACTTACGCCAACTTTACACTTTAAGGAGGTATCTAGACTTCTGCTTACCTAACTAGTAGGCTAACTAAATAAATTATAAATCAATTTCGGAGAAGTTTATGATAGATTTTATCACATGTTTTGGTTCCTTTCATAAATTATTTAGACATTAGCTTATACGTATTCTATTCTACTAGTGAGAACACTCGTAAGTTTTCCCAGAGTCCAACGTTTTCCTTAATCTTACAAACAGTCACCACTTTAAAAAAAACTGGCCAAGTGCGTGTTGGACCACGCACAATGAAGGGTTCCGTAGTTGGGATGAATTTATCACAAGAACAAACTTAACATTGTAGTTGAAAAACATGTTTTTCCATACGGAATGTATGGGAGATCATGTTTATCAAACTGCAAATTTAAGTTGATCGGTTATTACTCGTTAACCTATAAAGCCTTCTTAGCTGTGATAGTTTTCCTTTTAATTTCGTTATATATACTACTGCTGTAATCTTTTTTACAAATTCAATTGTACAACCATTTAGCTGACAGGGGGGGGGGGACACTTAACTCTAACAAAAATTAGCGCTTTAAAGCTTAATATTTCGCAAACGGATCCCTGAATTGGAAAATTATTTGCACATACCCGCCATATTTTTGAACGACCTTTCCAACGATACCCCACACCATGGGATAGACGAGAAAAAAAAACCACCCAGCCACTTTACATGTAGGGGAAGTACTGTAGAAAAAAATATTTTTCTTGATTTTATTTTACCACTTTGTGATTAATAAAAGTATACCCATGCCAAATTACAGCTTTCTAGTATTAACCGTCTCTAAGCTAAGCCGCGGACAGACAGACGGACATGGCGAAACTATAAAGGAACCCTAAAAAGGACGGTTTCTTTTTTCATGAACACTGATTTCCATCTATGGAAATATCTTAACACACAAAATCACACTAGAGTCAATATAATGTCTATTAATATTTAACTAAATGTTCGTAATAATTCGTGGTAAGTGGATCACAAAGTAAATGAAACCGTAGAGGCTGGTTGGTAGTCGATACGAGCAGGCGATATTAGCAATTAGCACGTACAACATCAATTCTCATTAGTTAGTAATTGTAATTAAGTGGATGATACGACGCCATATATAAACTAGATAGTAATAATAGTCGCTATTAAACGGTTTATTTTATGTGTTGGTTTAGTTAGTGAGATAAATGAGGTGCGGTGGCAGAATTTAGGAGATGCCTATGCCCCAGTGGACTTTGATACAGGTACTAAGTTGATTGAAGGTGGCGTAGCGAGTGTAGTGAGATGCTGTGCGCCAGCAGTTTTCAGAATATTGCGCCCCAGGGTATTATCCAAACCCCTCTATCTACTCATAAGTCAATGAATCTGCCTCGCATTTTCCCAACTATCTTGGGGTCGGCTTGCAGCGGTCTATTTAATAATAAGTATAATTTATTTAAATTATTATGATAATGAATCTCTGTTTAAACTGTACTTAAATTCCTTTAAACACATTAAATACATTATGTTCACTGATAAAGATCTGGAATTTGTTAATCTGCAATAATCTGCTGAAAATTATGTGTTAATTGGCATTGTTGAATTAATTTAATTACTTTTAAATTCATCGGATGTTTTAAAAACATTCTTATCATTTAATTACCGCATCGAAATGTTATGTCGTTATGTTTACGCCTACACCATATAATGATTGCTCTAGTTAATATGTACATCTAGGTTCTGATCTATGGTGTCACACAAAGACATGGCCGATGAGATGGCCACAATTTTTAGTAAAATTTCATAATTATCATTACCATTGACGGCATTTTGTCACTCCTGGAACTCTTTACAGGAGCTCCTATCCGTCGATAAATGCTAACATCAACCGTTTTGTACGAAACCCATAAAAAGATAATAATAGCTCTACTAGATAGAAATAATATTCTCGTTCGGGTCGGCAGTCGGGTCACGTATTTGATTGCTATTCTGCGACACACGCAGCATCTCATCTTCGCTCGAAGCAAGCTGAGAGCGATACAAAGGAAACGATTCTGACTCGAGATATCACGACACTGTTGTAATAGTCAAGAAAATTGATCCATTTTTGGCTATCCACATAAAAGTTTTACTTCCTTAACTAGATTTTTTTGCAGTTTTAGTTGGGAACTACACCACAACTACACAGACAACTAAACTAAGCTTGCGGCACCTTCGGCAAATTTAGTAAAAATGACACATGTATATTAAAACTAAAATGCACGATGCATTTTATGGAACAAGAAATCATTGTTACATTATTATAAACCAAAGGGTTATGTTGTACTTAGCTGCTTATCTACAGGATACATTTCTAACCCCTCTAGCAATTTTACAAAAAAATGCCAAGGAAAACCCTTCCAATATTTAATAACATTAAGATAGGCCCACATTCCTGAGAGGGCCGGTAACAGGAAAATAAGGCGGCTTGCACTTTCTCAGGCGCCGGGAAATACCGCACTCCATGAAATTAGCTTTATCAAGCACTCCAATCTGTTGGCTTCAACATCAGCACGCGCTTGTGTAGCTAAGCTTTGAAGAACTTGGGTTATCGAATTTATCAACGTCAACAACGTCAAGAAGAATTATGGAAGTAAAACTTCTTTGCATCAAGATAAGCGCCAATTTTACTAATAACACACATCTCAATAATCTCCTGCAAAGCGAAAACCTTCCTAAAACTATTTCAACTATCTAAAAGCCATCCCCAACTCCGCCATTGCCTATTCGTGAAGGTATGCACAACAACCGGTTCAAATGAACGTGAAGATGTAACTCTATATCCTGATTAGGTTTTGGACGTGAGAACTGACTGACGTCATCAGTCATGACCTTCGGTTTCGGCCCATGACTCAGCTGACTAAATAAAAACGGTACGCCACACCGGCTGACATTGTCCACAGTTTGTTTAAAAGGAAAAACAAACAAATGTACACGTTTGTTTGACTATAAATAATAGATTTTATTGCTTTTTATTTGCGCATAACTTTTAAAATCAAAACAAGTCGTTTTGTGAAGATGAACTGGTTTTTATGTTGTATATTGATGAGTAGAGTCAGTTGTAGACGATCAAGAAATATTGACCGTTTGTCTGTAGACCGCGTAGCAAACTGAACCACTTATTACGTCAGTCCTGAGTGTCCTGACTGATGCAGCATTTAAACGCTTAATTTCGTACTTCGAAGTCAATTTAGTCACTATTTTAAACCTTATTAAGTTTAGGCCTGATTTTTCAATCGTCAGATATCTTTTATCTGAGAAATAAATATGGCGTTTTGACAACTTTTATATAGAAAATATAACTATTACATAACCGCTATATTTATTCTTATGATTAAAGTTATATGACGATTGAAAAATCGGCACTTATTTTTGCTGCCCTAACAATTTGCCAAATCGGAACGACTGACGGAATGTTGAACAAGGACGGAATTCTTGCCCAGCGTTAATGGGATGAGAGATGTTATCGGGAAACAGCAATATGACTGGCACAGACCTTTATTATCACCATTGACTGTCAATTTTGCTTGGTGGTGAGCGGCCGGCATTACCTAATCGTCGCATTATGTGGTAAAGACGCTACAAAACATTCGAATGCTAATTTTATTTTTCTGCACTCTCAGATTGTAATTGATTTATAATTGTGTGATTTATAACTCGTATAAAGGCGTTTACAAAACGAAACTACTATATTATTAGTATTTTCCCGGCGCTGGCCTAAGACACGAGGCCTGTTGTCTAGAAATATCTTTGATAAATATTTAGATACCTATAGCAATAAGCGTTGAGTATGTGAGACTACTGTCTCACATGCTCAACAGCTCAATTGAGGTACCTAGTCCAATGAAGTTATGATACTCATTGCTTATGCATATACCTATATTTTAGAATAAATAGGTACGTAAGGCACAGTGCAGAAAATAATTATATTACCTACACCGATCAGGTACCTATCCGAAAGTTTAAAACGCTATGGAATTCTGATTATTGCTCATAACGCAAGGAAGAAGTTCGGGGCGCTTATGGCGAGGCTCGGTCTAAGTATCAAACGTGGCTGTTCTATAATAAGCCAAAACAAATACCATGCAAGCAAATAATGATCTAGAAAAAGCTGAAGGTTGGACGCTGGTGACGAAGACGAAGTGTGGGGGAATGTGGTTCGCCGGAGGACATCGTTCGCATGTTCAAAGATCGATTTATCGTATCATCTCCACTTGGGCCGGCTCAGGGGGCGATAAGACTGGTAGTGATTATGAACCGATCCATTTCTCTGCCAAGGAAGTAGCCGAGTTAATCGAAAGAATAGCTAAGGGAAAGTCTCCGGGTCGCGACGGTCTCAGCATTGAGCGCCTCAGGTGAGCTGGGGTACCAATCGTGAAAAATAAGACTGGAAATGTATCTGACAAGGCGAATTACAAACCGATATCCTTGGCCACTGTAATTGCTAAGGTGTTGGAAGGTTTGATGAGAAGGAACTTGACAAATGGATAACTTTACATGACGCACAGTTTGGGTTTCCGCCTGGACTTTTCACTGAGAGTGCTATCCTCTGTCTAAAGCAGACGGTCCAATACTATACTGATAGAAGTACTCCAGTGTATGCCTGCTTCCTTGATCTCTCAAAGACATTTGACCTTGTGTCATATGATGTCCTTTGGGATAAGCTCAGGGGAATGGGTGCACCACCTGAGTTGACGGGTTTGTTCCAGTACTGGTACTTTAACCAGTTAAACCAAGTTCGACGTTCTATCTGATGCGTACAGGTAGGAGTCTGGGGTGAGACAGGGGGGTTAACTTCACCTAAGCTCTTCAACCTGTATGTAAATGAGTTGTTCGTTGAACTCAGCAGCAGACCAGTTGGGTGCAAAATAGTTGGTGCTAGCGTCAATAATGTAAGCTACGCTGATGACATGGTGCCGAGCCAGCTGTTGAGTCCAACAGCTGGCTCAATCACTGAGATGCTGAACGTCTGAGAAAGGTATGCGGCACCCCACGGCCTGTTATACAATGTAGTCAAAAGTGAATACCTGATCTTTGCTGCTCCCAGGAAACATCTAAATTATGAGCCCTCAACATCCCTTAATGAACGATCACTTAAAAGATACTACTAGATGCTCTGTTTCTGCAATATAATAATGGCTTCAGGGTGCTGTTGAGATTGCCCCGGTTCTGCAGCACGTCTAGCATGTTTGCTGTAGCTCGAATGTTGTTCACATATTTCGGGACTCTGGGGCCCGAAATATGTGAACAACAATAAAAAAAAAGACCATTATTTATACAGAAATTGCTGTTTTCACGCGCTTATCTATATCTAGTTACAAATAACAATGTTAAAGATAGAGAAACCACAAACACTAAGAACCCATACATATCACTCTCAAAGGCGCGCAGCTTCAAGATCATAGCTCCTGTTACCTGTCTGCAGATTACAGTATCTTTATAACTTAACAACCTACTAAGTAACAAGTAGAACTTACCGGCTCGACAGATAGCAACAATGTTGAGTGTGGCCAGCAACAGGAACAGTTGCCTCGGCGACGCCATGTCGCCTCGCGATCTGCAACAAATTTCATCATACGATTTAAAAAAACTGAATGACTACAAGTTCTAAAGGGTTTTTTCTTAGGTTTCCCTTTGTTACAATTCACTTGTTTTTAATTTTTCGGAATTTTGAGCAATAAAACGTATTTTGACACAAGGACAAAGACAATCTTGCTAAAAAATACATGATATTGCACCGGTTTGCGTCGACCAAAATATTTAAAAATCGTCCAAAATGTTAAAAATATAATTGAACGTCTTACAAACCTTTTACATAAAATATCGTATCAAAGTACATAACGATACCTAATACGTATGCACATAGCATTTCTGTCCACTAACACGTAATTTACAAGGCAATCAATCGCCAAGTAAGAGAACGCTGAACATAAATACATATCAGGCGCATCGCAAAAAGCTGTGCCCACGCACCGACGCGGTTAACGACCCCACTTCTGCGCAATCACATCCCCTAGATCAGCCTGCGTAATATTACTCGAGAAAAAAGCTTGTTTGATCATCATTGCACAAGTGCCAACCGGAGCCAGTTTAAGAAAAATAAAAAAGCTTACCTGCTGTTTTTGAGTAAATAATAAGAAAATATGGATGACTGCTTTTCAACATACATAGTCGTCGCCTATAATAGTGCAACTAGTCGCAGGCAACTAGTGCATTTATTTATCGACATTTTGTACCTGTTCGTAGTTAGTCAGCTGTTGATCAGTCATCAACAGCTGCCTCATACAACCTTAGTATTTGAATAACTCTCACCAAGATTATCTTACTTACGCATTCGGAGGCGAGTTTTTAAAGAATCGGGAAAAATTCAATAAAAACTTAAAGATGACTTTTTGGTGTGGTGGACTTAGCGTACTTAAACGGTACTCCACAAATAATGACAAACAGACCACACTACTCCCACATTTTCTGATTTTGCTTTTTGAACTGGAGACCAGCTTAGGTTCAAATGATCACATTTAGTTTTGAAGTTACCAGTTTTACATAAAAATATATATTATCTGAATTCCTTAAAAAAACCTGACGTAAATAACTTAGACCCGTTCTGTAGACTCTGATGTATGAACCGCATATTTTTGTAAAAAAGTAATAAATACTAGACATTCTTGTCTAGGTTTGAAACATTCTATCTAGAAACAGTCTTCAAGTCTTCTGACTTATTTTCTATAACATTTGGTAATCATCTTAACTTGGATTATGGACTTATTGGCCAAGTATTGGATCTAATTCCTTTTAAGTACCTATTTAAACCACTATTTACTAACCACAACAACATAATAACAATTCACTGCAACCCAAACAACTAAACAATTACATGTGCCAATAACATATTAACGTCTGCAATCACTAGACCACTTAGTTGAAGTAATGGTCGCATTTACATAAGTAAACGGTTCGTGCAAAAATACAAAGAATCAATCGGTTTAAAGAGCTGAGCACCCTCGGGAACTGAGCGGGCTAATAAATAAAGAACGACACCCACTTATCGCCACCCACTGTCCCATTCTGAGAGACGAATGTCCCCCGATATGGGAACCGTGTCACATTAATGCCATCCTCCCACTGAAGTGTAACGACTTAACGGTCTTGTTCGTGTGTGATGCAATTGATTGAATGATCCTTCGGAGTTAGGACCAATTTTAAGAAGTGGTGTTGACTCATGACTTATAAGGAAAATTCTGTTAAAGTATTTAGAAAATTCTGTTAAGTTATTTACTTAGTCCCATCAACTTGATTTTTCTGGGGAATTAGTTAACATACTTGGGCAACATAATGCAATCTTCTCGGGCTAAATGAATAATTTATAAATAGACTAGATTTAACCCGCGACTTCGCCCGTGTAAAGGCCGCGTGAAGATCCCACAGGACCGTACTACCGGGATTCAAAGTATTCTGTCCTAACCCAGGTCTATAAAGTAAAACAACAAAGTATTCTATGGCCTGTTCGTATGCCTTTCATCTAAATCTGTTCTGTGTCCGTAACAGCACGTAACTGAAAATGAAAAATTGGAACTCTTATATGATGACTTCGCTATCTATCAAGACCCTTTTTCTCAGAACTGCGTGAAGATATTAAGTTGAAATAGATATCAAAAACGACCCCGAAAACCCCCCGTAGATCTACGGTCCCTTGGAGCTGTAAAGAAAATCAAACTTCCAAGTCTACGAAATAAAAAAATACGCGCCATTTATGCCGCATATTTGCCGCTCGCAAATAAACTAAAGCCTACATAGTACTTCCCGTTGACCTAGCAGCATGCATGGAGTTTAGCGAGAAGCAATGTCTTACAGTTCAAGTAAAGAAAAAAACCGAAATTTGGTCATAATTATATAGTTATATATTATCTACAAAGTTAAGTTTGTTCTTCAATCTAGGACCGGAAATTCATAGGCCGTGTCTTGAAGTAACATTTAGTCTGTATTTAATTCAAATCGGTCCTCTCCACTCTACTTAAAGTTCTTTTTCAACTGAATAGTTAACTTTGTCCTTCAGTCCGAGATTTGAAATTTGCACAACCTAGCGAGCACAGCTTTGAGACGGAACCCTTACGGCGCGAGACCGAAACACACGAGGCAGGTATAAAAAAAAAACTGGTTTTTATGATTCTAAGTACCTTACTTATAAATAATTATTATTCACTTTACTAATTATCACCATTAATTTGTAATATCTACCCTAGTGCCGCTTTTGACCACCTACATCTAAGAAAGGATATTTTATGACTTTAAATTGTAATAACTTCTGATCGAGTCGGCGATTTTAAAATAAAGAAATGTTAATTAACTAAATCTTACTTCAAGATACGAACTAAGACTACTCGTATGACTACATTTCTAATCCCTTACCTAAATCTGTTAAATAGAAGTACAAAAAAAAATTTACTCCCTTGGGGAAAGATTTTACAAAAACGCTGAAACACGTGTTATTCTTTATTTCTTACCAAAATCATAAATTAGAATTTTCGCATCCCTAACTTAAGAAATGCTGGTTTTGCCAAACAAAATTCCATCTCCTTTATCACATCGATAGGATTATTTTTGAGACAAAAAGGAGCCTATGTTCTTCCCCAGGATGCTATCCTTATATCTCCTTGCCATATTTTATCGAAATCCGGCAGTGTTGTAAGCGTGAAAAGGTAACACACAGACAGACAGACAGAGTTACTTTCGAATTTATAATATTAAATTAAATATGGATACCTACTCAAATAATTAACTTTTAATACCACTGGGTACCGTACAGATTTAGCTGTTGCAATAAATAATTAATAAGAAGATAAATCTTAACCTTCCTCATTCACGCTCCTTCCTGGTTCATCGATGTTTCTAGCCTTCGCCATAACCCTTCAGTAAAACTATATATTAGATATTGAAACTCACAAAATGTCCGAACATAGCGAGCCAGTGAAAGGCTACCAGTGGCACTTGGTGTCAGTGTGGTGTGCGAGCACCCCTGGTAAGTCCATTGTCCACGACCACGGGTGGACGACCGCGCAAGTGATTCATCAATCGCTGCGGATCGCTCTCAATAGGATAATGTGCTCCGTTACCTACGGAGCCGATCACCGTGCGAAGATGTCCCTGGGAACGTTCCGGGATATCCAGTTAGTAACGATATGTGACGCTAATTTATTTGCTAACTTGGATTATGTAGGCATAATATATATTTATTTTAAAAGAGAAGCGACAATAAAGCCAATGTTCAAAGGAGGATATAATTACATGACTGCCCAAAAACAAGTGTAATATTTTCAGGGTCCATGTATGTACATATGTGAGTTTCTTTGTTCCACCATAATTTTTAAATGCCTGAACAGATTTAGACGTATGGGGTATCGTTAGAATCATCAAATAAAATTGTCTTTGCAGTCGGGGGACGTCTTAGATTAAAAAGTGTTCCACACAATGACACAACGGTTCCCCGGTAGACATGACAATTTTATCCACTCGCAGTGCGCCGGGCTGCGGCGAGCTGCGGCGGGGTGCGGCGCGGTGCGGCGCGATGTGGCGCGGTGCGGCGCGGTGCAGCGCGGTGCGGCGTTTTATGCACAAACACCGTATTTATATAGTTTTACTCGTAACCCGCCCTGGCTTCGCACGGGTAGCAGAGCATTATATGTCTACATCATTTTTTCTGTCGTAGTATTGTATCAGCCTGTTGCGTCGAGCGTGTGGGTTAGATTATAATGTATCTGATGTTCATTCTACTTGGAGTATTTTACATCGTCATATTTCTGCTAATTTACACAAAACCTTAATTAATGATTCATATAAACCTTCCCCATGAACCACTCCGTCCTTTAGTGAAAACCGTATGAAAAGCCGTTCGTTAGTTTTTGAGTTTATTGCAAATAGGGAGACAGAGAGACGCGGCGACGGGACATTGTTATATAATATTTAGTGATGGATTCACCGAAATATTATAGGACTTGTCATACGACGAGCGATTGCAGTTTCATTATATTTTCTGCGGCGAGAAACAAATAAACATGTCCTAATGTGTATAATATTTGACGACAGCTGTCAACGCAGACACATCTGACAAGCTGGGCTATAAATATTACTTAACTGCTACTTATAAAGTGGTATTGTTAGAGAACAGCTGGATAAACCTCGCGGTGTCCATGAGATAATTGTGCTCACCTCGCTGAAATGTGCTCAATTTGTATTACAATTTTGGAAAATATTGCAGACAACGACAATTTAAAATGTAGAGCAGAGAATATTGATCGACCGCGCGAGTTAAAGAGATTGTTAATGTTAATATTACTAATACCAAGCTTGAAGTATGTATCTTCAGACGTCTTAACAACTTTCAGGTTTCTCCATTCATCTCGTAAGTCAGACACGAACAATACATTTTACATAACATCTAATGAAAGGTATTAATCTAAGCCTTTCCACAAACAGACCAACACTTGGTTTGCTAATAAAATCAACATTTCGCAGATAATCACCCTCTTGAGCAGTATTACATGAGCTGCGCAGGCGCACGACACTGGACACCGGACGCGAAAGTAAAAACATGCACACAGAGGTATATGCGTGACATACAGACAGTCATAACTATCACAATAGTCCCTACGTACTGCTACTGTGTACGGAGAGGTAAACGACTATCACTCCGTCGATCGAGCTATAAAGTTTGGCAACAGTGAACAATTTTGGATGATTTCGAGAAATGGGCGATAATCTACTTTGGCACTTGATCTCTGACGCTGGTGGTTACAATAGGTTTTTCACCACAGTCTCAGTACATTTCTGATACTTAAATTCCTAGTTCAAGTCTACTTCCTTACTTAGAAGTGTACGAACGACGAAACAAGGTTTAAAGTTTTGAAAAAGTGTGGCACGAAACTCAAATGATTTTAAAATTTATAAAATTTTCTTATCAATGATGACGACAAACTGGATTATCATAAAATAAAATAAAATTTATTTATTACCAGTAATAGGCACAATATGAACATACAGGAACAAATATGTGGTGTTGTGCCTTTCTAGAGTAAATACGTGCACTTACACAGACCCCATACATCAATGCGTCGACTTAGTTAACAGGCCGCCAGATGCAGTGATAACATACGCCATTGATCTTGTCACTTCCAAGCTTGCGAAGGTTATCTAGTGTTTTGTATACGATTGTATATAGAGTAAGTCTTTAGATGTCTTATTCAATTTGCAGTTTGCGTTAATATGCTTACCGTACTTAGGTAGTCTAAACTGCACCTAATTACAGAAACGCTTCCAGAACGATGAATCACTTAGGTACTTGGAGTGCTCCAGATTTGGGTGTTTTGCATTTTATGTTGGTACTCGTACCTATCTTTCTTAATTGCGAAATGCCTGTTTTGAGCGAAGCACTAAAAGCCTTACTATTTAGACTAGATGATACCTCTTGTGCTTTACAGATTTCTAGCAAGCTGTAGGTACACGTAGAAAGATGACATTCCATACAGGCTTTAAAAAACCCATAGTTAATGTTAAGTTAGTTAAACTAATGAGGTTAAACAGTTGTAATTACTGTCAAAGTGTATGTCAACTCGCACAGGTGTGTTAACAAACATCTCTGTTTGGTAAACCTTAACCGATTGCTAAACAAACATCATTTTCGCCGTAATGATTGTTATTAGCATAGCACGCAAAAAAAATGGTAGAAAAACTACAAGAAAATAGAAGGTCGTAGCATCGCACAGCGCACTGGCTGGTAAGAACACAGTTGTACGTCAGTTTTGTAAAAAGTAATTACTTTGTGGTCACATTGAGTAGAAATAAATCCCTGTAGTATTTAACGTCGTTCAGGTATAAAACCATGGAAATATTTGAGAAGAAAATTAATATACCTACTGAGGTTGAGGGTTGGTAATCTGAATCTGTAAAAGTTTAATTTGTGTCAAACATTGTTAATGCACCCTATTAATATTTTCTATTGAGTAATGGTTAACTTGTCACATTAGTTCCTCGTTTATAACAAATTAAACTTACTTCCAGTAGAGGTTTATAGAACTACTAACTACTCGTTATGAACGGTACAACGTACATTAATTACGCAACTTTCATTAGCGACAGGCGCAGGCGCACAATTATCGACAAATACGCGAATCGATTGTAACAAACATAATCGATCGTTGTATCAATTAGCACTCATTCTACTGTTTTGTTCAAACTGTTAGACGGAAAAACGATTTTCTTGTTCAATGACGTATGACGTGCTGAATATTTATTTACTGCTTACGTAGTGTGGTCGAATTCCTAGATTTATTGGCGAATGCTTTGAACTTAAGTGGTAATAAAATTCGGTTAATCTGCGACCGTAAACTGGGCTAACTTGATTGATAGATATGTAAGTGCCGCTCGAGTTGCCTGAGTAGCCCCAACTGATCAGGTCGTCACCCAGCCAAGTGGGCACCGGCCTTAATACTGCACAAGTCCGTTGACCCAATAACGTATTAAAACTAATAAAAACTGCCACAGAGCTAGCGGTTTTGGCGCCACTGTGAACAATCAACAATCGAATGAGATCGGCGCCCCAATCGATTTTTTACCGATTCCCAATTCGGTATTTCGAATATAAATTACGTTTGATATTTTTTGCGGACAGAGTGGCATGTTATGGACGTGCGTGATGACTCGATTATTCGGATAACAGGTGCAATGCTATTGTGGTTTGTCCGGTAAAAGTCGATTACACTAGCCTCTGAAATAACTACACAAAGATATGAACCCTTTCGATCGCGGCAGGATCCATTTCAGATTACCATGAGACATGGTTACCGGTTCTCAATATATCAGTACCACCATTAGGTATAAAGAATACCTATTTTCATCGCTTAACATTGACATTCTCTTCTCGTCACTGAGGCACGAACGTCTGCTGTCCCTTAGGCACGGACGTATGCTGTCAGAATACAAAGTTATTCATCGTCATCATCATCCACAGCCCGACTTCCTCCGGCTGCTGAGCTTAGGCGCCTCATTTCTCGTGCCAATCCCCACGCTTCTGTGCCAGCCTAAACCAGGTCTGCCCGCGATGGTAACAATATCGTCCAAAGTTATTACATCCGGAAATATATCACTCAAGGAAAAAATCATCATTACTAACCACAACCTAAGTAGAACTAACATCGTGCTAAAGCTATCGACAGACAGATCATCGCTCTCAACGGTACGCGTCCGGCGGTAAGCGCCGCCGGTCAGCCGACACGGCCGGTTGCTGACCGGAGCACCCACCATAGGACCATAGGTCACTCGTACCCATGTAGCTACTATAAACATAAGGTCAGTTGTATCTGTATCTTAAATATCTTTAGCGCGATTACACCGTCTGGACAATTCTAAAGTGCTCCTTATTACTTAGTTTAAAAATAGGTTATTCGCGAACAACTACACTAAATTCGAGAAAATTATGTAAGTCATGGTCTTACTTAGTATAATTTTCAGTGATTTTCATTGTTGGTACATACACGTGGAAATGTAGGTATTTCTCGCTCATATCGATATTAAATAACATATTATTACACATAAATCGTAGAGAGTCGAAGTATGATTCGAATCAATAAACACGTGAAACATGTGATATTAAAAATATTTCACTTAGAAAGTATTGATATCAGTCTGAAATGTTGTTACATTTCGATGCGACGTCTATAAATTCATCAGCATGTGATTAAATTCCGTTATATTTATAAATATGATTATAATAGAATAAAATATGTTTATCAGAATACTTTTATTTCGGAAGGAGTCTGACTCAAATATGACTGAAGTTATTTTTATTATATGTATATAGTTAGCATAATATTTTTGAAGGATAAATGCTCGGTGATTTTTAGGAAAGGCATGTGCACTTTAACAATTTCTTTCGTGACGATATTATCGTGGAAGTCCACGTTCATAAAATGTATGGCAATACGTGCACGTTCTAACGTTATCGTGAACGTTCTAACGTTATCGTGAACGGAAATTTAAAAACGTCTTCATATATTTCCATACATTTTACTTCCCTGTGTTATCGTGATGCCGTGACGTGGACATGGACGTCCACGGTGATATCGTCACGTATTAATTATAAAAGTGTGCAACACTGGGTTGTGTGTGATAGACAATGTTGAAAAATGGAGCATCTAACAAATATTCCATAAAAAATAATATTTCTAAAGGATAGAGCTGACGAGGTGATGAGCACCTTAATAAAAAATTTATTTTTGAAGATTACAATGCACAAATGTAGGCAAATTCACCTTCAAATTGACAAGACTCAAATACTGTGAAATTATAAAACGAGTTTGAATATTGATTTGAATATTAATCAGGAAAGCGCTGGTAATTAAATCGATTTTAACACTAATTGTTAATTTATACAAGAACCTCTTATACGGAAAGATTAAATTACAAGGATCACTGAATTTATCACCAGTCAAAGCGCCATCGGAATGCAACTTGTCTAAAACGGTAAAATGTGTGCTCCGATACAATTTCGTGGACTCATTTTCACCATCAGCTTCTCCATGCGACTGCATAATCAATACTATTATATATTCTTATTATAAATGCGAAAGTATCTCTGCCTGTCTGTTAAGTTTTCACGCGTTAACGGCTGAACGGATTTCGATGAAAGGCACAAAGGTAAACCATGACCTGAGTTGCGACATAGAATAATTATTATCCCGGTGTAGTATGTTCCCATGGGATAATTGCCCGCGGGGGGACGCGGGCAAAGCCGCTGACAATAGCTAGTATCATATTTATAATACACATACATACGTAGTCCTTTGCCTAGTAGCATATTTGCTAGCTACCAATTATGTATCATCAAATAGGAATCATTAGGTACCCTCCGCAATTTATTTATCAGCAAACAAATCAATGGGCAGACGCTTATGAAATTATTGTATATTTAATTAATAGTCAGTCGGTCGTAAATTGAATCTCTATCAATGATGTACCTGGATGGCAGATACGGGGAAGGCTGTATGCGCCATGAGTGTTTATTGCTGCATGACACCGTTCATTGAAATCGTGAATGTTAATTATGTACTTATAATAATTACGAACTTATTTTACTTACTTTTTCTTATTTTTTTTTCTTTTCTTTACTTACTTTGGTGGAGCTCGTGGCTAAGTAATAACTGCCGCACGGGTCGATCCATCAGGTTAAGGTACATTTGCCGGGGTTGGTCTGTGGATGGGTGACCATCTTTACATACCGAGACTCCTCCTTGCCTCGGATAGCACGTTAAGCCGTTGGTCCCGGCTGTGATTCGTGGATCTTTGACAGTCTTTCCGGGTCGTCAGAAGCCCGAAAGTCTGTCAACCAGTCTTACCAAGGGGTATCGTATTACCCAGTTACTGGGTTGTGGAGGTCAGATAGACAGTCGCTCCATGTGAAATACTGGTATCCAGCTGCATCCGGTTAGACTGGAAGCCGACCCCGACATAGTTGGGAAAAGGCTAGGCAGATTGAATAACTACGAACTTACTTTAACCGGTGAAGAACGTCTAGACATCAATTTTAAATTCGCAGAACGTACTTTTACGCTCATAACATTGGAAACCAAACTTATAATTTCCAGTAAGGCACACGAGAGCTCCATGAGATAGCAAATGTTTCGCATTTATTTACTTAAAGAAACTTTTTATTTGGGTTGAACACATCTTACATACCTGATGATATTATGTTATCTCACTGTAAATAGAGGGAGCTATTTTAATAATGTAAGTAACGTAGTTATAAAGTGAAAACTAACTAAAACACGTTATGATGGGCATTTCAAGTTGTACGTACTCCTAGTAATTAGTAGAGAGTAGTATTTAACGAGCAGGGGGTTGAACATGTCAAATTACTGATAGTTAGCTACCTCGTTACTAGTGTCAGTAACAGCCCATTTATTATTACCTACAGTACAAAGCTTTACAGCGAATTGGTTATTAGGTAGATGACATATGGGAGAGACAGTCAATAAATTAAAGAAATTGTTTTTGTTGTGCCAAACTACTTAGAAATCATGTGGAAATATCGTTATTTCATTATGCTGTTCGTCATCAGCCTTCAAAATAAAAAATAACATTTAAATTAGAATCTATTATGTAGATAGCCCAACCCGATCAATGACCAGCCCGCACTGGGCCCGTGTGCTGGAGTACGTCCCGTTCCCTGTCATCGAGAGAAGGCCTGAGTCCCAGCAGTGGAAACATTATCTGATTCAGGATATGTATACAGATAAAAAAATACATAAAAATGGCAAAATACTGCATTTGAAGATAACACAATACAAGGCTATTCAATTCAAAGCTCCACTAAAAAGTTCAGCTATAACTAATAAAAACCGCCAAAACAGGCAATAAATAACGTGCCGACAGAAGTGGCATGATCATCTGCCCGACACCTCATCAATATTAATTTATAGCCGCTGCAAGGCATAGCTGGAGTAGCCGCGCGGCCACGCCTAGCTCACGTTCAGACATCATCTGTTTTTTATAACTATTTCGCAAAAACAAAGTAATCATTATTTTGTACTAGATGAGAATGTCAGTCTGTTAGATTACTGGGACTGTGAGTAGGTTTCTAATGAGTGGCATAATTATAATATGTATAATGATTTGGAGTGACTAATGTGGTATGCAAATATTTGTTCGTCATACCGTAACTAAACCTAAGCTAAACACACTCGATTTTCATGACCTTATTTATAAAAATCTGCGGAAAAAGTCGGTTAAATTCCATTCAATGAGCAGACTAAGATGAACACAAAAGATGGGTAAAAAGAATAAAAGAAAACTCCATTTCTTGAGATTCATCGGGAAATTATGATTGACGAGAGGAACCTTCGAGAAAATTGAATTGTTGGCGGTAAACAAATTGACAATTTGATGGCTACGGCGCGGCGATACGATCTGTGTTAGCGTATTGTTATGGTTTGTGTACGTAAATAAAGTCATTATTAGAGAAAATGTTTTATGGAAAAATGTTTGTCAAAGTAAACATTGTGAAGAAAATACTGTTAAGTTATTGAGTAAAAAGCTGTTTTTGAAGGTGTGATTGAACAAGAATAAACTACATCATAATAAAATTACACAAAAAATATTTTTGTGAGAAACTCAGTCGTACTTACATTAAAAATTCCTATACTGAATTTAGGAAAGGCTTCATACCCGTGAAAGTGCTACATTAGCATAAAGAGAGGACGCTACATAGGAAATGAGCTGAAAGGCTGAGAGCAAAGGAAAAATATAGCGAAACATAATGAAGGCTATGAATATTCATGCGCCGACAGTAATGCATAGCGATTAGGACAACATAAGTTTACAGAGAGTAGTGTGTCCACATTATCCTATTTTCATGGACTACTATTAAAACTTCCAACTGTCGTTTGGAGCCACCCGGCGATGTTCTGCCAAATGCCCGCGTCTGGCATTCTGCTCAGATGTCGTTATCTGGCTCTGCCGTCATCATCTGGCACTGAGCACTGTTCTATCTGAACTGTGTAACACTACTTTAAATTCTTGTCTTCCTCGAATACTAGTTCCATGTCCGTGTTTCCAGTCTTGTTGTTCTTGTTGTTCGACGTAAAAGGCACTTAGTTTTTGTTTGCTAAGTCGAATGAATGGAGATTTTGTTCTGGAATTCTCATATTGCTTCAGTTAGAAATATTTCCTGAATTTGAATATGGCTCGATTACGCAGAATATTATAGTGTTTCCCTTTTCTAAAGTTTTTCAATGAAGCCCTAGACAAAAAAGTATTCTTGATTCAAGACAGGTTCAAGATTACTCTCATTGCCATTATATCACGAAGGATTCCATAACCTAAAAATAACTGAGGACATAGTAATCAGACTTCAGAGGCAACGTCCGTGGATCTCCATACTCTTTTTTTTTTTTTCTCTCGCACACAAGTCAAACTAGTTTCGAGACATTCGCGCGTCACCCTTACATGGCACAGTTTATGCGCGACAGATAATCGCTGGGAACGTTGCTCTCGCGCACTGGCTTGAAGAATGTGGCGAAGATAGAGACTGGCTTTGGAGCAGGAGCGAATAAACTATAAGTAATATGTAAAATAAACTAAAAGTTAAAGGGTGAATAATGTAGGTCAAATGTGATCAATGCAGCTACAGTACAGCTGAAAAAGCTTATTAGTTAGATTATTATTAGCAGAAAATTTAATTATGCTAAAATTACATATTTTCTCCAAAGCAAATTTCTCAGTTAGCTCAGGTTTTACTGTACTACCTCGGTTCCAAAAACTCTTTAGCGGAACATTAGGCTTTCCAAGTAATTAATAGCAACTTAATTGTAATATTGTAGACATCCTGACAACACTACATTATTTCCCAGCTGCAAGTTATTTGCGCAGTTGATTTTTATAGCACAAGCGACAAAAGTCATTGACTCGAACTAATGATGCCCCTTCAGCAGAGTATCTCAATACCTGCACTGCAGTAAGCCAGCACTTTGCGTTTATGATAGAAAGCTCTATGAATAACCATTGTAAATATTAATCACATTGCTTTACATCTTCCAATGCCATTACCATTGATTTAAATATTAAAATATTATGAATAAGAATGGCGTTGTAATGAAATACAAAGCGTTCAGAATTATTATTCATAAGAGCTTTCTTGTTGGTTTGGTAATGTTTATAAGATTATGACAGACAGCTTTACAACGTAAATAATTTCATTGTTTATGCCAGTTTACATAAAATATAGATAGTCAATAAAACAGACGTACTCGCCCGCTGCTTTGCTTTGATTCAACCCGAATTGATTACTCCGTTCAATGCATTCAATTCGTTAAATCAACAAATTTGGTTTCACTTCGTGGTTACCCCTTTTTTTTGGGTGGGAAAGTACTTCTCCGGCTCTGGGCGGAGCGGGAGGGCGTGTCACACTCTTACTGATTAAAACCCAAGCCTTTTCGTTGCCAGGGGCCACGGTATCCCTTTCGGACGACCCCAGCAGGCATCGGTCCTAGATGACCCCGTCAATAGTGCTGACATTTCTTTGAGGCGCGCGTGGAACACAACGCGCCGCCGACCGGGGTTCGTGGTTACCCTTTCATAATAGTCTCATCTGTACGCCGAAAACTTCACGCTCTAAATACATTATCACATTAAACTAATCTTTACTTAAATGAATGAAGACTTTGCACAGTTTTCTTTTAAATAAAGTAAATTCTAAAGAAAGATTGAAAGTGATCTGTATTTCTGTAGAATAATATGTGTTCATTAAATTATTTTTTCTCTGTCACGGTTTTACTCAGTAGTAGGTAAGTACACAATTTTCCCGGTTTCAGGAAAACCATCCAATCTATCTTCCAGAAATCAAGAAATCAAAGTAAGTATAGTAAGTAAGTGTAGTAGTAAGTAAGTATTATTATTATTATCAAAGTGCCAATCGTCGTCATGTCAGCCAACAATATTGATTTATTTTATTTATTAATAACTAACTCATATTTACAGTTTGCGCCGCTCGACTCCAATAATGTTATGCACTTATCGTAGCTATGTCTTACACAACATTTAGCTGAACTCACTGCATTCAAGGAAATGCATCGTCATCACATAACGTGTTGCTTTGCGTCGCGGGCGCAGTTTAACAGCCGCACATTGTCAATGACCCAGTTAGAAGCGCCCGCGCCGGTGAGCCGCGTATTGCCCGCATCCATGATGCACACTTTTAATTGCCATTTATGTAGAATCGATACGTGAGCACTTGTAAGCGTAGTCATCTACTTAACATTTTGATTGGATTTGGATCGCATGCAGAGGAATTGGTAAAATATTATGAGGAAGGTTTTCAGTATGAATGTGGATGCCTTGTATGTAGAAGAAGACCGAAGATACGATGGATTGATTGTGTGACGAGTGATATTATGGCTGACCCCAAATAAATTGGGATAAAGGCAGGAGTCTGATTTTGATCAACCGTGACACTGAACAACTTTCCTCAAGCAGACTATTTAAAATTCACAAAATAGAAACTATTTTCCATAGATTCAACCTATTCAAACATCGAATCGGATAGTTTAAAATGTACTCACACACGATAAAAATTTTCACGGCTCGTGAAAACTGGTCTACCCAAATTATTTATAGAAATCAACTCCTTGTAAGTACTTACAATATTTTACACCAATATCTAAGGATGCATTGTCACAAGTAATAATAGTAGCCTGTGGAATGTTCAGTCCGATGTAATTCAGTCGACGTTATCGGTGGAGCTCCACCGTCTGCGTGACGTAGTAGCCCTTACATAAATAACACTAACTTTACTCTGAAACCGGCGATGTTAACTATTAGTACGGAGTTCCGTGTCGTAAGCTGATTTGATTGGAGATCTGCCTTGTAACGAAGCAATTAAAGATCTAACAGCAACATAATCAGCTTGTCTACATCCATACACCTTATGATGCGCTGTCCTGTAAACGATCTCAAGAGTCAAACTCAAGAGGAAATCGGCTCTATTCACCATAATTGGCAGGGCACGTGACAGGAGGACGAGGAGCCTACATGGTTACGAAGCATTGCCCACCTAAGGTGGCGACAAACTGGTATTTTTTTAGCCAAGAATCAAGACTCAACTTCTCAGAACATAATCTAAAAAAATTATTACTCCTATCGCATGTCGTGGCAAAAAGGTGAAATTACGCAAGTTAACATAAAATATTTGCACCATCACATTACATGTGTCACATTATCATGTTCAAGTTTGTGCCATCAATATGTCCAGGTTAGTATCGCGATAGTTATCGCTAACGACGCCGGAGTGGATGACGGGAACCTGCCTGGTATAAATAGACACAGGTTCTAGTCCGGGCGAGGCAAGGTGGACAGCGGACTCCAGGTGAGGTTGCCTTTATTTAACTTGTGCTAAGTTTAGCTTAGCAACCGGTTGGTTGCTGGGTGATGCAGCTTTGTGGAATGTTCGTCATGGGAATAAGACTTAGTGCCTGGTTCACAGTGTGAAAGGCCCTAAGTACTGGTCGTTGATGCCTACTAACTGACAGATATGAATGAATGAAATGCACCGTCACGAGCTTGGTTTAACGAGACTTGATAAATCGAATGAGCCCCAAGATTTGCACTATCCCCTAGAGCCTCATGCTTCATGGAGCTACAGGAGGATCAAGGAGTAGACCGGGAGGCGCGGTAATGGTAGGGAAGACGTGTCCTTAGGATGTAGTAAGTGCCTACTAACTGACAGATATGTAAAAAAATAAAACAGAATTTGTATGTAATAAGAATTATCTGCATATTTAGACATCGAATTAACTGAATTTACTTTCAAAATTTTTAAGTAAGTTCATTATTGATTTATTTTATAAAGTTGTATTACTACTTTACGAAAATAATTCATTTCTTAAACCACAATCGGTTAGTAACGTACGTAACCTATCAAATCCCGTTCAGAAAACCCAACAACAGAACGTTTCACGGTCCACATAAATAATATCACAAACAAAAATTATTATAACGACACTACAATATTCCAGAACCGTCGTAACTCACAGAATATGTGTCAAACGGATGGGTTCCCGTAGTCTGTCACAACAGACGCGTCACTCTAATAATAATAATAATAAAAGGTATTTATTTCACAAAAACATAGCACTTTGCACTGTATACATTGTTTTAAATAATATTTACAATATGATGCAATAGTAGACTCTATCTTTTAAACTAGGACTAGCCTGTATCTTAAAAGATAGGGTTCAGCCAAGTGGATTCCGTTATTATTCACAACCAGAAACAAGTGAAGACAGTGTCAATGTTTTGTACTAACAGCTGTACAGAAATAGAAATAAAAAAAAAACAACAAAAACTAATTCTACGTTACACACGGGATGTGAATGATGGAGACATGCATGTGTATGTATGTGTAGGGGTGTGTGGGTGTGCGGAGTGTGAGTGATATGTGTGTGTGTGTGTGTGTGTGTGGGGTGTGGGTGTGAGTATGAGAGTGTGTGTGGGGGAAGTGATTCGTAAATTTAGTAAATATGTAATAACTGGATATAAAGTGTGAGATGTGATCTATGAGTATGTATGTGATTTTTATTAGGTTACGTAAGTAAGCAGATTCTGTGTAGCCACATAGTCTTGTTGTAATAGCCATTGGCTTATTTCTTTCTTTAACATATATCTATTTAAATCCAGTATGTTTAGCTTTTTATGCAGATTTTTGTATAAATGTTTACTTAAAACGTAAAATTGGTGTTGGGCAAAAGAGGTTTTATGTTTAACGCCTGACGGGACATTTGTGCGCTTTTTAGGGTTTGATTTAGGCATGGATCTATGTGTCCTGAGGGCTGACTGCAGAATGAATAGTTGTCGTACAGTCAGGACCTTACAGTCGTCGTAGAGTTGTCTAGTTGGATATCGATATGGTTTTTTACACATAACCTTTAGTACAGCTCTTTGAGCTCTCTCAGCTCTCAGTAAGTTGGTCTTTGATGCACCGCCCCACGCAGTAATGCAATATCCAATTATAGACTGACACAGTGCAAAATAAACCATTCTCAGTGTGCCCATGTCGGCGGGATCTCTTAGCGATTTGAAAACGTAAATGAGCCGCAATATTCTGGAAGTTATCATATCGAGCTGTTTGTCCCATCTCAGGCATTCATCAATTTGCAAGCCTAAATACTTGACACTATCGCATCTATCCAGTGTAGGGCAAGTACAAGTATTGGATGAACTCTGGCATGAGTGAGCAATTATTGTAAAGTCCTTAGGGGGCATAGTATTACGTCGGATCGCGAAAGGAATGTAACAGGTCTTATCTAAATTGAGAGTTAGTAGGCTATCGTGAAACCAGTTCATGATCTGACTAAGAGCGTGTTCTGCCATTGCTCTAACTGCATCCCAAGTAGGACCATAAATGACGATTGCAGTGTCATCCGCATACGCGTAGATCTCGCAGTTAGGGAGAATCATTCTGCAGAGGTCATTCATGTAAATTAGGAACATAGTGGGCCCCAATATGCTTCCCTGGGGCACGCCATAGGTCACAGTTTCCTCATCACTGACATAATCACCTATTTTAACGAACTGAGAGCGATTTTTAAGATAGTCCTTAAACATTTCTAGTGCTGTGCCTCGTACACCCAGATGTTCCATCCTTGCTATGAGTACTCTGCCATGATCTATGGCATATGTGGGTGGTAGGGACACTATGTTGTTAGGGGAACTTATTACTGTACACCTATTGCTGGGCACTTGTCAACATGGTCAATAGTTGTATGTCTGGAGATACTGTGAGAGAATTGATTTACCTACCTACTGGTGTATGGAATTATTGAGGAGGCTGTGGGAGTGATTAGGTTAGTAACAATTAAGTAAATAGTTAGCTCTTTACAATTTTTCCGTCTTCATAAGTATTCATATACATATAATTATTATGGATTTAAAAGTAATATGATGAACAATCGACCAATTCGACGAATACCATAATATACTAAGAGCCCAGGAGCTGTAAACACATACCTTACAAATATAACAGCCAAACAACGGTACAACCAAAACTTCCTATACTTTTCATTTACCCTCACTTAAGCTCCACTTTCTAAATTTGGATTTTCCCTTACCCTTTAAAGGTCGCGGATTTCCCTAACCTGTGTACTCTACACATACCTACACAATCAAATATTAGCTCCACCAACATTCGTAGAATCTAATTTGAAGTACAAATATTTCCCGTGCTTACGAATAAGTTAATATACGTTATGTATGCAGCCCCAAATTATGTGTTCATGTATGTATGGAACGAATTAATTCATGTTGATGTGATAATTCTGTGTGTTCCTGATGTTTTTGCTGTGGGAATTGATCAGGCTTTTGATCCCATTTAGTATAAAAACACAAATTTTACATAGGATGATGTAACCCCATTAGTGAGTTATATAAAAACTTTGATTATATTAATGCGATTATCTGTGTTTTGCGTGATTTGATAATCCCTCTGAACGTCTATTTTACACAGATAAACAATTAATCATAAACTAGCCACGTGTCCGGATGACAACTTAGAATTCTCTTTGTAAAGCTTTCGTCGCGTGGTCGATCAATATGAATGTCACAGATATGCATTACTAAACTATTCATAAATACAAGAAAACCCTCAATTTCCGCAATAACAACATCACTTACTACTAACTTTCACGCTAAACTGCAGCCATTTCACAACTACCTTCCCGCAAGACACAAACATGTTGTACTACCCACAATTGACGTGAACGGGGCGTGATAGTCACCAGACATGGCAGCGTGACAGAGTGTCCCGGGTCACGCCAACCACGCCATGTTATCATTCTACTAAAACTAATAACGTGGCGCAAATTCCACGCCATTTGGAAAGCCCCAGATATGAGCCTTCCGATATAGGGAATGGTTTCTTGGAACATAAAAGTTATTATTTTTCCAAAAAAATGCTAGGCCAGTTATTTGAACATTGTTCGCCGGGTTCTGGGACAACGTGAGCACTGATTCCAAGTTAGGGCTACTAGCTTTAACTTTTTGTGTGTAATATTTAAAAGTTTACGAAAGCTCTACGCATAACGCAGTACATAAAATATTTAAATGCAGCAAAACTAAGTTATGACATAAAACTTTAAACAACAGATAGCGAAAGCCTGCAACCAATCTAGGCCGCCATAGCTGCGCTCATAAACAGTAGAGGTGGGACACGAGCGAGTCTGTCAACGCTTCCGGCACCGGACGCGTGCGATCCGGCGCGCGGCGGCCCGGATGCGTCCGCTGCCGCCCTCAGAGCGGAGTTACATTAATAAGATATACCAGAAGGGTTAACTTAACTATTGCAGAAAGTAACTATGCGGTTTCTTAAGATTTAGGTTTATGTTACGCTTTAGAATTGCAATATGAAATACAAAGCTCTGCAAAATGTTTATGATTATTCAATGTGGTCATTAGTGGTAGTTAGTTGCCAGTGCTTCTAGACAGCTTTATATTATAATAATGTCTGTGTACTGACAAGCCTATCGCAATTTTGTGATATCCGCTAAACAAAGGTGCAAAGGAGGGGGGGGAATAAACGTTTTCTCAATAGAAAATTCGACATTTTCTAATGTAAAATGGTTAATGCAGAAGAAGAATACCTAGTACACAAACAGTTAAAGAAATCTAAATTTAAGCACATTTTTATCTGTTACTGCAGGAGTTTGAAACTGCATTTATTTTCTTCTTTCAAATCAAATACATCGAACGTTGTAACAAGTGAACCTTTTGCACAGCATGCGGTACTGCATATTCCAGCCTATTGTATTCGTCCGATGTTCTGACGGACCGTATATATGCGACATGTACTTTATGATTATGCAAACGCTTATTATTAGCAGAATATAGATTAGCCAATGTAGACTAAACGGCAGCTCAGCTAGTCAATGTAGGCGCTACGAAGTCTGGCCAATATTTACGTTATTATTCAAGCAAGCAATTATAGCAGCTTATTCAAAGTGATTCATATTGTATCTGTGTGACGCAGGCAGTGAGCAATTTACTTGAGCTACAAATAAACCGTTAATCTATACATACAATAAATTAAAATCGCTTGTCGTGTCTGTCTGTGTGTCCGCGTTGTTCTTCTAAACTGCGCAACGGATTTTGTTGCGGTTTTCCCCGTCATTTAGAGAATTGATTCTGGAAAGTTTATGTTGCAATGGAAGGAAATTTTATGTAGGATGTATATAAAACTTACTTAAAATAAAGAAATCTCGATGTTTAGTCAAGTCGTAAAAACCGCACGAAGCTGTGGCGGGTCGCTAGTCTTTTAATAATTGGGCCATCAGTGCGTCGGTACACGACACCTTATCAGCTGTTGGTTTAATTAGCCTAATTAGCAGACTTAAGGTAGGTGCCAGAGACATTCCGCCTTACTACAGTTACAAAAAGCCCTGTTTACATAAGTTTACCATAGTGATAGAATTAGAATACAACATAGTAGATTACCATGAAATGTCGTAGTGACCATTTTGTAGTATTTTTGTTGGACTATTATATCACATATTATTAACTAGAAGGTACTTTCTATTTATTTATTTTTAAGCAATAATAAAATTTATTTACAATACTTAACACAAATAACTATTTACACTAGGTACTAAATACAATAACGAACTATACAGATAAATACAAAAAACAAAAAACAAACGGATACTTAACTTAGTTTTAAAAGTTGAGTTAATAAACGAATTACTTAGGTACAGCTTGTAGTATAAATTCTCCAATAGTTCTTTCCCTATACTGCTCGAAAGCGCTACTGCTGAGCATAAGATCCTGGGTTCGATTCCCAGGTCGGACAAAGTGTTATTTGGTTTTTCTATCAGCAAGTTCTCAGCAGCAGCCCGGAGTCTGGAGTTGTGTCCGGTTGATGGCAATAGGCTTGCCATCTACATGTAAAATCGAAATCAAATCAAAAGACATTTATTCAAACTAGGCTGAGGCTCAAAACGCCCACCCTTCACCACTTCCTAGTGCTTTAACTTAAGCATAACACGCGTGATGTGATACACTAACCTAACTTTGCAAAAGTAACATACTATTCTCAAAATCACAAAAACTTTTTGTTTGTAACTTATGAAGTCAAAACTAAACTTATTATTGAAGAGAAACCTAACTAAATTAATTGCGTATGTTTTTTATTCGTCTCGCTGTCGCCCTTGTCTTGTACTCTCAGTTACCGGAACAGAGCAACTGCCATGTACCTAATGAGCAAGTTTTTGTGAATTATGCACTTGCATATTCATGTCGTTAACTAAATAGGTGATAGGTACTACATATCTAGTTGTGTTTACTTCAATAGGTATTCACCAAGTCTTGACGCTGTCACAAAGTAAGGTATATTAGGTATGTATGAGGCAGCGTCAATGAGGAAAGGGTTATCCTTAATGCTAGCACTAACAGATTGAAGAGTGCACATTCAAGTGCATTTACACAGAAAGACATACACACAGTTTGTCGCTGTTTAGGTACTAAAGGAGGCAATGTCGTTAGTTAGTCTGCAATTTCATATTAGAGGGCTATTATAATTCATTTTAGTAACGTCAAACAACAAAATATTGAAAATCTAATCTATTATAGTTCACGGAAGGCACCAACAGGGGTAGACGACCGTCACAAAATAAAAACAAATCTGACCACGTGAGCTAACTGTACAAAAAACAATAACTGATTGTAACGCCCGTGAAGCGTACGCGGAACATATCTTACAGGCACCTACTTGTTACATTATACACCCAGTGGCTGTCGGCGTACGCACATCGCGACCTTCGGGCAAACGTTACAAGAATATCAAATGACCCAAAAATACGCATAGTTTTCCGCCATCTGAAACGTAAATATCGTCGTTCTATCGCGCCTGCGCAGTACAACCGTGGGCGCGGGCCTTTATGTTGGGCCGCAATTTCTTTTTATTTGGATGATGTAGCGGTCGTTACTATGCAGAGTTGCGTACCGGGCCTCATTTATTGATAGCGGGCTCTATTCAGGCCGCATATAAGAAAGGAAAAGTAAATAAGTAATATTAATAGTGGGAGCAAACAGGAAGTTCTAAGGCAGAAATCTTAATTACTATGAAAAAGACGAGATCATGTAAAAGCTACCTTGTGGGTTTACTCTCTATACCACTACATATTTTAAAATGAAAGTATATAGGTATGTAGCAAAACTATTATAATATTGACCTGAGCTATACAAATACTAGCATTATTATGAAAATTTATACCTATCAATTACACATCTGGAAATGTAATAAAACAAAGAATACTTGCAATAACTCTATTTATAAATTTCTAATGTAAATAATACCAGAAGTACCTAAAATAGAAAATAATAGAAATGTATGTGTGAACAATATCTATTTAGTGGACGATGCGCGTGCGCCGAATGTGGAGGGCGTAGACGTACAGTTACATAAGTGCTATGTACGTACATGCTTGCTGCATATTTAGAATGTTAGCCTGCTTACACGCTATTTATAGCTGAAGTGGTTAGGGGCGGAACATATAGGACCAAAACCGCTCTAATAAGACCTCTATTTTAAGGACTTAATGAGGTGATGATGGAAAGATTTCATAGCGTATGCTTCGTGCAAAATATGGAAAAGTCAAATCAATTTAATATTGTTTTTTTTTTACCTTTCAACAAATAAGTAGAATTGCACAAAACGTCTGACTAACTAGGTCCATAAAAGCGGCTCTTATTTATATCGGGCCACTGTCCACCAACCACGATTTACCGCCGGGAAAATGTTTTGCCAATGTCTCGGAAAAATGTACTGAAATAAATAAGATCTGAATTTCCTTTCCGCAGCCACAATGTCATATTTTATTACCGGCGGTATATAATGCATATGTAGGGGCCTGGCATTGGCGACAGAGGCCGAGGTACGTAAACGCGGAGGAAAACCCTGGGTTAGTCACAGCTTCCTATAGACGTGACCCACATTTCATACATCATCTTACGTACTACTCTGAATACTAAGTAGCCTCTCTGAGTACCTACACTGATTCATTATAAAAGTATTTTGTTTAAAGTTAAAGAGCACGATAACATTCTGGTCCTTCGATACGTGCGCTACTGAAATCGATAAAAACCTCATTTAAATGATTAGGTCAGTGGCTCAGAAGCAACAATGTCAATAGAATGTAGATACTTACCTTTTGACAAGGTACACTTATCCATCCATTACAATATCTATTTAAATATCCTATGTTCGTAAATATAATTTTTAACATAAGTACATTTTTTCATTCGAAATATCTTTACTCAAGTAAAAGAAAATAAAATCATTTTTTCGTAGTGTCCATAGGAGGGTCGATAAGCCCCGCCAGATTAAAAAGTCATAATTCTTAATTAAGTCGCAGATTTGGTTCTTATGCTCTCTCACGGGACTTTTCGCTCAGCAATAAATAAGACGAAGCGTAAAGGAACCGCCGTCACCTGAAAATTACGTCAAAAGTTCCAAAATTGAAAGGTCTAATCGTACTAATGCGACCGTGATGATTTATCATCCGAATACCGTCAATATCGAGCCACCTTAGGGCGTTACATTTATTACAACGTCGCTAATAATTTCTCAAAAATAAACGTTGACATTGATATTATCACCTTGGTCAGAGGTTGTGACGCCCAATGTTTTGGCGTTGCTCGTAATTCGCGCTGGTTAGCGGCACTTCAGTAATTGGTCCTCGGTTATGTGAATTATGTAATGTGAGTAATAAATCGCTTATGTAACTTGGAACGCGCAGACAAAAGGTGTAAAGTTGTATGCGCTTGCAAATGTCATGGTTAACGAACTCCGCGCGCGGCTAATTAAGGCATCCTGTGTCGTGCCGTCCGTTGAGAACTGAGCCTCCTGAGTCAGCCACTCATACATTAAAACAAGAAAATTTGTTAGCCTTATTTTAGCGAAAGCAAGTGAAAAGTAAAAGTGCGATTCTAACTAGAGCACATTGATATACTGCTATCATCTGGGCTATCACATCTTTCCATGTCCAATTTTGTGTCACGAACTCTTCCAACATTTTTTATTTGATAAAATATTTGGGACTGTTGTGTTTTTTGCAAACGTGTGTGAAAGAGAGAGATGGTTTGCGCGAAAGTCCCGTACACTTTCACCTGGCGCTGGCGGGCGACAGACGTCAATCAAACACGGCCTCCTTGCGCACGCGCAACATCTAGAGCAAAGATCGACGGCGTCACAAGATCACATCTAGACTGCGCCAGAACATAGACCGGTAACGGTGTCTCGTGAATCACTCATCAAAGTCAATACGAATTGCAATCCCGATACAGTTAGTGCAATTATTTACGTCTGACTAATAAATATGAAAGATGTGTAAGCGCAGTAAAAGCAGTAAGAGCATCTTTCATAGACAGTTATTGAATAGAGGTCGCCACGCTTGGGAAACCCCAAACATTACATTACGTCAGTATATTAATGTCATTGTGTATTAAATTAAACCTCACTTCCACGATCACAAACGTATCAAAATTCACAACCCCAAAGTGATATGGGTATGAACCGACAAGTTAATCATACAGTCACATAACTGGCTACAAATTGGAGATCATGTTTAGTGTTACATATGTAAATGTGGATTACCCCGAACGGCCTAAAGTTTCGGCGAGCGGCCGCGGAGGCGCGACCCTAGCGTAATTGAGTTGCCTTTGTTTCCAAACAGAAACTATTGTCTCCGACGGCTTATTTAGATAGAATAATCCCCGAACTACAATTCCACGAGAACAATAAAGCACTAAAATAGAATAAGCTAATAAAACTAGGTACTACGTTCAAACTGAAATCCAAACGACTTAACAAAGCTGTCAGTTTTAGCAAAGCTAACCGTATTCTTGGGGCTACAAAATATCGATCTTTAGTTATGGTTATTAAATGGTTGCTCAGACAAATAAGACAAATACAAGTATGTATGTTGGCGGACCAAAGGTGGCCCGGAGCTACGGGTCGCCCTGGTTACCGTAGACAGTGAATGAGTGCCTACATCGCTGGGTACATCGCGGGTGAGCGCAGGTCCTACTCTTCTTGTGGGCGTGTTGAGTGCGTGCCAAACAAGCAAGTCACTAATAATAAGACATTAAGTGCGTACACTTAATACTGAATGAGTAAGTTAAGTGCATGTGTACGTGCGACCTGTCCACAGAAGTGAACCACTATCTGAGAATGCATTTAGGTATGTTTACTTTAGAAGATTATAACAGTCACAGAAGAGATAAAAGCCTAAAGATACTGATTTGTGAGGTCACAAATTAAAAGATAGGTAATTGTGGACTGTAAATTGTAGCCATCGCGCAAAGGCAGTGACCTTCTGCTCATGGTGAAGATCGCTCTCATTGACGCGCAGCTGGTCGGTGCCGGCCGGTGGGTATGCGGTCAAGTTCAAGATAACGTACTACTAGCCGCACTTCGGATTATATTTCATTCTAGTTAAATAATGTAGTGCACACCACAGTAAATTTTGCAAGTTATAAGAACTTCTCTTTCCAACTGCTGTTTTGAAGGGAGAGGTGTATCGAAGTGAGTGAGTACATTCAGTTCGCTGCTGTTAGTTAAAGCCCAAAATAAATCGAAGATACCTGACATTTATAACATCCATTAAAAAGTTTAAGCTCGTTCCACTTCATGCTAGCAAAATTCAACAAGTTAATGGAGCTTTCGAATTATGCTGCTAGCCGCTCCAAAAACGTCATTATCTCAAGAGTAAACCGATGGTGTTAGTGTGACAAGTAAAAGTATGCCATAATGAATCAGTGAGCGCGCGTGAGTCAGTGGGTAACGGGCTGCGCGCGCGCACCGCGATGTTATCAAATAAGATATGCGCACATTATTACCACTGTGAATATAAGTAATCACTTCTCGAATTGGAACGCTGGATTTTGACGTCTATTGAAGTAAGACATTAATCTTCTAACCAAAGTGTTGTACGATAACCGGGACACGACAAGCTTCCTGATCGAAATGTATCTGATGAATAAGCCATTCCGTGAATTTCCGTGGCTCTAAACTTAAAACAAACAATATTCTTATTCCAAAATTGTATATAAACAAATAGAAACGGTAGTACATAACAAAATCATAGAAAATTAAAAAATGTCATAAGGAAAGTTTTGAGTACCTATGAATATTTATGGCTATAAGAGTAGAGAGCTGGGCATACGTCCTACCTCTACGGCATCAAAAATACGATGGATGGACTGTGTGGAACATGATATGACTAGAAAGGGGCTGATAGAGAAGTCTGGAAGAAAGGGACATGTTGCGCCGACCACAATTAAATTGGGATAAGGAGGAGAATAATGAGTGACAAAGTCATTGAACGCTAATTTGTCATAACAAAGCAAAGATCCTATCCATTCTCCCTGATTAAGCCGTCGATGTTATCCGATAAAGTGTGAAAGGTCTCGAAGTAACGGTAGGTACTTAACAATACGAGGCGACGGCGACCGGTAGCCGGCGGCGACGGCGGCGGCCGTAGCCGCTAACAATGGAGCGATGCTATCTATTCTGTACGAAACTTACAGAGTACGCTTGTAATTAATTGTTCCAGCAATTGTCTTCTTTTAATAGCACTAAATTACGAGGAGTTGTTGCGACAGTACTAATTATTTGTTGTAGCGATCGTTCTGTAAAAATGTTTGGTTTAAGGTATGTTTGCTTAACAAACAAACATCCAAGCTTTTAGATTTATGGTGGGATGTTCCGAATCCATTGCAGCATGTTTATGTAGTTACAATTCAAAGGTCACGGAAAAAGCGTAGTGGATCGTGACTTTAATGCTTCGTGTTCTGAGTTCTGTGTTAGGAAGTTAGCTGATAAAGGTCAGGAAAGTATTACAACAATCTAAGCCTCGTAACAGTCTAGCTCTGCCTTTTTACTATCATCATCTTGATCATAAGGAAAATGTTGCACAATCGTAATTGTTAACTAAACATTTTGGAAATTGGGTCACTTCTGTGGACAATGAGTGTATCAGAAAATATTATTTGATACAAAACAATTATTTGGATTTTTTGGTACCAATAGGTACCAAAAAATCCAAATAATTGTTTTGTAGCAGACTGTTATATAAAGTCTGGGTACAATAGTACCCAGACTTTATATAACAGTCTGCTGCAAAAGGTAAGATTTATGTATTTTGTAACACGTTGGTATTAAGACAGAAAATCAATTTTAGCACTTAATATCAAAACAGAAAATAGTTAATCTATCTCCTTATCAGTACAGCCTTTATGTAGCCAGTGTAATATTTATATAACGTCTAGACTACAAATACGTACACATAGCAAACCACAAATTGTCCATACCTATGTACAATTTTACATGGCTAATCGCGCGCCTTTAACAGCGATCAGACAAACAGATCGACGGGAGGTAACGGACACATATTGATCGGTAGTCGGTACACATGCATATTGTCACGCTTGACTTAGAAACGGGTAAGCAGAGCAGATGTTGATGAAATTGGCTATAGAATTTTGATATTTTAAATCAATAGATTTAGTGCATCGGATAACTCTTTACATGCAATTCTTTCAACATAAGTGTTAATAGTGGAGCGACGTAAGTAGAGAAAATAAAGTGTGTGTATTCATAAACACGAAATCTGTGGACATAAAGCAATCCTGAAAAAACATAGTAATTTCTCTAAGCCGGGCAAAAGATTAGTGGACAACATTATCTCATCATCACAATCTCTGTCCCTGTCAGTATGTTCTCAGACCCATAAAGGTGTTCTTTTTTCTATACCTATTTGCACGAATTTTTCATGCACTTTTCGTGCAATTGGACTTTGGGAAACCTTGCGTAGTACCAGTTATAGAATGCTAAGCCAAAGATATTAATAATAAAATATTTATATATTTGACATTTTTATTTCAAATTCAGATTTTGACTGCTATGCATTTATTAATAACGGGTTTTAACTGAAAAATATAGTAAAGCCGAAGTTATAATTATTCGGGCTTTACCTAACTGTTTTAGTAAGAACGGGTTCTTACTAGTAAAAACGCGTTCTTACTAGTAAAATTTGTGATGCTCTGTCCTCACGAAAACTACAAAGGTTCTTGTCACAACAATTTGTCTTAGAGCGTGTCAATTGCTGGTGTGTTTCCTATTAGTGAAGAATACATCGTCCGGCTATTGTTAGCGGCGGAATTTTATGCACAACAAGAGTCTGCAGCCATTGTCCACGCGAGTGAAAGTATATGCGCACGAGTTGCGTCACTGCATCTTGTGCCTAGTTTTTACTGTAATACTGTTTTGTAACCTGACAGAATCTAAGAATTTTTAGAGATCGTCTTTTGTTGAAGGTAAGATCAACAAAATATTTTCATTAGATAGATGAGAAACCTCTTTCTTAAACTTGTAAAAACTAAACTTGTAAATCTCAAAAGCACAGTGCCGTGTTAACCACGTAGCAAGAGAAGCAAATGTAGCAATAGCTACAGGCCCCGCCTGAGCGTAGGTTTTTGAGTGTAACTTATTAAAACGTGGTATATTTAATTTACTTGATTTCACAAAAAAGTGGACCTTAATACCTTTTCCGACTAAGACAATCCATGTCAGACAATCGGCAACCGATTATTTCGTTAACGAAAATAAAACACAGAAATACGGTAAACACACACGTTCTACAAAAAGTCGCTCGTAAAAATGTATAGAATTTGAATCGGCCCGATAATCAGCTCCACAAAAGGTCTGACGTGTGCGAGCACCCTTACCCGGCACTCATTGTGGACAGGGCCGGGTTCGCCACGTAGGAGATATACCAAATACAAACCCCGCGCTCTGGGGCGGATCGCGCTTCGTTAAAAGGTCCACTAAAATAATAAGTAAGAACGGTCATAAAAATCGAACCACCGCGGCGCGGTATGCAAAAAAATTTCGCTTAGTTCTACAAATTTTCTGCATAAGTCAACAAAGCAAATCCTATTTCTGTATATATTGTCAAAAGAACCTCTCCGAGGTGAGGTGGTTTTCTTGCTAGTTTCTCTTCATTCATAAAGTTTTTTGAACAAGCCATTCAATATAAATGATGAAAAAGTCACCTAAAACGTCAGAGGTTAAAAAAAAATCGACGTCACTTCGCTCGCTCTTGCATCTTAGTTTCTCTTCCTTAATAAACTTTTCAACATTAGTCAAAACTCAAAATTCAAAAGTCAATTATTCAAACTAGGCTAAGAATCAGCACTTTTCGAACGTCAAAATTACATAAGACAGTCCCCCAAAACGCCCACCCTTCACCGCTTCCTAGTGTAGCTGAAGAAGTGGCGCAATAAACTCCCCAGCAGCAGCAAGTCGACAGCGTAACTCCTATTTCAGTATAAATGGTGAAAAAGTAGCCTAGACTATCCGAGGTACAAAAAAACCCAAACTCGTTAAGCTCGCTCTTGCAATCAAGGCTCTCTTATAAGTATTACACTGCCTGCACCAGCTATTCTAAAAATGAATCATACAGGTTTTTAAAAAGTACCTACTAGCATTGTTTGAAAAAAAATCATTTGGTTGAAGTACCTACTTGACTGTTTAGGAACAGGAACAGAACGTATTTGTCTAGAAACATTGATTTGACTAGTTTATCTCCTAAACTAAGCCCCTAAGTAGAATTTGCTACAGGCTCCACGCTGGTTTAATCCGGCACTGCAAAGGTACCTATAGCCGCAGTCTAGCCTTGCCACAATCAATTAATTAATTACTTGAGTAAGCTTACAAACGACAAATTCTCTTGACATGTTAATCCCTTGACCGAGAGATGCTGCTCTTTTGCGATCCAAAGAACCAACAGAATTTGTAAATACGTTGGTAGATAATTATTATTCTGTCAAAATTGTTGTAGCAATCTAACCGTTGTGGTTCAAACTGACCGTCTGCTTGTAATCTGACAAGTAATGATATCATGTTTTGAACTAATTAGTCAAAACATGAACCGCTACAGGCATGTCTACGTACATCACCTAAGAGTACATGTCAAATATATGCAGCACCTACTTCTATTCAAATTCTTGTGAAGTGTATTCAAATTATTTGCTGGTGCTTGACTTACAATCAAATTATTATCTAGTCATAGTTTAACTATAAACATTTTAAACATGTCAGTAACTATTTTAGCTTCAAACTATGTTGATTTTACGCATTCAGAATATTGATTACGTATTAAAATGTTTAATTATCTTCGACAACAAAATAGGAACTTTGCTTTAAAAAATCGCACTTAGCCCAAATGACAAGCGACGTACTTTCAGACGAACCCGTGTGTATGCACTAAGACTATTAATAAATATATACTAGTCAAAAGAAAATAGGTATTTAAGGTGTACCATGAAAAGGATTAAATTAATTAATTGTTTAGTTTTTGTAAACATAAAACAATGTTATTGTTTACATTTTAGACTAGTAACTGTTTAAATAAATTATCAATAAACATGTTAATGTACTTTATATAAATAATGTCACATATACCTTGATTGATTGAACCATTCTTCACTTTTGATTTATTTTCCTGTTTTTTAATAATGCGTATCTCTATAGCGCCCGCTCCTTTTAGTTACGCACTCCTGAAGCCTGAATGCATGCTCTCAATCAAATGCCTCCTTTTTCACTCGTCGGTGAACTGGGGTATAAATCAGTGGGGCATGGTGCTTACCATGCCCCACTGATTTATACCCCAGTCCAAGTATTGACGAAAGAAACTTTAACGGTTGGCGCGTTGAGCCCTGGACAAAGGAATTCGAAGAACTCGTAATTCTGAAGTTTGCCGGTCTCCGTGCAATCGATTCCGGATAGTTAGATCACTGACACGAGTACCCGTTGTCAACAGTAGGCGATTTTGTAACTTACGAGCCGTCACTGTGCGTACTCAGCGGACACTTAGCCGGATGTGCCGATTCTCGTGAACAGTTTTAATGCAAACTCTACCCGAACCTAGTCTTTTTGCAACACTGCCGGTCTTTTGGAAGCCATTCCAAGCATTTTGGATAGATCTTCGAGAAAACCCCAGTTGCAAACCCACAGACCGCTGCGAATTTCTTTCTTGGATCGTTGTAACGGCTCTGGTTGCAGTAATTGTGTCCATATGTCTTCGTAATTGTGGCATATTAACGCAAGATATTGTTTTAATAAGATAATTAAACAAAATTATGATAATTTTCAGAATACCAAGCCGCTACTTGAAGCAAAGATAAAAGAAAAATTGAAACAAAAATAAAAGGAAATTTTAAATTCATTTTTTTTTAAATTATGGCCTGCATTGATTTCAAGTATTACATCAAACAGGTTAAATATGTTTGTAAAATCAATATTTTGCTACTTAATAATTAGTTAAAGTTCTTTAAATTACACTGTAATGTAAAAATAACAAGTGGCTCTTATATTGTTTTGAGTAGTATATTTATATACCTATTTTAATATTAAAGTGTTCTTTAAAATGGTCTTCAGAGTCACTGGTGGCTATGATTCTCTCACAAAGACCGAAAGCCAACTTATAGTACCGATAGCGTCCTTATTTAATTACTTAACCCAGTCAGTCACCTTTCTACCACTAAAACTATCTATTAAAGCCGCCTCTATTTTGTTTAATGAACAACAGATCACAACTAAACCAAATAACTAACTAAGTTAACATTCATCCACAAAATCCCTCTACATTCAGCACTACATCTAACTAAGTTGGGAAACTCAGCCAAGCGAAGTAGGTACATAATATAATACAAGTACATTTCATAAAACAGTTTCCACTTTCGACGCACACTCGATTTGAATAACGAAACTGAATGAACTTAATGAATGCGTCGACACGTGCTCAGCCTCCCCGGCGTGAATACCGATGTGTTGGAACTGTGTACAGTCGCCTGAGGGCCTCGAAAGCGTCTGCTTCCTATAATGATGGTCATTTGCGACTTGGTCTTTAGAGACGAAAATAGTGGACCAAGCAATTACATTCACAAAATAGTATAAATGATAGGAAGGTAACTCCATTGTACTGCGTGCCACCGGTCGATAAAGATCAAAAATGGACGATGACGTCGATATGGATTCTGTTGGTTAAATATTCGTGCTTAGCGAAGAGCTTTTAGGCACAAGTAACATTAATGCAGATACTATTCCATTCACAAAGTCGCAAAACATTCTGACGCTGCGAAAACTCGTTAACTACAAACACATGAGGAATGTGCGTTGGCGTCAGCAAATACTCGTGTATGCACAAGCCTTCTTCTTACTAAGCGACCTTTACCTGAGCGTTAATCCTAATTCTAGGAACTTTTACTCATCCCCGATGCCTGCTATGTTACTAACCGTTATAAATTAAGTCTAACTCTAGTATCTTGGCTAATATTGAAGCGTAATATTCATAGCTTAACCAAAAGACTCTCTCATCCGTGAGGAGTATTTACATAACTGGCGAAATTGGCGACAGTCTTTTATAATTACGATGTCAGCGTTAACCAACAGCTTCGACTTGTACGAGTAGGCATAGCTAAGCTAAGCTTTTTAATAAACACCGAATTTCTAACGAATCCAGTATTATTGTGCTGAATGATAAGCTCTTATAACATCTTGTAAGTTGTAAATGGTCGAAAATTCAGTAAATATAAGTTATCTTGCTTGCTAAACATTCTGATAATATAAAACTTCGCACGTTCAGTATACCGTGCAATTGTCTCTATCACAAACGTGCACTATCTACATTCTACATCTACTGCGGCTTTGCATTCAAATGTCTTTCTACGTGTTAAGCACAGATTAGTACCTTAAACTTAGTGTTAACATCTTGATAACTACACGAACCAAGTTAAAAATTAAGAAAGTTAATCTAATTTTTTACTTAGACTTTTTGCAAATAAAATCTTTCCTATTTTCTAAAACTCCACTTTTCCTAAAACTGCGGACTTTGCGGATGGAATGGGTGGGTATACAATATACCTCCATGAGAATGGGTGGGTATACAATATACCTCCATGAGAATGGGTGGGTATACAATATACCTCCATGAGAATGGGTGGGTATACAATATACCTCCATGAGAACACGACCAGAGACCTCCAATTGAAACAAAAGGATCAGTGATATCGTGATCGTAATTAATTAACATTTTGAAATGGAATCCGAATTTTAAACTTTTTAGTTTTGCCATTGACGGCTTACAGTGACCAATTAAATCTTATTTCAACTCAGACATTCCATTTAAGTATAATGATCGGATTAATTCTCAACTCAGATAATATTCTCGAAGGGTTAAATTGAGATTGTATAGGAACTGTAGAAGAAGGAAATCTATACATATGTATAATAAAATCGTAGCAAAGTCAAAACTGTACATTGAATATGTTTGACAAAAGGAATTGGTACGAGGCAGGTCTGGGAACGATTCCAACGCCGAATAGAATCTTACGTTTACTGAACGCTTTAAGAATCTTTCGTCTGTTTGTCTAAAATATACAAAGACTCAGGAGTCTCTGTATATTTTCTATATTTTACCAAAACTCAAACGTAGTAGATACCTATAACAGGAAGTTTTATAAAAATGTGGCTGTTATTTTAGTATAATACGGTGTCTTACGACTTCTACAAGAACGAAGTCGGGGGCAGAAGCTAGAACTGAATAAGCTAAGTAATAATAAATTATAGTGAAAGCTTTACTAAGCTCTTACATAGGGATCGTTAAGATTTCGCCAATCACTGCTGATCTAACCGTGGCTCGCTAACTACCAGGCTAGGTACTTTCACATGTCAACTGAATTCTATTCCACTAAATACTAGAATGACACTAGACCGGCACGACACTACTTATGTCAACATCTTATCTAATTAGCTAAAATTTGCAAATTACATTTTGCAATTTTTTCATGTCTCTCGTTTCACTTGAAAGGAGGGTTATATAAATTTTAATAGATAAGGTAGATTTCAATTATATAAAAAACTAAGAAAACTATCTAGAGCCGATGACGATTTAATTGATTTCATCTTGTTGGTTAAATTGATAAATACAATTCAATTTTGTAACAGAAAAAATCTGAACGCGTCCATTAATTGGCGCCAAAACGTCTTACCTCACATAATCTGTGGGCACGTTATCTCTGCCAGAAACACTCAAGATGGACGGAGCAGAAAAAAGATAATTGAATTTCGCATTCCTGTGGCGGAGCGCTCCGGACAGGTACGCGATGGCGGCTGATACCGCGGCATGTTGGGGAACTGACGCATTGTCCGGCCCAAAAAAACTGCGCCTTTTGACCAGGAAGTATTAACTTCGGTTGTCCCTCAAACACGACAGATAATAAAACCAGAAAACATCTGCATTAGCATGTAAATGTGGTGACGTCTTCAAAAAATACCGCAACGTGATGGATGTCAACGAAGCACGCTGCACGCCGCACGCCGCCGCGCCGCCGGCTGCCACGCAAGCATGTTAGTTCGCAGGTATCCGCGACTACGTGCAGCTCAGCTAATGCGAAATGTACGGTATTTTGGGCATTTAACCAAAGTAATTTGCTTTCTGAATCAATTAGATTCAGAATTAAATATTTCTGAAACAGTGGCAATGGGAGTGGAAAGAGTGGATTTAGCGAGAAAGAATGTTCTTTTTATCTTCGAAGATGAAGATCAGGATGTTGCGTCTCTGCGGCCCGATACAATTGGCTGCAACGCTCCGCGACACCCGAGCGGAACATAATCTAAATGTCCTCAATTTAAATCTGTTTGCTTGAATATTAGCTAAGTACACAAGTTAGAGTAGCCTTCATTCTCGTCACCGAAGGTTGGTCGTTCCTGCTTCGACAGGTAATGGACGTAAATTGACTCATTCTTGTACAAACTTGCAATTAGTCTCGTCTCTCGCAGAACAAACGGATGGTTATTTATTTAATAAGTTGCCTCTGTACTACATTTTTAATTGCACATTGCAATTATTGCATGTGAGTAGCCTACGCAATACGCTAACTACGTATATATCACTACTGAGGTTGTTTCAGAACTGCTAAGTGTACTGTATGGTATGGGCAGCACGCGGGCACGCGGGCACGCCGCGCGTCGTGCTCAGCACTCGCTCCGGAGGTCGGCGGTATGTAAATGAAATTGAAGCTCGCGTTATCGTGTTCTGATCGTGTCCGGTGCATTGTTGCTATGCGCCAGCGATCACACATGACGATTAATTGCGATTCCCGTCGGCGCGGCGCGGCGCCAGCTTGCTGCCGCGCGACTGCGGCGCTTGCGACACCCGCGCGACATTTTACACTCACGGCACAACAATTATTAACATGGATTATTCGCGATTCACACGGCGCACCAACAATTATGTTGCGCAAGTATCCGCATTCAAACTTTAATATTCGCCGCGCGTCACTCCCGACTTTAATTCAGGTGTTTTAATTGCATAAGCTGCCTATATATAGGCATTAAATACGAATTTATGACGACTGCTATTTTCTTAAAACTGGTTTCACATTAACATTGCATCGTCTCATCAGCATACAATTGAAAGATCAAGACCATCCGTCGGCTGTATGGTGTGGCCTGTGGAGCTCGGTGTGCACATAAACAGCTACATACAATCGTAACCTACATTCGGTTATACCAGTTCTAATCGAAGAACAAGTGACCCGAGAGCGCAATTGTTGTAATGTAATGTACCGGTATCAGGCCGCGCGTCGGCGCGTCGTGGCTGGCCGCGCGGCTTGCCGCAACACACATCGGGCTCCACCGACCGGCAGACCGCTACAAGGAGAACCAGCCTGACTCACTTTGACTGGACGATGTCGATGATACAACAGATTATTGCATTGTTTTTTCGGCGTTATGCAAAAAATAAAAGCGACAGAGGTCATTGCGTCACTTATTAAAATTCCTTGTGCGGAGTGGTGTCGCTTAGCCTTCCATGGCAGATCGACGTGATGATGAGCTCAGTAATTGCGCAGACCACTGCCCAGTCCTCAATACTAGTGCCTAGGCAGTCATATCACATTAAGTACACACTCCGAACCGTCACTCACACTAATCTGCTCCAACATAATGACATCTCGATACTATATTGTGTGCAAAACTGAACACAGAAAACTAAACGACTTTTAAACAATCCATCAGAAAAACGTTTGTTGATAGTCACTTTGATTCAACTGCACATTAGCACGATGATTGGAAGTTAGTGTGTACATCCGTCGTTGTCAATTGCCATCAGCCCTCCAATACCCAAAGGATCTCTATTCCTATAGCTGTTCCGCGGTGACTCAGTAGTCAACAGTGATTCACCTCTTCGGCTGTTATTGAAATTTCGTGACCTTTCATTGACGTCTGTATTGAGACATTAAAACAAATAATATGCCGATACAATACAATACAAACGATTTAGTCGAGGGCAATCTACGAACGACTCGCTTTCAACGCGCAACTGTTATCGAAATAACACAGATCTGATAAATTCAATAAATCAAAACGAATCTGTAAGGATGTCTGTAGTTACAATTTTCCGGAGGGAAAACACCGGTCCGGGGAAAAATTGAAATAGCTAAATGAGTGGCCCTCAGGTGCGCGGCATGGCATGTAGGTACTCACCCGAGCATGTTGTTGTTTATGTTGGACTCGGAGCGGAGCAGCAGCGTGTTATGTTCCACAGCACAGACACGTATTCGTTATGGCGTTCAGCGCGCGGCCGCCATGCCGTCCGTTCGCGGCGAGAGTTAGGACGCGAGTGGGTGTGAGCGCGGCTCCGCGGCAGGCACGCGCGACCCGGCGACGCCCGCCCGCGCGCCACGCCACAGCCACGCGACCCATCCTCAGCAGCCTGACCTGACGCATGCTGACTCCGCACCACAGCACCACGGAGCTCGGCGCACACTCCGCGGTAACAACTGGCACACTTGACATGCTAACGCGTGTACAACTCATGTTGAGCCGCCGCAGCCTATTATGTATTTTATCGTAACTGCCATGAAATCGGTTTATCGATCATATGGCTGAGATTATGAAGCACTCAAAGCTAGTTAACAACTTGTTATAGCAGTTAAACGACATAATATAATGTATTCGAGAATCCTGCCAACTGAACAAGAAAGAAAAGTTAGCGCAATTAGTTTGTGCCTGTGGCCATGGGACCTTTACAAAGTTGTAACCTAACTCCAGGAAACCTTGAATGTTCTAGAAACTACAGAGTTTGTGATGCATTCTGTTGCTCAATTACCCAGATCTGTCAAGTAATTTAGCCTCTATTTGGGGACAAAGAGGCGAACAGAAATAGGTTCATTACTTTGTTTTGAACGTTATTTTCAGGATCGGTTAAGTGGAGCTGAAAATGGGAATTTCCGTCTTTGTTGCATCATTCATTTTGGCTAAACGTACAAACGCTCGTAGATTGAAACGAGTATGATCTACAGATCAGACATAGGACAATATCAGATCTATGTAAAGTGAAACGTTTGTTAATTGAATAATAATAAAGTATGTAGTCCAATACAACAACTATAATAGTAATACTAACTCGTTGAGAATGTTGATATATTTTTCTGTTAACAATTTTTTCATCGCTTCAGAATACATCAGTCGTAAACAGCTTAACATCACCGTTGTCAGTCAATGCCATGACACCACGACTCCCCATTGCTCAGCTGCTGAGCGCACGCGCAGCCGAGCGTACCAGCCAATCGCCCAGAACGCAGCATAACATTTTTCTGTCGTTATTTGTAACTATTAGTGTAGTGTAACGTGTTAGTCACTGCTTCACTAGTCACAACTGTCCGGGTGTTTATTTATCCAGTTTCCGTTGGCTTCATTTATCATAGGAGTACATCTTACTTTGTTCTTATGTTTTCTTGAATGGTAAAAGTTTACTGGGCCCGTCTCTTATGATACTTGCAACAGTAGCACAATGGAGTTCGCTGATGTGTTGCCATTCCTAAATACAAACGGGACACAGTGACGTTGCTTGATGGCAAAAATATTGTAGGGTAGTTTCTGGGAGACGCCTTTTACAAAGAGGTTAATTTAACAATCTTTTGACAACCCTGTTGACTATTCTCTAGCGGCAACTGGCCTAAGTTTTACTTTACCAAAATAACTAGCACTGAGGAGATGCTCCTCTATTAACAGCAGAATCATCATCATCATTCTCATGCCTCTGTTCCAATACATTTGTGGTTCGCGTACATATTTTTCCTTACAAACATGTCTAAAACTGTTCAGTATTTATTTAGCTACACTTTGTATCTATTGTTATTATCATCAATAAAAGGACGATGCGCGTGCGCCTCAGTCATCGCCCTAAGTTGCGTGCGCGACGACAGAGCGTGGCGCACGCAACTAACATCAGCGCTGGCACTGGAATCGACTAATTAGTTATTAGTTAGATTTGTGTTCATAAGTTAAAGAAAACTATCAATGAAGATATCAAAAATCGATCTCGATCTGGGTGAATAAGATTTTCTATAGCTACCACGATGTACACACGGCTACACATCAAGCTATATATTTCCAGTATAAGCTGATCTCGCATTGTATAGGATTTCCGTACAATGAGAGGTTAGCTTATACTGGAATTGTATAGCTTGATGTATAGCCGTTTGTACCTTTCATATCGTAACACCAAATATTTAATTTTTGGTGTAAAAAATGTATTTGGAAACTTTCCAAATGCCTTTTTTTACACCTAAAACGGTTACAACATCAAATTCTGTGTTATAATTGGAATTCATTATTTATATTCTAGTTCTCTAGGTAGCCATATTTCTTATTTCCATATAATATTGCCAAATTAATCAAAACAGCAAAATATTTGACAGCTATTTGCGAAGTTGCCAATTTTTTTTGATGAACGCTCTTAAGATATAATTCAAAGACTAGGGAATAATGAAATACCTATACGTTTTATACTTAAGACCTTGCGAAACCCACGACAACAGAACATTAAGCCTGTAACTTAACTTAGTGCACCTACACGTCCCATCTAATTTCGTTGTGAGTAACATATTCGTAAGTTGTAAGTAAGTAATATTGTCTCATTATCCTTATAGCCACTTACCGACCCACATTGGCCTCACTAAACGTCCATACAAGTAGTTAATGATCCCTCAATAGACATTGATGCATGTCGGACATTATCGAATGATGTCCTCTGCATCCATTGTTACCTACGTTGATACGATGACCTTTTGCCCTAGTCGAAATATTTAATAAGCTATTAAGTAGGTATAACAGTGGGATCAGCTTTTTAGGGTTCCGTACGTCCGAATGCAAAAACGAAACCCTCATAGGATCACTCGTGTGTCTGTCCGTCTGTCACATCCAATTTGCTCCGCAATTTGAGCCGATTATGTTGAAAATTGGTACACCTATGATTTTTTGTAACCCAAACACGGACGTGGAACGTAAATAAATGACTTTTGAATATAGGGGTCACCTTTGCAGGCAGATTAGAAAATTTATAAAAAGTTTTGCAAATTGTACCGTGTGACACATCAAATAAAAAAGATTGTTGTGAAGGTCTCATTTCTTTTTTAAGAATTGTTAAATAAATACTTTTAAAGTAATTTAAGAAAATGTATTAATATTAACCGTTCAGGGTACTTTATCTCCGAAACGACCGAGCCTAAAATTTAGAAAAAATACAAAAAGTAATTCTTTACTTACAGATTACAGGAAAACCTATGAGAAGTCTATGGTGTTAAAATAACATGGTAAATCTCTCAATATTTTGGTTCTTGGGATAAAAAACATGGTAGATATTATAACATAATTTATCATACGGAACCCTCACCACGGGAGTTCAACTCGCACTTGTCCGGTTTTGTATCAGTCAATTCACTGTAGGCAAAAATATTCTTTATGAGAAAGGAGATTTGTTCACACGTCCGTCTGACTGCGGTCAGCATCTCATGCCACATACAATGTCCTTCATTTTTAATTCTTCTTTTTACCTATTGTGGTATAGTATTTTTTTTAAGTGCTTCGTATAATAATGTAACTAAATTTACCTAGGTACATATACAAAATATTGTAAAACTTTTTAAAAGAGTAACGGTGAAGTTTCTTGCCCATTCTTTTTCATACGAAAACAAATTTTGGAAGGGGCGACTAGAATCAACTCAATTTTTTGTAAACTTTGACGTTCAAAAGTGCCTTACAAGGGCCTATTTGAAATAAATGATTTGACTTTGACTCGACCAAGTTCCTTTCCATTCTCTGCCTATTTTCCCTATCTGTAAGTCCGTAGTATTTTAGATACCACTTTTTTTTAAACATTTAACAATCTAAATAACCTTGTTAGCATGATTATTTTCACGGCACAAACCCTCAAGTATACTACAAACAAATTATTCTTAGAGATTATGCCTTATCCTTAACAAAAGCACGTCCATTCTTCGTACCCCTTGCTATTCAAAGAATTTTCTTCAAACCCAAGTTTTTATGTAAATTCTATTCAACCGTCTAAACTCGGAAGAAGTAGTCTGTTATAAAAACAAGTGACTGCAATGTAACAGATATTATTAGTACGGTAATTGTTTACATTGAGACATTGAGAGGTAATTGTGTCCGCGGCCCACTTCGCACCTGTTTTATATCGCCATCTATTCTATGTGACACGTGCGGTAGTTAGAAAGAATACCTACAGCCTACAATGTGACTGAAGAAACACATCTTAAGTTGCTTGTGAAAACAGATAATTTTGAGATTAAGGCTGTGAGGCAGTGGTTGTGATGTAATCCCGCACCCATGTTTTAGTTGTTGCTTTTACACATTATTTTATTTTTATCCTTAAAGACTTTAAGCACAATTCAACCCGTAATTGAAAATAAAAGACCAAGAAGATAAAATTCTTTTCATTACATTGCTTAAACCCGCGCTACAAAGTGACTCCGCACTTTCCTAACTAAAACACATGACTGGACACTTTCCTATGAAACGCTCATTAACGGGATTTTGTATTCATAAATTCTTACAATTTATCAACACTGCCCATATTAAAAAATCAATATTTCTTATGAAATGTGTTGATACTGAGAATATATGATAAAGGTATATCTACCTACCGTAGTTATGAATCATCTCCTTATGCAGTATATATATTTTTTAATTATATTATTTTGTATTCATTAAGTACTGTACAGTTTACACATTGATTCATAAATGTGTCCTAAGTGGTTTGCCGTTCCCGGAACATGATGGAACATTTAATATTTAGCCGTGGCGTAGCGCGGCGTAGCTTACCGTAGCGACGTGTAGCGTGTCGTAGCGCTCACGTAGCACGTTAATGTTTTGAGCGCTCAAAATGTGTTTAGGTACTGTATAACTTCGCCTAAAGCAAATTATAAACTTTGGCTTTAATTTGTGATAATATGGACTGTAACGGTGTGTGTGAAATAAAAGATTTATTATTATTATATCATCACCAAAAAAACACATCAGTAACTGCAGGTATATTGTGTTATTTTATAAAAGTTATGGTAACTAGTAAAGTCATACATAGTTGAATTACCGCACACAGCTTTCACACAGTTCACCTGCAAGCGTCATTTTCCCAGCAAACCATGATGGTTTTTTTTTCAAAGTAAATTATTCACCGTTGTTCGTAAATTCGTTTTTGGTTTAAAAATGGCTCCAGAACAATGCATTGTTAGTACGCGCCGGTACACGAGCTCGATCAGAGCAGCGGTGCTCAAAGTGCAAGAGGGAAGTAATAACAAAGTGTATAGATCTTGTTTGGATTGACCCTCTAAGATAGTGAAACCGACTTTTTGTTAGATTAAAATTGCTTATTAGTCTTATAGGCTAGATTATAATCAATTCATTATTAAGAACCCGCACCCCAATTGCGTAACACACTTTCAATCACAATCCGAAGAATTTTGAAAGAAATTTCTAATCCAATGCTTCATACGTTCAAAAAATTCGTCTGCTCGATAACGTCAATAATGCAATGAAAGTTATTAATTAAACTGTCAAAATAGATGATATTTCCATGGCTAAGTGTAATGCAATAACCCCGCTGGTTCTTTTTAATTAAGGACAAAAAATTAAATAAGCGACCAATTGTTAGTGAGAAAAAATGTAGGTATGTCCAATACTTCGTAACATCCATCAAGTTGAAATAGCTCAGGCGAAAAGTTTCAGCTAAACCAGTGCTGAATTAAATTCAACAGCCAGTGAGGACACCGAGGGCTTTCAACAGATGTCTAAATGAGTAGTCAAATAAAGTCACTTTTCATGTCTGTCCGTGTGACCGCTTACATCTTCTTAACTGCACAATGGATTTTGATACGATTTCCACCATCATTTAGAGCATATGTGTTTAATTGACTATTTAACTTAGATAAAACACTGAAATCTTGATGTGTTGCCATGTGGCCATAGCGCCCGTGCGCAGCAGTCCGCGCCATATATCTTTACAGCAGCCTTTATTATACACATGTCTCGCATTCTGAGCAGTACACCTACTCATTTACAACCCTTAAATGATAAATTTTGAGTACCACGGTCTTGGACCGCCATAGCTGGCACAACTTAATCAACGGGTTTAACAGGCCCGCCGGTGAGCGACAGCCTTTACAATGTGACGATCAGTCACACCTCGTTAGAGCCACTGTTTGGTGGCAGACTATCTTGAGCCTTCGATTATATTGTATATGCTCATGCAAGGCTCGACAGGGGGAAGGCTATTGTGTTATAACCAGTACCAGTAATAGAGAAACACAGCAGTATATTGGTAATTTTATTTCCCTGATGGAACCCTTTCAAAAGGACCGCCTCTATTATTACTGAAGTTGACATTTTCTTTCATGTGATTATTTTGTAGTAGGACCAAGAAACTGAATCTGTTACTGTACAGGCTTCGGACGAAAGCAAACTATTCAGGCTCCATGCAGTTTTTTTGCTTGCATATAATCAATACAAAATTTAAAAAACCTGCTAGACGCAAAAGGCATACCTAATGTAATGTACATAAAATGACCATGGATATAAGGGATGCCCCTCGTATCGAAATTAGCAGGTTCTATATCTATTTACAGCTGTTATTCACGCTACGGAGGCTCTACATAATGCGGCGCGTGAAGGCTTTGACGCGAGAAGCTGTGGAAACGGAGCGCGCTCGGGCGGACGCGGTGGGCGGCGACGGGTAGGCGGCGGCCGCCCAACCGAATCACTTTCAGAGACACATTTTAACATCGATATTTTATGGATTTATTTCCGATGTCCAATTAAAATATTTCAGCTCGTTATTACCCGGATGTTACTGGGGTGGAATATCTCACCGGATCAGTGGACGGACGGCAAGTAATAGGTTTACTATCTGCGCTTAGATCTACGGTTATCGTTAATCAACTTTTATGCACATGTAAGCGGGATCTCTGTAATTTAAAATGTTTTATGATTCTTCGACTTTCAAATCGTCTTCAAACCACATTGTGTTACTAGATTTTGAACATGCGTGGGATACAGGCCCATCGTAAGGTCCTACAATATCACTAAACGAAGCTCAGAACCCTCTTAAACTATGAGAAATGCACCGTCAGGCACTCGACAGGAGCGTATACTAAACTTAATACATATACGAGCCGTGTATACAGTGCATTGCATAATTTACATGTATGTACCATGTAGCTAAGCACTACAAGGAGCTAAGATTTGTTTGTTTACTTAGCGAAACTACGCTACGCTAGAGAAGTTAAATGAGAATTTACTTATTTGGGAATATTATTACTTTACTACTAAGGATGTTGAGGGGTTTGAACTGTGTTTCATATAATCTTAAAACAAATCATACATTATTTATCGTACTTATGCAAATTATCTAGTTTTAAAATGTAATTTGATATGTAAAAGTGTTTTATAAAAACCTTTGTACATAAAAGTCAGTCGAGAATTGAACTACATACAGTTGAAGAAAGTCATGTCACCACAATAATAAGAACCACGTATGGTATATGTATCATACCATGATCATTGTTCATCTACGCTATCAAATTAAAAAAAATAAGGCAGTGTATAGAGTGCCACTACCGGCATAATAGTGGCGCTGCCTCTGCTCGGCTAAAGTGCCGTAAGCATATCATTGTCACTTGTTAATTTGTTTGATTGTTGAGGTTAGTTCTCTGTAAAATACCACATCCCCAAAACATTACAATCTCTTGTGCCTACAAGGACCGTGGCAATCGCCGGTCGCTGCCGCGGCACCGCTCGCTCGGCTAGTACGTTGTGTGGTCACAGTTCGAACCTAACCTAACCTACCTGTCAGCCATTTTCATTTGCAAAGTACTTCATTTTTCGTAACTTCAGTCATTGTAGTGACTTTTGATATAATTATCTAAAATAAATACGATCAATCAATAGGCGCGAACTAACCTCAACAATCAAACAAAATAACAAGTGACAGTGACAATGCAATGCTTACGGCACTTTAGCCGGGCCGAGGAAACGTCACTATTATGCCGCAAATAGTGCTAGCGGCACTCTATACACTTCTAAAAAATAAAACATAGATATAGGATACAATTACTAAGTTGTACAACAACAATTTTCGTGACAAAAATAGTTTTTGTAAATCACATTTTATAAAAGTAAGCCTATTAAATTACAATTATTTGACCACCTACTTAAATGCACGTGTTACAACTGCATGGTCAGCGCACAGTTAGGGTGGCGGGCGTCATATTGCATATTGTAGGTGACACTGCGCCGCTTGCTAGCCTGGCACGGTGTATCTTCTGCTGAAACAGCACTACTAGACATCATTATTATGAGTCATCAAAGAAAAGACAAATAGGTACGTTATATGTGTTTAAATTAAAAGTTCACGTGATGCAATCTTATTTAATTTTTCACTTGATTTCAATTTAGGTATGTGTGAATGACGGTCTTATATCGGAATTATTTCATTTGATTAAAAAGAAAGCGGATAAATGCATAATCTGGTTTGGATAATGCAAAATTTGTAAGACTCAAAATTGCAATTATTTTAGACACCTTAAATGACTATCATCGAATTAAGACATTCCTACTCACATAAAAAAAGAGGTCATGAAAAATGTGACAGTGAATCATATCGTACCTACCTATCCCAGCCACCATCCAAATTGCATGAGAATGAACAGTGTTACAAATAGTGCCAGCAGACAATAGGCTTGCTCACCTGTCTATTCGTAGCTATTTACTATCGCTACAATGTAAACCATGCCACATTCAATCATTATATTCAGCAGTGAACTAGATGCGTTATCTAGTTCACTGCTGAAGTTGAGCTATAGCTATTCACTTTACTATGAAATACTGTTACAATAAATACGCTTGCTAAGTACATTGATTGATAGTTGAAAATTAACGGCTTGCTTAACTTGCGAGGTAACGCCTGAATGACAGGTAGGATTTATGTAAGGGTTTCCACATTTCGCTCATAGGGCCTTGGTACACTGCTTCACAGGTAATGGTCTGAGTACCAACCAATAAGCTTTTCGTAATTTTAAGAGTAACAGGGTACATATTACGTCAAAAAATACCTTTACCGTGTTTGTATGCCCCCCACGTTACCTGACTCTGATTGTGGTTTAGTTCATGACATAATCTACAATGTCCTTACTTGACACAAAATGCATCATCTGCGGTGGGTCAAAAATATTTGCCAGGTGACACAATATTGTGTGTGTCAGTCTTTTGACGCATTATTGAGAACAATAGAAGGATGCGTGCGAGTGATGCGCCGATATGCGCGCACGCATCGCCCTCGACGTCACGAAGTGCTCGCGCGAGCCAGAACGCACTAGTTGGGAAATAAGAAGGTAAATGACAATTTTTAACACTCAAGGTTACCTATTAAGAAACTGTGGCTTGGTTCAATGCAACATTCTCTAATCACCGCAGTCGTATATGTACTAAATAAGCTTTGGTGATGTTCTGATACCACGGAACTATACCTCCGCCATGCTCTCTCCCACGTGCTGGCGGTTCACCATAAGGCTCTAGCAATCACTAATGGCTAACCTCATTGATACCTCCAGATACCTACTTGAAAGTTGGCTTTACGCTTGGGGTAATTGAGACGCCAAACTGATGCAGCAATCTTATTTAAAAGTCCTTTCAATTTAATAATAATTTTAAATAAAACATTTGGCAAGCAGGGACATAGGGACATAGTCTTTCCATACTTCAAGATAACCAGTTCACTTAGCCAACCAAACCCATAATCCAATATCTTTGTTTCTATATCCTGCAATAGTCCTACACCAACCGGGGGTTGTCCTTGGGTGCTCTTGCATAGTACATACAAGGATACTCCTCGGTTGGTGCCTCATTTCATTAAGAACGTCTAACGGGCCTCTGCGAGTTGGCTTCAGCCCCCCGTACGAGGCTCCAAAGGACCGGGATCACACGGTCCTGAGAATAGTTAAAAACTAAAAAAAATAAAAAATAAAAAAAACCATTTATTTCAGGCGACTTAGGCCCATAAATAAATACCTTAACCTAAACATACATATTTTTATTATAACAATAATTTAGCCTGCATTATCAGCTCGAACTGTGTAAACTGGTCCTTCTGAAACCGCTGTCACAGTCGACTAAGTGTCGATTCTCAACGCATGTAGCATATTATTGAAAGTGTACATCGTCCATTATGATAAAAGTGCGTCAATGTTAATGCGTTGTTTACGAATTCTAGAGATGTCTTAGAGTTATTGTAGGAGATTCCGTCATCCTGGCGTTAGGCATGTGTGAGATCAGTTCATTTGTATATCATGCATCCTTTGACGTCTCTGAGGATATGTGTGTCTTAGGTTCTCTTTGAACTGCCGACCATGCGAAATGCAAGTGGAAGGATGCAAGAACGCGACATGGTGAAATTAGTGAGAGGATTAGCCTTTTCACAACTATATTGGGTCGACTACTAGTCTTACCAGATGCAGCTGAATACCAGTCTTTTACATGGAGCTACATGCCTATCTAACCTCCACAACCCAGTTACTGGGTAACACAATACACCTTGGTAAGACTGTTGGTTTATACACACAATTCCCAAACCCTACTCGTACTGACAGTATTAAAGTCAAAAAACGTGATGTAAATATGTACACTAGTGATTACAGAGCCATTCGTTGTGTAGATGCCGAACACAATTAAATATTAGATACAAAACCCGCATTAGGTCCTGAAAACTACATCAGCAATTCTTTACTGTAAATAATAATTAATATTCTTTAGAGCACCTTTCAAGGCACTAAATATTCACTAAGCCTGAGCAATAACTGTCTCGACGACTCTTAAATACTACTTATTTACCAGAAATAGTGTTACGGAACAAACAGAAATATTACTTCAAATGAGGCTGACTAGGGAAAAGTTCCCGCTGTGGCGCTTTGAGCCTTGTTGGCAGTTGTTGGTACTTGGCTCTCTGCCAGCTGACAGTGGTTCAACACTAATATACACGTTGTGTGTTCCGGGTAGCAATAGACTGGGACATCTGTTGATTGGGTAACACTAGCGGTACGTGACGTTGATTTTTTACAACCCTTTAGAATGTAAGACAAACAAAGCTCATGCATAAGTAGTGATAAAAATACCGATGGGTAACCTTCCTGAACACTCCTCAAACGAAAGTTTATTTTTTCCTAGCCCTGTAATGTAATGTTCTTAAAATATGAGAATATAATAGAGCCGAGAAGAGAGAAGCATATCATGTGATAGCATTACTAGAATTGTAGTCGATCTACTTGATAAAGATACTATAATATAACTTTCAACCGTTCAAATTATTTTATTTTGGAAATCATCCATATTGTATTAGTATTAGAACTTAGAAAAATATGTTAGTAGCATTAACATCAAAAACAATATTACAAACAAAACCAAAAATTAAATTAAGATCAATATTAAAATCAAAATTAAAACAAAATTAAATTAAATTAATATCAATATTAAAATCAAAATTAAAACAAAATTAAATTAAATTACAATCAACACAGAAATAAATTAAAATTAAATCAAAATTATGATTATTATTACTTTCCCAGGGTCTAAAGGTTGATGTAATTCATAGTGTATCCGGCCATCGGGTATTTTCATAGCCAACCTTTCGCAACAACTGTCATCGTATATTTCCATTCTAATAAAATAAGTTCCCTCTCACACATGTCGCATTTGCCTACGGGAAGGCTGTATCAACTATAAACCGGAGCCGGAGGGACGCCACACGTCAATGCAGGGTTCAATTATAAATTTTGCCCCCCAGAGCATTACAACGAATGGATATGTCACAAACATTTAGTGAAAATTATAAACTCTAACTAAACTCTGACAAAAGAGTTTTGACAAATGACAGAAAAAGGGGTCCATCATTTTACTATGCATTTTACCAGACTAAATCGTCCAAGAAAATAATAACAATATTACTTGTGGTAGAAGAACGTCTTGCCCATTGCCAATTCTGCTTGAGTGCTTACCCAGCATTTCCACATTAGTAAAAGGAGAAATTATGGTCTTTTCAGTGCAAAAATTTGTCAGTAATCGTTGAGCTCAACTCAGAACTTATGGAGCTCAACTCGACGAACATTAACAAAGAAAGGATATTTGGGTAGGCCGCATCAACTACTCAAACTGCCAGACCATAATTAAAACTAACTGAGAAAGAAAAAATACATGAAAGAGATCAAATAAAAATATCCACATAGTCCTCACATTCACAATAATTAAAATAATATAATACTTTACAAAGTAATCGTGTCATTTTGAATATAATTTTCAACAATGTCAATGTGTATTTAAAACTGGTTTATTGTGATGAATAATTAAAATATAAAGTTTTATGGTTTTCGCAAGGCTTAGCAGAGCGAGCAGTTCAATCCCAAGCTTTTTTATCTTATAAATAATCAGAAATTGTATAGTACCCTTTTTTACAAAGTTAAGTTTTAATACAGCTTTTATTTCAATCTTTATTGTAATCCATGGAATAAATTAAATTAAACAATTATGGACCCTGTCGGGCACAGCAAAATTTTAAATAAGTAAGTAGGAGAGACGAAGCTTATTACTAAATATTTAAATTATATCCTATCCGTCTATTTATTTTTAATTTTTTGCAACAGTATTAGTTATTACATTGATTTATTTTATAACTCCTTTATTTATTCCCTGATTACAATAAGTTTAGGTCAATCTATTTATTTATTTTTGTATTATTTATATATTTTTATTCATTATTTAATTATAAGCTTGAATGTTTTGTATTGTTAATAGTGCGTTTAATATAGTTATATATTTAAATTAATAATTATAGTCCTCATATAATTTGAATTGTTTAATGGGTAAGTTTCTAATGTCAATGGGAAGTTTGTTGTAAAAGCGTATACATTGACCCATGAACGAGTTGCCTACTCTGTGGAGACGTGTGCGATGTACAGCAAGGTTGTGTTTATTCCTGGTATTTAAACTATGAATATCGGACATTTTCTTAAAATTTTATATATTTTTGTGTACATACAATAGGTTTTCAGATACATATTGTGAATAAATATTCTTAATGTAGCCGTCAGAATATATATTTCTCCGAAATTTCTCTCGAAGGGAATCTCTTGCACCTAGGTTGTAAATGGCTCGAACAGTCCTTTTCTGTAGAACAAAGATAGTATTAATGTCCGCCCAGGTTCCCCAGAGAAGAATCCCATAAGACATAAGACTATGAAAATAACTAAAATAAGATAGTAAAATAAAATAAGATAGTTTCGTTAGTTTAGTTCGGTGTACAAGAGAATCGGCACCAATGTCTATGTATTGTAATGCTAACGAGGATTTGACAGTTTGCGCACATAAACATACATACATAAACTCACGCCTGCTTCCCGCGGGGTCGGCAGTCACTACAGAACGACACCTGCTATGATCCTTGCATACTCCTTTTGCCTCGTTTACGTTCATACATCGGGTCATACTCGCACGCCGGTTGTGAGTACTATACGCACCTGACTGTTAATTAGTAGCAGAAAAATCTAAAATAATAAGCTCTTATTACCTTTGAATCTAAATTCAAATTCGTGTGCATTAAATCAATATTTGAGTAGAAGTGATAGCCAAGTGGTGTGACCGTCAGACTGCCGAGTCAAAGGTCTCGAGTTTGAACCCAAGTCACGCACCTCTGATTTTTAGGATTCATGTGCGTATTGTATAATTATCACTTGCTTCAAAAACGGTGAAGGAAAACATCGTGAGGAAACCGGCATGCCTGATGGTGGCACTTCACATGTTTGCGTATTCGTCTTATTTGCCCAAATACGACGATGTGAAGTTACTTTATTCGCCTATATTTGCCTATTTTTCACGAATAAGACGAATACGCAAATACACGAACACTCGTATCCGCCGGTTGTCGGTTTTTGGTCACATATCAAAGGATTGCGAATATAACGAATAAGTTCGTTTACCGTCCACACATGGCTAGCTCAGTAGAGTGCGGTGTTCTATGTACGCATATCATGTATTGGTAATGAATACAGAGGAAATAATAAGTAGCTGATGCCGTCAACACGTCCATCTTTGCCTTCCGATTAGCAAAAAGATAGCAAAAAGATTCTTGAATGTTCGGCATATTCGCTGTTCATGATGATGTGTGGACGGTGTGTTCGAGTTATTCAGACTTCTACAATATATAGCCGAATAAAACACAGTGAAAACCGAATACCGAATAGCAATGTGAAGAGCCACCATGAGAGATATTTATCGACGTGAAGCCAAGTTAGAGGCCCATGGGCGGCTTTAAAACTCTGACACCAGGTTAGTCACTAACCACACCAAAAGAAGAATCAATATTTTACGAAAAGAAAACACATTCAATGTACTTACAACAAAGTAATACCCAAGTCATAAGTCATACTCTTATAAATTATAATAACAGACTTCTTGTCAACTCTGTGATTATACGCCCATCTGCTTCCGAACGACGCGAAGAGGCTGCGAAATGTTAACTCATATTGTTGCAACAACATGCAACTGTTAATAACATAATGAGAACATTTTGCGCCGGCGCCGGCGACCAGACTGGGCCGTCCGATAGTCAACATCAAGTCGCTAAATGTAACAGTTATTTTTATTTCATCCTCGTGATACTAAATACTGGAGGACTAAGGATGATTACAGACTTGCAAGTTTATTTAAATATCTGCAGAAATAATAATTAGGTCACTTCTTAGCACCAGCTAGGCATTCGATTCTTAATTACTCTCCGCCCAACGGTCCTTTTCTTAAGTAAAGTCTAGTTATAGTCAGCTTTTGAACCTTTCAGGGCCCAAACCATAGTTAGTCTTCGAATAGCTATGACACAACAGTATCATTTTATTTATATCCGTATTTGACTCGTTTTATAATTTTTTCCATCACGTAGATTATGTACATAGAAGGAAGTAACTTTGAGTATGAAAGCACAATCATTTAGTTGACCAAAGATGAGCACTTCACGAACAACTAAGAATTAATTTGCCAATTCAATACCGAGCCAACCTGATCATTTATGTCATTTAAATCATTAACAATTTATACATCAGCTTAGGTATTTATAAAATTATGTAGTTTCCGCGAATCTTACTTACGAATACACAATAGGTACCTCTCTATGCTTATTGTGTCACCGTATTTATTTATAAGAAGATAGCAGACTATTTAACATGATACACCCGTACTATGTATATAAAATAACTTCAAGTAGCCTGTCCAGTGCCAGCCAATTGCCAGCATCCCAGGGTTGACCGCGTGTGTGTAAAGAGCCTAACAGTGACGTTGTTCCGGCCGGCGCGGCGGCGCGGGCGCGGCACTCGTAAACCGTCGGCGTCATAATTGCTTTATTTTTACGCCACATTGGGCTCCCGGAGTCTTGGCGCTACCAACGGGATATAAGCCTCTTAGGTTTTTACCTTCGTGTAGTTTGTTACATTTATGATATTCTGTTACGTTCATGTTGTCTCTCGTGATTACTTTTCCTAATTTGCTTAATTGATACGACCAAATAGTCGTTAGTTGTTAAATACACATTTTATAAAACAATCATCTTTATTTCAAATTAATGAAGGATAGAGAGACGTCACCAACCGTCAGCGCGACAGACGTCGTAACCTGGTGGCCAGTATATATCAGTCCTCCGCCGCCATTCCTGGTTGGCCAACGTCTGGGGCTGAGAGCAATTGTTCCAGGTGCCTACCCCACACGACGCCCCCATCTGTCTGCACTTCATAATGAAGTCTGCCTAGGCGACGCACTATCTTCGTCTCTGGTCGGAGTAAACTTCGCTTATGTCTGCAATTTTCACCTTCAGTTCTTTCATCCAGCCAAATATTGGGTCAACGTTTTGATTGATTATGTATAATTTCCCGTAGAAGGTCCGGTCTTTTTAAGTGCCTTTTACGAATGTCACTCCTGCAGGCTTGATAATATCTCCAATGTAGGTTCTCAATTTCATTTCCGTTTTGAAAATTTTGTTTGTTTTTTTTGGCTTTTGTATTGTTTGAGTGAGATTGAGGACAAGGTCGCTCCTGTATCGAATTCCATGCCAACCTGTTTGTTCTCTATTTTTACTGTGATCATATATTTTTCAGATATCTCACTTTTAATTAGGTTGTTTCCCATGCTTTCGTTAGTCGTGTTACTTGTATTGTCGTCTAGTTGATTGGTATTTAAGTTCCGCTGTAAACAGACTCGTGCCAGATGTCCAGTCTTCTTGCATTTCAGGCAGGTAGATTTGATGGCGCCACACTCATTAGATCGATGGTCGTCTTTGCCGCATCGGAAACATTTTCCCTTTAAATCTCTTATCGTTATCGGAGATGAAGACAATGGAGAAGTTGACAGTCCGCTCGGTGGTGAGTATGAAGGTCGTGGATACTTAGGTCTTTTTTTCGAGCTCGTAATTCTGTTTACTGTGTCCGAATGTTTGTGCATGTCTGCGGATATTCTTAGGTTCTCCGATTTTCCCATTTCTATGAATGTAGCCATATGTACCAGTTTCGTAAAAGGTAGTGTCTCCCTTTCTTGAAGAATTTTTGCTCGTATGCCACTGTCTTTCAATCCCCGAATAAATTGTAGGGCTTGAAAGCATTCTAATGTAGGTTTTGGACAATTTTGACATTTAAATTCGCAGTTCAGGGATCGTTTTTTTAATTCAGAGGCATATGTTGCCACTGTTTCCTCTTCGCGTTGTGAGCGCGTAATAAATTTGTGTTGTAAAGCCCATATGCTAGGTTTAGGGTCAACGTATTCGTCTAGTATCTGTGTGAGCTCCTTAAAACTCCTGTCAATTGGATCATCCGGGGAGCATAAATCGTGTAATTTTTCATGTAATTCTGGTGATAGAGCAGTAAGTAACGTGTAAACTTTCATTTTAGCGTCTTCGATCTTGTTAAATAAGAAAAATACATTTAGTGTTTTAGTAAAGTTTGCAAAAGTCTCTTTTTCTTGAAAAGGCTGGAATTTAAATTTTGGGCCTCGTTCTTGTTGCGTATTTGTACTTAGCTGTGATGTTGATGTATGCAGCGGTAAAACGTGTCGATTTTCTCTATTTTGATATATTAGCAGTTTTGTCTTTATGGTAATACATAATATGTATTACCATAAAGACAAAACTGCTAATAGAGATATTATCTCTTCGAAATCGTACCTGGTTTCTATCTCTTGGTTCTGTATTTCTTGTAATTTCTGTAATGTTTCTTGAAGTAATTGAAGTCTTAACTCTGTTTCTTCAAATGGTAGCGTTTCTTGGCTGTTCACGTAGTTTTCTAGTTTTCTGATTATACCACGCAATGAGTCGCGGGTTTTCTTCAGTTTTTTTATATCATTAGTCGACATCCTCGTTGCCAATTTGTTAAATACACATTTTGTAAAACAATCATCTTTATTTCAAATTAATGAAGGATAGAGAGACGTCACCAACCATCAGCGCGACAGACGTCGTAACCTGGTGGCCAGTCTATATCACGTATTATAATTCAGTAGATATAAAAAAGATTATTTCGTTTAGCCAGAAAACTGATTCACCCCTTACGTATACGTAAATGTTCCCGATGCGAAGTTATGTAAAAATTCAATGAGCATCGTATTCAATATTATATACCTACCGAACGTAAGCCCCTCTACCATTTACTACCAAAATACTACCTACGAGAACTTATTTCGCAGTGCATTGAAGCTTTAGTTTAGAAGCTTCTCCCTGTTGGTTGAAGGTAAACAGCAATGGAAAGAAAATCAATAATATAAAAGTTTGTTCGTCATATTTTCATAGTGCCTCTGATTGAGTCAGGGCACGGGGCACGTGTGAGGCTGAAAGGAACTGTTACAGGCCACTGCAGGGGAAAGAAAACAGTAGGCTAACTTCGTCCTTGAAATAAGAAAATATTGAATGTAAAAAAAACGTAATTTATGTACTTTTTTCAGCATTGTTTAGATTTTTTTCATAATATAGCTCATGTGGAATTACTACCAACGTGCCAATTTCCTACCGTCAAGCCCCAGGACCAGGATGTACAGCTATCTGTATACAAATATCTAACTTCAAAAACGAATAGCTGCTAGTAGTAGCAGGGATCAGTCACCAGTGCATAATCAACTTTCATCTGGTAGTGGGAGAACTGTTTATCAACCGTAAACACAGCACAAATAACTTAGATATCTAAGGTAGGTATTTCCCATAACTTGTTCACAAACCGAAGAAGGAAAAATATTGTATTTTTTTTTCAATCTAAACTACTAAATATTCAAACAATCCAAGCTAGGTATTTAGGAAACCCAAAGACGTCACATTGATTGGTGCCTATTCATCAATAGGCAACTAGTTTAGATGACACGATAAGACGACGATGTTGTGCAACGTTGTGCAATGTCTTGAGGTCAACATAGTTGAGATTTATGTCATCGCCATCGGTTCTCAGATCGGCAATATTGAAAAGTGGCGTCATATAGCCTAGTGTGCCTACGAATCGCAAGTGATGAAATAATTCGCATCGATTGTTATTGTTTCTGTAAATACAAATGATGAAAAAACAGCCCATCAAAAAAATAATTGTATATTATACAAGTGAAAAAAAGGGAATTTCAGTCGAGAGATACAACAAGGACCGAGATGAATGATTTTTTCATGACTTGTGTACTTAGTCTACTTTTTACCATTGACTGCGAGAAGATAAACATAGTATCTATAATTGCTGCTTTAGAAAGAAATTATTCAGTGTCTCATTTTTATCACTGGAAGAACTCATTTTATTATAATAATGTTAATAGATTTTCCAATGACTTAGGACAACCACGATATCAGATAGAAAAGAACCTAACTAAAATTGGCGGGTTTTTTTAACTTAATTGCGTAGCTCTATGGAGTAGCTCCATTTAGCCAGCCAGTAGGTACTTTCAGCACGTTTTATTATTTTTTAACACGCTTTTATTAGGTCGACCTGTATGTATGTAACTATGTAATCAAATCTAAGAAAACTAATTTAACCATCTTCTAAAGATCGTAGCGTTATGAAAATTGGCAGTTGTATGTAATTTTGATGACAATACAATAACATGGTACTGTCGAGCTGATCTGATGATGGAGCCGGAAGATATGAACTGGAACTTCATAATGGATGATCGTATCATAGCCGTTTTTGGACTTGTTAGAAAGGTCTTGTAATGAACGTTGACCATGATTAGGTTTCAAGGTCTGATGATGAAGCCGGAAGATAGGCACTAGCATTCCATGATGAAATATCGTATCATAGCCGTGTTTGGACTTGTTAGAAAGGTCTTGTAATGAACTTTGACCACGATTAGGTTTCAAGGTCTGAATACAATAATATGGTACTGTCGAGCTGATCTGATGATGGAGCCGGAAGATATGAACTGGAACTTCATGATGGATGATCGTATTAAAGCCGTGTTTGGACTTGCGTGCGTGTTTTTTAGTGTTTTTTAAACTATTAATTTTATTTGTACATAATTCATATAATTCGTGCTTGTTCCAAATTCAAAATGTTTTTATTCACTCAGTGATATAGTTTTATTCACTTTTATCGATGAATCAAATGCCTTTTCTCGAGTAGAAATGGTAAAATAGTAGATTATACAACAAGTGAAAAAGAGGGAATTTAATTCGAGGGACTAAGTTGATCCCGAGAGCAGTGAAGGATTCTAGATTAGAATCCTGAGCGGAGCGAGGGTTACAAGAACCGAGATGATTTTTTTTTTCACGTGTTGTGAACTCTAGTTTTTATTTATCACATGATATTATATGACCGGTAACAAAAGAAAAAGAATAATAGCCGTACTGCTATTATTCTTTTCGATCCATCAGATTAAGCTACGCCTGCCGGGGTTGGTCAGTAGATGAGTGACCATCTTGACATACCGAGACTCCTCCGTGGCTGGGAAAGCACGTTAAGAGAACAAAGGATTCAATATTCTTGTTCCAAATTCAAAATGTTTTATTCACTCAGTGACTAAAAAAGAGTTTTATTCATTGTTATTGATGAATAAAAGGCAATAGTAAAAATAAATAAATGTATGATGATGTTCAAAAGTTTGTGGATTTTGTTATGAGTCATCTACCAGTTCCATCCGCAAGTTCTACTGTATTCTTACTGCAACTTTGAGACAGAAAGATGCAAGCTTCAAAGCCTCATAGAAACACACTAAAATACTACAGCCAAATAGATACACACAAAAAATTAAGAAAGTATAAGTTGAACAAGTTTACACCTGGATTTAATAAATATTATATAAAATAGAAACCGTCACCCAACAATTCTAATATACGAAGATAGATAAAGAAAATAAAAGAGCTAGTAGTATTTGATCTACTGCACAATCTTGTACAGTGTCGGTTAGGGTACAGGAGCCTGTATCGATCCGCCAGCGTGCCGCCCGCCCAGCGCGACCATTCGGAGATATTTACTGAAACCAACTGAAACTGGTGCCAATAACCCCTAACATGATCCGCTGGTTCCTCGACCTCTGTCAATTAGTAACCACAGCGATGCTCGTTTGTTTTATGTAATTTAATCATGAATTAAGGAAAATTGTGGAAACATTACAGCAATTAACTAAGATATATATTTTTTAAATTAATTCGTCCGATTGAAATTATTATCAAGCTTGATATTTAGGTATGATAATTATTTAGGTTCTCCATTAGTTATGCACATTTAGTTTGTGTCATTGAATTGATTGATTGATTTTGTCTCAGTAGTTCCCCCTGAAATTCGTTAAAAAAGACTACACTTTGATTTTGGGTTGGGTTTTTTTTCTTTGTTTTGGGTTGAATCAAAGTGTAGTCTTGTCTTGTATTTCAGCTCAATAGAGAGTTCATAAATAGGCTACAACAATATTCCTATTTAATTTCAAAATTCTGGATTGCGTGGCACAATGCGCGTGCGCCGATCACCACAGCACACCTTTACATTGTTCTACTAAACTGAATGCTATTATTAACATTACAAATAATTATGATTTGTTAACAATTATTGTAATTTTACAGTTATTAAACATCTTTTGATCGTGTTCTGCAACCATTGAAATGGATTTGTTGTGTCTAATAAGTAGCTAAGAATAGTTACCTACGTTCGACGTAAGAATACTTGGCATTATGTCGAACTTGCAAAATCTAGCCTGCCATTACACGTAACATTACATTCAGCCTTTTCCAGACCCTAGTAATTGACAATCAATCATACTAGCTAGTACCTAAAATTCTAATACCCATTATTACCACGCCCACACCCCACACTTGATAATATCCACATAACACAAACCTGCCCACGCGCCTGGCATCAATCATGGCAGCGTGTCAAATGACACAGTTCACGGATAGCACGGGTCATGTGCCTCTCGGCCTGTGGAACATTCTGCATATTTTAGCGGGACATATGACACATACTATATGGTCGAAGGGCCATAAACATTCACGGCTGACCGTAGCTCACTTCAACAGTATTGACTCAACTACGAAGACTTAATAAGAAATAAGTATGAGCAAAATCCCATTTACGGTGTACATTTGAGTGCACAACGCTGCCGAATTATTCTATAAAATCTCACCGTGTAAGCGTAGGTGAAGTGAGCTTAAAGTGAAGTGTCAATAGTGTTAATACCTATCATCAGGTGGAATGACAGCTAACTTCAAACTCACTTCACCTATTTTTTCACGTTGTGTTTACAGAATAAACCAGCAATTCCAACGATATAGCCCTACCCCAAAAGTTTCAGTAGGCTTCTGATATTTTCCAGTTGGGGTAGACCTCATCGAGTAAAACCCCGCGGTGTTCATGCGTACCTGCAATTTAAAGAAATAGGGACCATAATCCTGACACCTGGAGTGATACAATGTTAAAAGACTGATCTGGTTTCTTCTGAAGCTAGCCTTACATATTATAATCTTCCTTTACAATTTGTTAGTTGTTTGTTACCGTATTACTCAATCAAAATAATTATTACAATATCAATTTGTTAGTCATTAGTCAGCAGATTTCAGGAAATCCCCTGAAAGTGTGAACGATGCATCAATTTATATAGTTTGCGCGTTAAGCATTAACAATTTGTCGAATTCGCAAAGTAGAATGTGTCGCTATGTTGTATTTTCATAAAGACTGGAGGCCATGTTGAGTCACCTGATTTATGTTTAAGCTTAGTTTGCGTTATTGTACTACCTATAGGTACCTACCGCGAAGACTGTTCTAGCCTGCACGGCGCCTTGTTTCTCGTTATGATGAATCTAGATAATAAGATCTATCATCACCATAGACTATAAGGCAGGTTAGTTTATGAATAGATACCCAGCCTCAATAGTACATAACATACAAAACATAACACAATAAACCTATAATGTTCCCACTGCTGGGTCATGGGCCGGGGTCTCTATGAGCAAAAACCCACAATCTTCAATAGTACCCACCATAATTTTTTGCAAACCCTTCTGTAACAACTTTTCATAGCAAACACTTTGAAACAATAAAAAGTTCACCGCAGGTGTCATTCACGTGTCCTCACGGTAAACAAAGATGGCTGCTGCGACGACAGCGCGCATCGCCGCATCGACAGCAGTACCCGCGCTACAGGTTGCTGGCAGACAAGAGGGCGCATACTCTACCTATCTAGAATAAGCATAAGCAGCTTTATTTTTCAGGATAACATAGTATTCTGAAAAAATATTGACTTGACTCATTGTCAACCATTGCAGACTCTAGATCTAGGATCACCAGAGACTGCAATAGAAGCAATAGAATAGTGTATAAACAAGTTTTTGATAATATATATTGACTTGAGATTTCAAGTTTTTAGGAATATAGACCTCACTTGGCTGTTGGCATGACGAAATAGACCTACTACTTAAAAATAATTTTTAACGAAAATATTGTTGCGTACCACAACCATTCTAAACTTCTCATAAGACTGCAAGATAGAAAGCAGCACAGGAAATCTAAAGAAATCCCAAGCAACTCTTCTAACATTCTAGCAGTAAAATCATTTCAATTCATACATTGTGCTGAACTTATCCCCGGTTCAATCCGACTCCGGTCGCCCGCAGTTTCGCGAGGAACTGTGAAAAATAACTTGTGCTTAACCTACTTCCTGCTAAACGATTCCATACTTACTAAACTCAACCGTATTTCCACACCGCAGAGTATAAATTAGAATGGAACAAGTGAAGCTTAACATCTACATGAGAACTTGCACATAAACGCACTTTACCTCTACTTCTATAGAGTACGTTTTCGCATGACCATGTGAATGACTTCCATGTTTCCTTTTCCTCAATTTCCAGAGTTTGGAGAGGTCAACAACCGTGGAAAAGCCCAGTGGTGTGAGGGATGCTCCTCGACGACATTTCTTGTCAAGACAGACTCTCAACAGTCGGATTTTAAGTATTTGCCTATTCTGTAGCATCAGAAGTGACCTCCGGTTTATTTCGTGAGACATCTTATTGCCGTCAGTCAGACGTACGTGTTATCTAACGTTTTCTTGACCTACTAGATCTGAATCAATTTGTTTACACAGGGTTTCAGTCCTCATCACGATTTAGTAAGTTGAGATTTCCAATGTTTCAGCAGATGGTACAGCAGGCTGTCCACAACATAATTTATTAATACTTAGGTACTTACTAATGCTTTTTATTACAAAACAAGGACGATCATTTTATTTATAACTTTTCTACTAGTTTATTGAACTTTAGAGAATGATGTCTAAAGTTCATTATTTCTGTGTAACTTTGAGACACTAAAAGTGCCGTAGCGTAGGTAGGTAGGTACTTACTAGTTGTTAAGTTAAAAACTAAGAGACCACGCTGGCCAAAGGGAGCAAGAGTCTGACAGACCCCTCAGATAAAGTTCACGAGGACTTCCAAAGGCACAAAAAACGAGACCAATACGAATTCTAATACATTTTCGAATCGTAGCCATGAATAGCTCGTGCTGAACTGATATTTTAAGAAACCGATTTCTTCCTTTGGCAATGTTATCTTAAAAATAGCCATACCCCTTCGACCGACGTCAATCGTAATTCGAAACAGATAGTACTTACTATCAATCAGGAATACCACAATAAAATAATTGCGGTCACCCAGTGGTAGAGTCCAACAGACTGGGCGTACTTTACTATACTGTGACCGGCTCAATGGTTTCACAGAAGCGTTGACTCACGCTTGCATGGATGATGAAATTCGAGGAAATAGACTAAATCGTTTTGTTAAAAATTCACAATAATACCATATTGGTTTTCCTCATAACGTATTCTAGACTCCAACCTAGTTGTGGTGAATATTGATAGAATGTTTATGTATCTAGAATTAGCCTCCAAATACAAAATGTAGGTTACGTGTGTCAGCTTGTGTGTCTAAAGCAATCTCTAAAACTGCTAGTCATACGTAATGAGATGGTAATTAAGTAACAGAGCTATTGATAACTCAAATATACGTTTGTTCTGATGTATGCCACTGATAAGGCATAAAACGTTAGCGAATATTTGTTCAAAGAGGTTTGTCGAATAGCACATATCCGATATTATAATTTTATACAAGACATTTTGTTATTTAGTATGTCACATTACATAAAAAAATCATTAGCATTCCTTGAAAGAAATTGCAATTTGCCCAAAATACAACCGATACGACGCAAAATTTTAAAACAAGTTAAACCAAAATTATTATTACAAAAAGAATCGCTGAGGACAGGATTCGAACCTGCGCGGGTAGAACCCATTGGATTTCAAGTCCAACTCCTTAACCACTCGGACACCTCAGCTGTGATGGGGTGCCCCAAATTTTGACTAACATTCTACGAGTAACTCTGTGCGCTTATTATGACGTAGACATGACGGTCGGTTGGCCTTCTGTAGTCGCACGCGCATCATTCACTATAACAATAGAGATTAATGACGGAAAGATTACTTTTTTTGTAAATAGAAATAGGAACTGCTTCATTAAATGCAATTGTTTAATGAGATTCCACAAAAGGTTAATGAAACCATAACAATAAAATAATAGATAAAAGATGACTAGTAGTTCCCGACACAATTTACAGGTGCTATTATTTTGATCAAATATCTAGCATGAATGTATCAACGACCTGTAGAAAGAGATAGCAAGTGTAGTTCGTCGCATGACCTCATTTTCCTTCTCTATCCAAAAAACGCTGATGAATTCCATAAAAATCAACCCAGTGGTTTTATAGCCTTTTTTATTAGATGTTTAATGTGTCTACTGTACTAAACTAATGTTGTTTACACGCACACAGACGTAATTTATTAGGAAAATAACTACGACTCATAAATAAAAGTAATTTATCACACTTCCCTGCGTCACCGAGGCTTTCAACCCTTATTAATACCTAAAAGAAAGGTAGGTACTGGATAACACTTAAGAAAATAATGAAATTCTTTCAATAAACCCAGGAGTTTCTTATTGGTTTTATATCAATTTGTGAAAGAGTGTTAATTTATAGACTGGAGGGCTTCGCGTTGCGACAAGGTTTCTCGCCAAATTTTTCTCATTTTATTTTTGAATAAAAATCTGAATTCCTTTGAAGTTTGATATTGTTGAAAAGACAAGAAGGCAGGCAATTAAAGGACGTAGTAAGGACTAGAGCTTTGTGAATTTTCTTACTTTATAATAGGTTCTTACCTACATAAAAGTAGCTTCTTTTTCTTAGTTTTAGATTAGAGGACAACTTCAATTAAGTAATACCTGTGTATCCTACCGGCAGTTATCACAGATAAGAGAGATCGCTTTTGCTGTTATAGCTAAGTAGTCTAAATACATAATTACGCAGTCAATGGTGCCGATTCTCTTGTACACCGGACTAAACTATCACAAAAATTCATTACTTAAGGGTATGAGAATCTTAGAGCTATTCTGCAAATGAAAATCTCTAAATTAAAAAATAATATTGACACAACTATGATCGAATTTGACAGCCGCGAATCCACGTGGTACTCGTGGTTTGCCCTAATCCGTGATTTTTTTTTAGAGCCGGAGGCGCGCTGGGGTTGCAGTCGCAACGTGTTTTATATGGAATTTTTCACTTTTTGTATGGAAAATATAAAAAAATATTACCCACTTGTTGAGATTTAAGGGTTTATAGGCTATTAAAGGGGATCGAAATTTTCATTATTTTTGCGATAGGACGCACTATTTTCGAGATATAAGCAAAAGAAAAAATAAACAGTACTGTGTTTATTTTTTCTTTTGTTTGCTTTTTTCTTTTTTTTTTTTCTTTTGCTTTTGCACGTGAAGTCGAGATGTTGGTGTGAATTTTAGTTCATGACAACTTATTTTACCTTTTTAATCGCGATAAAAAATTGACAGGTTTAATCTGGTTTGTTTTTTCACAATCAAAATTTTAGGTGAAAAACGTCAAATTCAGAATAGCAAAACTGCCATTTTCACTAAACTAAAAACTCAGTACTATCTTAGTGCTGTCAAACTAAAATATAGTTAAGTTGTCACTTTAGTCTTTTTCAGAATGGGAAATCGTCGTTTGACAGGAATAAACTAAACCTTTGTGATTTTTAGTCTAGTTTAGAGGCATTTGTGACAAGAGAATCGGCAGCATTTTTAATGTAAAAAGATTTTTTAAGTTTTTACCTAAATAAATGTAAGTAGGTACTTATATAAAGATGCCAGACGAAATTTCCCGCATATTCTGTTTGCTATTACTTTCGGTGGTGACGTCAAGTTAACGTAGGTACCTAACGGTTTGTTTTGTCATCGACACCTCAAACTGTCCGGACTGCCGTAGAACAACAAACCGACCATTTAACAACTGTTTAATTAAACCTTGACGTCAGAATAGCTTTTAGCACTTAACCATCATGTTTGCCTGTAGCTATGGTCTATAATTTGGTTATTACAAAAATGGCCTGGTGTTCAACACAGAAGAAAAGTGCTACAATTTGTTACAGTTGTGCGACAATTTGCGTTCGTTATAACTGCAGGCGCTCGCACCAGTCGTGTGCGACAGTGCGCCAGTCGAGTGGTGCCGACTTGCCGAGCGCACTTGCCAATGCATTTGTTTGGCGCTACACAAAGGGTGCACTCCACTAACTCGCTGGGCTACCAAGCAGCCTGAAACTCGTTATAAAGTCGTTTCAGTTTTTTTGCGGGAACCTCCCACACAATCAACTTTTTGCCAGTAACTGTCTTTCTAGCCCGCTAATCAGGCTGAACTGCCGTAGATATTATAATACGATTATTTATATAAGTATGTGGGTTATACAGACATGAATTTAAATTGATTCAAATAGACACACTACGAGAATTTTGTTGTATACCTACCTAGTATAAAATGCCATAGCCATTTCATACAACAGTCAAAGAATGACAGTTGTGATTTGAATATACGGACAATTTTAAGTTGATAGTTAGTTTGCTAAACAATTATTTTCCCTGACTTAACATACCAATAAAATGTTTTACTAGTATTCATAGAAAAATAAATTGAAGTAAACTCTATTTACACCTGCAACTTGCAAAAATGGTAGTCAACAGAAACTAAAACAGCGAGTCGCTGCACTCAAGTTTGTTTCACATTTCACACGTTTTAGCTTCGAATGGCGAACTGTATACACATTATGCTACCTCGTCTCTCTGTGGAGCTCTTTACGTATTCCTTTTAATGTTTGTACGAAAAATGAAACACCTGTACCGGTACGGTTCTAAAAACTACATACACTTGAATAAACAAATCTAACCGGATCATACAACGGTAGGTATCCAATGTTCAGCAGCTCACAACAATTAATTTAAACATTAATTTTCACAGCTGAGGTGTCCGAGTGGTTAAGGAGTTGGACTTGAAATCCAATGGGTTCTACCCGCGCAGGTTCGAATCCTGTCCTCAGCGATTCTTTTTTTTTCGTATTATATTTGTCATCAGCTTAATAGGTTAATAAATCGGGATTATTAACCATGTAGGGTGGGTTTGTGTTGTGTGCTGTTGTCTATTGGTCAAAAATGTCAAGTATAAAAACCGGTTCACATAAACAAACACACATAACACAACATCGTAATTCCCCAAGGGTTAGGCAGATGTGTACCTACCTATAGATATAGTACACCCACATTTTTTAAGTTCCATGTGATAGGGGGCGAGCCTATTGCCACGGGCACTAATCGAGACTCCGGGCTGCTATTGAGAAATATATCGGAATATCGGGGTTCATTTACGTTTTGAGAGTACACTTGACCTATTTCATTGATAAATGTTAGTCCCCAGCATAGATATTTATATTTCATGGTCCCCAGCAACCAGGCACAAATCCAGACTCCGGCCTGCTACTGAGAAATACATCGTAATATACCGGTTCATTTACGTTTTGAGGATACACACGACCATCATTGATAAATGTTGGCCCCCAGAGATCACGCAACAATAGATTCATCACATCATCTCATGTGCTGTATTTCATTCAGTCTAATCGGCAGATTTTTCGTTGAACTCAATCCTACCAGAAAATAAGTAAGCTCACGAACTTAGCATATCTACTTGAATAGGGTGTAGAGAGGTTAGAGGCCCTTCACGAATGCGCGACGTGAACGAAACGCAGACTACTATCCAGTAGATTTACCTATCACCTTAGAGTATATAACACGGTATCACTCATAATTATTATGGATAAAATCTTAAAAGTAGGTAAGTACCTAACTAACTACTAACTAAACCTAAATATTAAGTGCGATACGAGTATTCTCAATTTTAAAATCGTTCGAGTTTACGTTACGATACTCCGCGCGTTCGTCCTAGGTCGACCACAGAGTACCTACTTTTTATCATACTGAAACTGAGTACTTTTTATTATTTATCTCACATTCAAGCCATTCAAGTCGCAATCTGTCAAACTTGTCAAAAATGTTAGTAAGTAATTAGATTGTATTTTTGACAGATTGCGAATGAGATGCGAATGCGAACGTTCATAAAAATAACGGGTATTGCCTCTCTGGTTCTATCTATAGAGACGGTCACATAATACAAAGTACTCTGTGGACTGTCACTTTCCTCTTTCTACACTCAGTGGCGAACTAAGCCTGTAGGGGGCCCGGAGCGGAAAATCTAAATGGGGCCTCCCGCCAAGGCATGAACGTCGAAATATTTAGCATGTTGCCTCGAAAAGGTTAGGTTTTATTTTGACTATTGATACGGAAATAGGAGATACTTTGTCGACAATAGAAAAGTTAGAGCATCAGTCTATTAAAGGATGGTAGAGCGAGCGAAGCGAACTTGAAAATTTTACGCCCCTCATAGTTAAAGTTTTCTTTTGAACATATTTACATAAGGATATAGGAATTACATTGTCAATCTATACAGAAAATTTAGAAAATGTTATAATAATAATAATAAATTTATTTCAGACCATAAGTCCATAAACAACACACATTACAATTTTATACACAAAACATACATACATACATGAAAACACATACCTACACAAAAAATACAATAAAACAACTTATTTTAAATAATGGAATGACGCACGATGAGTGGTCATCCATTGCCACATAATTGGATTGTCCATCCTGTCGGCTACTATAGCTACCAAGTTGTTGGAGCTGTCGCGCACTCGCCGCATCAGGGATGCTATCCGTGTCCGCATCAGTGCGTAAAAATCTGGCACACCATTCTCCGCGAACATCCCCGATGCACTGCAAAAGCGCGGCAGCCCCAACATAACTCTGAAGGCATTATTGTATTGGACTCGCAGAGCATTGTACGAGCTTTTTGTATAGCTGACCCATAGGGCACACGTGTACATAGATTGGCAATTCGCTCTAAAGAGTGTAATTTTCACCTCCTTATTACAACGTGCAAACCTACGAGCCAGCATGTTACATTGAACTGCCAATGCTCTGCGTTCCCTCTCCACGTCCGCATCGTCGGACAGACTATCGGTGACCCAATGCCCCAGGTACTTGAACTTCGTGACCCTGGAAAGCTGAGCGCCCCCCAAGGTGACTGGTGGGACTGTATCATAACATTTATTACCCGCTTTGAAAACCAGTAGCTCGCTCTTGGTCGCATTGTACCTGAGGCCGTGAGCCACCGCATAGTCCTCACAGATGCGAAGAAGCCTCCTAAGTGCACTGATCGATGGGCTCAGCAATACCATATTATCCGCGTAGCTGATGTTATTGACGCAGTGCCCGTTAATGGAGCACCCGATATTGGTATTGCTGTGCTCACAGATCAGCTCGTTTACATACAGGTGAGCTGATTCCCCCCTGCCTCACACCGCACTCCAACCCGTATGCATCCGACAGGACACCCGCCCACTTAACATAATTGTATTGGTTTTTATACCAATACTTTAGCATCCTAATGATATCGCTTGGGAGGTTCTCAACATTTGACAGTTTCCTCCATAGGCAGTCATAAGATACGAGGTCGAAGGCCTTGGAGGGGTCCAGAAAACATGCTTAGATGGGGCGTAAAAATTATCCGTCGGTTAATTTAAAAAAAATCCGCTGTTATATGGAAAAGTGCAATACTCAAGATATTTTTTTAAATAATGAATTCAGAATCATGTACCGAATCCATGGTATCAGTTTTCGCGTCGATGTCCCTGCCACCCTTTATTTAGCATGCGTAGGGGCCCCCAACTACAAACTGCCTTTTACTTACATACATATTTTGGTTGTTTGGGGTTTAATGAAAAAGTATTTCTCGAGTTTTTCTCGTGGCGGACCGCGCCTTCCGTCCCGCCCTTAGTCCGCCAGTGTCTACACTTGAGTTGTTCAGTTGTTCTAGATCTTGGCAACATTCCTCGAACCAGTAATGAGCAGAAGCAATTATAGCCGAACCTGTCTCACCTCAGTCAAACCAAAATAGGAAGACTGGTTTGATTTTAAAAGCTTTTTCTAAGAAGCATCCGGTTCATGACACATACTCACACATTACTCAACAAAGCGTTATCAAATCAATAATAATGATGGTAACAGTATGGGCTGAGGTGATTCTTGCGTATTGCGTGTTAAGGCTGTATAATCTTTCATCGCTGCGTCATACAAGTAATGTAAAAAAAAAGTAAATGTCAATACTCCTTTACACGAATGTTCGTTTCAGCGAAAAGTTTTCAGTATTTTGCCATTTAATTAAAACAATAGCCTGTTCGTAGCTCTTCAAATTATGTAAAAGTTTCTGAATGATTCATAGTTGAAAAATTTATTTTAAAACTAATATACAAACTATGTTTTATAAAATATGTGTCCTTTGATTTTATATAATCGGCTTAGAAAGAAACGTGGTTTTCATGATGGCAGGTGTGTCATTCATATGTTTTGATTTTTTACATAAATATTACGCTATAAAAATATCAAATGTCCGATAATCTTAATAAAAAAATAGTAAATACAGTAGTGTCCGCGTGACTGTAATGTGTATGTGACGCAGCTGGAGCAGTGGAGTGCGCGGCGCGGAGTATGCTAGACGGTAGTGGAGGGACGCGGGTGCTGTAAGATGCCTTGCGAGAGCTGCGCGGTGCAGTTCAGCATGTTCAAGCGCAAAAGGGCGTGCTGCGAATGCGAGCGCTACTACTGCAGCAGCTGCCTGCGGCGCGGCGGCGGCGCCATGTGCGCGCCGTGCCGGGTGCTGTCCACCCGCCCGCTCACCAGGCAGGCCATCGCCCACCTCAAGGTGCGCGACCTGCAGTGCTTCCTGCAGCGGCAAAACGTCTCCACCAGGGGATGCGTCGGTACGTCTCGTAACCTCTTTATGACTGCCACTTAACTCTAGTGTCACTGTACAGTTCAAAACAAACTTTGAGTATGCTAATTATAATTTATGCAGTCCTATTAACATTTATTTAATACATTCACATGACTGGACTGCAGCCAAAGTCGACAAACTTAAATATTGACTCATGACACAATCATAAATGTTGTCCAAATCATTGCCAATACAGTGTTTACACTGATGGTATTTTTGTTGGTAAAAGTGACATATTTTCATATTTTTCATGAAACTTATTACTTGTTAATAGGTTTAATATACTTAAGGCTGTCCCAAACTATTAATTTCAAATGCAATATTACGCACTAGGGTAGGCCACACTAATGATTAACAACCTCATAATATTTTGGCTATCCCGAAGTTGGTTATTATTCTGGTGTTCTAGGTTTTGGAACAATGTTTCATGCTGTTGAACAACAGCAATCTATTGCTAAAAGTCAGGGTCAGATAATAAATAAAATAAAACAACTTGACACCAAAGATTGTGTAAGTAGGTACTTTTGTTTCACAATATTAATGACCTTGATTTGTTTTTATCATAAACTTAAGATATCACATAAATAGGCTTCCTATATACCACCCACATGTTACTTTGCAGCAGCTTATAGCTGTAGCTATAAGCCTGTCATGATCTGCCCTTGAACATAATTGTATCATGGTAATTCCCCAAACATGTCGGGTCAAGTTTTCAATGGCACCTTTGATATTAAACTTATTCATAAATCAAATTTGCTTTGGGTTCATTGATTACTACTTTAATATTTATACTATTAAATGGTGGTCCAGACTAAACTTCAAAAAAGATTTCAACATTGATGGAATTAATTTATAAAAATTATTGTTGGCAGTAAAGACACAACATTGAATTAACATATCCCTAACCATTATCTGACTTTTCCTTTTTTAGGTATCAAAGTTTAGTCAAAATTATTATTACTTTAGTCATTAAGAGTATTATATTTTAGTCTCAAGTCACCTCTGGATCTCATAAAGCACACTATTTTCCTCGGGATATAAATTATTCTGATAATGTTATGAGTTTTGTAAATTTTGTAAAATATGCACGTTCATGACCCCATCTCAGCAATCATATTAATGCATGGTAACACTTCAACTTCCAGAGAAGGAGGAACTCCTGAGCCTGTGTGTTTCCCATGTGAACAGCGCGGCGTACCGGCGACGAGGATCCCGCGCCGGCGCCAGCCCCTTCAGCTCGCTCAAGGGGCTCACCAGCAACATCAACGACTTCATCAACTCGGCCTTCGACATCCGCAACGGGCCGCACCCAGCGCCGCCGCCGCCCTCACGGGGATGCGCAAGTAATACCCAATTGTACAAACGTTTTTACCTAGTGGTTGAGTATAATCATCACCATTCTGTAGCAGCCCACTGCTGGACATAGCCCTGATCGAACGCACGCTATTGTAATCGCTCCTCGCCCCTCATCCAGCTGCTACCGACCAAAACCAAGATCGTCTGAGTAGCCTGATGTTCTAACCTAGACTTGTCGATACGCGGTCTCCACTCAAAAACACGTCTACCCTAACGATCATTGCTTCCACGGCTAATATGGCCGGCCCATTGCCACTTCAGCTTGCTATTCTGTGAGGTATGTAAGATCACCTCATTACACTTTCGATCCCTCAGAGAGATTCCAGCGACTTTAAAGAATCACTGATTGAAGAACTTAATCGTTATGCTTTGTGATATAGGGAGACGACTTGACGTGTTTCCCGACGTAATGTACCGCTATATCTTATCTAATTTACACATGTCATTCTGTGTGTAATTGATGCGTATTTTCATTATAATTCTGATGAAATAATAGAATTGCAATGACTAATCAATTAAATTCAACAAATTCTAGGATAAAATGTGTATCAAGATAGATAAATGAAAATTTTATCAATTTGTCAATGTTATCCGCTACCTCTGGAAAAAGGTAATACTATACTTTGTCGCCGTTATCTTAAGTCTGTCATTCTTACACGTGAGATTAGTTTTATTATTGAATATTCTGCTGAAACATAATTGATGTGATGCAGTTCGGCCGCATACGCGCAGCAACACTATGGGTGCTAAATATTGATTTTTGTCCTTTTGACATACATACCGCCGGGGAATTTACAAAAAGCGTAAATTGTCCAGCAGTGTCTTTGTTTCGTTCAGCTAATTCGCTAACTTTTAACAACATATACTTTCCTGTAGCCTTCACATTTGCGATTAGAACAATTTTGCTAAGTACGTGGATATAATAGAAGGATTATTATCGGTTCATGTATAAGTAATTATTAAGCATTATTTTATTTTATTTTATTTTATTTTTTATTGAAAGGAATAGCAAACAGTTACATTATAAGAACTTATAACTAATTTAAATAATACAATTTTAATAATAACATAACCCACAACGCTATCCACAGGTAGACATAAAAGTTTAAAGAGTAAAGAAAGTAATCGCTAGGAGCTTATATCGCAGTTCGAGCTGTTACAATAATGAGCATTTAAAAAAAAAGCTAAAATGTAGGCAAAGATAAAGAGAGAGGCTACAATGCATGGGGTTTATTTAGTAAGGAGGAGCGAGTGAGGCTTTTAAATCTACTCATTGGACAATTAAAGATGTCAATATTCTCAAAATTATTATTATATGAGTCAACCATACGGCGGACAGGTGAGCGCTGGCCAGAATTAGTTCGGCAATGGTTTAAAGCAAAAAGAGTACCTGCACGCACCTGTCGCCTATGGAAGGTTCTAGGTACAGCGTAACAGATCACGTTATTAAGATCTATACAATTAAATTTGTTTCTTACAATTTTATATAAGATAATGGCTTCAAGGTATTTTCTACGAGAGCTAAGGGACAGGAGCTTGTACTTGCTGAGTAATTGCGGGTAAGGTAGGTAGGACTTATGGCATCTGTAGTGCATGGCACGTAAGAATTTGTACTGAACATTTTCAACCATTTCAGCATATTTTTTGTAGAAGGGGTTCCATACTGAGACTGCATACTCTAATTGTGAGCGAACTAGGGCCTTATACAAGCATAAATAAGACGAGGTTCTCTTGAAGTCAAGGGTAGAACGCATGATAAAGCCATACATTTTTAATACATACGCTTTACTAACGATTTTGTTAATGTGTGAATCTAGGCATAGTTTGGAATCGAGTATTACACCGAGATCGCGGATTGAGTTTAATTTAGTGAGAGGCACATGACAAAGGGTGTACACGAAGTTAATAATTCGTTTATTTTTAGTGAACGTAAGGTAATTGCATTTGGGTATACTTAACTTTAGTTTGTTCCTACCACAGTAGTCTGTTAGTCTGTCCAGGTCTTGCTGTAATAGAATGCAGTCATTAATGGATTTGATGGATTTATATATTTTTAGATCATCTGCATACAGTAGAAACTTTGTGTTGTGAAAACAATTACCTATGTCATTAACAAATATGTTATATAATAGCGGCCCAAGGATCGAACCTTGTGGTACCCCGGACGTGATTATATCCGGTCATATGGATTATCTATTTTCCTTGTTTGTATTACAATAAGTCTGTAATATTTTTGAATATTGTGATGATATGTATAACTAAATGTTGCAGGCAATTGCTTCAATTCGGCTCACGTGCACAATAACACACGGAACGATGTTCCGCTCAACCGGACGTGGCCACATGGAGAACGATTTACAACCACACCAGGTGAGCGCACACAACTAACATAGCACACGTTAAAATGCAAAATTATAGCTATTTGTTCATGCAAAGTCAAGGAAAAGCTGTTAGCAATCTTTCCGTAATGGTAAAACACAGAACATTTATGAAAATATAATAAAAATAATGCATAAATATTGATCACCACACATACGGCGGATGAGCGATTTCAAACTTTTATTGATTGTTATAAGTCCAGGTTTCCTCACGATGTTTTTCCAAGATAAACTGCGAAAGTATATATGAATTGAAAAAGTCACAGTGGTACTTGCCCGGATTTAAACCTACAACCTCGTGCGTGAGAGGCGAGGCCTTAACCACAGAGCCATCACGATATCGATAAATTGATGATGCCGCATGAAATATCAATTGGATTTCGTCACTTATGTTTGGGAAGGCGTGGGTAGTTGAAAGAATGATAGCCGGCATCGCCGTTGCGTGTACGCAGGTGGCGAGCCGGACATCCTGGTGCCGGTGCCGGAGTCGTCGGCGTCGGTGTCGCGCAGCGCGTCGGCCGAGAGCGCGCGCATCGACACGGCCGACTGCTTCGAGATAGAAGACCTGGACGACACCGGCTGGGAGTTTGTCAACCGACCTGCCGACCCACTGCCCAACGGTAACCACTACCAAGGAGCTTAATTATTCATGAAATTTCACTGCTGGATCCTGGATGTACGACTTCGATCAGAGATTGCCAGTGGTGATATGGGCAGCGTCACTAACGCAATATTACTGAAGAATTGAAGACTGCTCTGCATTTTACTACGTCACGAGAGGATATTGTAGCATAGTTGGAACACCACATAATTCCATCGTTCAAAACTGCCCATGACAGTGCGATTGTGGTCGTTATGATGTTAGCTGAAGTTGCTCTTTTCACGATATCATACAGCATAACTAACGTATCATTCTTTCCCCCAGACTCGGACGTCCTCCTCAGCACGTCGGGCAGCTTCGTGCGGCGCCCGGGCCCGGCGGAGCGCGCGGCCTCCGAGCTGGACCTGCGCCGCACGCCCTCGCCCCCCTCCCGCGGCCGCGCGCACGACACGGCGAGCCTGCACGACACAACCAGCCTGCACGACGTACACCATGACACGGCCAGCCTGCACGACGCTCACCATGAGACGTCCAGTCTGCACGACGCGCCCCTCATGGACGACACCGACAACGGGTCAGACGATAACGGTACCGACAATGATAATGGTACGCACAATATTATTAAACATACAGAAAGTAGTTATCTGACAGATTTGAAAGAGCGAGTGCAGTTTGAGGATGAACGAGTTGCCTGTCAAATGCGTACACAAGGGTCTCCGCAGATGAGCAAGTTAAACTTTCATTGTCAGCAGAACAGTTGCAAAACATGGTGACTGTGATGGGTGAAGTATATTATGAAAGTGATGAATATGAGTAAGACGAAGGTTATGTGTTTGAAAGAGAAGAGAATGTGTTGGTGTGTGATTTGAAAATAAATAATAAGAGTGTGGAGCAAGTGAATGACTTACAAGAGCTGGAAAGATTGATGAAGATGTTGGGAGTGGCAAAAGAAGCTCAAAAGTAGAATACATGCTGTGGAAATGCGTATTTTGCGAACCATGTGTGGTGTTACTATGAATGATAGGCTGAGGAAAGATGTGGTAAGTAACGGTGCGGCTTCACAGAGTAGCAAAAGTTGAAAAGGATGAATGAAAGGCTACTAACAAAAGGGAGAAGGCAGATGTAAGTGGGAACACTGGGAGGGGGCACCCTAGGACATATACTGACCTTATTGGTGATGTTCTTCAGAGATAAAGTCTTCCCAAGGCGGTAGGCAAAAAATACAGAACGCCACCTGCTTCGGCCCTTACATACACTCCTTTTACCTCCTTTACGTTCATACATGGGGTCGTACACGCACGCTAGTTTCGAGTACTACGCACGTGCTCTTTCTGAAGAACGTCATCAATGAGGTCAGTCTAGAGTACCCAGGGCAGTAAAATTTTTATTTTTACTTTTGGTTTTTTATATAATTATACAAATCAAAAGCTGGCGGTGTTTAGCTTCAAAACAGTACACATATTCTTGTTATTATCTTTTAAACCCCCATTTAAATATACGTGAAATTATAATCCAAAAGAAGATGTTTAATATAAAATGTTTAAGACGCAATTACGGCCTAGGTTTTAGCATTCTCCTTTGCGTAGTGTTTATGCAACGCCGCACCAGTTTTCGACGACTTGACTGCCAAACGAGAACGATTTTACTAATACATTTATCCTGAGAAAAATAGTTTTAAATAAAATAAAAAATACCTTTTAACTTTGTTCGAATAGCTAACTGATCACCAACACTAACAAGCACGTTAACGGACAGGTACACCCAAACAGATCCGCCTGGAGCAGTTCTCGCGCGCCTCGGAGCTGGACGCGCTCAACGTGAAGCAGCTGAAGGAACTCCTCGTGAGGAACCGCGTGGAGTACCGCGGCTGTCTGGAGCGCCGCGACCTGCTGGAGCGCGCCAAGACGCTGTGGAGGAACCACGCGCAGTACAAGGATGGTAAGATCGGCTCACCACTATGAGCCTACTAGTGGCCATGACAAGTTCTAAATCTTTTGGGGGTCCTGATGCCGAAAATATATTTTTTAATCATAATCCAAGATGACAGTCACCAAATATTGGTTTCATCATTCATGTTGAAATTATACATGTGAGATCAATGTAGAAAGACGTGCACGTTAGAAGCATCCGCAAAAAAAAAAAAAAAAAAAACAGTCATGGCAGCTAAGAGTTGACCAGTCCCAACTGACGGCGCCCGTTCACAAACATGACGCATGGATCAGCACCATTCAGCTCAACCATTTTGAAGGGAACTAAATAATCTAACACACGCGCCACCATCACATTCAAGTCAATCAAAGATCGTATTACCCGGTAAATGGTAGCTCTTTAGTATGTAGTACTCACACCTGTGCTATGCAATTATATAATACAAAGGAGATTGATTTTACACAATGCAAAGATGGTCTTAAAATCTTCAGCAGCTCCAACAGTATTTTCAAATGTTAATCAATTAGTTGTGTTGGAGCAAGACCAGCATCGAGCCAAGCATTTTTATCAGCGATGTAATCCCCCAACTTATAATATGCCTGTCTGCATAGTGTGCGCGTGCGAAATAATATTTATTAGTTTAACAAATTTTTTACATAATGTAACTAAAAACTATTTTGCCCCAATTTTTATTCACAAAATTACGTATTTGTTTTTTTTTACCTTGATACGGCCCTGGGAAATGTTTAATTTGTTTATATTATTTTAATTGCAAAAACGTGATTCATGAAAAAAATCGCTGTTAGGATTTAGTGCAGGGTTCAGACCTAATTTCCCCGTCCTATACAGGAAAACGGTCTTAGGAGACTGTCTTTAACTTTTTGAGACAATTTGATCTGCATTTACAGATTTTGAAAAAAATGATTATTTTCAGTAAGTCTTTCCATCGTCCTCCTAAGACCGTTCTCTTGTAGCTACAACGGTTAAGGTAGCTGCCCTCACTGCCCCGCGCCAACACTCCGGCCTGTCCGCAGACGTGGACAACCTGCCGCCCGAGGAGTGCTGCAAGATCTGCATGGCGGCGCCGCTGGAGTGCGTGCTGCTGGAGTGCGGCCACATCGCGGCGTGCACGGCGTGCGCCAAGCAGCTGGCCGAGTGCCCCATCTGCCGCCAGTACGTCGTGCGCGCCGTGCGCTTCTTCCGCTCCTGAACGTCTGGACGTGTGGACGCCTGGATGCGCCTCGGATTCTTACAAAAAACGCTGATTTAAAGCTTTATTTCATATAAACTTATGATAGAAAGGAATGTTTTTATCACGTTATCGGATAATAGAATAGGAGACAAAAATAATCCTTCCGTGGTCAGTCAATAGGCATAGTCAATAAGCAGTGGTCGTGTTCTGCGACTCGGGACGTCCTGATCTACATGCGTTACTTTATATTCCTAATATCGCTTAGCTTTAGAAGACAAAGGAGAGTGATGGCGGATGGTGATGGTACTGGGACATATCCGCGCCACTGCGTCTTATGATGGGTGCTCACTACGACCGGGCGGCTCATGGCAACGTAGCGATGGTTTGCGTTCTCTCAGGCAAGCGAAATTGGGTATTGAGCTTCCGAGCCTTGAATTATACTGCGCGCAGAAGTTCAGTACGAAACTCTTCAAAGCCAAAGTCGAATCATTTATTTCAAATAGGCACTTTTGAACGTAAAAATAATTTAAAAAAAAGTATTGATTCTAGTCGCCCCTTCCAAAAGGTAGTTTTCGTATGGTGAAGAATGGGAAAGAAACTCCACCGTTACGTTACTCTTTTAAAATGTTTTACAATATGTTGTATAGGTACATTAATTATATGTGAAGACGATGCATCTAGAATAAAATGACTATAGCACAATATGTAAACTATCTTGTCAATGAATTATAGTTGAGAAGAGTTTCGTACCATGACACAGCGGAGCGGCCATGTCGCCTGGCCGCGCGGAACAGTATAATTCCAGCCCTAGTCGTACCCTAATGTTGTTCACATGTATTTGTACAGTCAACCGCACGACCTGATAAAAGATTGACACCGGAACAGTAAGAGCGATTTTCGTACTACAAATTTTACGAGCGTGCGGTTGACTGAACTTGCAGAGACCTCGAAGGTATCGTCTCGACGTAGTTCGCTCTGCTTACCAACGAGTGCTCACATGTTGTCAGTGGCCTGCAATCGACAATACAACTCGGTGACCACGTCACACAGTCTATGCCAAAAGTACAGAACTGATCGTGTACATATTATATCTGTTAATATTTTTACCAGTTTTTATAAAAATCTGAACTGTTGTTGAATTAAAATTGTCGCTCTCCAGCCGTTGTAATCGTAAATGAAGAGTATTCGGATTCGTCGTGTACTATATTATGTGAATTTATTTAGCAAGGTATACGCTCTGAACGTACTGATTGTGTCAATGATTTCTAAGGTTCCGTACCCAAGGGGTGACAACGGACCTACTACTAAGCGTCTGTACACAAGTTACAAGAAGCTGCTTATGTTTCGCTGAATGTAAATGTTCGTACTTGTTATTTTGATAGAGAATATAGTTTTATTATAAAATGCGTTTTATCAGGCTAGACTGACAAAAAGCGAACACTTTCTGATTGAATTGTGACAAGGTCATATCATTTACAGTGCGTTCGCAGCTGTAGTTAGGTGTAACATATATATCATTGGTTAGAATTAGCTCAAAACTTTATGTTCATAATAGTCGACGGCAGTCGGCCGCATAGTGAAAAGCATCACAAGTTGACACGAAGTTATCATTTCTGGAGAAGAACTAAGGTCTGTTGGTTATGTGCACCTGGTAGGCTAGCAGACGACCATCACGCTGCATGCTTTGTGCTCAGCTTATGAGCGTTATTGACATTTGAGCAAGCCTCTTATGATTACTTTTGGCGCCCATGAAAAGTTGGTTTCGCAAAACATAATATAATTTTTCAAATCAAAAGACAATTCATTTTAAAAACGATGTTATAATTTCACTTTATGCGGTCGACTATAATCGCGGTACGGTCTATAATTTTATTTATTTTTAAATTGTTGTTAGTATGCTAGCAAGTGCAGGCTGTGTAATGCTTCAAGAGCTATCTTAGTGCATTGTCGTCATGTACGACTTGAGACGATGAGGCATCAAATGTGTGAATGTCGTAAGACATGCTGTTAGTGATGTTAGTATTATGTACACTTTATTTAAACAACACGAACAATGAATGTCGCTCTTTATTATTGTATCATTCAGTAAGTTAATGTTTTATCTATAAATAACACATTTTGGAAGATTTTGGTCCTTTGATATTTTATCTGTAGAAAATTGTTGATTTTGATTTCGTGTTTTGTTTTTAATCTAGAAAAATAATGAGTTGTATTTGTGTTGTATATTACAAGATTGTAAATGACCTGAAAGGTTTTAAACCAATACGATAGATCCCTGTTTTATTAAGTTAGATGGCGCTGCACGACTGAGTTCCAAAATGTATTATTTACACATTATGTATCGTTATATTTAAGTAATCATAGACCTGTTTAGCAGCGTCACCCATATTTAAAAGTTCTCCTATTTCCATGAAATCTTTAAGGTTGGTAAAAAAAAAAAAACAAGCTGGTGAAGAGGCGTTTATGCTTTAAGTCGTTTAATAGTTTTCCCAGAACGTTTTAACATAAATGTTGAACCTTTCGCCCGCCGGCTGTAACAATCTGACGTGATATAATAATCGCGCCGTGTGGATCGCGGCCGTCAAGTAACTGTATATAATATATTATGTACTTTATTTTTGTATGTAGCTGAGAGCCAGTCTCTGTGAATGTATGCCCACAGACAACGGCGAAAACCGTCATCACTCGTATGGTACAACGCGCGTTTGTAGAGCATCCGCTAACATTCTGAAGGTGCATGTAGATTGCGGTCGAGCGATGAACGTATTCCGGCTGCCATGCACCACACTGGATCAAGAGCGGTCGGCGACATCGATCGCACACAATCTAGTTAAACCTTAAGATATTTATTCGTAAAATAGGGTACGGATGTTCTTCGAACTTTCGAAGAACATCAAATATCTATGAAACAACAAATAAATATGACACACTAGCGACATATTATGAAAACAAGATTATATTGAGGTTGCGCGAAATATGTAACTTGCTGTGTTACTATAGTGGACGATAACATTCGGTTGTGAGCGTTCTAGTGGAACACAACAATAACGTGGGAGTACAGGGTATAGAACAATACACTTGGGGCGAATACTTGGGATGTTTATAGCTTTTGAATTCCTGTAGTTTTATATTTCCTTCGTAACTTTACTAAATAATAAAACTTGCCAATATGCCTAGCGATCTTATTTTGTTTAAAAAACATCTCATACAAACGAATTTTAAGTCTCCTTGCGAGCCTGCCAAATATATTTCATAAAACATTTCGGGGCTATATGTCTTTGCAATTATATAACAAATTCGACGTTCGTTGTACCATACGGTCAATTTTCATAAATAATTATAAAACAACTTCCGTGTAAATAATAAAACGAAAATTGCAATCATTTCAATAAAATTGTAACACAATAGATAAGTTGAATACACGGTAAAGCCTTTATTGTCATTTTATTTTATAACCATGCACGCCATAAGAACCGTTGTAGAAGCAAATCGGAGATAATATGAATCAATATGTTGGTACGATGATATCTCAATTGCCCAGCCGAAAGTGGCATGGACTCCAGCGGCGAGGTGTGAATGTTTGTAAGAGAAAAGCCGAAGCGAATCCGGTTTTAACTTCCTTAGGTATTTATTAATAAAGTAAAAAATAATTTCTATAAGTCTTTTTAACACCATCTTTCGTCAAATAGCAAAACCAAAAAGCCCTATCACAAACAATACTTTCAATGTTAAATAAATTTAATTTTTTAATTTTTTTTTTTTTTTTTTTTTAATTTAATTTTTAATTTTTTTAATTGAATTTAATTAATTTATTTCTTTTAATGTTAAGTAAATAAACTCAACTAAAATTCTATAGGAATATAATGAATCGAATACAATACAGCCGTGCTATTCTGTAAAAATCTCACCGTGAAACCTTGGGCGAAGTGAGCGGTCAATAGTGTCAATCCCTAGAAATGACAGCTCACTTCACCTAAGTTTTCACGGTGAGATTTTTACAGAATCGACCGGCAGGTATCGCCGACGCATTTTTTCTATAGCTCTCTATCGTAACCCGCTATCTAATTACGCAACACATTTTCGTTGACAATTCCGACTAATCTGTTTCAATTTGACAGGTCAACAACATTCATTGTGTTATTTACGTTGTTGAGCATATTTTTTTTTCGAACTTACGAAGCAATGGATTAGCAATCTGTTTCAAAACGATTCAGATTCTGATTGATCGTGTATTGCGTAATTATAGTACGGTACAGCGGCTTGCTCTCGTAGATATCAAGCGGTTCAACGTGACGTGACCTAAAGTGACGTCATGACGGGATCGCTATTGTATGAATTTTTAGTTCGCGATTAGTTTTGGCGCCGGGTTATTTAAAAAAAGTGTTTGCAAATCGGACAAAATTATGCTGTTTTTCGGTACATTTTGTAACAAAACTAAACCGAATCAAATATAACTACCACTTATAGGTTGGTTCTTCATCTTCAAATGATAGGAACTATTTTTTTCAAAATTATAGTTTTTTATATTCTAAAAAGGATTTTCCATTGCCATGTTCCACAAAATTAACGATACCGGGTTGAGTTTAGGTACATTTTTTGTACTATTAACAAAATATTTTAAGATTTCTAAAAATACTATTAGTAGGCAGACATATTCAATTCTAAATTAGAAAAAAAAAAATTCAAAATGTAGCAAATAGTCGCAAAAAAAAATAAAAACCGAAACTAACTTTTTCACATATTTTGCTATTACGGATGAATCTTAATCCATTGCATTAAGGGTTATTTTATTTTTGGTCTGTTTTGATTTACTGTACAAACATTTCGAAAGAAACATCAGTCCGCGCTGGGCCGCTGTCGTAAGTGGACCCTGTGTTGCCTCTTTGCAGCGGCTCGTGTGGAAAAAGATCGCTGTACAAATACAAAATAATCGATAAACCAAATTTGATACTTTTTACGGTATGATAATTTTGTATTCACAGATTTTTATTCGAATAATAGTGGGTAATACATAATAGTTCTTAAGATTACATTTAGCTCAGCCACATTTTACCAATCGGCATGCAAACATTTGAAATTATTTATAATACTATTATTACACTTATTTAGATCATTCGATTACATTACTATTACAAATATCATACCATTATAATTACATCATTTAACATGTCATTACATACTATTACTATTATTACTAACCAAAATCAAAATGTCAGAAATCAAACTGTCAAAGATCAAAATTTCAAAAATCAAAATGTCATTCATCAAAAGTTCAAAAATCAAGATGTCACATCATGTTAGTAAAAATATAAAGAACAGTACGAAATATTTTTTGTAGGTACCAATATTTTACAAAGAAAAATGAAAAAAAAAAAAACTTCCAAAGTATCAAAATTAGTTCACGTGACTACTATTCCCGCAGCTAACCGTGCGTACACTTGTGTGTGTGACCCGTGTCAATGTAGTAGTTCGATTCTATACATTTTGTAAACGCGTCCTTAAAGACAATTTTAGGGTTCCGTACGTCCGAATGAAAAAGCGCAACCTGTTCTGGAATCACTCGTGTGACTGTCTGTCCGTCTGTCACAGCCGCTTTGCTCCGAATCGAACGGTGCGATTAAGTTGGTTTAGTACACATGTATATAATTTCTGTGACCCAAACACGGACGTGCAAGGTAAATAAATGAATTTTGTATATAGGGGTCACTTATGGGAGGTAATTCAAATTCAAAATATTTTATTTCACATACAAGGGCTCTTACGAAACGTCAGAAGCTAGGTGCACGGTTCCAATTGGTCGTTTCCTATGGAAAAGAGCCGGCAAGAAGCTCCACGGTTACTCTTTTAATTAAGAAAATTTAAAAAAACAGTTTTGCAAACTGTACCGTGTGCCATATCAAATAAAAGGGTTTCCTGTGAGGGCTCTATCTTTTTTAGAATTAAAAATAATAGTTTTAAAATTGTTATTTTAAAAATTACTCCCTTTTCCGAAATTACTGAGCCAACATTTTTCGACTTGCACTTTATGTAAAGCTCATGTTACAAAGAAATATTCTATGTTGCTTCCAGTCTGGCTCTTATTGACCGAGTCATTTGAAGCTAGTGAAACCACACACCAAACATTGATTCTGTACAAAAACCTTAAACTAACGGCAATGATAGACCTTCATAGCCTTCATAGTTATTTATTTTACAAAAAGAAATATAATATATAACATGTAAGTGAGCAAGGCACCATTTTTATCTTTTAAAATTATAAAAACATCAAGAAATAAGTACAATCAAGCATAGGAATGAGGTCGTCGCTCAATCAGTCATCGCGATCCGTTCATCAACTGAGCAATATGACCAGTCTTTATTTGAGGATTTAAAACTTCATCCTTAGCGATAGTTTATTTAGTTTGCTATTCGAATGACCCTCGTCACTTTATTCTTTAGGTTTGGTGTTGCCTCTAGTCTCGTCCAACGATGTGGGTCTCTTCCGGCGCGTCGACCCGGATGATGGAGGAGGCGAGTGCAAAGTACCCCTCGTAGTGCACGTCGTCGGGCGTGGTGTCGTAGTGGTAGTGCCCGCCGTCACCGTGCTCGCTGAAGCCGTGGAAATGCTGCACGCGCAGGTCCAGACCCTGGGGAGAAGGTGGCTTGGCGATAAAACATGTGTAGACAAGAATTGTTCTAAGTTCGGTTTTGGTAGGCCAGGAATAGTTGTGCTATTATTACTCAAAGCACATACCTAACAGACGAACAAAAGGCGGTCTTTGAATAGCTTTCTAGCTTTCTTTCAAACGCAGAAAACGCAAATACCTATGTAGCTACAAAGTTAAATAATTGTGGAATGGGCAGACCCAGGAGGCAGGCAGGCTGCCAGGGTGCCCAGGCTTTAGAAATTTCGGTTGTGTATATATGTAATAAATATATTATGTGTATTGTGTAATATTCGAAGATGTCCTCGTTTTATTCTCACGTCCTCGTACCATCACGAGTGTTTTAGCCGAGCAACGTTAGGCTTAACTGTTTGAAATACTAACATGGTCTCCAGTAACGAGGGTGCCGACATGTGTGATGGGGGCGCGCATCTCGAAGAAGTGCAGCCAGCCGTCCACGTCGGCGTCTGTGCACAGCCGCGTGCTGGAGAAGTCCGGCATCACGTGGAACTTCACCTTGCCGGAGCGCAGCATAAACATGCCGCCCAGACCTGACAACGAGAATGAAGTAAAGTGCAACCTTCTTCTACGTTTTCAGCGTTTGTTTTCCCGATACTGCGTACAGGCTTCCTCCTTTGCTTGTTATTATTCTCAATGTTTATTCGGGCTGCCTCAAGAGTTACATACAGCTTGTTGGACATTGTAGTTGTAGTGGTACGTAACCCACACATGCACACAACCTGCGAACTCTAGTACTTAAGACGTCGCCCATCTGTGAGTTCAGAGACAGTTCGAATACGATACTACACACAGCCAGTCACTGACTGCTGTTCGCGTCACTAGCGTCATTTGTTATTATCCTAATCTTAGTTACTTGTTTATGAACCGTGAGATTTAGTTGTAGGTAGTAACTTCATGAATGAACTGAATGAACATTTCATTTCATCCACTATAGAACTTATAACGCACCCTAACAAAAGTTCTAAATAGTTATAGACAAGCAAACCCGATTTACCGTCATCGCCTCTATTACTCACCGATAATTTTGTCACCATAATGGTTCTTGAGCGTCTCTCTGATGGCCGTGATGAAGTTTGATGGACCGATGCGTTTTTTGGCTACTACTTTGATCACCTGCAATGAAAATTGTTTGTTTTAATCACGTTACTGTTATGGGATCTACAAATGGCATGATTATTTGCTAAGTAAGAAAGAAAAGAACCAAGAATTGAGTCCTTGCGTGCGCCCATTTTATGCGGGTACCCGTTATCTCATATCGTTTAGAGTGCAAGTAACTATTGTTTTCTGCATGCTTATGGGGCTCGAAAAATCACTTTTACAAAACCTAAGCAGCATATAAGTTACCGGACTATTATGCATGGACACTTTAGTCAAACGCCTCTTCAGAAACGTACTATAGCATCGTTTGGAAGTTATAAGTCCACAGAATCTTTATAGCCTGAGACAATTACAAGTTAGAACAGTAGTCACAAACCTTGCCAGGTTTTCCCTCGCTGATCAGGTAGTTCCCCAGCAATGCTGTCCTGGTCTCGGTGTTGGGTAGTCGTTGCTGCTGGTAGCCGCCCTTGCCCTTGGCGGCTCCTACCGGCTCTATGGACACTATCCGGGTACCCTGGTCTATTGTGCCGTTGCGGATGCTCAAGTTTATTATACCCTAGAATTGTAAAAGAAATAATAAAAGTTCAGTTCTCATCTTTGTCCGTTTTGAAATGGGTTTTTTTATAGGCATTCGTTATTTCAACTTTGATGTAGTGGATTTGGTTTTATCAGTAGTGTATTAGTTGCATTCTGCATCGAAGTACACCTTGCTCGGGTCATTAGGTATGTTTCGGCTTGTTGTTATCGGTTAAGCAACATGTTCACTAAAGTTTCACTTTTTAGTGTTTTGTTTGCCTATACCCTATTCTCCATAGGTTTAGGTAGTTAAATAAAGGTAAACAAATCGTAAAAAGGGGTATTTATAGATGACACTTTCTTGTTTAAACACACGATAAAACGAAATTAAATATTTATTTTTCAATAGTTTCCATTAATGAATGTTAAACTTTATCATTTATTCTAAAACTACTATTCGTAAACTCATTTCACCGTTGCCATGGGGGACTTCAATGCGAAACTGGGCAAACGAAACGATGATGAGCTGCGAGTGGGGCAATTTGGAGTTAGATGTCGGAACCACCGGGGTCACCAACTGGCCAGTTTTATGGGGAAGGAAGGCCTCTTTATGATGAACTTCTTTAGAAAACGTTAGCACAGAAAGTGGACCTGGCAGAGCCCTGATGGTGCAACAAAAAATGAGATTGTTCACATTGAACTTAAATATCAAGCTGGAAAGATCTCGACTCATGAAGTCTACGCTCCGCCCAGCACCGATCCAAGTCCAAAACCCAGAGAGCTTTCAGCTCGAACTTCAGAATCGTTTCGAGTGCCTAGGGAGCGCCGTGGACGATTATAACGATGGGTTCGTGGAAACTGTCCATACGGTCGGGGTCAAAATCTTCAAGACCCGTCGTACAAATCGAAACAAGAAGCCCTCTGATGCTACTCTACAGCTCATGCTGGAGAGGCACGAGATGGTCCTGCAGTCTTCAGACGATGCGCTCAAATACCGGCGGCTCAATAGACAGATCTCTAAGTCCCTGAAAAGGGACCTTCGCCAATTATAATACGAACCATATTAAGGACGCGATAGAGCGGAACAAGGGCTTCGCAAGAGATCTGTCTATTGGGCAGAGCCAGCTTGCGAAACTGAAGACCGATGATGGCAGAAGCGTATTCGCCAAGCCTGAGCTATAGAGAGAGATCGAGAGTTTCTATGGACAGTTATACACGTCAACCAGTAACCCCGTTATGAATCTGGCAAACGAGCCAAGAGCTAGATTGACCCGACACTATACCGAGGACATCCCGGACGTCAGCTTGTACGAGATTAGGATGGCTGGATAGATGGTTTCGGCCTTTCTTCTCAGAGTAGTCAGATAGGAAACACCGACCTCATCTAGCTTATTTTTTATATATTTTTATATGACGTGTAAAAGTGATTCCGATATCCTATTTACAGAATAAACAATTTCATTTCATCTCAGCTTAAAAACAACAAGGCGCCGGGTGATGACGGAATTACGGCCGAACTCCTGAAGGCCGGAGAACCCGTTCTTAAGGCCCTCAAGAAGCTGTTCGATTCCGTCATACTCGAGGGTGAAACACCACAGGCATGGAACAGAGGGGGCGACAATGCCCTTCTTACGAACTATAGGCCCATCTCACTTCTGAGCCATGTCTACAAGCTGTTTTCAAGAGTCATTCACGAACCAGCAGGATTCCGCAAAGGCTTTAGCACCGTAGACCACATACATACGCTGCGCAGGTTATACAGAACACCGAAGAGTAGAACCGGCCTCTCTGCTTAGCGTTTGTGGACTACGAGAAAGCCTTCGATTCGATCGAGACATGGGCTGTACTGCAGTCTCTTCAACGCGGTGCCAGATCGACTATCGGTACATCGAGGTGCTAAAGTGTCTGTACAAAAACGCCACTATGTCAGTCCGACTCCAGAACCAGACCTCGAAACCTATCTTTCTGCAGCGAGGTGTGAGACAGGGAGACGTTATCTCTCCGAAACTGTTCACCGCTGCACTGGAGGATGTCTTCAAGATTCTGAACTGGAATGGGCTAGGCATCAAAGTTAATGGCGAGTATATCACTAACCTTCGGTTTTCCGACGACATAGTCATGGCTGAGACCATGGACGACCTCAGTACAAAGCTCGATGACCTTAGTAGAGCCTCCGAAAGAGTGGGTCTTAAAATGATCATGGACAAGACAAAGGTCATGTCAAATGCCCATGTGACACCCACTCGCATGAAGATCAGAGACGCTACGCTCGAAGTTGTGGACGAGTATGCTTACCTATGACAAACAGTTCAGCTACGTAGGTCTAACTTCGTGAAAGAGGTCAATCATCGAATCCGACTCGGCTGGGCAGCATTTGGGAAGCTACGCAATATCTTCTCGTCCTATGGGACGAGAATTGAGAATGAGAATTTGGGTATATGTACCGCACTGTCTCAAGACGAGTCTTTCGACCAGTGCGTGTTGCCAGTGATGACTATGGCACAAAAACGTGGTCGCTCACAATGGGCCTTATCAGAAGGCTAAAAGGCACCCAAAGGGCAATGGAGAGGGCTATGTGTGGAGTTTCCCTACGTGATCTAATCAGAAATGAAGAGATCCGTGGGAGAACCAAGGTAACCGACATAGCCCAAGAATTGCCAAACTTAAGTGGCAATGGGCAGGACTGCTCGTAGGACAGATGGCCGATGGAGCCGAAAGGTTCTGGAGCGGCGACCGCGTACCGGAAGACGAAGCGTTGGAAAGCCTCCCACAAGATGGACCGATGACTTTGTTAAGGCCGCAGGAATCCGCTGGATGCGGGAAGCACAGAATCGGTCGAAATGGCGGTGCTTGGGGGAGGCCTATGTTCAGCAGTGGAAGTCTTTTGGCTGAAATTATGAAAATGATAATGATGACTCTTCGTAGATGTAACTGCTTGAGCACAATTTTTTTGTCAGGCTTAATAATAATAATATAATATTTTGTAATCTGTCTATTGTAAAAAGCTCAAACTCTAAAAGTCAACGAATTATAACGTTGCTAAATTGAAGAGTACAACTGTGACGTACAATAACAACTGAAGTGACAGGTATTACGGTTACTTGACAGCTGCCTTGTCACGTGGTTTTTTCTACTTAAACCTATAGAGTATAGGTACTTTGTAATCGACCGCAACTAACCTCGCAGTTAACCCCGAGGTGCGGCCAGGGCCCTGCCCCGGCGCCGGCCATGAGCGCGGGGTCGCTGTTAAGGTGGCGCGCGAGAGCCGCCAGGTCGTAGATCTTGTTGCGCTGCACCAGCGGCAGCAAGTATGGCGGACCGCCGACCTCGATGAGCTTTGGATTACCAGTCAGACCTGAATAAATAAGAATACGTAACGTAGACGTAATTAAATTTCCATTTAATTGTCACGGGTAACGAGTAAAAGCTTTTTATGAGAAAAGGCATTGTTTTTCGATCTTGGAATCAAACCCAATTTTTTCACAAGTTACCATATTTTTTTATTAAGTAATTGTATAAAAATATATTGGGCGCTTGTGAAAAAAAAATCTAATAGACGCTGTAACGAGAGTAGGTAATATTCCGTAGGTAACTTATCTGATGGATAACTGTAGAAAAATATTGTCTCGCATTATCACTTATTTACTTTAGATAGCGTAAGATTCATAACAACAATTAATAGGTCATATGATTATTATATAATTATTTCAAAGCCGTCATCATTCATAGGTACTTACAATTTATGTAACTCAGTGGCACTAGTCTGAAGAATATCGTCGTGTGAATTTGAACAGGAAAACATTTCGGTGGCAATTGAAACTGTTAAGAATAGTATGCTTTGTTCACCTACCATGTGACATAACTTCAACAATTTTATGCAAGTCGATTCTTAGTTGTTCGTCTTTTTTTTATCAAAAAACACAATAAACATCATTTCAGTTACAAAAACCGGCCAAGTGCGTGTCGCACCACGCACAATGAAGGATTCCGTAGTTGGGATGAATTTATCCAAGAACAAACTTAACATTACCACACCACACCACACCACACCACACCACACCACACCACACCACACCACAGCCACACCACCACCACACCACAACCACACCTTCAATTTTCGTATTTTTTTGTTTAATTTTTATCTTCTTTTATTTTTGTTTACTGTGTTCTCATACCAAAGGTAAAAATACTTTGTACATATTATTTTTATGATACTCAAACACTGTTTTTGGGGGGGGCCTGGTAATCTGTGTGACAGGTTTTCCTAGTGCAGATACCAGTCTCCCACAAAGGATTTATCAGATTTTGTAATCTCCATATTTTTAAGGCACCTTTGTGGAAGAGAAATAAATGTTTATTATTATTATTAAATGTTTATTATTATTACATTGTAGTTGAAAAATCATACATTCCAACTGCAAATATAAGTTTGTACGCACAATATTGAGAGATTTGTCATGTCATTTTTAGGACCATCTTCTTATAGGTTTTCCTGTTATCTATGAGTAAAGAACCATACTCCGTATTTTTTCAAAATTTTAGGCTCATTAGTTTCAGAGATAAATGGCCCCGGTAAATTTTCATCTATTTTCTTAAATATCTTTAAAAGTTTTTTTTTTTTCGAGCTGTACAGTCAGCAGTGCTGCTGGGGAGTTTGTTGCGCCACTTCTTCCCAGCTAAAGCACTAGGAAGTGGTGAAGGGTGGGCGTTTTTGGGGGACTGTCTTATGTAACTTTGACGTTCGAAAAGCGCTGATTTTCAGCCTAGTTTGAATAAATGACTCGAATTTGAATGAGATCCTCGCAACGAGCCATTTCATTTGGACTATGTCACACGGTATAGTTCGCAAAACTTTTTTTTTTAAATTTTCTTCTTTGATCTTTTAAAGTGACCCCCATATTCAAAATTCATTTATTTACGTTACATATTCGTGTTTGGGTCACAGATATACACATGTGTACCAAATTTCAACTGAATCAGTCCATTAGATTCGGAGCAAATTGGCTATGACAGACGGGCAGACAGACAGCCAGCCAGACAGACACACGAGTTATCCTATAAGGGTTCCGTTTTTTCCCTTTGAGGTACGAAACCCAAAAAACTATATTGTTTGATCATACCTGGTGATGTGAGGTTGTATGGCGACTTGGTGAGGTCCGGGGAGTCGACCGCGGACACGTCGACCGACTCGAACGTACTGGTCAGTCCCACAGACAGCACTGCATATAAGACGTTGTTTTTAATACATAACATTATAATGTAGTGTAGAAATCATCGCTACCCTGACCAAGTCATACGGTGGACATCCGGAAAGAAGCTAGGTCAGGATCTGTTGTCATTAGGCAAGCCCAGCGTGACGTCTACATATTTTGACGGTTGTTCATTAGCTCAAATCTCAAAACTTCAAGCGAATTATATATTTAACAGGGCTGTTGGTATGTAGGCATTAGGAAGGAAGTGGAATGCTGTGGCCTGAGTAATAGAAAGGATAACTTACCGTCCACTATTTCCTGCAACGGCGGCTGGAATAAAGCTTTCTCTTGTATCGGGACTTTTTTGTAGTCGACAGACGTCATGCTGAAACAATAAGCGAGTCGGCTATGTAGATTTCCCGTTAGTAAAATATTGGTATCAGCACCGTTTCAGCTCACGCCACCGCGGTATGTTATCACAACGCTCAGTAAAAATCTGCAAAAGCATATAAATACAATAAACATATAATTTAAATATAATAATAAAAATAAAATTATATAATATTAATTATAATAAAAAAATATAATTTATTCGTATATGAATACATTTCGCAAAAATTACGTTTTGAAGTTGGACATAAGTAGGTACCTGTTTTACTCTCGTAATGGGTAATCTTCAGGTTTCGATTGACTTGCCAGGAAACATAGTGTCATTGCTTTTACTCACCTCGGCGCGTTCAAGGTCGCCGCCTTCACTATCACAACAAGAGACCACGCGAACAATATGTTTGCGAGCATTCTAACCTTACTCAATGAAGTATTGTAATACGTACGTTAGTATGTAGCGTGGAGCGTCAACTGTTGAGTTTTTGTTGACCTCTGGTGACCTCAGTGATTGTGTCAGAGGTGAGCGGGCCAGTGGCGGCGAGCGACTGACGCGGCGCGGCTGTGGCGGCGTGCGCGTGAATGTCGCTGAGATTCGCGCTATCTGGCGAGGGCGCTTTATCATTGTTTGAAAGCTTCCAGTTTAATTACTACTTATGTCGAGGTCGCCGAACATCTAATTGTGTTGTTATGTAAACACTTATTGCTGTGATTGACAGTTGCTAGTTACTCATTTAGAATTTTAAGTATCTACTAGTACAGTCACGAGCGCTAATATGTATCCACTTAGCAAAAGTAAAAAACCGTTTCCTCATGGAAAAACGACTGCAACTTTGAGATAAGACCTATTTCATATTAGTGTGGGTTCCAAAACTGTTTTCGTAACAACATAAAATCACTTTTGCCACAGTAGGAGAAAATCACTTTGTTAAGTGTATACATATTACTTGCTATACATATGCTACTGCTCGTGACTGTACTTGGTTTGTTTCCTTGTTGCAAGGTCTTGTATTCGATTCCCAGGTGTGGCACATTGTATATCTTCGAGACTGTATCCGTTTGGGGAGTCCAGGCAAGTTCCGGGCAAAAATATAAGATAGTACAGACTCATAGTAGGAACAAAAAAGCATGCAAAAACTATTTTGTTCTCAATCATGACATCTGACATCAGTTTATAACACAATAAAACAAAATATATTTAACCGGTAAAGCCCTGGGTGACCCTCAAGCACGTCAATTAGCACGTTAATTAGTTGTTTATCAGGCCTTTAACGGTTAAAGAGTTTTTTATTTCCATGAAACTAAACCACAACAGTTGGTATTAAATAAATAAGTGTTAACTTCTATCACTGTCATACTTGTAATAAATAAATAAACACAAACAGAAACCTCTCCACTTATAGTTTAAGCCGCACTTTGGTAATGTTGGGTTAACTAAACTAATTACGACTAAAATTAACTCTGACGTCACATATGCATTTTCAAAACCATTAAAGTTAAAACGTTAATCGATCGTACATTCCATGTACCTAAAAGACAACATTAGCAAATTGCATTTACAAATGACATAATTATTTTAACTAATAATTAATAGTGTTCTATCTCATTCGAGATACGCACACTTGAAGCATTACAATGTAATAAGCGTGCAGTTGAAACTACACACGCTTATTACATTGTACCTATTGCACATGTTTTTCAATAACCTAATTCAAAAACAAGTTTACTCATAACTGAAGCCAATTTTACACTTTGATTATTATGAAAGACCAGTAAATCAGAAATATTCGTGTAAATGTAACTTACTTTCATTACGTTAAGTACTTGCACTGACCCTGGTCGAACAAATCAAAGCGTAAACGGGCCTCCGGAGCGCTGTTGTGATGTAACGTCAGAAAAAAAACGACTTCACTTATAAAATAATGAGCAATCTCTAACGAAGTCATAGCCTGCAGACACAAGAGTCACACAAACAGATAAACAAACCAAATTATTATAAACATAATCGCTTCTCACTATTAACTTTCGTCTTTTATCAAAGCCAACTCACATTATTTTATGACAATATTCATTTAATTATTACTGGCAATAGTTTTCTTCCAATTTTGTTTCAAAGTTCCGTTAATTATAGATAAACGGAATAATGAACAATTTATTTCGATCATTTATTTTCAACTCAGGCATTTTTTTTTATATTGTCAGAATCGCTTCCAATAGTATTGAAAAAAACACCGGTATTGTGAAATAAAATTTCCCAACGTTGCGTTAATTTACCAGGACTTTCACTATTATAAAAAAAAATCATACACAATTTTCGTTTTCCACGACACTTTAGTAGAACAGCCATTTTACTGCAGAAACTGGCAACACTTCACATGGGATACGCGGTCCAACCCGTAATGTAGTATAACCTCCATTACATTCCTCTATCACTGCGAAGTCATGGAATCGACACGTCAAGGAACCCGCAATGGAATGTATGCGAAAAGGAAGTGTTGGCCGGTTCCGAAGTTTGGCTATATGTCGACTTGTCATAGGGGTATATCACAGCCTAAGATAATTTTGATCATTCTAGACTCATCAACTCTACTCCCATACGTACACAAAATATATTAATCTGCAGTTATATTCAATTATATTGAAGGAATGTCCTTAACGCGTTCTGCCCCGAGCCCCCGGCAGTCTCCGACTGTGGCTTGACTTTGGAAAGAGTATCCTTAGCTTCCCTTCGTATTCTTTCTTTATTGTCTTGATTTTGCTAGTGCCGTTAACAGCGCATCTTTCCCTGCTAGAACGCGTTAATAAGATTCTCTCATTTTACACTAAATCAAAGTCACCCATACAGACTCATACAAGTATCACACATGCAGTAGTTTGACACGAGTCTCGTGTCGAAGTCGTGACTCGGCTTCGTCGCATATCATTATACATAAGAACATACAACACATGCACAGCGAACATTGCCCGAGTGTTTCTAATATTAGGTAAGCAGCATGTTCTGCTGGGCATTTTCAACGCAGTGGAGATCGTCTAATTTACAATTGCCCTCTCTCCACTGCTTGTTGTTGTTGTTGGATACACATTTCAAATGTTGGTATTTTAGTGGAGGGCTGTGCAATTTTAAATTGTACGATCCCTACATTTTACTTATAATAACTACTAGAAAATCACAACGAAGTTGCTGCGTTATTTTGAATGATCTTAGAACTAACCAGCTAATGCGTGTAAAATCTATGCTGTCGGCAGTGTAGTAATATTGCTTTTTATATTGAAGCAGTTTAATATTGCATAGCTTAATTTCTTAAGTTCCACATCACCTGGTCAATTCCAAGTTTAAGAGTCAACAAAATTGGAATACTAATCTATGTATGTACTATGATATATTTAATAGTCTATGATTATATCACCATTAAGAGTTTAGTTTTAAATAAATCAGTATTTCATTAAATTGGTACATATAGAAATTTGTTATAAAACGACTATTATACTGTCGGTGTATACTGATTCAGTAAAGCAGGATTAGTAAATGATTGCATATAAATATCACAAAAGGAAATACCTGCATAGTCCAGATAATATCAATATTTCATCAAGTCGAATTATATTATCACTAAACAGTCCACTATCGGAATAATTTTTAAATGGTTTTCATTATGCTAATGATCATTTGGGAGTCTTTAGAAATAGCAGTGGATGCGATAGAATGAGCGGTGGATGTCGTGAGAACGGACTGGCAACTTGTTTCGGAATATTGTGATGTACGTGTGAATGGGGATGTTATAATATCATATCTTGTAGATATGTAATAAGGAATATGCATGGAATTTGCTTATAAAAAAAAAATGGAATTTGTTTTGATGTACATTTAAATAATGGATAAGTATTGAATTACGTGCATATTCCTTATTATTAAAAGAGTATCATAAAACGTAAGACTACAATAGATGCCTCGCAGTGTCTGTTACAATAATACTTACGAATACTTATCGATATCTCCACTACGTAATAATATAATAGATTAAAGAATCATTTGCTGTAAGCGCGTTGGTCAGATGGCAACATTTGTTTTCATATTATTGAAATATGTCGTTCGTGTCGTATTGTGAATCTTAGTTGAGATTACACAAAATGTTAACCATTCAATTATCATGTTATGCAATGTCAATAAGGTACTAGTATCTGTTTATTCCTAAATCCACGATAAGTTTTTAGAATCGATCGCATCGTTCACAACTATTTGCGAACGATGCGATCGATTCTAAAAACTTAGTCGCTAGTTCTATGCTGAAGACAAAACATTTTGCTAGATTTTACTCATAATTCAATTTGTCAAGTATGGTCCGAGTATGGTCACATCAAGACGAATATCGACGCTGTGAGCATTCGCTTCGTAGAAATAATATCGTAAGGACGAGATTATTATGTTGCTTACTGAGCGTACGCACTGGCGAAACATTCCCATAAAAACATGTTGAAATCTCTATTTTCTGTCAATGTTCCATATAATGTTTGACAGGAAATAGAGAATTCAACATGTTTTTCAGCGAATATTTCGCCAGAGCAAACGTACAGTTATACAATCACGATACATTAAAGAGTGGGCAACGTTTTTAAAAATAGAACCTCTCGAGGCAAAAATCGCCTGGTTCAAGAGCTCTCTTCAGTTTAGTTCTCGACGCTGTATGGAATGTGTTCCTACCCCGCCGAAGTCGCGCTACAGGTCGGCGCTGGGCAGCAGCGTGTGCACGTGCTCGTGGTACAGCTGGCGCGCGTAGGCGGCGTGGCGCGCCACCCACGCGGCCAGCTCGGCGCTGTCGCACTGCACGCGCGGCCGGCGCACGCCCTCGGCGCCGCCGCCGCCGCGCACGCCCAGCTCCACGAAGTAGGCGCCGTCCAGCGACACCACCGTGCACGACACCAGGTTGCTGGAGAACGACGAGTTCATTACTAAAAGATTCGCACGAACATGTTTAGACCTCGACGGACGGCCCACGCACGGCACGCAACGGATTTTAGTTTGCGAAAAATACTGATATGTCCAAACATTGGTTCTAGGTGGCCTTAATTCATGAACCCACACATTCTACGTTTAGTTTTACGTTCTTCTTCTGCCAACAGGCAACTGATAATAATAACATCTTCGTCAATCTCCATCACAGACGACGTCTACTAACAACAACAAAAACACTCATACTAAGTTATAAATGCGGATACAGTGGACGCTTGCCGTCGGCAAATTCGTAGAATAGGCCGCTCGCGCGCGCCCGGCGCGGTCCGGCGGACGTGCAGGAGGCGTACCTGAGGTGCGTCTCCATGACCACCTGCGGCGCCTGGTGCTTGCAGGTGATGATGCGCACGTAGCAGTCGGACAGCAGCGCGCGGATGTCGTGCGGCGTGTCGCGCACGGCGCGGTAGGCCAGGAAGTGCTCGGAGTAGTCCGTGTGGTTGAGCGCGTACAGCAGCGCCGCGCCCGCCGCCTGCGCCGAGCAGTAGCGCGGCAGCAGCCCGCCGCAGCCCGCCACGCAGCGCGGCCCGCGCACGCGCATGGGCACCCACCTGTCGGATCTGTGGAGCGAGCAAACGTCAACGGAGTAAAACTAATATTTGACGGGAAAAAGCGGCGAAGCTTATTTCCTTAACTGCAATATGATAGTTGGGGACCGGAGCTTTCGCCAACCACTTGACGTTTATCCCTAAGTTTAAGGCGAACGTGGCAGGGTAGCCTGAAAGATTAAAATTTTCATGTTTTTTGCTATTTGCAGGTCAGTACAGATCACGGCACGTAAGTTGAACCAAAATGGCGGTCGTAGCGCAGGTACAATTATAGACAAAAGTGTAGGCGCACGCTCCGCAGTTCCCCGGGGAATTCAAAAATCTTAAAGGATAAACCGTGAATTCGTGCTAATTTTTTAAATATTTTTATTTTGACGTGCGTTTTTTTGTGACGTGTGAATATAGGGTGAAGTAATTTAATTAAATGCAAGTTAATCGTAATGGAAAATCAAATTTCATAAAAATAATCTCGGATTTTCTTACAAATTATTGTATTTCTCGAAGAACTGTGGCGTGGGAGGTGGTCACAAGGTATTATTAAATAGAACAGTTAAAGGAATACTAATAAAAATAATACAACAAAAATTACTGTATAGCAAAGTTACGGCATAGCACCTTCTACGTAATGTTCAAGTGATATTTATAGTTGCGCCAGGAGTTGCGATTTTCATCTTCTATGTTAGTTGAGGAATCCAATTCATAATCACTGCTGTCAGAATATCCAACTCTTATTATAAATTCTTCCGTCATTTTATGCATTACGTGGTCGCCGTAAGCTTCTTCGATTGTCTTGACTTTAGCGCATAGCTTTTTCCAATAACATAGTCCCAACAGGTTTTTGCTACGAACATAACCCTTTATAGCTGCTTATGCCATTTCTTTATGGTGCAGATCTGCATGATAGGGAGACAGGCGAAGTACGTCATGACCATGGCATGTTCTTTGAAAATCTTGTCTATACTAAATGTTTTGAAGTGACTTTGTAATTTTTTATTAATAGGTATGTTGACAAAAATATATTTTTTAACCGCCATTTTTATTATAAAAAAATATTGGACACGTATTTTTTCCTTTTTTACGTAATCAAAATATGGGCAATACGTTAAAATGTGGCATGACGTCATTCCCCGGAAGATTTAAGCGAGCCCCCTCCCCCCAACTTTAATGCCTTTTATCTAAACCATTTTTTATTAATATGATAAACCAAAAAATACGTGTCTAATAAATATTTTTTTTGTTTTCCCCCGTTCAACATCCTATTAGTATAATAGGGGCTTCAACATTTCAGTCGTAAACGTTATTCCTTTTTCTGAAAGCCAAACCTGCATGAGCGTTCCTTGTGTTCACGTTCGGTGCTAAGTCATATTCCTTGTTATGGCATGATGCACTCTTACACCCGAATACTGAAACGCCACTCAAAACTTAAGCGTTACTTAAAACTAGTTTCAACCAATCAAAAGGCTTTAAACGAGTCATAAGTAACGCTTAAGTTTTGAGTGGCGTTTCAGTATTCGGGTGTAAGTCTCTTAAACTATAATTGAATTTGGGGGAAGATTCGCTAGCAATTGAGTTCGGATTCATTTCCCATAATTCTCAAAATTCATGTCGTCGTGATAGTCCGCGGACTTCATACCTGACTTGAACCTTAACGAGGCGTTAGGCACTTAACCAGTGTCCGATCCAGCATGTACAACACGTTGCCCTTTTGATATGGGTTTTTATTTATCCCTTCGTGGACCCATCCGTCCAACCTTTCTGTGTTGTGGGAGTAGCGTGAACACTGACTCATCCGTGTATACCTGTTTTATTCTCGATACTGTCTTAGTTTTTGTAAGTAATTTATTTTTGATAATCTGACGCCGGATGATTCTATTAAAACTTTCCTATTATTCTCGGTAGCTTTCTATTTAAATCCGTATTCCTTAATGATGCGGCGAAGACCTTTTTCAGAACCTTCAAAAATTTTATCAGAACGTAATTTTGCACGAAGTACCGACGAATTAGAATTTAACGAATTACAAACCCTTGTTAGGTTCGGTAATTCAAATTCAAATTATGTATGTCAATATCATTCTTCGCCCCAGTCTCCTTAAAGCTGGTCGAGTTGTTGAAATTAAATTAAATTATCACACATTTTACAGAAAACTGAAGACTTCGTGCGCGATTGTACTCCAGGGCAGCGAGAGCTGGTGACGCGCAGCCGTCGTGGCGCACCTCATATCGCTCTTCGATTGAGACCCGAAAATGTGTTACTGCGCATATGTATTTAAATAATTATAATCGTCAATTCAACCTGACACTTGCAAACGGCAAAAAACGTAAGAGATTTTGAATTTTGTTGGTCATCTTGGCTCTATCGCCTTAAGGACTTTTTTTTTAAGTTTAATAACAGAGGGCATATTCATGTGTCCTGGGCATGCTGCTACCGACCTGCGACTGGTGTCCCTGAGCGCGGACGCGGTCTCTGCGGCCAGGTCCAGCACGCCGATGACGGGCTTGGTGACGGTCCCCACCAGCCCCTTGCCCACGCCGGCCAGGAAGCCGCCCAGCCCCTCCGACGTGGCGCCCTCGTAGCTGTGCTTCACCAGCGACGTCATGCCACCTGGGGATGACGGCGGTTAGCTATACTACTTCTGTACGACACATTATAGAAAATTAACTTTTTTACATTTATCATTTTCAAAAGAGTAATAGTGCGCCAGCTACCCAGTATGCCGAGCCCCAGGCCGCGCAGGCCGGCGGCCAGGTGCGCGCCGGGCGCGGCCGAGCGGATGCGGCGCCGCGTCTCCTCGTGCGCCTCGTCGCCCACCACGCGCTCCAGCCCGTCGCCCAGGGACTCTGCGCAGACAACATAGTCGAATACATTTATATCTATACCAATGTTGGCTAAACTGTACCCATTTCATAGTTTATCGTTGTGTAAACAAAAACGTTTTATGGTGTATTTAATGTTTCAAGTGGAATGAGTTGTGTTATCGTGTTTGTGTGTGGCTTACACACATTGTGGTATCGTAATCAAGTGTTTTTTTTTTGTGAATGATTGTGGTAATTAGATATATTAAGGTTATGCGAGTGAAAATTATCAAAATGAAAACATATCACATCACTGCGACATTAGGTCAGTTTTATTTGCTTATTAAATGGTATAACTAGTTAGGTTAACTCATAAAGAAGCCAGGAAGATATAATATAACCGTATTAATGACTTTATATTGACCAATTCTCCGTTGTTGGTACAATCTGATGGCCAACTCTAGTACCGCGCAAATCAAATAGCGCGCGCTTCCCCGGCTTGCTGTTACACACTTCCGTCGCTTTTCACGAAATCACTCCCACAGATGCAGGAAAGCGAGAGGAAAGATGTTACATACACATACATACATAAACTTACGGTATTATTCTCATGGAGGGAGGCAGAACCTACGAAACGCCACCTGCCACGATCCTTACGGTGGGTACATAAGTTCGCCTAGTTGTGTTACATTTGATATCGCATTGCATATATTTGGATGGCATGTTTTTTTGAACGTGTTACATTCATATTACGCTTCACATAATATATGTGTACTCACTATTAACAAACCCCTTTCATTTTTTATCGTAATGGAGATAAAAGCAACAAACAGACATTGGGGGAAATTCGGGCAAAAGGGATTCATGAAAATTAATATTTCGTCGTATCTGAGTGAAACAGAGCGTGCCAACCGAGCTGTAACATTATGTTGGGCACGTTTGAAGCGTCTCGTTATAATTAAAACTACTACAACAATAATATTATACTATTTACAGCGCGTTCAAAACGAGTTTCAATTGTATTCAAAGTATTATTTCAATATGTTCCTAGTGTTGTCACCTACCTGTAACTTTAGCAGCGGAGTTGGATATGCCGTGGGTGACGTTCTTGAGCAAGGCACCCACGTTGCCTTCTAGCAGTAAACCAGTGACTCCCTCTGACACGTCGGCCACGAAGCCCAGCGGGTTGCCCAAGAAGTCTACTGATCCCAGGATCTTCGCTGCTTGCCATTTTAACTCCTGCAGATCATATTTATTAACAAAATAACCTGTCACCAAACAACAGTCACTAGTGTAGTTGTATGTAACCCACACATGCACACAAACTTGGAACTCAAGTACTTAAGACGTCGCCGTCGCCCGTCTGTGAGTTCAGAGACAGTTCGAATTCAGCCATCAAACACACATGTCACACAGTGTCAGTCACTAACTGCTGTTCGCATAACTGACGTCATTTTATATTAAACTAATCTTAGTCATTGTTTATGAACTGTGTTTAGTGATAGTAACTTCATCATTAAATTAATTGTGTAATATTGAATGAACATTTAATTTCATCTACTATAGAACCTTTAACACACTCTAATAAAAGTTCCATACTAACTATAAAATTTGCTGTGCGAATCACATTCGCCGAAGACGCTCGCACATTAATTATTAAAAGAACATTCAAATGTACTTACATCCTTGAAATGTGCTAACATCTGCCTGCCGAGGTAAGATGCGGTATCGAACACGTGCGCTCTCACGAATGGCTCAAGCTCGACTGCCGCGTCTTCAAATTTGATGAATGTCAATCCTAGCCGCCGCTTCAGCACGCTCAGCGACCCTTCCAGCTTGTTCGCTGTACACATCGACAGGCGGATCTGGGGAGGCGAAGGAGAATAAAGCGCTACAGCGACACGTTTTCATTAAAGCATATTTATTACTTTAGTATTATGTTTTACATATCTAACATTACGACGGGCTTATTTTATTTCAAGTGCTTTACTCGTATTAGAAACAAAAGCATGATACACTGAGGTTCAACACGGTACAAGAGGTTTACCAGAATTGATATCAACTGATTGAGAGAGATACTGACGATGAGCCAAATCTTACTGGGGACTAACTCGCACGTACTTGGATATGGGTCAAATACATATTAAGGTACCATTCCGTACCCGACCGCAGGCGGCAACTGCAGGCGACGTGTCGCCGCGACACGACTGGTTTCTATGAATTTCTATGGAATAACTCCCGTAGCTAGCGACACGTCGTTTGCAGCTACGAGCGACAGACGGCACGTGTAGCCCGACCGCAGACCAGTAGTGCCGCCAACGCTCGTGCGATAACACGTTTTTCTATCTACCAATTGGAGTACAGGCTGCTGCCGCCTGCGGTCGGGTTCGGAATCATGACTGCAGCGACACGTCGCCTACAGTGGCCGCCTGCGGTCGGTTACGGAATGATACCTTTAGATGACAGCTAGCACACTACCATTTTGCCGTTTGCCACGTACAGTGCATTTAATCAAATATTTCCTAAGCCGTTCTCCACTGTTGGAGGACGAACACGAATACGCTACGCCGCTACTTAATAGGTCCGTTGTTAAAGTTTAACAGCGGAGCCAACATTACGGCAAATGAACTATTTGATTAAACGCACTTTAGCGACAGTTAAAACTGAAGTGCTTACAGACACATCTAAGCTGACCTTGTTGGATGCCATTAGCTGAGCGCGTTGAAAACAAAACAAATATTTTGTAAGCGCTAAAGTGAAACAGCGAAACCATTTAAACAATTTTTAGATTTGAATTTATAGACAAAAATGGCACTGACCGAATGTATTGCATAGAAATTGCGAACGTAGACGTGTTTGTGTCGTAAATACGTCGCGGTGAATGCGGCTCATACGTGTACGTGTCACGGTCACCTACGCTACTCTTACGCCAGTTCCGAATTACCCAAAGCCTATATGGCGTTGGCAAATATCTGTGCTATAATTTGATGGTCTGATTTCAGTGATGTCATGTGCTCACCTGGCTGGGTATGATCTTAATGACCGCGAAGTAGTATCTCGTGCTGTGCAGCGCGGTGAGCTCGCTCAGCATGCGTTGCGTCTCGTAGTCCGCCTCGTCCGGCTGCTCGCGCGCACTCTCTTCCTCGCCTCGCCACGCCCACGCCCACAACTGGAGGATTAGTCTATGGAGAAAACAACAAGGTTTTTATACAGGGATGTAGATCCATCTTTGTTAAATTGTGAAGGAGAGATGAAGCTATACAGTTAGAATAGCACGATTCCTTTTTGCAACGGAACAATCGTAACGGACACTCCATAGTAGGTACGTCTTCAGGTAAATTTTAGCGTGGTCTAATCTATCTATGTATGATCTGATAATGATGTAATTTCGTAAAAAAAACAAAATTTTGGACTTCAGGCCTTTGTGATATCTACAAAATATTCGAAAATAAATAATGAGTTGAGAAATATATTATTGTTTTAATGTGCTAGCTTTTGCCCGCGGCTTCGCCCGCGTAGATATCGGAAAATATCCCAGGGGTACGTACTACCGGGATTCGATACCTAATAGCCGAGGAAAATGACATTGACTCCTACTACTGTTCCCGCGTTGTCGTCAACCATATTATGTTACGCGTAATTCTCAATCTGTGATTTCTTTTAAAGTATTGTTTTTAATGATATGATGGCATCTAAATTAAATGCCCAAGTTAAATAACATATTTTATTGGAAAAAGATAAATATAATACCGGTCAAAATAGCTTCGAAAATAACAATTAATTTCTTCTGAAATTCTGAAAGATAAATATGGTTACTGTAGGCCATCCTTAGAAGATAGACATGTGCTATTGCGGACTTTTTTGTTGTACTTTTTAAGTCTGTAGAACATAAATTTGATTTATTAAATCAAATTTATGTTTCTACAGAATTGTAGATCTAGATAGAACTGGCGTGCGCCGCGTAACGCGGCATGCCAGTTAAGCTCCCAATCAGCATGATTTTTTCCGACATCTTCGACAATAATCTTCATATTTCAGCCAATTTGTATACAAAACCTTTGAATTATAAACAAAAAACTTCCGCATGAATCACTCCATCCATTGGTGAAACCCGTTTGAAAATCCGTTCGGTTGTTTTAGAGTTTATCGCGTTCAGACAGAAAGACAGACGCGGCGGGGGACTTTGTTTTATAATATGTAAGGATCATCACCTACATTTCTAAAGGTGTGTCCAAACATTGAGCGGCAAGAGCGCGGCAGCAACACGCGGCGTTTGCAGAACACATTTCTGCCGCGCTCTAGTTATGAATAAACCGACGAATGTTCGCGCAGCAGTCGTCCGACCACAGCGCGCCAGTCCGCGCACGATTGCCGCTCAATGTTTAGACACACCTTAAGAATGCCAAGTCCGAGGCTATTGTTGCCTATAGTACTTTAGGTATATATCATATACAGAAACTGTTACTGCTTCTTAATAAATAAATAAACATTTGTTCTGAAAAGAGAATTCAATTTTTGTGTTAGTACAACTCGTGTAGTACTCATGTCATATTTACCTTTCCTCCAGCCTGATGGCGAGCGGTCTGAGCGCCACCACGAGGTGTTTGAAGAAGTACGCGTTGTATCTCTTGGCTGGCGCCTTCTGCAGCTCTACTGCCGCGTGCAGCGCCGGCAGCGGGCCGGTGCTACTGCCGCGGTCTGGCAGGCAGTACAGCAGGACTGGGCTCGGGGTGCCCAGTAGCTGGAGTGACGAGAAATTACGTATTCAAATTTACATGTAGAGTGGTGCGTTAACAAAACCAATTTCAGCTAATCTAACAGAATGCATTATTCAAATTAATTAATTAATTTCTTGCAATATTATGTAATGCTCATCGAGTATTTCAGGATATCGCTAAGCGGTTGGTCGACTCTTCACGTGACCAGAGGGCTGGCCAATTCTTAGGTCAAAGAATCAGCATTGCCAATCAACGTATTAACGCTGCCAGCCTTATGAGCACTTTCCCGCTGACAGCGATGCTGATGAATTTTTTGATGCCCAATGAGCTCTTTTCTTTATTTCGTTTACATACTAGTATACTATAAATTTTCCCTCTTTGTAAAAAATCTTAGAATATTTTATATTCTGACATTTTCATTATAAACTGTCACCTGTCCAATTTACTTCTCTATACCATAGACATAACACACTATGGACAGGTACACTTTATCTTCTTCTAGACCTCTTAATCTTCGCAATAAAGGCATGTGTAGGCCGTTCTTACTAGTTCTGGCCATCCATCCATTAACAAATAACTTGATATTATGTTTGAAATGTTTAACATACTATGCTTCCAGAACAGAATGCTTTGACAAGGAACGATAAAAACGGCCTTCAGGTTTTTTCAGTTTTGTTTTGACTTTTGCTGAAGTCTTCGTCTTTTTTTAGTCAATTTTTTTTAAACATAGTTAACTACTCGAACTTACGATCCATGTAACTAGCGTGTGCGCGTGTATGTCTCTAACAATAAACATTGAGTTTGTGCAATACTTTGTATCACTTGTCCGATCGTCTCGCCTACCCCTGTAGGAGGTCTAAATAATTTTAATCACGTGGCGTAAAACGCCACGAATAAACAGCACACACACAAAGGAGGCCTCTGACGTCGAGCGGCGTAACGCCAGATGACGGAACCCTCCGGGAGAGGCCTCCGCCGTCACATGTGACGTTACCGCGGCCCTCCCGCTAGCGTGAAGCGCCACAAAGCGCCTCCACTACCTCCAAATTCTCACACCTTTCTCTCCACTCGACAGGGTGAATAAATTTCCCTGTGGCGACTCAACCCAGCTGCTCCCCGCTGCCTGCTGCCCGCCTGCCTATCTGCCTACCTGTCAGACTGCCTGCTTGCCCGTCTGCCTGATCCTGCCTCCCGCCTATCCCGAGCATCCCGTGTCCTGTGAAGCCGGCCCTTTACGACCTTACCTTTAACCGTTTGTTTTCTTATGTATTTATTGAGACCTACTTTAAATCTTCTCGCTAGCGGAGCTAAACGTAACGTTACAACCTTAACTCATTACTGGTGAGATACAATTGTTAAGCAATCTCTTTTTATATTTGAACCGTGCAGTGACCTGGTTGTCCCACTGCATGTGCGAGACCTGAAGCGCCAGCGCCAGCGAGGCGGGCGCGCCGGCCAGGTCCAGCAGCACGTTGTCCAGCAGCGCGTGCACCAGCTCGTGCGGCGGCGCGCGCGCCACCAGCGACACGGACACGCCCGCCAGCGCCACGCGCACGCCCCACTCGCGCACGCCCCACTCGCGCCCGCGCGCCGCGCTGTCCGGGGCGCTGTCCGACTCTGAGCCGCCCTCGATCCAGCCCGAATCCTAGGATACAATTAATAAACTCAAACTCAAAATGTTCAACACCATCTTTCTGGCAAATACATTACTTTTTATCGCATCTATTCAAAAAGAGCTAGTTTATTCTCCGTAAACAGGCACTAAAATAGCTTTTTAAACCCTAGGGACTAAAAGTGATTTGAAATTGGAATGTGGATATTGTTAGTAAAAGTTCCAACCACCAAAGAGATTAATCACGAATATTGCATGATCAGTATAAGTATCAAGCTGGCAAGAAATTGTGAATTTGGTCAAAATGTAAATCCAAGATGGCGGCTGCTAAAAAGTTCAAATTTTTAGTCATGGGTGTCGTTTTCATAGTTTTCGAAGGTGGTAAAGTCGATAGTGTCAAAATATAAAACCAAGATGGCGACCGCGAAAATTTTGTTTTTGTTTTAAATCTTACGTGAGAAGGAACTTCGTTCCTGACGAGGGTCGGAACGCATAGGTTTTTTTTTTCATAGAGGGTGATAAGAAGTAGTGTTCACCGCGGGAGCAACATTATTTTAAGCTCGAGTGACGTACTTTGAATCCCTCGCTGCACTCAGGATTCCATTTTAGAATTCTTCGCTACAATCTGGATTCAAAGAAGCGCTCTCGCCTTAAAAATAGTTGTTTGCTCCCTAGGCAAACAATCTACTATTAACTTCGACTCCAGCTATTCGTAAAAGCAGGGAAAACTATTTGAACTTTATGGCCTAAAGCAACATATGAATAATACACGCTTTCATAAGTATGTTGCAAAATATTCAAAAACTTTTAACAGTGTGTGCAACATGTATTTATATTAGCAATAAAATAAAATCAGCTGATGATAAAATAAAGACTACCTGGCAAATAATAATGAAACAGGTAGGAAAAAACAGCGAAATACTAAATTGTATTTAGAGATTGCACATGGCCCTATCAACTCAGATGTACAAATAGCTCAGGAATTTGATTTTTTTTTTTGCTAATATTCCCCTTCAAACGTCTGAAGCTTTAAATTCCTCACCCGCGCTTTCTGCTGCCTCACTTAGACAGAATGTGAAGGCATGCCCTTTGGAGTTTAGGTTTCAGTATACAAACCCCAGGCTGTTATAAAAGCTTTTAAAGATCTTAAAATTTAATCAACAGAAGTGTTGAATAAATAAATTTAAAGGTATAAGAATGAACACAGCGTATAAATATTAAGGTGTAAAATTTGCCTACAATATGGAGGTTTCCAACGTGACGAAAATGGAAAAATTCGATGGCAGAAACTTTAAGCAGTGGAAGTTTCAAGTTAAATGTGCATTAAGAGCAAAAGGGTTAAACATCGATAAGGTAAGACCCGTCGAGGCCAGTTCGCAAGTGCAATGGGATAAAGATGATGGCATGGCCATGTTCCTCTTGACGTCGTCAATGGATTTCAGATATCATTGATAGAAAACTGCGAGACTGCGAAGGAGGTCATGAAAAAATTAGAAGCTATCTATGAACAAAAGTCTAAATATAACAAAATGATGATTCATGAGAAATTTTACCAGTATTCTTATTGTGCTAGTGATACAATAGGACAACATGTCTCCAAAGTGGAAAGTTTGACAAAGCAACTGCGAGAAACTGACGAGAAAATCAGTGACACAGCAATAATGACAAAGATTCTAGGCACTCTACCATCAACATATCGTTCGCTTAGACAAGCTTGGTTGTCACTCGATGAAAATAGACAAACAATACAAAATCTCACATCACACTTAGTTGATGAGGAAGCGAGCCTTGCCAATGATACAACTGGTAATGAGACTGCATTAGTAACCACTAAAGGAAATTCCAAACCAAGAAATGGAAATAATCAGAATAGTTTAAATGATTCGAAGTATAAATGATTTCGAAAGTTTTAGACACTGACAATTCCATGGACACTCTTATAAGTTATATTGTTACAAAATATTGGTTAAATCACAGAAATAAAATTAATTTAGCACAGACTAAAAGGCACACAATATGGTATTTATTTTTATCTTTTTTTTATAATTTAACTTCTGTGTAAGTATTGTATGCCCTAAGGGCGGGATATAGCTGATCACAATTTAATTATTTAATAAGACCTGTATTATTTACCTACCTATGATCCACAATAAAGATATTTGATTGATTGATTGATAGAAATATAATACATGGTGTCAGGGACATCGACGCTAAAACTGATACCGTGGATTCAGTACATGAATCTGAACCCCCCTGCGTTGAAAATTTTCGTCGGTTATTTAAAAAAAAATCTGCTGTTCCATACATTTTGACCGCGTAGGTATTCGCACTTTTCTATGAAACAGCAGTTTTTTTTTTTTAATTACCGGCGTAAAATTTCGACGCCCCCTGCGTCGAAAGTTTTAGAATCATGTACAGAATCCATGGTATCAGTTTTCGCGTCGATGTCCCTGCCACCCTGTATAGAGCAGATATTTTTTTTTTCTTTTCTTTTTTTAAGTGTTAAGTTCGATGTAACATATTAACAAGCAAGTGTGTCTCACGATGCACCAAAAAGGCCCAGTTCAATAAAAATGCCAGACAATTATAAGTGCCTGAAGCTGGTTGTCAACTGGACTTATACGAGAACGACCTAAAAAGACGTACACAAGAACAGTGTAGTGAATACATACAGGGTCCTTATGGTCGTGTATCCGCACGACGCGCGTGGGCCCGTCGGCGCACAGCGTGACGTCGAGGCGGCCGGAGCCGGGCCGCAGCGTGTGCCACGACACGGCCTGCTCCGCCGGCACCGGCGACGTCGGCGACCAGCCGGCCCGGCCCGACGCGGGCAGCCCGAGGACTACGCGGGTGCCTGTCAATGAGTCATTGATGTACAGGGGAATCCGAGGTAGTGAAAGGAGACGTTTAAAAATGTATGGGAGCTGGTTCCAGACAGAGTAGAAAATTGTTTTAGTGTGTTATATTTTTGTTATCATCTTCTCATTTAGTACTCGACATGATTATGGTACTACTTTTTTCAAGACTTTTCTTATTGACTAATCCACCTTTGCTTTTATAAAACAAACCCATATAGCCTATAACCATCGCCCGACCCTGACGAGTCGATAGACACCTCATGTGTCGAAATCCATCCAACCGTTAAGACGCTTCAAGGGTTTATAGAATCCCAGATACATAGATACGCGTGAAAAAGGTAACCCTGTCGTTGCTTTCACAGTCAGGTAGAAATTGCATTTTTAATTCAGTCAGAAATCTTCACCGACTGCCACTCTTTTGAAAAGTTACCAGGTGTGAGCGCCATGAGACACAGTCCGTCGGGCTGCACGCACAGGTTGGCGTGCGCGCACGCCATGCGGCCGGGCGCCAGCACGCGCCACGCCTGCGTGGACGCGCGCCGCGGGTCGGCGCGCCGCAGCACGAGCGCGGCCGCGCGCCCGGGCCGCGGCGCCGCGTCCTCGATGTCCAGCACCTGCGGGGCAGAGAGGGGATGGCGAATCGCAAACAATTCCCATTTTGCTTTCCATAAAATATTATTGAACATTCTTATATAACGAAGGCGCCTCTTTTTGTGAACTTCAAATAATTCGTATTTTGGGTATAGCGCTCAACAGTCAATAAGTATTTAGAGGATCAGATCAGTATTTCCGGCAGAAATTCATATAAATGGCCATCGATGGCAAGCGTAACACATGAAGAGATTCTTTTACAATCAATGTGGGAAGTAACAAAGTCATTTCGAGACGTCGTGTTACTTTTAAATGCATTGTTGCTTAATTTTTTGTCAATATAATAGATTTCATTTACAATTATTGACACGCGCTAGTGAAATGTAGCTGATCGCCCATATTAATGTTATTGGCGATCTAATTCCGACTATATTTGCACATTACGAGCCGAGAGCGAGACAGTATTTTTTTTACCATAGCATGAGGTGAGAGTGGAGCATCGTCAGATAACAGCGCGTCTGTAGGCTGCGGCGGGGAGCTGCCTTCGTGGATGAGCTGGTCGTTGGGCCCGCGGCGCCAGAGTTGAGATCTGGTTACCGCAAAACTTGATTATAACGGCAAGATTGCAAAGAAAACAACCGCCTTCCAAAAAAAACACTATAAAGTAAAAAAGTCGGTGTCTTGGTTTTGTATTGTCGTTTTTTGCCACAGTTAATATTTTGCACTTTTTAAATGATAAATGGTTTTATTTCTGTAAGTAGGTTTGTACAAACACTACTACACGTTAGTTGTGGTACATACCCCCAAATTACTATAAAAACAATTAATTTATTAATAACATCCAGATACACAAAGTGGATTAGATACATGTTATCGAAGGTATAGGTTGAATTTTTCGTTGGTGGCAATCCCACGGTTCACGCGGGCGACGGCAGACATTCTGCGCGGGTGGTTTTATTCAATATTTATACTTTATACATGGGCAGAGTCGTAGGCACAGATCGTTTTATGTAGATAACATTTTTGAAATGCTAATAAATATAATACTTCTATTTAAAATCTTTTGTTCTCCTTTTTTAATTCATCTAAACATTAGGTAGGTAAGTAGGGGGTAAGTTTCCCAAACCGTATAATGTGGGTACAATGAGTGACCTGTCTCCGTATCGTTTCCTGGCGAGCACGACGCGCGTGGTGCCGAGCGGCACTTCCAGCACCAGCACGTTGTCGTCGGGCGCGCCGGCCGCCTGCTTGCCGCCGGTGACGCCGCTGTCTCTGCTGCACGAGTTATAAGCTATCTTAGCCGCTCAGGGGCGTCACGACGTGACTTACGGAATGCTCTTTTATACAAAGTCAAATAAAAGTCATACGTGAACGACAAACAAAATTCTAACCTCATAATATCAAGTACTACCAGCGGCCGTTGACCTGATAATCAACTTTAAAAATTATGAATTTAGTAAATGACGGGAGCGCCAGAAGGCACCAGTCTGACTACCGTTCTCCCACAGCTAGCAGACGGGTACGCTCAAAATGTTAATTTCATTCACTGACACTCAACGCACAGCGAAAATGAGCACAAAGGAAGGATTTTTCAAAATTCACACCCTAAAGGGGTTAAATAAAGTTTGTAGCGAAGTTCATAATTTTTGCCGATGAGAGCTCATCGGGCGCACGACTTGTAAATAGATGTTCGTGTACGTACGCCTGGTGCGTGGCGGTGAAGGCGACGTAGATGAAGTTCTGGTAGAGCAGCTGGTGGTGCGCGGGCAGCGTGTCCAGCGGCAGCGTGGTGCGCGGGCCGCCGGGCGCGCGCAGGGCCAGCGCGCACGCGCCCTCGGGCGCCGGCAGCGCCCAGCGCGCGCGCGCGCACGCGCCCACCACGCACTCCTCGCCGCAGCCCACCTGCGGCCAGGGGACATGCTATGCTCAATTCTTGGGGTTCAACCAGGACGTGGTAGATCCACGACAAACGTCGAAACAAATAATAGAGTTCTGGTGTTTAAATCGTTAGTTCCGCACACCGAACTAAGTCGCGCGAAACTGTGTCCATACTGAAAAGGATGAGTTCACAAAATAATCCATGACAATCGAGTCAAGTCTCTGCGACATAGTGTGTGTCAGAGATGTCAAAAACAGAAACGCGACCATCTTCTGACGCGGTAATCTACGATAGAATATTTGATTATAGCATATAGCATAATGAAATATGATTATGAAATATATATAATATAATATGGAATATAGAAATGAAATAAAAATATGAATACATAAATAATAACATAATTTAATAATAATGAAAATACTTCTTACCTACATACATACCACATAAATTACATAAAATTAAAATAACTAATACATATATGCACAAACCTTAAATTATATATATATATACATAATTATACACCCAATTAAACACATCTAATCATTTATAATAATATTAAATTGCTTGAATTGCTAATTAGCCCTCTTCCTCTCTCCTAATTTTTCTGTGCCAGACAGGGTCTATATTGGTCGTTTACTTTGTTATACCATCTATGTAATACATATGGAATGCAATAAAGAATTGAGTATAATCAGCCCGAGCGAGGGAAGGCCTGTGTCCCAGCAGTGGAACATTATACACTGCTGGGACACAGGCCTTCCCACGCTGACAGGGAGTGGGCCATAATCCACCACGCGGGCCCAGTGCGGGTTAGAAGACGTCACATCCCAACTAGTACTTAAAACGATCTCAAAACTACTTTTATATTCACTAATAAGAAACTTGTATCATGCTACAAAGCTGGATTTGGGCGCAGTTATAGGAGCGTTTATTTCTATAACTATCTTATAATCAACTTTTAAAATGTTACTAAGCCCAATAATATACTTGACGAAGCGCAACAGCTTCTTTAATTCAATTCAAAATATTTTTATTTCACATAAACCTACAAGGGCACTTATGAAACGTCAGAAGCTAGGTGCACGGTTCCAATTGGTCGTTTCCTATGGATAAGAGCCGGCAAGAAACTCCACGGTTACTCTTTTAAAAGTAAATGGTTTTTACAATGTTTCCAAGTTACAGTGTTAAAATGTATGAGAGGACAGTGTAGGCCCATCAACAAGTACCAGGTACTTAGCAAAAAATTAAATGGTCCACCGATCTACAGTCTGTTAAGTCTACAACGTTCTCTCATTCACAAAATTTAAAAGAAAATAAGCTATATAAAAGACAAATGAAATTCCTAATAAAAATAAAAACCTATTTAAACCAAATGATAATGGTTGCCATTACTGCTGTAACAAATCAAATTTAATATATTGTAAATATACAATGTCAAATAATAAAAAGATTAAGTATGTCATTTGTAAATTAAAATAAAATATAAAAGTAAATTAAAATAATTATCGTAATTTGGGAGCAGTTAATAGACATTTACATAGTTATGCCGTTAATGAGGCACCAGGGAAGCCATGAGCAGAAGGAATTATTGCCAAACTTCCTTGTCTTCAACGTAGTCTTTAATCTTATAATATGCTTTTTTGATAAGGACACGTTTGATGTGGGCTTTGAACTTTCCATCGCTAAGTTCTGTAACTGACTTTGGCAACTTGTAATAAAAGCGAATACTGTTTATAAGAAATGACTTACTAGTTTTGGTTAATCTAAATTTGGGTATCACAATTTCATGTTTACTACGTGTATTTATATTATGGAAATCGCTTCTTATTTTGAAAAGTCCTAAGTTTTTGCGAACATACAAAATACTTTCTAAAATAAGAAGAGAAGGCTGAGTAAGTATATCAATTTCTTTGAATTTATCTCTAAGCGACTCACGAGGAGCCATTTTATAGATCGCGCGATAATGATATGAGACTACACAATTACAAGCACAAACGCTCTTGTTAGTATCTGACATAAGTATCTTACTAAAGCAATCTTGTTTATAATACACTAGTAATGTGCTTAGTTACTAGTTATAAGTATATTTTTTGTTGTTTCTTCGGCTGGTGGTTCCGGTTGTTTTGTGGTAAATATTATTTAATAAAAACGTAAGTTTCTATTACTATTATTTTGTATTATTGTAGAACATTAATTACTAATATATATCGTAAATATAGTGTATGAACTCGTGGGGAAGTCATTTTTACTGTAAATGTGTACCGCAATTTAGTTAGTTTCACAATCCCCTCCGAAAAATAGCTCATTAGTATATTATTGTAAATAAAATATTTCATCAATTCTTATGAATATTCGCCATGTTTTGAAATTGCTCTTCTTTAAGTTCTTTGTAGAACCAATGTAGGTAAATTAGTACTTGTAGCAGTTTCAGTCCAGATAACTCGCCTCCATTTAAAAACAAATTAGGGTTCCCTTAAATTATGCCTGCTAATGCTAAATTTCGTTTGCACTTGACGTGCTTGATTTATTTCCTGATCCTGTTGATTTTATTCCTGAAGAACATGGCTTTATTAATTCTTTATACCTATTTTTCACTTTTCTCCTGTAACCACCACTCCTTTTCAATCGCTTTAATTCATGTTCTACTTATTTTCATGGGAACAGCTGAATCTCAACAAAATGGCTAACGTTTACTAATAAAGTTATTGATAAGCTTATAAGCTTTTTTGATCAAATAGCGCTCTTACTAAGTACTATTAGATTTAAAAGAGTCTCGAGCAAACCTATAACGGCGCAATCTTATAGTGATCTCAGCTATGTGTGTTATAATATCTTGTTTTCTCACAAAATGCTAATATGGGATCAAAATATTATTCTGTATTATTTAGTTTTACTGTAAACAATTATAGGAGACTTATTCCTAAAAGTGTCCTAAAAAAAATCTTGTAGCTAACTATAAGACTGAGTTATAAAAGAAAATGCTCTTGAGAACATCTACGCTTGTGAAATGCTATTACTAGTAAAAGTGATCTATTAATGTTTTAGAGGTCAGTCTTGTAGCGAACTATAAGACCGAGATATAAAAACTAACGTACTTGTAACGTATATTAAGGCTTGGCAAATGCTATTATAAGTTAAATAGTCTACCGCAATACCTTTATAAGAACGTTATTAGTAGTGATAGACTTATAATCTTTCTTTATAGGATTACTTTGCTAGTTGGGATGTCTTCGAATTTTTGGCTATAGGACATGCCTGTTTTCTCACGATGTTTTCCGTCACCGTTTTGAGAACAGCAGTGATAAAATAATTTACACAACGTAAAGCGCTTGTCAGGGTTCGAACCTATGACCTACAACTCGTAAGTCGCGGCCGTTACCACTGGGCCATCACTGTTCTAATCTTTAATTAAATAATAATAATACCATTTATTTCAGGCTCTTAAAAAAATACCTTAACCTAAACATACATATCCTAACATAAACAAAAAACTTGTGATAGTAAGTTATCTTTGAGTGAATCAAATGTAGGTCTCTCATTAACATCCAAGATGTTTCGTTGTATTTCATTCTCCTCCTTTTATCACTAAGTACTAACGACCCGATAGTAAATACGTACACCCCGGGAAGTACTTACACCTTACGGTAAATAGATAATCGGTTCACGGACACTGAACGAGACCCAACAGAAGGTTTATTGTTATTTCGCCTATGAGGGTTTAGTGTCCTCCCTCAAAATGTTAATTCTTTTTGGAACGAAGTTGAGTTGACTGGTAGAAATTTTCACCACGTACCGAAGAAGCGTTATGAGTCCTCCATGCGACTTTCTCTCTCTCTATTATATACGAGTGTGTGTGTGCGTGCGAGTGTCGAGATTCGAGCAGACGAGCATTGTGCGCGGCCGGTTGTACAACCTCAATACTGATAGCGTGAAGATTTGCCTAAAATTTATTTATTTTTTGCTTTAAATCATTCGTGAGTTCTATTGTCTCTTTATTGTTTTTTTCCATTTAGTTACTCTCAAGCGTTGTTAATTTATTTAATTGTGCCTGATATTGACTACATAATATACGGCGACAGGAACTTTTTTCAAACCAGGTGTCCCACACCTTGCGTTTTTTATTAGTTATCCTTTGATGTCTTCCCTTTTGAGTATTTAAAAGCTTCTATACCTGATGGAACATGATGGACACGGGCGAGTAGTTGTCGATGCGCAGCGGCGGCGGCGCGCAGTCGGCGTCCGTGAGCACCACGAACATGCTGGCGCCCTGCGACACCACCTCCACGCGCACGAACTGGTAGCCGCCGCCCGGCTCTCTGGCGGGACAACACACAGTCTTATAACCACAAGACAAATAGAATATATTAATACAAAAAATCAAGACTCCGCCAGCCAAAAGGTTTAAAAAAAAAAAAAAAACTTTTCTTCACATTTATAGCCACGCAATGAGCCGTCAAGCTACCTCCTGCTGTCTCACCTGCAGGCGACGTGCAGGGTGCGGGGCGCGTCGACGCGGAAGCCGCCGGACCACAGCGTGAGCGGCGGCGGCGCGCTGGCCTGGCCCGGCGCCAGCACGCGCACGCACAGCAGCTGCTCGCGCTCCCAGCGCGCCCAGTGCCACGGCAGGTAGCAGCCCGACACGGCCGACACGTGCGTCGCCATGGCGCCCGGGTCGTTCTGCGCAGCAGTAACGAAATCATACTAAGTGTCAATCAAGTACATATTAACAAAGTGAAAATCAAGTAAATATGTATTTATTCAACATTAAAATTGGTAAAATATTAACAAAGATCTTAGGATAATTTACAAAAGTATTGCAATGTTGGATGTTTGTACTAGGATAAAGTGAGCTGTCGAGTGTCAATCCCTAGCATCAGTAGAATGACAGCTCACTTTACCTAAGTTTTCACGGTGAGATATTTACAGAATAGTATACGCAAGTAGCAGTTGCCGCTTAAGATATCAGTACAAGCCACTTACCTAGTAACATGCAACAACAATACGTTTTGGTCGTGCTAGTTATCCACCTAGGACCTACGTTGTAACGGTTACCTACTACGAGCATATACTGTATCTGTTAGAGCCTATCTAATATTAATATATGTCGCAGAAGCAACAGCTCACGAGCGTGGTAGCGCAGCACTTCTGCGCGAACTGCAGGTGGTGCGAGGTGTTGTTGTGCAGCTGGTAGCGCGGCGTGAAGGTGGCGATGTTGGTGTGGCGGTAGCGGCCGCGCCCGCTGCGCACGCGCACGCCCACGGCGAACACGCGCTCGCACGCGCCGCCCTCGCCCTCGCCGCGCACCTCCAGCTTCTTCACGCCCACGCCCACTCCCAGCCCAAATGGCGAACACCACTGGAAATATGACTAATATTTAGCAAATGGCCTTGTATCTTGCCTATTCTGTTCGATCCAAAACTATCTTTTGAAAAAGGAAACTAGAATCAATTGCTACATCATAAATAAGTTAGCGGTAAGTTTCCCGAACAGAATAAAATGAGTAAATTTTATTTGCTGGTAAGTTTTGATAAACAAAAATACCTTTTATTTGGTACAATCGTTTGGCCCGCGACTTGGTCCGCACGGATTTCGAATTTTCCCATACAAACTTCTACACTCCCTTTTCACAAAGAGTTCGTTTTAAGCTCAGCTTGAACTACAGTCCTTTCAATTATTTTACCTCCGATTTGTCATCACTAACAAAACTTGCCACGTTCCAGACATAGAGTGACAAGTTTGAAAGGATCATAGTTTACCTCGGGCTCCCCGGGCAGGCCGCGGCCGAGGCGCGCGGCCAGCGTGGGCCCGCCGTCGGCCTCGGCGAAGGAGAACAGCAGCGGCGCCACCATGCGCGCCAGCTCGTGCTCCGGGAACTGCCCCGCCGCCTCCGCGGCGCCGCCCTCGGCGCGGAACACCAGCGGCAGGCCCGTGCGGTTCACCAGCCAGTACGCTGCGGATATCGACACCTACACACGCGGGGACATCAGTTTGAACTTTGATTGCCAACACATAGGCCCACTTACGACACAAATCACTAAATGCATTTAACGCTAAACGTATTTAAAACATTATTCAGTCTCTGTCATCTTCTCACGATTGGCAGAAATAGAACGAGGTTTTAAATTCGTTTAGCGCATTAAGTCATTCGTGGTGCAAGTGGTCCTTAAAGCCTATTTACGCGGGTGACTGAAGAGCCGGTCTCACCCGTTTTTGATGGAAATGTGCATAAGCAACACTCATGAAGCTATTATCGCCCAGATGTCTACAATTTCATTCTGATTTAAAATTTTAAAGATTTTTTATATTTACTAATTCAAAAGTTATACTACATTTACCTTGATGCCATCAGTCTTCTTAATAGTGACCCTTGCATTGAGATACAACCTCCTTCCCCGGGTGTCCCGCAGCTTGAGCCTGGCACTGAAGGACCCATTGCCACTGCTACCTACAGCCGCACTGCTGCTGTTGCCACCTCCAGACCCACACACGCTGAGGGCGGTCGACCAGCCAAATCCTTCCAGCTTTACGCTCAGTTCTACACCTTCTTCTACGTTCACCTGAGTAGAATAAACCCTGTTAAATAAGTTCATTACAAAAAAATACGTCTTAGAGCGATATAACTGAGAGACCTTCGATTTTGAAACAGAGGGTCTGTTTCAAAATCGAAGAATAAAAAATCCAAAAATAACAAAACTGCTCTGCACTAATGGTTTAGCAACTATAGAAATCCAATGCATTGGTGAAATCCGTGCTAGTGTGTCATCTTGCCGGTAGAACTTTTTATTTGGCAACAATAACCTATATTAGAGGCACGACGATGACTTTTGTAGTTAAAATGATACTTTAATATCTAACAACTTATCGTCTATTTCTAACCTCATGGAAAGGCATGGTATCTCCGGGCGGTATATTGCCAGCAACACTGGCTGCCGCAGATCCCGGTGCGGCCGGGTTAGTTCGGTACTGCAACTCTAATGGCAGTAGGTTCTCTAGTCTTAAGGCAGGTACTAATGTGAGCGTGTGTCCGGCTATCGGTGCGCCTCTGTCTGGAGGGAATCTCTCCCTGATTATCACGCAGCAGAATCTAAAATAAAGATCAATTAATTTGTTATGTGAAACGCTTAAGCTTATTAAAAGAACAGTAATTAACTATTTGCTACAGACAGGCTCTGCAAAACGAATGTCAGAAAGATGGCTGATATCTATCATGAGCTTACCTGTAGACATGATCAGGCGGAGCCCTGCACTCGTAGTGCAGCAGCGCCCGCGGCGCCGGCGCGGCGCGCCAGTCGATGGGCGCGGGCGCGGGCGCGGCGGGCGCGGCGCGCAGCAGCGGGCGCGTCCACAGCGCGGCGGCGCGCGCGGCCAGCGGCGCGGCCCACTGCGCGCCCGCGCCCACCGTGGCGCAGCGCACGCCGCCGCCGCCGCTGCTCCACTGGGCTGGGGTGATATTACGACGATTAGCCAACTTTTGCCAAAGCTTTTCGTGCAAGATTTATACACTCACAGGCCCAATTAACCGCTCACCGACGTCTAGAATCTCTAAAAGTGGCCACGTCACTACAAACATGACAAGCTTGTCATGTTTTGCATGAACAATCATTTTGTGCAAGCGTGCTTAAGCGTCTGTATGATGATTTTGTGCAAGCATCTAGCTTGAGCAAGCGGCATGAAGGATGATAGAATTTTCATTATGCGGCTTGAACAAGCCACGCTTGTGCAAGCATGATTGACACGCTAGTTGCACACAATTGATGCAGCTAAACAAAGCGCATCGTCGTCGTCTATCTCTCAACCAAAAACTATGTTGATGCTCCAGCTTGCTTATAAAGTATGTAGCCTATAGGGAAAAATAATTGTTCATGGAACCTTGTCATGCTTGCAGTTACATGTGTGACCACGATAAGTTTGTTTACGTTAAGTCTAGTGTCACATGTGATTTGATAACACGGCAAATGGGTACTTTAAAAATAAATTAAACATATACACTAACAATCCAGTTCCTAATTCCTGGGGTGCATGAAAGGATCCTCCCCGAGCGACGTATCTACAGAGCCACTGTACGTCTGAAATTGTAATGTCTACCGCAAAACTCACTGCATCCAAGAGACCCATCGAGATGAAACCCAGACCCGGCCACAAATCCCTACACATCCCGAATTACGCTTATCGCCGAGATCTGTCACCGGAAGCACGGTAACGCAGTGTCTGCTGCTCTTGGCGACGAGAACGGCAAAGACATCATCACGGTCGATGTTGGTATCTGTGTCATCACTTCCGTTTATGCACTACCTGGCACCACAATTAATTTTGTTCCGCCATAGAATTTAAGCAGCCAACCAATTAAAGTTATAATAGGTGGCTTCAACAGCCGTAGCTCCAACTGGGGCTACAATGACACGGACATTAGCGGAGGAGCAGTCGAGGAATGGGCTGAGACGAATGATTTGACGCGACCTAATCTTCGCCAGCTTGTCTATCAGCTCACAGTGCACCAAAAGCGTATGTTCGCGTATCCCTCGCACCCAGAACAGACCTATTATGGGTGCATCGAACCCGTGGTTCTGGCCTATAAACATTCCCTGTAAGCGCCAATTCAACTACATCAAGTCCGACTGGGAGTCGTTCACGCGATCGATTGAGGACGCCCTCTTGAATGTCTTGCCAACCCCACAAAACTACGACCAATTTGCTGAGATTGTGTCAACTACTTCCCGAAGACACATCCCATGGGGTTGCAGGACTTCCTACATTCCAGGGCTGTCGACAGAGTCCAGTGAACTACTGAGCCGATACGAATACCTATATCACACCGACCCTTTTTCAGAGGAAACCACGCTGGCTGGACAAATGCTTACCTGGAAGTCTTTAAACAGACACCGGACCAGGTTGGCCAAAGCAAGGAAAACCTGTTCGGGTGGAGATTCATAGACAAGTCCGTCTTGGAGTGTAAATGTGAAGCTGTTCCACAAACGCTGGGACACATTATGTGTTGCGTGTCGGCTGCACGTTACAGGAACTGATGGACGCTAGTGAGGACGCCAAACGCGTAGGTTGCCGAATTCTAGGCCGAGTCCGTTTAGATTACCATCGACACACTAAGAAGAAGAAGAACTGTTGTTCCTTTTAATACCATTCTATTCGTACGTCGTTTGTTAATGCAAAATAAACTTTATGTCTGATGCTTAAAGTTTGTTTTATAATTTGAAATACGGTCGTCTGCAAGAATTAACGTTTCACGCTCTAATTCGCGTTCAATGTCACGTGACAATGAGATTTTTACGCAATTATTTCTCAAAAATATTAATTAATCTAAAATCATTTACAAAATTAAGTCGTTATTTGATATTTTTAGCTACAATTCAAATTATTTACTGAATTTCATCTTGACATGGTAAACTTGTATTGATTTGATTGAATGTGTTAATAATAATAATATATTGAGTGAGTCTTTATTATTATAGCTGCAACTGTTTGCATGCCTTAGTTAAGGTAGTTAGTATAAGGATCATTTTAAACTTAACATCTGTAACTTGTGCCGACTTTCTGTGCAAATAAAGAACTATTCTGTACTATTCTATTCTACAATACAATATTGATATCGTCGTTTCATATTTTTATTAGTATTGTTCTGACTGTTAACTAGCCTATTATTGGCGAAATCTGGGTGTACTATAACACGTTACGGGAAGGATTAGGCCCAAGTTACTATAGTAAAACTCGGCCTAACCCTTTGGGGATAAAAAACGTGATGTTATGTATGTTATAGTCAGTTACAGATAATTAATAACCAATAACAACCAAACACACTACAACAAACAGTTATTACATGTCGATTACACTAAATACAGCTACTCTCTTATTTCATAATCTAGTATACTGCCCTGCTAAGCCGAAAGGCGGTATCTCTGAGATACGTCCTTTTCGTTTTTTTATACCATTCAATAGCTATAATAATTTCGCATCTAATGGTGTAAGCCACATACCGCTATCTAACTTAAAACATTTAAAAAAAACCACTCAGAAGTTCTTTATATCCTTATGTTTCCATAAATTACAATTTAAAAAAGTAAATTTTTTCAAAACTTACTCCGATTGAGATACCGCCTTTCGGCTTAGCAGGGCAGTATACGTTGTGCGTTAAGTTGTAATACAATAAGTAAGGATAAGGGAGGGTACCGCAGTTGACAAGTATAGGGTGTAGCGGGTAGTAGGGCGCGGGCGCGCGCGGCGCGTGCGCGGACACGCGCGCTCGACTCAGCGCCGCGCACCACGCGCGCACCGACAGCTGCGCGCGCACCAGCGCGTACACGCGCTCTGCACGCGCGTAACACAACACAGGTCTGTTAACGTATAGCACACCCTATCGTTGTCAAGTGCGGTAACAGACGCTACTGAATCTACACTTCGTCGGCTATATTTCACTCGGAGTCCAGGTTGGCGCAATCATTTATACAGCTCTATGCTGGGGTTCTTACGGTGTTTGCATAAAGAAACGGGTTCCCAATACAGACAGGTCAGTACCGATGGGTGCGGGTGATATATAAATAAACTGCTAAAATATGTTACCGTTTCTTTCCGGAGATCAACTTGCAGCAATCTGTACCGGGTATCGGGCCCAAAATCCCGTTTCTTAATGCAATCACCTTAACCTGCCATATGCATTGTCGCGCAAGTAGTCACACGCGTTCTGAATACTTTATTTTATTGGCAGCGAAGCTGGCTATGATTGTGCAAACCAAGATATTATAATGTAAAATACAACAGCCCTTAGTGATGAATCGAAACCAAGTGACTTTAAACCAAGCCGGAATTGGAGAGTTTTATTAGAACGAGGGGAGGACTAATTTGGAATAAAAATATGACTAAGTTTTATTTCTGTGAATGTAACCCGATTATAACACCAACGTGAAACATGTAACAAAAAGAAGGTAGTTCTGACCTGCTGATGGTGCATGATCCACCCTAACTTCCACAGGATGCGGTAACTTGTTGACTAGCTGCAAAGCTGACCTCACTGTCACCAACTTCCGAGCTGACCCCTCTAGGGATACTTCAAATACTATTCGAGCTTCGACCCCAGATTTCTGAAATAATAATAATTTCATTAATATTTTTAAAATCTAAACTAAAAGTAGAAGCATAACGTCCACAACTTGTGAGCCAGTAAACTACGCGTACCTCGAACAAGTCTTTCCAACGAGAAGGAGGAACTGTTCGGACGGAACTATATATATTTCCTCATTTTCCATCTTTAAAATATCCTGTTTATGATAAATGATGTGTACTTACAGCATGCGTAAGATTCCTAAAGAACACGCCGACCCTGTCGACACAGACAGGGTCGGGCGGCGCCCAGCCGTCCAGCCGCAGCGCCAGCTGGTTGAGCGCGGCGTTGTGTCCGGCGGGCGCGGGCGCGCGGCCGCGCCTGCGCCCGCGCCGCAGCCCGAACGAGAAGGGCTCCGTGTCGCCCGCGCGCACCATCATCCACGAGTCGTCGGGGCCGGACCACGTCGGCTGTTCGCGCAACCTGGACGTATCATAACACATATTTTTATGGTCTTCCGACTATCTACATCTTACAGATTTACACAAGTTTATTTTCCGGACCGTGATTTAATACGAAACCTTAATTTTTTGGCCAATGAACTTCTATGACCTTATTTACAGACACACTCACAAATCGTGAAAAGTTATGAATGCATCAAAAAATCCAAATCTGGTATGGCGAATCGTCTCGTTGCCGTATAAAAGAGCATTCATTTAATACAGACATTTCTGGCGATATGTCTTTAGAGAATGATTATTTGTGAAGAATCACGATTTGGTTTATAAAAACGTGAAAGTTTATTTCATGTTTAACGAATCGTTATGAATAATATTGAATCATCCAGGAAGTACCAGAAGGCGTGTAACGACAGAGCGCAAATACTCACTCATCCGAAGTAGTGACGAGCGTGGTGAACCACAGGCGGTGGCCGGTGTGGTTGCGCAGCGCGTAGGGCACGAAGGGCGAGCGCCGCCGGTGGCCGGCCGGGCTGCCCTTGGGCGACTGCGGCGCCGCCTGCACACAGGAGGCCTTCAGTACCAGCTAGCTCACACGGACTGTGTGCTTGTATGCGCACGGTGAAGGGACAGTGAGTGGATGCCATGACAGACGAGAGTCTTGGTTGGTGGTTTGTACTAATATATTTGATTGTGCAAGTTGGCTCACAAATGCTCCCTTTTGTAAGTCAATTTTTGTAAGTTTAGATGAGTAAAACTTGGGCTTGCACAGCGCATGTCAATCTTACGGGAAGATTCCAAATTATATTTTGACATTTCCAACAAATTCCACATAATTTGCCTACGTAAATAAGCACAACTTTAATGCAAGTTAGTTTTGTGAAACGAAACTGAAACATTGTATAAAATTAGGACGCCTAATGTGTTACACTTCATGTTACATTTCATCAATCTGTACCCGGGTATAAGGAGTTCTACAAAGATGATGGTGATGTACCTGCGGTGCGTAGTAGTCGGCGGTCCAGTTGGCGCGCACGAGCTGCCACAGCTCGATGAGCGACGACGTCACGTTGGTGTTCAGCACCTCCGTCGACGACACCTCCATCTGCACGCGGCCCAGCGACAGCGAGCTCGTCAGCGTGTACTCCCAGGACGTCTCGAACCTGGCACAGTACAAACATACCGTAGAGAATAGCAGATTCTCAAAACTGAGATATTATTTCCATATGTACTATTTTTGAACAGTGATCTGGTCTGTCACGTTCTAACCGGCTTGATTCATGTTCATATAACCGAAAATTTGCTTGATACGAGTATGGCAAACACTTATGTAGTAACTAAGAAAATATTTTCGCATTTGGAAAACGTAAATTATGTTTTTGACATAATTTTCTTAGTAAGCCGCGAGTATTTCTCATTCTCAACTGACTCACTCTTTGATCGGATCTTATCCTTATTTATTAGTGGTCCCCGCAACATGTCTGCTTCCATACTTCTGTATTAGTCGCCATCCCAGTAGTCACGCCCTTTCTAGCCACATTATCTTTGACACAGTCCAGCTATCGTTTCTTTGGTCTTCCTCTACTCTTATATTCATACTCAAACCACTCAGTTTATTAATACAAGTAATAACTGACCTCCACGGTTCTACGACCGGTTCCCATCCGGACAGCATGCGGTTGTAGTAGTCTATGGTGAGTAGTGAAGCGAGCCGCCCTGCGCCGGCGCCGGACGAGCGCGGCACGATGGCGCCGCCCGGACCCGCCGGGGTGGACACTAACATCGGGTCTTCAAATGACTCCTCCATTTTACGAAGATCCTGGACACGAGACATTGCATTTATTTCAGTACGAAAATACATAATTACTAACCTTTTGTTTTACCGTTGAACATTAAATGAAAGTGACTCAAAACAGTCACAACAAAAGTGTGAAAGTAAATGTTGCCCACAATACAAAATGATATTGTGTTGCAACAATCTTGCGCATGTTTGGTTGAATAGGGGCTATACATGAAAAGTATCAAATTAACGTGGTACCTGTTCAACTTGCAGGTCACTGAGCGACACTTCCAGCAGAGGCACGTCGGAGTCCAGGCAGTCGTCGATCACACACAGCGTGATACAGTCTGCCGCCACCTGCATGCGAGAGGTTGAATATCAGAAGTGCAACCAAAAGGAAAGAAAAGATCGTAAATTCTTGAAATAAACAATAATGAACCCGGAAATATTTTTCTCTTAGCTAAGCATCATAACCACAAGTAGTTGCGGAAAAAGAGTATCTCATGTATAAATGCACATACGGTGTTCTGGCGCGGTATCTGCATCTGCGCTGGGCTTATGATTGAAATTGTTTATTGAAATAACGAATTGACGATTGCCATCGTTCTTAGTTCAATACTGAGTTGTGTTTGAGGTTAGCTACAGATTTACAAGGCATTAATTAATTCAGCACTGCTATAGCACACTTGAAGACGTCACCTGCACAGCTCTGAGCGGCCATATGGACGTGCTGGGCTTGGGCGCGGGCGGCGCCGGGCGCGGCGCGCGGCTGCGCAGCCAGTGCGGCCGGCACGCCCAGGCGCCGCCGCTGACGCCGTTGTTGCTGACGCTGCCGGTGCCGGTGCGCATGTGCACGCTGTTGGCAGGCTCGTCGTCGTCTTCCTCGGATAGCAAGGATTTTCCTAGACAAACAGTTATCATTTAAAAACCATCTTACCTGCAACGCGAGTCGATATCATCGCGTGTGGGGTTGCTTGCCCATTCGCCTCCATACGAAACTACCTTTTGAAACTGGCGACTAGAAAATTCTATTTACACGACTGCCCAAAAAAAGAGTACACTACTACGCACTAGGAAGTGGTGAAGGGTGGGCGTTTTGGGGGACTGTCTTATGTAATTTTGACGTTCGAAAAGTGCTGATTCTCAGCCTAGTTTGAATAAATGACTTTTGAATTGAATTTTTTAAGTGTAATGCTTTCAGGGTTCATGTATGTATCTATGTGAGTTTCTTTGTTCCACCATAAAATTTAAATGTCTGAACAGATTTGGAAGTTTAGGATATCGTTAGAATCCTTACATTATCCCAAGTGACACAGGCTATAAATTTCCCTTTTGAAAAAAAATACAATATGGCGGCAGTATGGCTCCATTTTCAAATGAGGAAAAGAATCTTCAATAGTTACAATATGGGTGTGCACGACGCACTTTAATATTAACTATTTACCATGTAATTATTGTTTAACTTTTTAGAAAAGATAACATTGTTTGTATCGGTTTGCGCGGGCGGTAAGTACAAGACACACAAAAAAGTTTTTTTGTACCTCCGCACGTGCAAGCGTTCGGTGCAAAAGGGCTGAGCCAATCACGGGCCGGTACCGAGCTTAGACACGAGTATGCCGGCCGCCTGGCTCTGTACTTTTGAGACTTTTTATAGCAGTTTTTTCTGTATTTTTTTAATGTGCTTTGTGAGTAACAAAACCGACGACGCCCAAGTGCGAGGCTCTGTTCTTCCTGCGCATTGTTTGTGACTATAGTTCATGTTTTACTGTTGTGTGATTAAAAGCCGTACTATAAGACGAGCAGTTTCTTTATCGAATCCCTACGCACCCGCTAACCTCTCGCAATACACCTGAACTAGCTCCCTGCACTGTGTGAGCTCTCCTGACTGTCAAGAACAATGGGTATCCAATTGAAGGACTTGATGAGCACATTCCAAAACTATATAATTTATTGGCATTCATTTTACATAGGTACTTACTAGTAAAATGGATGCCAATAAATTATATAGTTTTCCTAATTAAATACGCGTTATAGATTAGGGCGCATAACTCGAGACGGATGTACTTTAAAGCCGAGCTGCCATAGTGACTATTGTTTGTATGGAAGTACTCCACACATCTAGCAAGGTGGCGATAGCGAGCCATAAAAAATAAGGCCCAGTTGCCCATACATTTCAGGCAAAACCCTTTCTAACATATTGCCTAATGTGCATCTTATTTTTTTTTTGGTGTTTAATCTATTTATTAATTTTTACGAAACTATTATTTTATTTTTACGAAAACTTACAGCTAAACAGATAAAGTGAGTAATAGTTTATACAAAATATAGCCATTTACAAGTTTCCACATGTAGTATATAAATCATATGAAACAGAAAATTTATAATAGAACATATATAACACAAAACAGAAAAAATACAATTTAAGCTCGAAGAAGCCATTAGATAAAGTGTTCTTCAATTTAGCAACACTAGTATTGAAACTACCATATTATAAAGCGAGTAAAATACTTGATAAGTACTATTTCCTCATTTTGGATTTTTCCAAAGTTGGTTACATTGGTTAGAACCTCACCAGACAGAGCAGCTCTCGCTTGCACCGGCAGAGACTGCAGCATCGCCGCGAACATTCGCATGTCGTGGTAAGACAGTCGCAGGTTCAGAGTACTCATCGCAATCTACAACAAAATATTAATGTTCTCTTCGGTAAGGCTAAAACTGACTTCCTGGGTCATTTCTAGGATATAGTTGTTGCACATCACGAGTTTGCGTCATCAGTGTGACCTTTATGAACATTGTTATAAGGTTCAAATTACAATAACTGACGTTCACTCATAAAACGCAATAACTATGATTATATGTTTACTTACATGTAGCACTCTATTGGCATCAATAGCGACGTGCACGGCGGCTGGTTCCACAATAGATAGAGCGGTCTCTTCTTCTAAGCCGAGAACGCACGAGAACACCTCTAGTTCGTTGAGTTCGCACGACACAGGCTTCTGTGCGTCTGCGCAGCGGTATGTTATTACTGTTGTACTCTGCAACAAATCATTATAAGAATTTGATGACGCTTGCTGATAAAATAGTCGTCACGCCTTTCTTAAAATGCAAAGAGCCCTCACAGAAAATCGTAAGAACAGTGGTTAGAACTCAAAAAAGATTACAGAATGTAACTTTAACATACGCTTAAAACATTCTGAAAGGTTACACAGACATATTCCATTGTTATCCAATAATTTTCAGATAGAGCCGGCGTGCATTCCTAAATAAAAACACAATCAAACAATGTTACCCTGAGAATGACAGCATTAGTGTCCCAGACAGAGGGGTCTTCGACCAGCACCAGCTGCGAGTCGGTGACGTTGAGCTTGAGTTCCATCTGCGGCTCCTCGTGCGCATGCGCCGGCTGCGAGCTGGCCGAGCTGCGGGCCGCGTGCAAGGCCTCCTCGCTGTCGACACATTATTGTTATACAGCTTATGTGATCCCATTCGAGTTTAACGACAGCGTTCGTAGCAGGCGTGGTCATAGAACGAATGAGCGAGTAAACACGTTACTGAATAGGGTATAAGAAAACCGTACATAATAATTATTCACCGTCCTATTCACACGTTTAATGAAAGCGACTGCGCTTAGTATAATAAAGGCACGTAACATTCCGAACATAATACACAACGTCACTATTCCCTACAACAAGGTAAGTTGTGCAATGAAGATTATTTTGTAAATTTCACGATCTTTTATTTACCCGACTGCGGCGGAGCTCAAAAGGAGGGTCATGTTCTTTCTGGTAGTTGAGTTACTGATGTGATAACATACGTAACACATACACCAATATTTCGCCAGTTATTTTTCAAGTCCCATGTAACAGGGGGCGAGCCTATTGCGATAAACTCCAGGCTGCTACTGAGAAATTCCTTATAGAAAAACCAAATAATATTTTGCTCGACCTGGGAATCGAACCCACGACCACATACTCAGCAGCAGCGCTTGCGACGACGAGGCCAGCTCGGCAGTTGATGTGATAGTACGAGAGCAATAGTCACAGATGCTGCTGGTCCGGGTCCGCGGCCGGCGGCGGCGGCTGCATGAGGAACTGGTGCGCGCTCTCCCACCAGTCCAGCACCGCCATGAGGCGCATGTTGTGCACCAGGATCGTGTACGCCGACGACTCGCGCCGCTTTCTGGGAATACAAACAATTGCATTCAAAATCGCGGCGAACAGTCATTTCATCAGATACGCTGGTTGTCAAAAGCCGGGCTTCGAAAAAAAAATCATTTATAAAACGGAACGTCTTTATATCTGCCTGTCTGTTAGTGCGCTTATAGCACAAATATTCGATTTAAGTGATTTTTCTTTTAATTTATAAAAGGCATTTGCAAGGCATTTAAAAAGCAATTTGTAACAAGTACGCGTCTGCACGCTTAGCATGACCACAATACGGGGATTGTGATTGTTTATCTGTCATTTTGTCTATTCTTCCGTCGACAAAACACGTTTCTATGGTCGTCATGCTGCGCATGCAGGAGTAAATAAAAGCATGCGAGGCAACGTATGAATGTAGGGAGTCAAATATCTATCCAAGTACCTGGCATGGACCTCAGCCTGCACGCTGTGCCGTTGCTCCGGCATGGGCTGCACAATATGGCTGAACACGTTGCCGCGCCGGTTAGCCGGCTCCTTGGCGTACCGCGTGTCACTGACTAGGATCTCCTGCGAAAGTAATCGGCAATCGAAACAATACGTTAAATCAATCAGGGCTGTACCCTGTGTAGTCCCGACGGGTTTAACGTAGCATGGGGCCCAAAGCTGAAAAGTAATAACCTGATTTGAAAGCGATCTAAGTGTGTAGTTCTTTTGCAAGAAGTGTGATTTCTTATTCTTTGCTCTAGCATACTGAGGACTTATAAAGTACCTGTGACACGAGGTCTATGTCCTGGCTGAGGTCGGAGTATGTCTCCACAACGAGCCTGGACTTGATGAAGTTGATGCAGGCGAGAGAAGACACGCCGTGTTCCGGCTCCAGCTTCACCGTCACGTCGTGGAGATCCAGCTTCAGGGAGCTCGTGGTCCACACCTGGGGAATAAACTCTTTGTCAACTCAGAAACATTAACTTCTAATTGGTGGGATGAGCAAGAAATACTAAAGATTCAATAGTTATTGGATACATGACTATACTGGAGGTTTGCACCGATCCAGAAGCAATAACATGCTATATAGGGTTGAAAAATTCGTCTGCTCAGCAACGTAAATAACGCAATGAATGTGGCTGAGCAGGCAAAATGAAAGACATTGCGATCAATTGTCATTTTATGTGTGTTAACCAAATTACCCCACAGATCAGAAAACTGAAATGTTTTGTAACTGTACAGTGCTTGCGACGTAAGTACCTACAGCAATGTCAATGTAAAAAATATAACAGTAGATTGTAAAAACATGTAACACCAATTAATGACCTACTTGAAATAAATGATTTTACTTTGAGTAGTAAAATCTCTTGCATTTTAAAATATTTGTTAGTTCTTTTGAATAATTAGAGGGTGAATTACGTCCTGCTGCTGCAGCTGCAGATGCTGCGGCTGGTGCGGCTGGCGCGGCAGCAGCTCGTCCACGTCCTCGGCCAGGTTGTGCGCCAGCACGCCGCGCAGCAGGCGGTACTGCGACGGGTCCAGCGCGCACTGCAGCGTGCTCAGCGAGCCCTGGATCGTCATATCCGGCACTGACAACATACAGTAAATATCAACATCTGTCTAGCCTTTTCCTAATATGTTGCGGTCGGCTTCCAGTCTAACCTGATGCAGCACAATACCAATATTTTTGATGGAGCGACTGCCTATCTGACTTCCATAACCCAATGACTGGGAAACATGATACCCCTAAGTGAGTGAGACTGATTGTCAGAATTTCTGGCTTTGACTACCCGTAATGACTATCAAAGATCTACGAATGACAGCCGGAATAAACGGCTTCACCTGATTTCCGGGACACGATGACGCAGAAAATAAGTATAGTTTAAAATGTAACAGATCGCACCTTTGGTAGAACAAGGGCATAATTGTCATAAATTGCCAAAATGACTTAAATATGCAGAAATGCTTTAAAAAGGCCCTTTGAACTGGAGGGACAAAAACATTCGTTTGGCAATTTATGACAATTATGCCCTTGTTCTACCAAAGGTGCGAGATGTAAAAAACGACACAAGTGCTCTGTAGAAAGTAATGCTCGGCGCTATGGTGACCTAAAACATCTTTCTCGTATTGATAAGGTATATTTGAAAAAAGTAAAAGGCTTGAATTATAAGGGAACTTGCTATATCGAATCACAGTTTTTTTTATCCTTATAAGAAACAGGATCGATTGGCAAAAAGGAGTTTTTGTGAAATCTGTCCATTGTCCTGATGACTGTTAATTTTTTCAAAATCTGTGAATGTAGATCAAAATGTCTCAAAAAGTTAAGGACAGTCTCCTAAGACCCTGTTTCCTGTAGCTGAACACAAACAGGCCCACATTTTCGAAAACGAGCGCATGTGCATACTTGCGTTCGATACAATGATACATTTTCGTTGAGTGTTCGATTAAAACTCGAGGAAATACTTTGTGAAGAAGGAATGGCTAAGTAGCAAGAGTGTTGGTACCGTTGTGCGTGTGGTGCAAGTTGTGCTCGATCTGCAGGTCGAGGTCGGCGGGCGCGTGCAGCAGCGGCGCGCCCGCGCGGCGCACGCGCAGGCCGCGCCCGCCGCGCGCGCACCACAGCGACACGCCCGACAGCCGCACCACGCGCACGTCCAGCAGCTCGCGAGGACCTACTAACAACAAATATCTACTTTATGAGCTTTGAGTCTTTAAACAAACAGAAACATTATAATCACCCTCCCGTGTCGTTATATTTTAAAAAAGAGGTAACACTAGTGAAGGACATAAAAGGAGGTAACACTAGTGACGGACATACAAAGAGGTAACACTAGAGAAAGAGATAAAAGGAAGTAATGCTACAGGGGGAGGTAACACTAGTGAAGGACATAGAAGGAGGTAACACTAGAGAAAGAGATAAAAGGAGGTACCACTAGAGGGGGAGATAAAAGGAGGTAACAAAAGAGGAGGTAAAAGGTAACTCTTACCGCAGTCAGGATCAGTCATGGTGCTGACCGTCCCCTCATCCCCTGCATATTTAAAGCTGTTGTCCAGCGTCAGATGATCCAGATGAGCAGCCAGCGCGTTGCGCGCGCGCCCCGACACCGGCAGCACGATGACGGGCGCCGAGCAGCGCAGGCGCAGCTTCATGCGGGCCGCGCGCGCGCCGGCCGTGCCCGGCCCGCCTGATACTACCGATACCTGGTCAATTATTATATTACTCAAGATTTTGACGTGGATTCATCGCATCACTGAGATACTGGGACCGTATAGCCAAGTGTTATATTCGTAATTATTCGATTGCGAGCCTAACTATAGATAAATTATAAATAAATAAAAATTTCATTTCACAAAAACACATAGGTAATAAGGTTTCACAAAAACAAAATTTCAAGTCAAAAATTAAACACACAACAACAATGATAAATCATTGTATCACAGACACCAGCGCCTTCCAAACTAGATTACATAAAGATTAAATCGAACGTAAAACGTAATACTCTTAAAAATACATAATAAAATAAAATGAAAAAAACACAGTAAAAGTAATTTATAAAGAGCTAGAAAAATGAAGCTACTTATTTACTTATGTTGAACATTTGTGGGTGTGCGTGCACGAGTGAGTGCACGGGTGAGTGCACGGGTGATTGATTGTGACTGTGTGAGTGTATGCGCCTGTGTTTTTGAAATACCTCTATTGTATTGGTATGAAAAGTTCGAAAACTTTAGTAATAGGATTTCTAATTCTTTTTTGCATTTGTTTTTTATTAAGTTACTAGCTGCCCGCCCCGGCTTCGCTCGAGTAGCACTAAGTACTTATCTACGGCGCACCTACCTGCCTACCCTACCTACCCTACCTACCGTACCTACCCTACCTACCGTACCTACCCTACCTAGCCTACCTACCCTACCCACCCTACCTACCCTACCTACCCTACCTACCCTACCTACCCTACCTACCCTACCTACCCTACCTACCCTACCTACCCTACCTACCCTACCTACCCTACCTACCGTACCTACCCTACCTAGCCTACCTACCCTACCCACCCTAAACCTACCCTACCTACCCTACCTACCCTACCTACCCTACCTACCCTACCTACCCTACCTACCCTACCTACCCTACCTACCCTACCTACCCTACCTAACCTACCTACCCTACCTACCCTACCTACCCTACCTACCCTACCTACCCTACCTACCCTACCTACCCTACCTACCCTACCTACCCTACCTTTTCATTGTTTTTAAGATGTATTCTGCTATTCGGGGCGGATACAAATCCAACGAATCAAACACCATGAAAATTGGTCCAGCAGATCTCGAGTTATAAGTGTTGTAACAAACACGACTTTCTTTTATATATATATATATAGATATATGTAATTTATTTTATTAATACGGTTGTAGAAACGAGAGCTAATATACAAGACAATATACAGTGAAAACCGTTTATAACTACTTCGAAGGGACCGTCGGATTACGGTTGTTATAGCCGATAGTCGTTATAACCAAAATCTATGTAAAGTAAACAGAAATGCTGGGACCTCAAGATTTCGTTGTAATAACCGGTACGTCGCTTTAAGCGAAGTCGTTATAAAAGGTTTTCACGGTACTGGCGAGAGCAGTTCTATGCGGCTGAATTTCACAAACTATGTGCTTCCTCCGCTTACTATAAGGCCTTGATAAGAAAAAAAAACACACGGCTGTCCTGTACCGTATTTTATCGATTACACGTCAAAGTTTCACTGTGCACACGATTGAAAACAAATGCAGTATGATACTGCCATGTGATCCCAAACATAACCAGTAAAATATCGTACTGATCAACGCCGTGTGAAGGGGTGTAGTGAAAAAATACTTTTCAAAATTGTGGTTTTAAAATCCAATACATAGCGAATTAGATAATGTTCTAAATTCCCCATGAAGTCATATTGTGTGTTAGTTTAATTGTGTATTAGTTAGTGATCGCGTGTAGTACCAAGTCTACCTTCAGCCTGGCCTGCAGTATGACCCTGCGTAGCAGACTGAAGTCGCGCGCGAAGGCCTGCAGCTCCTGCACGAAGCGCTTGGTGTGCACGTACGTCACTGGGCCCATCTCGATGCTCAGGCTTGTCTCGTGGCCCGCTGATGCGGCCTCTGCGATGCTCAGTCTATGCGGAGATACATACTTTTTAATTATAAGGCCTTTATAAGACCAATAGCTTGCTTAACTATCAAATCCTAGTTGGATTAATGTCATGAAAACCATTATTTGGTGAGTACTGGCTATTCGGATATTGGGAAATAATTCCCAAATCTAGGGGCAGCGGCAGAGCATCAGGGTTGCGTGGTAGATTCACATTCGCTCACAAACAGGAGGCGATGATCCCAGCGGTGGCGGATTATGTAAATGAACTCACCTTTGATACTGGAATGTGAGCGCATGATCGCCATGCGTCCTGAAGCGATCCCGCCACAGCACGGAGTGCGGCGTGAGGTCTGTGAGCGATATGGCGCCGAGCCGGCCCGAGATGTGGCGCGTGTGCGCGCGCGCGTCGGCCCGCGCCACCGTGCGCGCGCGCGACACGAGCGCGCGGCACGCCTCGCCGCGCCCGGCCACCAGCACCACGCTGAGCGAGCGCACCGACATCTCTGTTTGCGTGATGCCGCCTTCTGCTAATAGGCTGTGTGATGCTGCGGAACAAAATAACTTTGGTAATGTACTAATGCAATTTAAGTTATAATTAAAAAGTTAAGTTCAAGACCCTGAGATCCATTGCCCGCAAGTTAGGGCTTACAAAGCAAACAAGGTGTAAAATGTAGTTATGATGATGACGTCGCGCTGAAGTAGTTGCACGAAGGCTGCGTTGACGATCACGTCGGGGTCACCAATTTAGGGGTATGAGGAACAGGGTGTAAAGTTCACTCATCCCCCATAGAAAAGGGAGGATCCTCCGACCAGACGGGTGTCATGTCTGGCGGGCAATTGCCCAGAGGTTGAAGTCGTGAGCTTGTATATATGTCCACCGCGCGGTAAACTCTAATTGCGCGATGCAGGATTTGAGTAACGTCAGGATGTTGAGTGACGTCAAGTCTTTGATGCGTAGTTCGCATGTGGCGGTGTAGATGCCGCCACAGTATGTATGTTTTAAAACTCGACCATGTCATTAATAGAGGCAGTTTAGGTAAACAATAGTTACCAGTCTGCTGCGGCTCGGGGCCGTGCTCGCTATCAGGCACATCATCGCCCGCTATCCCGAAGAAGTCGAGCACGGCCACCCAGCTGTCGATGCTAACCACCAAGTTCAAGCAGTTGAAATCCACTTTTGTCAGTTTCGATATCTGCAAAATGAAGAAATGTAAATAAAACTTTCCTCGAAGTAACAAAATATATAACGCTTGTTTTCACAAAAGGAGCAGTCAGAAGTGTTATATCGTAGCACATTTATATTCCATAGTAAAATTAATGTTTTGTCCACTAAAACAAATATCAACTTTTTGCTAGTGTAAATTCAGTTGATTTTAGATTGACTAGGAGTCGTCCCCTAGTGCGTTCTCACAGATAAACCGAGCAAACGACTTTGTGGGGTATAGTTTTAAGTTCGAGACTATTGCAAACTGTAAATAAATAATAATATTGAAGAAGTCGCGAGCTACGTAGACCGACTTATTCGCGTTCCAGCGGTCAGCGGTCGACGAGTCAACATCTACTGTACCAGAATAATAAATATATAAATATAGTAGCATACCTTGTCGTACTTATCGCTGAAGTGCGGGTGCTGCGGCTCCCTCGTGTGCACGGACAGCCACACCAGGTTGTCGCCGGGCCCGGCGGCGCGCTCGGCCCGCGCGGCCGCGCCGCACTCCGGCGAGCACGGCGGCGTCGCGCCGCACTTGCTGTCGCGCTTGGTGCGGCGCTCCTTGCTCTGAACATATCACACCCAGATATGATGACAAAGTGTTAGATAGGATATGATTATTTCAACACAATATTCAAATCGCTCCAAAAGATATTGCATGTGTTTTGTATTGGCATCATTCAAAGTCTTACGTAGACAGCTAGTTTTTATTTCCAATAAAGATCGTACTTTTTTTCTTACATAAAACCAAACATTTCTCGAAATAGGCAGTGGTATTTAGTACAGTCAACCGTGAGTCGGTAAAGGAATAAAGTCGCTTTCAAGGTCAAACAGCTCCATTGACTTTTGGTTGATTGTACACTAGCATTTCATGTTTAAATCCCTTGAAATGGGGTGGGCAAGCTTGTTTACTATTTCACCGCAAAAGCGCGTAACTTAATAATAAAATACCGATCTCACCTCTTTAGTCGCCACATTGAGCTGGCTGGGCAGCGAGGAGGACCAGCACTTCATATACTGCAGACTGCTCACGCTGGACATGTCGTCCACATACTCCGTCACGAAGTCCGGACATGACTTGGACACGAACACGGCCTTAGGGGGCACTTGCGGAGTGTGCGACACCATCAGCATGCGGTGTTTCGAGTCAGGCTCCTTGGTCAGGTCCTCCATTGTTATCGAGTGGAGAGATACCTGACGAAAGAAAATTTATTTAGAAAACTGACTATACTACCGACTACTAGAAATTACTCACGACATTACGCAGTGTTAAATTAATATTTTCGCCATCGGAATCATTTTTAACAGACTCCAAAAAGGAGAATGTTCCTACTAAACGCGAAAGCTGTTCAAATGCGAATAATTACTTACTTGTAACATATTTTCGTACGGATGTGTCTTCTGGTAGCTCAACTTGAACTCTCTGAAGGATAGTTCTACAAGGCTTCGTTCACCCTCGCCTAAATCAGCGCGTAGCTCTACGCTAAATGTAGGCAGTTCGAAGTTCACTGTCAAGAAATTATAAAACATAAAATCTCTAAATATTATAAAACAAAGTCGCTTTTCGCGTTTGTCTGTATGTCCGCGTTGTTCTTCTAAAATACGCAACGGATTTTGATAAGGTTTTCAACATCATTTAGAGATTGTATTCCGGAAGGTTTGTTGTTTTAGGCTGACAACACTGGAAGCCGGTCGTCAAAAAAAATATCTGTAAGTTAATTAATTTAGAAAATTAATAAAAAGTGTTTATTTAAGTTAAATTAGAGTAATATAGTCGTACCTAGTTATTAAGTAGTTTATTCAGTGAGTATACAGTGTTTTTTGTTGCGTTAACTTCGCACAAAAAGGATATTAAACCGGCTGTCAACTCAACCAACCCAACGGTGCAGGTGACGGATTTCAAATTATCATCAATCCCGGGGAGTATTTTGTTTTATTTATGCTATGCTCCATAATATTTAAGACCGCAGAACATCACAAAATACTGCTCGGGTTTCTGAGCAACAGGGGCGCAGCTAACCAATAACCCGATTCCTGTCGGCTTCCCTTAGGAAATTATGACAGTCAGTAGTTCTCAGCAGTGTTTAATAATCACACTGAATGTATTATTTAATACTTACACCATAAAATTAAAGTATTACAAAACCCTAACCTACATTAAAAAAAATGTCTTTATATTCCAATGAAAACAAAACATTTAAAGTGCGCGCTAATTTTGCTCTAGTGCCTCCAGTATAACTCGTTGTCCGCCCGGGTTATGAAAACTTAAATTTCTATACAAAATAATCTCGTCATGACGTCACTTCAGGTCACGTGACACGCTGTTTTTTGAGGCAATAGTAAGCCGTAAAAAGTCGAGTTATGATAGGTACAGCAGTGTAGGAATCCATTCGCTGAATTTCGTAAGCGTTCGGCCAAACCGAACGCTTACGCTTCGGGGGACGGGGGGAGGGACAAGCTCCACGCTCCACGCACGCAATAATTTTAAATGTTTGTTGACGATTAACGTAAATAGTTAATAGAATTTATAACCTTTAATTTTGTTGATACAACCCGGGCCCGCTAACCCACGCGAGGCCCCGTTCTCGTCCTTCAGGACGAGAGCGGGGCCTCGCGTGGGTTAGCGGGAGGGGAGTCGAGTTTCGAGCCAGGTGTCAAGTTATTGCGCCCGGGATATACTTGTAGTTAATTAGCATTTTGTTCGTTGTATTCATATAAGTTATTAGTGTAGTATTAGTGTAACAATTACAATTGGATAATCGTGAGTTTGTTGTGAAATTGTGCGTTCGCCGTCGTTGTTATTAGGAATTTGTGGTAAGTCGATAGATTAGCAAGTTGAAATTACTTTTTTAGAGTAGATTTGAAAAGTTATTAGTAGGATGGCGGCATTAATAGTTTTAGATTGTTGTGTGACAGATTATTTGCTTCGTGAGGAAACATGCTTTTCAAGGTTAAGTTTTGAAAATAAGAAACACATAATTAGGCTAGGTCGTGCTCGACCAGATATGACTATAAACTACAAACGACGTGATGGGTTGGAATGTTTCCCTTTACGATAATATATCAATGGCTGACTGGTAGTTGTAAATTAAATAAGATGTTTTGTTTTCCATGTTTACTTTTCTCAGATTCTAGTAGTTTATGGAATAAAGGGGGTTTTACAGATATTAATAATCTGACGAATTCATCAAAAAAACATGTGCAGACTGAAAAGCATATTCGTAGCTGTTTAGATTTACATGACTTCGGGAATAGTAGGATAGAACCATTTTTCACTAATTCGCTTGAAGCTCATAATAGGAAAGTAGCTCGAAATAGGAATTTAATGAAACGGTTTATTGACACCGTTATTTTGTTAGGTAAGTAAACAAGAAGTAGCTTTTCACGGCCACGATGAACGTCCGAATTCTGATAACCGCGGTAACTATATTGAAACCTTGTTATATCTGAGCAAGTATGACACCGTAATGGACTCTCATTTGGAACTATGTTCTTCAGTTCAGAACCCCGCGTTTTCTGGTCTTTCAAGTGATATTCAAAATGATTTAATACATAGTATTGCATCCGTTTTACGAGACCACATTAGAATCGAGATAGATAAAGCTCCATTTCTGTCTGTAATGATTGACGAAACTCCCGATGTCAGTCATAGGGAGCAATTGACTGTAATTTTTCGATATTTATCTGAAACTGGAATCGAAGAACGATTCCTAGGTTTTTACGATGTTAGCGGAAGTCCAACTGCTGAAGTTTTATACAAACAGTTGTTAGAAATACTTGACCAGTATGTATCGTTGTAGGAATAAGTTAGTTGGTCAGTCTTACGACGACGGCGCGGCAGTTTTTTTAAATTTTTGTTTTTGTTTTTTTTTTTGTTTTTGCTGGCTTACCTTTCTCATAAACTCACCCTTCGCCACTGCTGAGCAACGTCCATCACACACTGGCACAGTGGCACGGTTTATGTCTACTTTTGCTCGACAACTAGAGGAAGCAAAATCGACGACGAAAACATTCGCTCAGACAATAAACACTAAACAATTTACTACATAAAAATGAGCTCATTAGGTTTTATTGATTACTAGCTTTTGCCCGCGTGGATGTCGGAAAATATTCCACGGGAACGTACTACCGGGATTACATACCTAATAGCCGAGGAAAAGGTCATTGACTCCTACCGCTGCGCCCGCGTTGCCGCCAACCATGATTATTTTGTTATGCGTAATTTTGAATCTGTGATATCTTTTAAACGATTAATTTAAATGATACGATGTAATGGCATATTTCAATCTAAATTAAATGCCAAATTTAAATAACATATTTTACTGAATAAGGATTAATACGAAGAAGATACCTTAGAAGACCTTAGAAGATAGCTATCGCGGACCGTTTTTGGTGAACTTTGATGTATCTCCTATCTCCCAGTCGGCATGATTTTTTTCCGACATCTTCGACAATAATCGTCATATTTCTGCCATTTTATACAATACATTAATGTGAAAACCGTTAGAAAATCCGTTCGTTCGTTTTTGAGTTTATCGCGTTCAGACTGACAGACAGACACGGCGAAGGACTTTGTATTATAATATGTAAGGATGTAAAGTTATGGATTTAATTATTCAGACTATTAGTTGTAATGTGTCATAAACTTGTTATTGTCAATCAAGTTTTTTTGTGTCCTAGAATAAAAGCAGTGTATTCCTTGTAACTTCACTTTTGTTTAACTATCCCATCTAATTCCTTATTAACTTCATCTAATATTGCAATATATATTTGTTAACAATTCATTACCTATTTTTAATTTAATTATTATTTTAGCTTCTACCTTCTACTAATCTTAATATTAGAACATCATTTCTTACTTTGTTATTTAGCTGCATAACTTTATACACTCCAGGTGACTGATAGTTCAAAGAAAATGATGACCCGCAGTGCTACAATCAGGGATATGGAAGCAAAACTAAGAGCTACCTTGACAGAGCTTGCGGCTTCTAAAGCTACATACCACCAGCTGCTCCAGGAAAGGGAAGGCAGCGAAGTGGAAGTGGAAAACATTAATTTAAAGAACGCCTCCCTCAAAAATGAACTACCTCAGCTACACTTACAACACACGGACCTAACCGACCAGCACAGTCAACTACAACATCTAGTGTCAACGTTTCAAGAATGCAGTGACACCCACGAATGGCATTTTAGACTCTTCAGTTGTAGTGTCGGAGGTCGGTCTGGATAATTCTTTAAACTAGGCAGTAATACTACAGAAGTTACCCCGTCAATTAACCAATTATTATTGGAGAATAATAAAAATGTATCTTCTGGCAATATAACTCATAATATTAAACCAAAGGGAGTGCAACATACTTTAAAATTATTTAATCAAAATATCCAAGGCAATTCTGCTCTTCCAAATGACTGGAAATAGAATTGTTTTTGGAAAATACCAAGTTTGAAGCAGGGACTCTTATGGCCTAAAGCAACATACGAATAATATAAGCTTTCATAAGTACCTATGTTGCAAAATAGTCAAAATAAAAAAACGGTGCAAAATAGCCAAAGCTCTTCATATTAGCAATGAAATAAAATCAGCTGATGATAAAATAAAAACTACCTGGCAAATAGTAAATAATGAAATAGGTAGGAAAAAACAAATTTAACCGAATTTAATTTAGAGTTTGCACATGGTCCCATCAACTCAGATGTAGAAACAGACTTCTTGCTAATATCCCATTAAATACTGAAGCTTTAAATTACTCACCCGCGCTTTCTGCTGCCTTATTTAGACAGAATGTGAAGGCATACCCTTTGGAGTTTAGGTTTCAGCATAAAAACAGCTGTTATAAAAGTTTTTAAAGATCTTAAAGTTAAATAAACAGAAGATGTCTGAGGAATGTCTGTAAAAGTCTGTAGATCTATTATGTATCGAAACGGCCGGCGCCTGGTGACGGGGACCATCACGGGACACTGCTCGCTAAACCAACACTTCCACACAATATGCATAACGGACAGTCCTTTTTTCATATATCCAGTTCAACGAAATAGTAATCCAGGTACTATCCATAGACAATATACCACTTTTGTTTTTTTTATTGTAAGGTCCGTTCACAAGGCGATGATCAGAACGATATTTTGTTACTGTATAATTTGGTATCACCGCAGTTTCTTGGCAGTTTCATACTGCATTTTGTTTTTAACCCAATGTTCATAAACATTGGGATGTTGAGGTGTGCATCAGTACATTGCACTCGTGTGAAGTAGGGGCGGGACTCTAGTAATTAATAAAAAATAAAAACTAGCGGACCTGTGACAGACGTTGTCCTCCCCGAGTACTGCAACCTAACACAACGGGTCCGATTGTGAATTTAACCCATTCAGGGATCCACTCAAGCATACACAAAAACCAGTCCAGCATTTTAGGAGAACTGCAGTGACATACAAACGTACAGAAGAAATATACAGGGATATTGTTAATATCTTGGCAATCCATTAAGATATCCTCTTCTACCTCTCCTATATAGGAGAGGTCATTTACAACCAAATGACCCGTTAAGACCAGACCTCTATGCAAATGTCAACCGTTTTCGTGTAATTTGGCCAATGAATGGTGAATTGTTGACCTCTCCTAGATCCCCATAATGGATTGCCGACATATTACCAATAAGCCTGTATATGTAAAGATAGACTAACTTATCTAATTATCTATCCAGTGTATAGATAATAAGACAAGTTCAGCGTTAGTCTATCTTTACATATACAGGCTGCTGTTCAACTTCAAAAAGGTTGAATATTTACAACATAATAGGAATAGAAAACATAGAGATAACTTTTTATTCGATTACCATACCTATGAGCGGAGCGGCGCGTTGCTGCTTGTGCGGCGCTTGGGGCGCGGCGCGCGGCTGCGGCGGCGGCACGGCCAGCACGGCGGCGCGCACGGCCGGGTCCAGCTGCAGCGTCGGCACCGCGCCCGACTGCAGCGCCGCGCCGCCCGCGCCCTGCGACACACCGACCGTACACACTGGACTTAATGCGTAGATACCCAACTAGCAAAACAGTCCAATAATTAATGAGTGATTGGGCTATAGCTCGAATAAATGTGGAGTAGTTGCTACGTAGTAACCACAATGTAGTGTAAAAGCGTTTATTACGACTTTTTTGCATTTTTCGCTTTTAAGTGCTTTAACCGGGTCGTATAAACGTTTACTCCTTATTCTTATAATGCATTTATTAGAGTAGCAGCCATATAGTCATATAGTAGCTACCTTTTCTCGTTTATACCTATGTGAGTGCAGTAATAGCGCTATTAGAGTTGTCGATTCCCAAGTTTCATGTTTAAGAAGCTACTATATGGCTGCTACTCGACATTACTATTTTAGAGCAAATATGCCGAATAAAAGCTGCCTATTTACTAAAAAGTATCGTAATGTCTTTAATAGCATGCTTAATCGATTAGTCGCTTGTAAGTGTTTCTAATGCAGTTACTGAACTTGAATCGTTATGAATGCTGTTATAACACATTTATTGAATTAAGTGTTGTATAACTGATTGTTAATTACTTTACAAGCTATATAGCTATATAATATCTCATCCAGCGCACCAGTATTTTATTAAAAAATATTATCAATTTACTTATTGAATTACAATAAATGGAAAAATAATTTTTGGAAATGGAAAATAATATTTTAATTAAGGAACCCCAAAATTGTCTACATATTGCTGCATTATGACCTATAAATAGGTTAACATTATACAATTTTTCGACTAATAATTGATATATTGTGATCTTAGAGTATATAACACTGGAGAAGCCTTAAGCACAATATTCCGAACAAAAAAGTCTGCCACTTTTAGCGGGGGACGCGATAGGGGAAAGGGAAGTCCGTACAATTAATTTTTATTTTATCAATATCGATATTTATTCGGAATTTTGCTTGAATCCATGAAATAAAACAGCTGTTGCATAAAATTGTTACATTTTAATAAGAAGAGAAAATAACTACAATGAAATAAAAGTAACTAAATTTTTAATAAGTAAGTAATCTCAATAATAAATTAGGTCAAGTTCAAAAATAATAATATTATATCATGGTTATCCACTTCAATGGACATAAAAAAGTTATAAAACATTGAACAATAAAAAAAAATAAACAAAAATAATTACTTAGTAATTCTTACTATGAAATTATCGACATGTCAATTTTGGTTTCAAACATGACCTCAACCCTACGGTAGTCTCGTTAACATTTTTACTAAAGGACATAATCGCATGTCAAGTGCGTGTAAGTTTTGCTGATTTGAAGTATATTTTCGTAATGCAACAGAAAAGTATTTTGATCTTTATGAATATAAAAACGAGATGTAGCTAGACTCGGTGACGTCACAGAAACAATGTGACGAAAATACTCGATTCATGCTACTTTTTATATTGAATCATGGTTGAATCGAATGAAAATTCGAAATGTATTATGAGGTTAGGATTTTAAATTTCATTAAAACATGACTAAATATTATTAAAAAATGTCAACATATGGAAGGTTATTCAGTTCTTTATGTAAATTTGACGTATTTGAACGCTTTTTACAAAATTTAACAGCACAACTAGGCATTTTCACGGAGCTCCGCGCGCCTTTAAAACGATTTACAAAGTGCGTGAGAATCGATTTGAAAGTAGTTTTTATGAACGTACTAGAACATTTGTTCTTGTACTTTTACAGAGTGGAAGTGTTAGTAAGGCTTCTCCAGTGTTATATACTCTAAGATTGTGATGTAATAGCAATATTTATACTTAAATTTGTTTAATAGATCTTGATCTAACATCTTGAAAAAATTTGTGTACGGTTCGTACACTTGCGGAGTTGTTGTTGTTAAGGTTGTTGTTTAGGTTGAAGCGCGTAGAGAAAAGATCACTTAGTTCCCGTTAGGTTTATTACGTACAAATAGTGTTTACAAGTAATACTGTTGACGATTCCTTTCTCTAATGTTAGTCACCGCGTAGCAGTAATCGCACTCTTCGATTTATTGTAATGTATGTATACTTATAGTAATAGAAATGACGCACGTCTGGTGCAAACCACCGCGTCAGCAAAACATGTACAGTGTAAGACTGTACAATTTGATAAAGCTTACTTATTATTACTATTATATTATTAACTAGCTGCCCCCCCCGGCTTCGCACGGGTAGCACAAAGTACTTATCTACGGCACACCTACCTACCCTACCTACACCTACCTACCTACGCTACCTACCCTACCTACCCTACCCTACCTACCCTACCTACCCTACCTACCCTACCTACCCTACCTACCCTACCTACCCTACCCTACCTACCCTACCTACCCTACCTACCCTACCTACCCTACCTACCCTACCTACCCTACCTACCCTACCTACCCTACCTACCCTACCTACCCTACCTACCCTACCTACCCTACCTACCCTACCTACCCTACCTACCCCGATAAACCTCACGGAGCCCGAGACCTTTCCAACGAATGCAAAACCGTATATAGTAGAGAGCTCAAATTGACTCAACGTTTTAGTTAGAAAACGTTTGTATGAGAAAAAGAAAAGGGCTGTTTTTACGGTTTTTCCGGCAATTATTCAAATTTTTCTCGCCGCAAAAACCATCCTTGAACTTCAACGAACATTTAAAAAAAAGAATTGGCCAAATTGGTCCAGGCGTTGTTGAGTTATGCGCTTACCAACACATTTTGCGATTCATTTTTATATTATAGATTATTAGTGTGGCCCACAAATATATGTAAATAACTCCTAAGATTTCATCGATAAAATTTATTTGCATGTTCATTTACGTTTAAATATGCAAAATGATATAGACAGTACATTGCTATTACATTGTACATTAAGTAACTAGGTATATTAAATACTTTCATATTTGTTTTAATAAGTCACACACAAAGTTCCGTATCGGCAATATCAATGAAATATTCATAAAATAATGGAATAATAGTGACGAAATAACTGAAACAGAGCGAAATTGTGGAAAAACGGCGATTTATAGTAAAGCGGCATCGTTTACTCCATGATTTGGTTGATTAATAGTAACAAACAGCTGTAACTCCATCATTGGTCATGGAAAGGCAGCAATATTGCTACTCTAATTTGGTCCAGTTTTGTTTTTACTCGATAATTATTCAACAATTATGTTCCTTATAACAGAAACACGACTTTCATAGCACTATTAGCTGAATAGTTTGCGCCCAAACCGCGTTGAGTAAACGTTTACTCCCTTTTTATACGACTTATTACATCTACATTATTGAACTATGAGCTGAAACAGAAACGTGGTCTCGACTATTATAGCACGTTTTTGCCAGATGGGTAACAAATACGAGTCACTCAGAGATTTCTCGCAGTCATTTAATGCAGTCTCAGTCAAAACCTAGGCTGCATTTCCACATGGGACACTTCTGAGCTACTAACAGCTTCCTTTGTAACGTACCTGAGAGTTCGGTGAAGGTATACTATGAGGCCCCGAGCTGTCCACCACATCGACGGGTGAGTCTGAACTGATCCAGCGAAGAGTCTCCAGTAGCTGTTCGTACTGCTCGCGTCGAGCCGACACATGCAAGCCGCCCACTATCTTGCCGCGGACTTCGCACTGTGAAAGACAACATAAATCGATTAACTACAATCAAATACTATGCGCAGTTACAAAAAAATGGAAAAAAATTAAAGTGGAAAGTCACCAGCTTTGGATACCATCACGGTCAATTTCAGAGTTTTGATTGGACTATTTTATTGCCAGAAATGTTTTACAAACACTTAACTCCGTGGTTAAGAGAAGTAAAGTGTTACTGTACACACTACTTTAAATCTACTATATACTAAATGTACTTTGAATCAAAAATTATTAATTAAATTGCAAGATACAATCTGAAAGAGTTAGTCACAACTTTAATACAATATTATATCATAGCAAGAACACACAAGTGTTAACTTACTCGACAACATTATGAAGATTATGTAGAGATATAAGATTATGATTAGTTGCTTACAGTATCTTGCATTAGATCAACGGGGGTTTGAGATAGCATAGATAATTTTAAATATCCATATAACTCTACCACTAGAATGTCCTCGACCACATGACGTACAGTGATCTGTCATGTTATTGATTTTATAGTGTAGACTGCCTCGTTGGTCTAGTGGTCGCAAGCGCTACTGCTGAGCATGAGGTCCTGTGTTCGTTTCCCGGGTCAGGCAAAGTGTTATTGGGTTTTCCATCTAGAATTTCTCAGTAGCAGCCCGGTGTCTGGATAAGTGCCCGGTTAATGGCAATAGGCTCGGCTCCTTATTACATGGGAATTACATAACTGGGGAAATGTGGGTGTACTGTAGGTGCAACTCTGCTTAACCCTTCGGGGAACACAGGCATAGTGTTGTGATATCTATTTTATGAAAAAGCTTCTTGTAGTACATTGGCGCGTGGCTCAGCAGGCCGTTACCTGGTAGTCGGCTTCGGTGTCGGCCTCGGTGTCGCAGTAGTTGACGGTGAGGCGCAGCGCCGTGTTGTGCAGCACGGGCTTGCCCAGCGACACGTCGTATATGTCCGCCATGTTCTCTGACGACAGCTGGTGCAGCTTCAGCTTGTCTGCTACGTCCACCTGGGGAACATACAAATAAGTTGTGGAATCTGTTGCACGTTGCATCATAATAACGGTGCTGCATTCTGCATCGAAGCATGGATCTAATCAGTGCGGAATTAATACTTTTTTTTTTTTACATAAAAATTTGCTATTTATTACTTCGCGCTACCTGCACGCGAGTAGCTCAAAGATTATAGGCAAAATTCATGTCCTTTCTAGCACGTACAGTGGACTCCAGAGAAACAATTCCCTTTGCATTTTTTTTTTCATTGCTCGGGGGTGAGGTTTCTCTAGAGCCCAATGTACGTCTATGCGGGCACAGCAACGAACATCCACAAACGCACACGTTTTAAAAGTAACGGTATTCGACGGCTCTGTATTAGTAAGGCGCTTATAAAGGGCTAGCTGGACTGTTGAGCTGTCTAGCGTTCGTCATGTAAGAGAGTAGGGTACTGACCGCGGCCAGCGAGATGTCCCGCACGCGCACCTTGTAGAGCGTGTGGTGCGGCGGGCCGGGCCGGTTGGCCAGCGACATGCGGCCCAGGTGCGCCACGAACACCTGCGAGCTGTGCGCGCAGCGCGGGACCACCACTACGGGAGACTCCAGCTCGATGTTCACGCTGCGACCAACAGTAGAATTAACGTCAAATAAGGAAAGGTCAAAACAATTTGTGAAAGCGAAAAAAAATATTTTTCATTTACAGCTAAGAAGTTTTTAGTAGTCGGTCAGATGGTCAGAAAGACAGTGACCTATGAAGATGAGCATGCAAAAAAAAATACTCCTTGGTTACTTGCCTGAGCACAATGTTGTCGGACTTGAGCGAGGCGGGATCGTCCAGTGAGGCGCCCATGCTGACGGTGCGGCGGCGCGGTGACATGCCTTCAATTGACTGTGACAGCTTCGGGTTTGCGTATAGTGACTCGCCCCTAAAGAGAACATATTTACAACACCAGACAGTACATTATCCTCGATAGCCTGCTTTTATTCGGGTTCGATATAATTTCGTACAGGTATGGGTATGATAGGCGTGTCAACTCAATACAATGTTGTTCTTCGAACGAAATCACGAGCAGAAGTTAGTAAGATTATTGTTTGTCTGTTTTAACCGAAATACTCATTTTCTACGGAGAAAATAACTTAGTAAAAATTATTTGATTACACAATTTATAGCTTCTCGTGACGGGGACCTTAGGTACTTCAATAAAAATTATTTCACTCGCGGTGAAGATTTGAGTTAAGAATGAGACTAGCAGCGCCATCTAGTAGTGACGCGTGCGAACAATAATGATGTTGATTATGTGAATGTATTTTCAATTTTATGTTTGTAATTGATTTAAGTAATATAATAGATATTAAATTCGTATTGTGGACCAAAATAGTTGTCTACTGAATAAATAGACAAATAATTATTAATTAAATAGTTGTATATCCATGACTTCGAGCACTCGCCTGGGGTGCACGAGCCCGATGGCCATGTCGGCGGCGGCGGCGCGGATGGAGCGCGCCAGGTTGGCGAGGTACTGCTTGAACTCCGTGAGGCACGAGCGCAGCTCGCGCAGCAGCGGGCCCGAGTGCGTGTACCACACGCTGGCCACGTGCAGGCTCACGGTCGCCTCCACCACTGTGCGAAACAAATAACAGTGAATTCCTGCGTCTGCAGAGTTAGCGTTAGAAAATCACAGTTTCCCTTTGGACCATGCATTCAGTACACCTATGAACCATTTTATGCTACACCGGTTAACGTCATCACGTCAACGCCAGCTGCCACCGAAAACCAACGCTGTGGCTGTCCCGCATAGTGTGCTGAGCGATGGCCGTTTTGTGTGGATGTGACGCATATTTGCCCGTGTTTGTTTTTGTGTTTTTTGTTTGCGATATATTTACCACAAATAAATGTATTTTCTTTCTTTTTTCTATCGACGGTAAGGAAGCAATATGATTTTGCAGCTTTTGATTACTCGACCTAATTCATGCAATGACATTTTATTCTCAACGGATCCGTCAAAAGCATGATATCTTATTACTAGATCAGAGAGATGTGTACCTGGCGCGTCGGAATCGCTCCGCGTGGCCACCGTGCGGTGTATGGTGAACAGCAGAGCCTTAGCGTCATCGCTGTCGTGCGCGCGCGCGTCGTGCGCGGCGTGCGCGTCGTGCGCGCGCGCCTGCCCCGCGCTCAGCACGCGCGTGTGCAGGCCGCCGCCCTCGCACAGCGACACCACGCCCACGCCGCCCAGCGACCCGCCCACCTCCACACGACTGCCGTCTGATAAATCATGGAATGTTCAGAAAGCAGCTTATTATCAAACTCGGAATGTCAGAAGTCGGAGTGCAAAATTTGGTTCTTTTAATATGGCGCGTGTAAATACGCTCAATTCCGAGCGTTGATCACCTCGCTTGCTGTGTTGGTAATACACAAAAGAATGTGACTGTTAGTACACTCGGGAATTTTATATCTTCTTCATTTTTCAAAGTCTTTCCTATATCAAGGCATGACACATAATTCCTTTTCAAGGTATGGTACTGAGCACACTATTGCATAGAAAAATATATTTAATCACTTGATAACAAAGATCAAAATAGTATACACCAGTATACATGTTGAGTTGACGCCCACCTTTTTAATGGCCTGGCCATTTTATAAAATATGAAAATATTATTTTTATTTAATTAAAAAAAGCTTTACACTGACAGTCTTTTAATTCCGTCTGACATGTAAAGAAGATGGCTGCATGTCATTCTGCGGTGTTCACATAACGACGAAATTTAAAATGCTGAGTCGGTTAAGCAGATTCTAACGTGAGATGAGCAGTTGAAACGAATCCTTAAAGTGACGAAAATATTTAGGAAGTCCCTGTACGTACCGACGGTGGCCTGTATCTTGGCCTCGCTGATGGTGGCGGTGGCAATCTTGCGCGCGACCACGGTGCCCTCGTGCACGGCCGCGCGCAGCAGTAGCACGCCCAGGCGGTGGAAGTCGAACGTGATCTCCGTGCGGACCTTCTATACCAATACACCAGTTGAATTATTATTTACTAGCGATCCGGGTGCACTGTACTGATGTGGCGACATTTCAAAACATCGATATTTCTGTGCTATATCTAAGTAAAATGTTAATGTATTATACACATAAACATTCCGGAATAAATGCTCAAAAGGATGGTGAAAACCTTATCGCGTAGCGTGGCGTAGTTATTAAGACCAACGCGGTCACACAGACAGACACGACAAGCCACTTTAATTTATAATATGAATAGATACAGGTTTATTGCCTGCGAATTGCAAAAAAACGTAAGGGAAAAAAAAAATTGAGGTATAATTAATATTGTAACACCAAATATTTAGTTTTAGGCGTAAAAAAAGCATTTGGAAACTTTCCAAATGCTTTTTTACGCCTAAAACGGGTACAACATCAAATTCAATGTTACAATTGCATAACATATTCAATATTCTAGTAACTTAGTTAGCCACATTTCTTATTTCCATACAGTATTATTTCCAAATTAATCAAAACAGGTAAATATTTGACAGCTATTTACGACGTTGCCAACTTTCAGAATAAATGCTCTTAAAATGTGTTGTGTGCCTCTGCGCCAAATAGGCCCAGTTCAGCATAAATGCCAGACAACTACTGTCTGACGCTGGTTTTCAACTGGACCAAGTATGTTACGAGGACGTTTTACGGATATAAATCAGTTTTATAGTGTGTAATGTGTTTTATACTTAAATAAAAGTAGATATATATGTGTAGCAAATAATATTAAACTCGATTAGATATTTGTTTAAACATAATTATATAGCGCTTTATAAGAAAAGAAATAAAATTTGCATAAGAAACAATGGACGGTTGTCAATAAATAATAGATATCATCATGGATTCATAGCAATGAAACATTCAAATTAATCATGTCTATGACCGATGCATCATGAATCGCACACCACGCATTTGAATATGTAAAGAAACAAACTGAAAACGGTACGCGCTAAATGTGTCTATAGAGTGATGATACCGAATGTTGCGGTGTGCGACCGAGTGTGTCGGCTTCTTGTTGTTTGTACTTATGTAAGGCAAATTGTTATTTCTAACTACTTAATTAAGCTCTTTACTTTTGAAAATAGCGTCTGAGGAGTGAGGTGTACGTGTATGTATGTGTGCGTGCATCATTACTGTTATGTCGCTAGGATAGTAATAACCTAGCATTCAATCGCCACGGTGGTTTCATTCGGTAGCTGACAGATCAGATTCAACAAACTGCGCAAAAAATACATAATAATAATTATCATAAATATGGGGGCTTTTTTCAATAGCCTGACACTGCATTGTGGAATTCCTAAGCAAAGTTAAAACACAAGAGTTTTATGTCATGTTACCTTAGGCTCATCTTCAGGTATCGGATAGGAGAAGGTGGCGGCTGCAGCTGATTCAGACTGTCCCATATCAGTCGAATGCTTTTTAGTTGTCTTAGAGTTAGGACCCAGCACGCGGTGAGTGAAGCCAATCAACTCCACTATCGTCTCCTGATTAGCTGGACAAACAAAAACGATAGTAATGCTACAGATAGTGCCATCCACGAAGACGCGCCCCACTCCGCTCCGCTCCGTACTAAAGTACACCTTACAGTACAGTAATCGAGGAGTGTGGCGCGTGTTCGTGGATGGCACCATCTGTACCCTATTCAAATGGTTCATAATGGCTGGTGATGTATGTATTTTACGGTAAAAAGACAACACATCTCTTCAACTCACCAATGATGTCAAGATTGTTAAACAAAATATTGGCTATCCTCAGATCTTCATTGTCTCCGTCTCCTTTAACAAGGCACAGGTCCACAGCGATGAGGGCCTCGGAGTCCACGAGCCCCGCGGCCCCCCAGCCGCTGGGCGCGGGCCCCCAGCTCACGGCGCTCCAGGCGGCCCCCCAGGCGCTGCCCCAGCCGGCCCCGAACATGCCGCTGCCGTTCCAGTTGACGCCCGTGCCCGACACCCAGCTGGGCGCCGGGCTGGCGCGGGCCGCGTCCGGCCCGGACGGGTACGAGGGCTCATCTGGAAATATGTACTTGATGTTGCAACAACTTAAAGTGAACATTCTCGACTGAAGGTCATAAGTCATAAGACATTTATTTTATTTCATGACAAAATACATTGCGTTTAAAATATTACAGTGATGATAAGTAAAATAATAAAAAAAAGCAAAAACATAACATTCATATTTAAAATTCATTACGCATTTAAAATATATCAGTAACACTAATACTAAAAATCATTTTATGTCACCAACATTCCATTCGACTTTAAAAATCCATTTCCCAGTATTAAAAGAAAGAAAAGAAAAAAGTCATACACAATACAACATACAAATAGACAAAAATACATAATAATAATTTACAAATCAATCATTTATGGATGTCGTTTGCCATCTATAAACTCATCAATACTGTAATAGCCCTCCCTCAATAAATATGCCTTTAATTTGTTTTTAAATACGTTTATGCTGTATACGCTTTTGAAGTCCATTGGCAACTTGTTGTATAGAAAGACAGATTGAACTCTGGGACTGTGATGAACCACGTTCAATCGTCTTTTAGGCGTGTAAATATCGCAGTAATATCGTTACCATTCATTATAACTATAAGTCATTGACTTCTCTTTTTCGTCATCCCATCACCATAAGGTATACATGTGTTCGTTTAAGTTCGGCACTTACTCTTATTGTTGCAGTGCAGCGAGTTGAGCGCTTGATGCAGCGCCTGCGGGTGCGCGAGCGCGTGCGTGCTGCGCGCGTCGGGCGAGGCCGGGCACGTGGGCGACGTGGGCGACGTGGGCGAGCACGGCTCCGAGCCGCGGATGCTGCCCGACAGCGTGTCCATGCTGGCACAGAACATCGTGTGCTACTATTATCTGCTTAGTTTAGCAGCTTACTCGTTGTAAAAATAACGCATTCTATAACGTATTTCGTTGTAAGAAAGACAAGCAGTGTAAATATGAGCTTATATACAACGTTATCCTATAAAAGATTGACCCTCATCTCCGTTTTAGTTGTCAATAAAGATCTCAAAATAAGGCTCATCCCCGAGAGCCCACAAGAACGATAATCAACTTCCAATCACAACTAAAATCGGTGACTGTCGCCAAATTTCTTGCGTGGTTCATACTCACACAGTAACAGATATCATTTATTTAACGGTTTATGTACACACATATAAACAGACAAGAAGAAAGGAACAGAAAAATACGTACAAAGGTGATGCTTATTTCTAAAGCAGAAAAAGAGAGTTTAGTTTGTGTTTAGTTTTTTTTTGTTTTGTGTAGAGGGAGTTTTTTTTTCTCATTTTTTTCTTGCTTATTTATCTATCGAACTAGTTATTAATTATCTACATATTCAACACTTACCCGACATGTTTATGGCTGGCGACGAGTAGCTCGAAGTCGGGCCCGTAGGTCTGCAGGGCATCCACCAGCAGCAGCGAGTGCACCGACAGCGACAGCGACAGGTCGCGCGGCCGCGCCGTCGCCGCCGCCTTCACGCCGCACACCTGCACCTCGGCGATGCTGCGGCCCATGGACTGCACCTGCGGCGGGCATGGGTAGCAGTGCTCGGCGCTAGGCCGACCTAACACCTTACTCGTATTGACAGGATGTAGTATAATAGGTTAAAAGTCTTGAATACTAGACGTGGCGACTAGAATTAATTCTATTTTTTATAAAAAATTACGTTCAAAAGTGCCTTTTATGTGCCTAATTGAAATTAATTTTTTGACTTTGAATTGTAAGAGAAACAGCTATAATGAATCCCTATAAATACTTGGTTACAAGAAAGGTAAAAATAGTAAAATATTAACTAACTTATTAGAAAAAATTTGGTAAAATGTTAATGGTAATGGTTTTTGAGAATGGTGAACCAACTAATTTAACAGTCGGGTGCAATACGTAACGCGCCCGCGTTCGTATGACATGGTACAGACGAGGAGGATTAAATGAACGAAGAAGCAATCAGTTTTGTACAAGGAATGACAGCCAACTGTTATTGTTAACACGGATTTTCTGTACTTGCTTTGCTATAAACCTACAAACCTCAAGCGACATCTGCTCAATAGCGAACTGCAGCATGAAGAGCGTAGAGTTGTGATGCTGCGAGAACTCCGAGCGCTCCGTCTCCGAGCTCACGCTGTTCTCTTCAACGTCGTCGGTCTCAGCCTGCGCCGGACCCGCACACTCGCGACCACTGCGCGGAAACAATCCCTATTAACTGACTGGTTTTCTATCCTATTCCTTTTTATCGTATAATCGCAGGTTTTTTTTTTCTACTGCACATCTTAACTATCCATCTAATTAATTTACAAGGGGAAAGTAGAGGTTGGTTCAAGGCGGTAAGTCGATAGAAAAAGCACTTTCATTAACTAAAGAATATTCGCTAAAACGAAGCTCAAGTATACAATAACAACTCGACTCCTGTATTCCTAAACATTTTTACCTTATTCCACCACGAGCTATCCACTTACTTGTGGCCTCCAATAAGTGTCGAGTTGGCGAAAACGGCTCGTACAGCGAAAAGTTTCTGTTCACTCAAGTGCACGACGAGGGACGGCAGCGAGCCGCACACCGTGGCCGTCGGGTACTGCGGGTCGCTCGTGTGCACCACGCGCCGCTCCGCCTGCGGACGGGGCGGGGTTAGTGTATGCCGCAAATTAGACCTTTTGCTATCGGTATAAGATTCAATTTTCGATATTAGGGTAAAATACTTAAAACCAACTAAGCGTAAGGCAATCCCGCGCGATTTTCTGAAATGAAACCTTCATTTTTGCGCATAAGGTTTTTTTTTTTTTTTTTAAATCTCAGATAGGTATAATAACGCATGAGAAATTGTACGGTTACCTGTAGCAAGATGCTGAACCTGTCCAGCAGGTGCAGCGAGGACGTGCTCTTGGTGTGCGCGTACTTCCAGTTGTCTCGCGCGCGACCCACCAGGATCTGCAGATCGCTCAGTTCTATCTTGTATCTGTCAAGTTGCTTTAAATTTTAGTCAAACAGTCGAAACACTGGTAATCGATCTGAAATCTTCTAGGAGTTGTTTGCATTACAGAAATGTGTTGTAAAACGGGTGAAGGATTCATTTCTGTAGTGCAAAGTACAGATTTTCGGCCACACGGAAAAAAATATAATGTATGTGTGTTGAATTATCACCGAATATTTTGCCAGTACCGGACATTAAGTTGTATACACACCTGTCGTACAGTCTGTTGTGTAAGTTAGCGGCGTCCAGCGCGGGCTGCGAGAGGTGATGCTGCGGCGGCGGGTCGGGCGGCGAGCTCGGCGACAGCAGGCTGCCCGGCGGGGTGGAGCAGGGGGTCATGAACATCTCTGCGCAATTAATACCTCGTTACAACGAGCAGAAACAACCAGAAATTAACTTAGAAATAGATACCAGAAACCTCGGCAAACTTGTAAAGTTGTTGTCCTTAATTGATTACTTAAGATTGTCTATCCCATAATGAACATTACACAGGGTGGCACAAGAAATGAAATCCAAAAAAAAAATTTAAGACCCTCACTAAAGGCTCCCCGAAACACCCACTACTTAACTTCAGACATTTTTACTTTTCTCATTCTGTCACAGTTAAAAAAAAAATATATATACATTTTAAATTATGGTCCACGATTGTTAAAGAATGCTAACTGTCTAAACATCACCCAGTGACTAAAAATTAGGTCAAAGGAAAAATGGTTGCTCGACAAGATACATTCCAGATCTTTAGTCTTTAAAAAAAAACGGTTAGGTCCTAAACCATAAATAATCTAACCATACATGAGGGTATTTCGGGAAGCCCTTAGAGAAAGACTTTTAAATTTTTTCTTTGGACGTCGTTTCGCGGGCCGCCTTATATTAAACCTGTTCAAAAATATTCTGCACTCAAAATCTGTTTCGTACTTATCACATTTTAGCTCACTCACCTTCGTCGTCAGGCGGGGTATGCGGCGCATAGTCCGCCAGGTTGGCATTGGCGAGACGAAGTCTTCCGAAGTCGACGACGAGCACGGCCGAGTCCCGCGAACACAACTGCTCCACGAACAAGATCTGAGGCGCTGAGATGTCCAGCTCCACTTGCCATGTGCGCCGCTCGCCCTAGAGAAAGAGCATAACTTTATAGCAGCGCATTTGGTAAATATAGTGATGAAGTACGATATAATAGCTAAGGCAGGGTGGCAGACAAAGCCATAACGTGTGAAATATCTGAAATGTACAGTTAGAGACACTGATACTTTAGCAAATACTGCTAACTGTAATTGATTGTAAATTCAAATCACCACTGCACTCTATAAATATCATATAGAATCAGAGTAAAACCCCTGGATACGAAGACGTCCAGCGATGACATAGTATACGTACCGGGTGCGAGTGCGCGTGCACCATGTGCTCCCACTGTGTGAGCAGGCGCGCGCGCGTCGTGTCGCGCACGTGCGCGTAGGCGTGCGCCCACGGCGCGCACACCCACTGCTGCGCCCAGCGCGCCGCCTCCGCGTTGTACACCACCTCCAGCGAGGCTGACTTTACCCACAGCCTGGAGACAACACACAGCCGTCACAACATTGATAGATAGAATACTCTCCATTATGTACACAACATTAAATTTCAAATTACAGATACAAATGTAGAAATTGTACATAGGGTGACACAATGGGCATCGCCCAGACACTAGCTAATCACGTAGCGACTCGCAAACCTGAAAAACTGACATCGTACGACGAACGCCGAAAATGCACGATCGCTACCGAAACTAAACAAGACTAGAACTATCCTTGCCAAGATGTTTTTATTTTATTTTATTATTTGCTACCCAACTTCATGATTATATTGTATTGAACGCTATGCACGCCTTAGGGCCCGATCACACATACCACAACAACACCGCAACAACACCACAACGAAAACACGTGCTCATTCATGTGTTGTCATTGTAGTGCCCAAAATTTTTTTGTATGAATATGAATAGTTTCAAGATGTAGTGTTGTTGTATATCTACGAGTAATAAAAGTCAAGAAATGTAACTCTAGCTCAAAAAAGGCACCGCGCAGACTGCACCTCGGTGGGCGTGGCCAAAAACTGTACCGCGTAGCGCAGATAGTTGTGGGCGTGGCCAAAACTGTACCACGCTATCAATCGATCAATATTCTGCAGCGCTGACAGTTCGCCGGTATCATTGAATCGATGCGGTCGCGTCGCGGGGTATAAATACGATTGTGATTATTATTGTATTTTGCGTTGTTTACAAACTGCACATATGCCGCCGTCATGTGTTGTAAAGTGGTGTAGAAGCCATACGATATGAAGAACTCTGGAATCACATGCATAAGTGAGCAAATAAACATTTTGAAATCCTATACTTCAGACTCTGGAAAGTGTTACATCAACACGAACGCAACATGAAAGCTTATCATACACGTTTTGACATATCATCTGAAGTTGGAGGTTTTGTTTTTAGTTAAAAGGATAAATGATAATTGCATTAGTATATTATAGTACAGCGAAAAAATGGGTAGCTGCGGTTCGTTTGGAAAGAAATGAATTTGATTGGATGCCTGATGCAGAGCTATGGAGCAGGACCAGCGTGTTTCTAAGCATTCTTATCTTGGATAAAATCCTCTTATTTATAATGTGCTTGATTACAAAGTTTACTTTTAATATGAGTTAAAATAAATTACAACTAATTAATCCAACTATTAAAGATAGTGCAAAAATACAATCATTTCTATTATGAGTTATCCTCTCACACTTAATGTATAACATCGTCCACGCATGTCGCACTGTAGCAGGCGCACGAACCAATTACCATTATCTGTCCTGCCGAGTACCAATCACTGCGCTTGCCGGAATGCAACGCGTTACGCGAGCACAGCTCATTGGGGTATTTGCATGTGTGTTCTTCCATTCCAATACCCGAGATATTTTTGTCAATGTAGTGATGTTTGGAGCAAAATTTCTCTTTGATTTTGTTCACAATTACGCTTCCTGACTTTTATTATTCGTAGTTGTACTTTTATTATTCGAGGCTGTGCATTTTTTTTTAAATAAATAAATATAATCGCGTGGTGCTGTGCTAGAAACAGCAGATTCTCCTCTGCCGTTTAGTTCGTGAGGTCGCTATGTGATCATTTAATCGTAACTCTGCGGTCAAATACTTAAGTATTCGGACGATCTCGATCACGTCAGTAAAGTTGTAAATACACTTTAATTTAAATTGGTCTCAAGGTTATTATTTCTCATGCACTTACTTGTAGTCACAGTTGATGCCGAAGGGTTTCTTCTCGTACGTAAGCTGGAACAGCGGCTCCTGCGTCGTCACAGTATTCACGCCTGACTGCGAGTGTGAGCGGCACCACGACATCGCCGCGCCTGAAGCACTCAGCGCGCTCAGACCCTCGCGGATTACACCCTGGTCAATATCAATATTAGGTATGTCACAAACATTTTAAAGAAAAAGGAGTGACCCCCGTTAAGGAAAAAAATAATAATATTATGGTTATCCACTTGAATGGACATAAAAAAGTTATAAAACATTGAACAATAAAAAAAAAAATACTTAGTATTTCTTACTAAGAAATTATCGACATGTCAATTTTGGTTTCAAACATGACCCTTTTCTTTTTTTGAGGGTGGTAAATTATCAAATAACTTCTCCCGCTCTGGGCGGAGCGGGAGGGCGTGTCAGACTTTTACTGACCCACCCGTGTTCCTTCCGTTGCCTGTGTCGCGATATCCCTTTCGGACAAATTCGCAACCCCGGCAGGCATTGGCCCTTCCGGACCCCGTCAGTTGGTGCTGACATCTCTTTGAGGCACAACGCGCCGTCGACCCGTGCCTGGTCCCTATTGGACGGCGAGCTACCCATTGCTCACCGTCCGCAAGCCCGCGCCTACGGTGGCCGGAAGTCGGCTCGCGACTCCCGACGCCCGGGGTGTCTCCTGCGGCGACTAGGGGCGCGAGGGCGCGAATCTTCCCTCTCCCTCGCACGCTCCGCCTCCTCCTTCGCGAGTATTACTGCTTCGCAGAAGGAGGTGACGGCCTCCCATGCACTCTCGCTCCGGACCATGGCCTGAACCAGGGCCGGACGCGAGAGATCGCCGCCGCCGATCACCTCCGTGAGGACACCGTTGCAGAAAACGGTCGTCGTTGCAACTGGTCTGAAGATGACTTATAGCACGAAACTTATACAACATGGAATAGAATTGCGTTTTTGTCGCGAAAATTGTTGCAGTTTCTTAGAAAGAAAGAAAAAGTGTTTATTTTGCACAAACTAAAAGCACATTACAAAAAAAAAAACAATTCCAATTTACAAATTAGCCAAAAGTCTCGTATCCATTATTAACACAGAAAAGTTTGACAAATTTTATCTATTGCTTGCTGTCAGGGTCAGAGGCCAAAGACAATTTACTATAGTTACATAATGTGTTGCGACATTTACAAAATGAAAACAAACAATCAAACCTACAAAATGCTGATTGCAAAGTGGAAAAATAACAGTTACAACTATCAACGATTAGAAATGGTTTCTTCGCAACACGAACGACAGCATTGACAACTGGTAATACATTATCGACTGTAGTTCATTGACAAAAACTTAACTTTTTATTGTTAGGGCTGTTTTGTAAACGAACGCGGAACGTTAAGGACTACGGCGCGACGAGTGTGATAGATAGTTGAATTTGCGTTCTCGACTGTATTTTTTTAGGCGTAAAACAAATATCGCACCAAGTACTTCGTAAATTGATTTGTGCAACGAAAACTGTTTGAACCCTGGCCGTAAAACAGTTTCATCGTCGCCGAACACAAAACGGTCTTTGTAAACGGTTTGTCATCGCAACGCCCACCCCTAGTTCAGATCTCATTAGATACACCACGTACTCAAAACCATTACCATTTTATGTATAGTTTACCGTACGCAAAATACGCGCTTTGACGTGGAGTTGCGGATACCAGCCCGTATTACCTATTACCTATGTATAGTTTACCAGTTTCTTCCATTACTTGTAACCCAAGTGGTATAGTGATTCAATTTAGCTATTTGCTTCATAATTCGACTTTAACTTTTACCATTATAACCCATATCCCAAGCAGTTAACCAAGCAGGGCACGCCACAATTGTGGCGATAAGTCCCCTCTTTGAGGAGTGGCTAGAGAGGCGCCACGGCGTCCTCACCTTCCGCCTGACACAGGTCCTCACCGGACACGGCTGTTTCGGGAGGCTGTTCTGCATAAGGCGGGAGGAAACGCCTGGGTGACACCACTGTGTGGATCGCCCGGAGGACACGGTGGAGCATACGGTGGAGGTCTGCCCGGCTTGGGCGGGGCACCGCCCACGAGGGGAAACGCGTTTCGTCCGTCAAAAAATCGACAACGACAAACACCACTGAACACGAACTAACCCACATTTTGGTGAACGAGCGACTGTGAATACTTGCGTTCGAGATTTCGAAACTCAGAGCAAGCGTGGTCTGTGTGTGTTTCAGTATTTATTCTCAAAATAGTCGGATAGAAAACATCGACCTCATAAAAAAAAAATTGTAAGTGTTTTTTTTTTCAAACCTATTTACTGAAATAAATGTCTGCATTCGACGAAATATTTTTAATTATCTCAAAATAATAATTTACGGAATAGATTTGACTGATGTAATATACTCGTATTACCTGCGGCGCGATGAGTATGGGGAAGAGCGTGTTGGGCGTGATGCGCTCGCGCAGGCACACGGAGCCGAGCGACACATGCAGCGCGTGAGACGCGGCGCGCGGCCGCGACTCGATGCCCACGCGCACGCACGAGAACTGCAGCTCCACGCCGCTCGCGCTCTCTGGCGCGCTGTCCGACGTAGGGCTTCTGCGGGACACACAGGCAATATAAACATAATATCCAAAATTACCCTACCTTGTCCGCAGTCGGATACAAAAGACACAAAAATGGAACGCAAACTCAACAGAGTTCTTCAGAATTTTGGGGCATCACCGACATATTTGAACATTTTGCCATCAAAACGCTAAGAAGAAGTGCTCAATACTTTTATTAACATTATGCCAAACTTTTTACTCAAACTCAAATCATTTATTCCAATTAAACTATTTACAGGCACTTTTGATTCTCAAAGGAGTTCGAGCACCATTTCAAAGGGTCGTATGTTCCTATGGAGAAGAACGGGCAAGAAACTCCACGGACACCCTTTTAAATTATATTTTTGCAAAAAAATTGTTAGATCATTAATGTTGAATTTATAATTAGGTATATGTGTTATCATTGTTACAGCACGTGCATGTTAAGAGCGTCCAGAGTTTTGTTGTAACAAAAAGAAACAATAAAAATAATACTTACACAAATAAAATTAGCCGTGGCAGCTAAGAGATGACCAGTCCCTACTGACAGCGCCCGTTCACGAATGCAACTACATGGCACCTAAATGCAACTAAATGATCCAACACACGCGCCCCCATCAGCGAGACATTTGAGTGAGCATGACATACTCACAGCCGCCACACATTCAAGTCAATGAAATACGTAGCTTAAATGCCAGCTTTAGTACACTAGCTTTCGCCCGCGTGACGGTCGTAAATTATCACACGGAACTACCGGGATCAAAAGTATCCAGGTTATAAACTATCTGAGTGCCAAATTTAATCCAAATCCGTTAAACCATTTTTGCGTGATTAGAGTAACAAACATCCAAACACACAAACTTTCACACAGGATAGGATACATCTACAGGGTGTTAAAGTAGTTGCGTGCCATAGCTTCAGGGTGAGTTCAGAGTCGATAAAGGAACCCAGGAAAAAATAAATATCTTAAAAAAAAGTAAACGATCCCAGGAAAAAAAAAATTAAAAAATTGCAACATCAATCTAATTTAGTACCTACTAACTCAAAATAGCAATCGTTTAGATTAGTAGTAACTCTAGGAAATTATTTATTAGCATTTAAACAAAATAAAAACGTATTTTAAGCAATTTTTTTATCAATTCTAAACGATTGCTATTTAATTATTAGTTACTACATTAGGTTCATCTTATGATAATTTTCGATTTTTTTTACACCTTTTTTTTTATGTATTTATTTTTTATTTTTTATGGGTTCCTTTATCGACTCTGAACTCACCCTGAAGCTATGGCACGCAATTACTTTAACACCCTGTATATTATATTATACAGTAAGAAGTAGGATAGTATAGCAAACATTTAGGACGTTGAGTAGACGTTTTGGTGGAAACTTAATGTTATTTAGTATAATCGTATAAATGCCATAAGGACGTTTACTCAACGGCATTAGGGCCCATTTTATTCAACTAAAAGCGCTAAGAGTGTCGTGTAAAAGTTATATAAATACCTACTTAGTCGCATAGTAGTCATATACACGTCGGCGGTTTGACTACATGTCATGTAATTATAGCTGTCGCGGCGTGTATTCGACTTCGTGTCGAGTAATGCCACACAATATGACTTTTATATAATGTAATCGTTGTGTTATTGTCATTTAAAGATGATGCATAAAGTGAACGAATTATATTTATAACAGATTTTCACGTTAATTTAATTTGGCAGTGTTTTTGACAGCTGAGTTAATGTTGCATTTTTTTCTTTGTTATTTGACGTGATATAACCATCTCATCAGTTGTAAACCATTGTGCAATCAAGTTTACTGATTAATATGAGGTAAGTTCGTAACAAAATTTTTATGCGCTTTTAAAATTTTAATATTTTCACATATTTTTATTAATAATTTATTAAGTGACTGCGTCATATGACAACTATATAACTTCCCGACCTATAAACTGCTTGTTCATTGTAAATGTGTACGCCATGATAGTTGGTTTAGGGATCAATAGTAAAATAATAAACACCTAGCTAACTTAGTTCAAAGAGTTTATATTTTATATATTTAATACTTTTGTTTTAGGTAAACCCCACAATGATCTACAATTATGCGAATGTTGATAAGTTTTTATCAAAGATGGACTTCATCGAAATGATACGCGCACATTTGAAATGGCCGTGGCCATTAACTCATTTTATCTTTTGTTCTCGTTGTTATGGATGTGGTTTAGTGCGTGGAAATACACTCTTACATTTTGTATGAACAGACAAGAATGTAAATAATTTATTACGTTACGGTTTTTTTGGCGCCCTCATTGCAAATATTTTGCTATCTATAATCATTTTCCAGAGGACGAATGCGAATATTGTAATTAGTCAGTTAATTATACCTACCCATTTAAATTTGAATCATTAAATAAATTTTTACAATTTTGGAAACAATTGAATTTTATTCTTAGTTAAGTTGCGATTTGTATGTTCTATTTGTGACATTTTATTTTTTGTAATTTTTAATAACATTATTAGATAATTAAGATAATATAAATATTCCTAGTTAGTTTAAAATAGAAGGTTTGTATCGATTAACGTACGCTATAATTTTTAATGGTAATTTTGTAATCTTATCACTTGCGAAATAATTATATAATTAAACAGTGATAAAAGGATTTTGTTAACTTCTAGTGCTTAAATTTGAACTAGATTTTTGTTATTTTGCGATTTTGTGTGTTCTATTAAGATGACATAAAAGTTCTTAATATCGAAAGTTTAAAATAGGTTTGTATCGATTAACGCACATTACAGGGTTTGACGCGATTAAAACTTTTAGCAAAGTATTATTTTTAGTTTTCAATAAATAAATGTATATGTTGCCTGTTGTGTAGTAATTTTGTATGTTCTATTGTGAGATTATTAGCTAAATAAATTGTTTCAATATGGCAAACTAAATGAAGCTTTGATTTTGTTAATTTACATTTATGGATCAAAAAGCGATTTAAGTTTTTCCAAAACTAGCAATATTTCAAAGCTTTGCTTAATTTTGATTTCCAATAAATGTCACATTTTTACTAACTTGAAATGTTAATTACGTTCTTAGGGATAATAAAAAAAATTAAACAATTTTTACTGCCTTTTTTATTACTTATTTCTTAAATGTATGAATAACCAAAATATATACTTGAGTTGTATGATACACTAACCAACTTACACTTTATATCACTAATATAATATATGGCTTCAGTTTGGGAAATTTAGTTCTAAATAATAATAATTTAGTATCATAAATATATTAAGATATGAAGATTTCATAGGCGTTTCAAAAACATCATTCCTTAAGTTTTCAACTCGATTTCCAATTATCTACATACGTCCCTCGTTGCAAGTAGCAGAACGCAACTCAACAAGGTGGTTGTGGGTAGTCAAAAACCACTTATCTCCATTTTCAGTTGAGAGGATAAAGGATTCTAGTTGAATAACTATCTTATTGTTTTAATTTGCATTTAAATGTGATACGGAACCCTTCTTATTTTCCTCACTCTCAGCTTGAGCTCTATTACTTTGAATTAAAGTACGTGCTTGAAGCGAATGATAGTTGTTTTTAACTTTTCTTTTGAATGCACCACTTCTTTTAATACTTTTCCACTTTTTTAGATCCATGTTTTACCAAACAGTAAATAAATATGATAAATTTGATTTCAAAATGGTAGAAGTTGTATAGAAGGTAAAAAACCTAAGGTAATAAACCTTTAATATGAGTATTAATTAAATAGCGGTCGTATTATCATGTTTGTGATACTTTAGGATGTATACAGGTTGCACTCGTAATACTTATTCGACGTATATATAATGGTTACAAATACTACGTGTAAACAATTATTATCCGTTTAGTAGATGTTTAAAAGGTAATTATATGACAATATTGACAATATTATGACGTTTATACTACGAAAACGTTTACACGACGAAAAGTTGTATACGTAAGTTCTATTGAGGTCGTCATAGACGCTATTATATAACGATCGTAAAAAAATGTCGAAATAACGTCTATATGACATTATTATACGATAAAAAATGTATATGACTATTCGGACACATAATGCACCAGTACATGACGAAGAGTTAAAAAAATTACTGTAAAATAACTTTAATAAGACTCAAGGTCATATAAATGTTTGATTATATGACAAAAATGTTTGCTGGGTAGTCACACATGTGCTACGCCAATATATAATATAATATAGGACATTGACTTTTCTCAAGTGTGAAGGAATGTAAATGAATTAGTATCGTGCTATTACAACTAGTAGAGCTACTCACTTGTTTTCGTCATCTTCAACCTCCATACACAGATTTAACGAGCCCTTGTTCAGTATAAACTCGAACTTCCCGAACACTGTATCTCTCTTCAACATCGTATTATTATCTAAGGAGTCGGCTATGACGTCGAGGATCTCTTCCTCCAAGTCAGCGGGCGCGCGGGGCGCGGGCGCGGGCGCGGGGGCCGCGGGGGCCGCGGGGGCCGGCTCGCGCGCCGCGGCGCCGTACCAGCCCCACCACTGCGGGAACCAGTGCACCAGCATGCTGCGCCCTGAGCTCGCTGGCTTGTCGGGAGTTGACACGGGAGTCAATTTTGGCACTTTGCGCATTGCTACCTGTGAATAAGATACGGTTTATTTTACAATTAATAAGTTCTTCAAACGATTTTAAAGTAGTAACAGTGTTGCATTAGCTCACCACATGTACATGTCAATCTAAGCGCAGAGATGTGCTATAATCGTCTGAAGTTGTAATTTAAGATCCAAGTTAAGGTTTTACGTAGTGTTTTTTAGGGTTCCGTACCTCAATAGGTAAAAACGGAACCCTTATAGGATCACTCGTGAGTCTGTCTGTCTGTCCGTTTGTCACAGCCAATTTGATCCGAATCTAATGGACCGATTAAATTGAAATTTGGTACACATATGCATTTCTGTGACCTAAACACGAACGTGTAACGTAAATAAATGATTTTTTTTTTTTTTTTTTTAATTTTTTATTTACCTCCCGTAAATAAGAAATTTAAAAAAAAGTTTTGCTAACTGTACCGTACAAATGTCGTGATGGCCCAGTGGTTAAGGTCTCGTCTCTCATGGTTGTGGGTGCAAATCCGGGCAAGTACCATTGTGATTTTTTCAATTCACATGTACTTTCTTCGTCTTATTACAAAAAACTGCATAAGTAATGGTTTAAACCAAGACTAAAAGGTCTTGGGTTGTTACGGGAATAAAGCTAGTTCCAGGCTCAAAATGTGTTCCTATTACAAAACGAAGACTATTCGAGGATCAGTTAGTACCAAAGAAGGTTCATGGTTCAAATAATATCCACAGATAAGAAACAAAAATGGCATTCTTTCATTCGTTCACCCAGGCTTTATATGAAGAAAGGTTCTGTTTCCCTAAATGTTGATATTATAATAACACTTTGAAATGCTTAAATAATTATTTATCAATACAAAAATATGTCATAAATAGTTCTTTGTTTAGCTTACAATATATTGAACAAGCACAACTTGTACTTTTGACGCGCTTTTTATAATCATGTTCTCATATTTTTTTACACTCATGACATTGGTAATTAAGATAATCATGAATGAATGAATGAATGAAATGCACCGATCCCAGCATGGTTTAACCAGACTCGATAAATCGAATGAACCCCAAGATTTGCACTAGCCCATGAAGCCTCATGTTTCATGGGACTTCAAAGGCTATTGCAAATCGAGGAGTAGACCGGGGGGCGCGGGTAATGGTAAGGAAGACCGTGCCCTTAGGATAAGGAAGGATTTGAGAGCCATACCGGATATGCATCCTAGAGTAAGCATTGGAATAGTGGAGAGACGGGTGTTAATTATCTATGGATGGGCATCTTTTGCGACGTCGTCGTTATGTTGGTTCGAGTCGATCTTCACCGGTGAATTTTGACGGGGTTACGCTGCTTTCTCGACTATTTTCTATGACACTACTATGCTGTGTTACACGTTGCTGTTTCCATTGTCTTCGTCTGGCTACTATCCGTTTCAGGTTTCTTATAACTTTCGCTAGCCTTCTTGATCTTGTCGCGGTCTTAAGCAGTCTTCAACTTCACAAATATTTAATTAAATAACCTTCAACATTTCTTTACACAATCAACTTTACCACCTAAATAAACACAAAACTACACTTGGCTTCGAAGTTATAGGGTTTAAAATCCAATGTCAGAGTCAAGAGCAATAATATCTAAAAGGAATGCTTTGTTGGTCTACAACTAACTACCTGCGACCCTTGACTCACTCCAAATATAAAAAAAAGGATACGCACTCGCAAAAAACAAAGCATATCGAAACACTGCACTGCACAAATAATCACACACGTATTATAGTTTAAAGTTAGTCGAACAAATTGTAAATACAGCATATAAGATGTATGGATTTATAATGAGATCCACTCATGACTTTAGGTGGACTTCTTCAGCGATCCCTGAAAGATGGAAAGACCTCACCAGATTCGCTGCGGCAGGTATACCCTCGTACTTATGCATGCACTGAACCGTACGCCTGAGATCAGGAACGCTTATTTCACCCACTATTGTACTGTTTTAGTGTATTTTTGGCGACCTAAAGTCACAACCACAGCAAAACAAAAACACTTCGATTTCGACGCCCGGCTTGTAGCTAAAACTTGCAACATGTGGTGTGCACATTTCACTAATCAGTAAAAAACTTTGGAGGAGCACAATTAGGAGCGTCCATGCGCTGCAACGTCCGACGACCGAATCCCGACATTGGTAATTAAGATAATCAAATAAATTATTCTCTATTGTAGCAAGCATTTTGAGATGGAACTAAAAAGTCATTTGTCAATCAAATTGAGAAAATCACAACTTAAAATATTTCTTTAAAAATTACCAGTTCATTGACTGAAGAAAATCCTTTTCTATTAATATATAACAGACCCCCATCAGCATTTACTTTCTTTACTCTTATATGAGTGCAGTCTATTGCCCCAATTACTGTAGGAAAATTAGCAATACTGCGGAATTTCCTAATGCTTTCCTCCTGTTCATTTAGAGTACTGGGCATTTTTATAAATCTTCGGGACATCCGTGACAAAATGTCCGCTACCTTTTTACACGTTTTGCTGACAATTGGCTGAAAAACACTATGCAAATCAGCTGTATTGTCTTAAATCTACGAATAAAACAATAATATTTGTATATTTTTTGGATTTTATCTTTAATGTTAGGTTAGCATTGACCAAGCTTACATACTTCATGTCGAGCCCAGTTGCGTAATGCGCAAACTACTTGCACTTCAGGACTCACAGGGCATCCTCGAGGGTCGTGGGATAAATCCACACGTAAAACATCCACTACCTATCTTTTGTCCAAAACGTTTTGTGAGCCTATACTTATATCTGAAATCTTCCGTCACTCAATTCGAATGGATTCTCACGATGACGATGTCTGTAAGATCGCCGAGACGTCTCCAACATATCCAGATCTTCTAAATTCATCAAGTCGATCATATTAATATCTATTTTTTATGATTTTTATTTCAATAGACCCGCGCAAACACCAAAACAATGACAACCCAAACGTCAAATAAATTAGTACCAAAGATAAACTAGGGGACTCGGCGGACTAACTTTAGTACCATAAATAGTTCTGGAACTAGAGATAAACTTCATTTTATAATAACGTTTTATTTAGTCATGGTACTAAAGCTAGTACTAATCCCAGTACCAAATTTAGTCCGTGTTTTGGAATAAGACAGTCTGAGTTTAACTTGGACATTACTGACATCGGTGAAGGAAAACATCGTGAGGAAACCTGGACTTATAGTCTGAAATCGGCAACCCGTCTTGAGCAAGCGTGGTGATCAATGCTCGTGCCTTCTCTGTATGAGAATAGGCCTTTGCCCTGCAGTGGGACAGTAACAGACTGGTATTATTTATTTTTAACTGTACCGTGTGACATATCAAAAGAAAGAACTTATTGCGTGGATATCAAATACGTTTTTTTAATAATTTTAAAATAAACACTTTTAAAGATATTTAAGAAAATCGATGCAAATTGACCATTCCCCCCCTTATCTCTGCAAATACAGAGCCTAAAATTTTGAAAAAATACAGAAAGTAGCTATGCTTATAGATTACAGGAAAACTATAAGAAGTCTATGGTCTTAAAATAAGATGGTAAATCACTCAATATTGTGCGTAAAAACTTACATTTGCAGTTGGAATGTATGGGAGAACATGTTTTTGAACTACAATGTTAAGTTTATTCTTGGGATGAATTCACCCCAACTACGGAACACTTCATTGTGCGTGGTTCGACACGCACTTGACCGGTTTTTTAAAACTGAGACCGTATGGGAAAATCCGAATCCATAGGAGACAGTAGTGCTGAGCGCTATGGAGACCTAACACACATGTCTCGTATGATCGGATATGGTTTATTTGGGAAAAGGTAAAGTCTAGAATCATAAGGGAAATAGCTATATTGAATTACTATAACACTTGGTAACAAGAAATGGTAAACTATATAACTTGTATTGGACCAAAATTTGTAATGGAGTACAATCGTTTTTTTAATTTTTGTTTATGTAAGGATCATTTCATCGTATCGAAAGAAAAAATCTAGACAACAGAAGTGGGTCATCATCCGTTGGGTCGTGTCGTCGTAAATGTGATAGTGCCAAATGCAATAGAGAATGGTTTCTATGTAACCCTATGTGACATAAAGCCGCATTCTATTTAAAAGCGATCGTCCGCGAGTACGTGATCGTCGCGCTCATTTGTCACTTTTTGTTCGGTGAACCTGAACGTGTGGTCGCGCGCCGACAGATGGCATTTGTCGGGTTTACAAACAATAAGCGATACATTACCGCGAGGATCGCGTATTGGCGCGGTGATCGCTTTTAAATAGGACGCGGGTTCAGAGTTCCGTATTTTTGGGGTATCGAAATTGTGGAATTAAATTGTGGTGGGAACCAGTATAACACTAACCTCTCTAAGCTCTTTAAGCAGATGCAGTGGCGTTCGCCACTCGAACTCGTCCTTGGCGGCCTTGCGCTCGGCGGGCAGCGTAGCGGCGGGGTTGCTGAGCGTGAGCAGGCACGCGTCCACGTACTCGCGCGTCTGCCGCGCTCGCTCCAGGCACGACTCCCACGTCGGCTTGGGCTCGGTCCCTAATGAGCAAGTTATTCATCCAGCATCATCTTTATTTTTAATCACTTTTGATCAACTGTTTAATTGACTTAAGCATCCGAAAATATAACCAGTCGTCTGCAGGTGAACCTTCATAAAATCAGAAACGATCTGCAATTTAATAACATTTAGTAAATCCAAGAGCAGTGGTCGCCCAGTGGTAAGGGGCATATTTCTGCAGCCGCCATCTTGGATTTTCATTTTGTCCTCACTATCGGCATTAGCACCCTCGAAAACCATAAATACAATACCAATGACGAAATATTTGATAATGGGCAACTGCCAACCTCTTGGATTTTAATTTAAAGGTGGTGAAACAAGACATTATTGTCACTAAATCATTTTATCATCCATACAAAGCCCGTGGACCATTTGGCAATTATTTGTAATTTTGTATATCTATTTATGAAGGCAGATTAGACATAAAAAGGTAAAAACAGTTTAGAAGAAAAGTACACAGTTTATTACAATATCAACTGAAAATCATAAAGATCAATTTGTTTAATAGCACCGCGTAGATCACAAAATATAAATATAGAATTTTCCTCTACACCAATTTTTTAAGTTAAGATTTTTTTTTAAAGGACCAAAAATTTAAAAGAAGCGCATTAATTAAAAAAGGTCCTCATCGTTTCAAGTTCACAAATTGTTTGACGCGCAGTTTAATATTTTCCCATAAATTTGAATTTCGCAGAAAATTTGGATTTTGCAGTTGTAGCCTGCGAAATCCAAATATTCTTTCGTTTTTTGCAATTTGCAGGTCAGTGTAAGGTTGTATCTTGCTCAAAATATGATTCACTATCATAACATACTCGTATATGTATTTACAGAATCTTTACATATTATAAAACAAAGTCCCCCACCGCGTCTGTCTGTCTGAATGCGATAAACTCAAAAACTACCGAACGGATATTCAACCGGTTTTCACCAATGGACGGAGTGATTCTTGCGGAAGGGTGCGGTGTATAATTCATTAAGGTTTTGTGTAAATTGGCTGAAATATAACGATTATTGTTGAAGATGTCTCACAGCGGTGGTCGGGCACGTGGCAGGCGAGCGCGTAGAGCCACCAGTCGCGCGCGCGGCCCCGCACGGGCGCGGCCGGGCGGCGCGCGCGGTGTGCGCGCACGCGTGCGAGCCGCTCCAGCCCCGCCGCGCAGCATACCGCTGCGTTGTACTGTCGCTGAGGGGCACGGAAACAGACTTATACACTAACGAAACATAATTATGTTGCAGGTTTTCCAATTTACCTAAGATGCAAACAACAACGGTCGGTCGAAATTGTCTATGGTGTAAATGCGGTAGATACATTTTAAGTTCTGATGCTATTGATGTCACAAATAATTCCCGCGCATAGAATATATTGAATAATTTTAATTTCGATATGGTCTGTCTGTTTTTTATTATTTTAATATGGAAACCTTAGCTAGCAAGTTAAATTAATAGGTTAATTTATATATTAAAACACATATATATATATTTTAAACCCTTTATTCAACGCTAAAGCCACTCCATTCACCTATTATACCCATATTTTTCCAGACGGTAAGTAAGTCACCCTGTCATACACCTACGACATTATATATTTTTCAATAAATGTGTATTATTACATATTACTCTTGTATTAAATATAATCATAATCACACATTTAATGTCAAAAATAAAGGAGATTGGGCCAATCTGCCCTAACGTCGACTGTTGATGATGATTTCAAATAATAGGTCTTTACCTATGAAATTGCCGTTTTGTATGAAAAAAATTAAACGAATTTTTTTCATGTATTTTTATTTGTATTAATCGAAGTAATCACCCATGCAATCAATGCATCTTTGCCAACGCAGTGGCAGTTTATTGATGCCCTTCTTAAAGAAATCAGCTGGACGGGAGGCAACAAATTCTTCAAAGGTTTTTTGTACTGCCTCTCGGGTATTGAATTTTTTTCCCGCCAAGAAGTTATCCAAATTCTGGAAAAAGTAGTAGTCTGTAGGCGCAAGGTCTGGTGAGTAGGGCGGATGAAGGAGAGCTTCCAACCCCAGTTCTTGCAACTTGGAGACCGTCTGCTGTGCAGTATGAGGTCGCGAGTTGTCGTGCAGTAGCAGCGGAGACGAGCGATATACCAATGCTGGTTGGAGATGTGCCAGCTTCTCCATCATTGTGTTCAGTTCTTCACAGTACACATCTGCAGTAATGCTCTCCCCGTTTGTTAAGAAGCTGTGATGAATCACACCGGCGCTAGACCACCAAACAGTGACCATCACTTTTCTAGGGGTAAGTTTTCGTTTAGGGCATTGTTTAGGTGCTGAACCAGGATCCAACCAACTTGCTGAGCGCTTGCGGTTATCAAACAGAATCCATTTTTCATCGCAGGTAACAATGCGGTTCAAAATTCCTTCATTTGTGTGTCTGTTGAGCAGTGCAAGGCACGTCTCGACGCGTACTTTGCGCTGGCGATCATTGAGTTCGTGGGGCACCCATTTGTCAAGCTTTTTTACCTTGCCAATTTGACGCAAATGGACCAATATTGTTTTGACGCTAACGTCGAAAGCTGCTGCTACACAATCTACGGCTGAATTAGTCGTAGATTGTGTATCATCAACTTCCACAATCGCCTTTAATTCGTCATTGTCGACCAAAGTCTTCGGACAACCGCGAGGTTCATTAGCCGTAGATTGTGTATCATCAGCTTCCACAATCGCCTTTAATTCGTCATTGTCGACCAAAGTCTTCGGACAACCGCGAGGTTCATTTTTCAGGTCGAAATTTCCAGAACGGAAGCGAGCAAACCAATAACAGGTGGTGCGTTGGTTTGTAGTGTTAGCTCCGTAAACGTCGTTGATGTTGCGTGCCGCTTGTGCCGCGTTGCTGCCACGACGGTACTCATATTCCATAATTACTCGAATTTTTAACGTATCCATGATGACGAAAAAGATTGAAATGCGATGAAAATGTAACACTAATCAATAAACAAATGACTACTTTTGGAAAAAAAATCCATGTTTTTAAAATAAAATTAATTTGAAATTAGAATTCTTAGCCAAACAAAAATTATTTTGATTTGAAATGGCCAGTAAGTACTACAGAACTGCAATTTCATAGGTAAAGACCTTGTTCGAGTTAATCGAACACTCAGCGAAAATGCATAATTGCATCGAACGCAAATATGCACATTCGCTCGTTCACCTAAATGTGAGCCAGTTCGCGTTCAGATCTCATTAGAGACACCACGACTCAAAACCATTACCATTACCATTTTACCATACATTTCACCAATAAGTTAGTTATATAGTTTACCTTTTATACCAGTTCTTGTAACTAAGTGTTAGTGATTTAATATAGTTATTTCCCTTATAATACGAGACTTTAACTTTTACCATATATACCATATCCTATCAATACGAGAAAGGTGTGTTTGGTCACCATAGCGCCGAGCACTACTTTCTACAGACCTAATACTAGTAAAGCAATTGTTTTACATATTGAACATAACTAGAATGTTAACGTAATACGAGAATGTAATGAAATCCGAACAAACTAGTCATATTTTAGGTCTTTACCTCCAAACGCACCAACTATTGCCGTATTAGTAACAAATGTTCCCTTTGAAAAGCTCTTTTCATTGATATATTATATCTTATGGCTATTGGGTTCTCGAGCAACCGTTCGACAAACAGATGTCGGTCGTTTAACGCAAAAATCGTCCCAGACTTTCCGCTATTATTGATGATTATATAGTTTATTTAATAGTTTTGTGGTGATCCACAATGTGTGTGGGTTTGTAATCAGCGACACGCAGATATCGCGTTCAATCTATTCCCAGGCAAATTCAATTTTATTGCTTCTGGATCGCTCCAAAACCTCCAGTTTAGTGTTGTGTGCTGTATGTCATGAGTACTCACGGACGTCAGGTTGAGCGTGACGGTGTCGAGCGTGAGGTGCGCGGCGAGGCGCGGGCGCGCGCGCGAGCGGAGCGGTTGCTCGGTGCGCTCGCGCCGCACGCGCGCGCGCGCCGACGCCGGATGGACCAAGTAGCGGTGCGGCTGGCGCCACGTTTCGGACATGCGAGTCTGCAATACAACAAAAAAAAAACACTTGTCTTATTTAGGGTTACAGAAATTTATTCTCAGAAAAAGACACAAAGTTACTTAAATGAGCACAATAATTCTAAGCTTAATTATAAATATGAATTTCGTTACTGCATCAATTATGAATCTATGATACACCCTACCAATGCATTTAGTTTTTAGGAAGGGTTTATTTGATTATTCGCGTTTTAGTAGCCCACGTTCGCACGGACGTTAAATATCGCGGCGGGATAAAATCGCGCACTAGATTTTCAACTCTCGGTGTTAAGCCGAGCGTTGAGAATCCAACGCACTGAGACGCACTCTCATCCCAGTGCGTTGAAAAAATACACTGTTGGATTTTCAACTCTCGGCGATGAGCAGAAAGTTGAAAATCCAGTGCACGAAAAAAAAAATCACCGCAATATTTTTACGTCCATGCAAACGTGGGCTTAAGATAATTGAGTTTTAAATGCATTGAATACCTAAGAATATTTTTTTAACATATTAGAGTATTTTGTTGCAAAATTGTGCTCTTTTTAGAAGTTAACATGTTTTTGCCAAACAAGTTTCTCATTTGTGGTAAAATGAGAAAACAAGTTCGGCTAGTGCTACGTATGTCCACCAAATGAAATGTTACTGTGAGCTCTGTGAGTGTACAGCTCGCGAACTTACTGTGAGCTCTGTGATTGTACAGCTCGCGAACATGCCAGCGGGCACGGGCATGGGGTCCCAGTACACGGCGAGGTTCTGCAGCTCCAGCAGTTTGAAGCTGCAGCCGTCGGGGTCGGCCAGCAGCGTGAAGCCGCGGCGCCACTCGCTGTCGCACGACTCCGCGCACAGCGACTCCGCCGTCAGGCCGCACGCGAACGGCCGCTCGCATGTTACCGCGTCCTCGTACCGGATGTGCACGTCGTTCAGCTTCAACTGGGGAGAATTGTGTTACATTTTCATTCATGCTTCCGCATAAGCTTGAAATATATAATGTTCATTGAGAAATTCTATCCCCACTCTACCAAATTCTTATTGTGTAAACAGAGACAGAGCATTCGTTCATTGATCTATCCTTCTTGTTGTAGTTCTATGTTTGGTCTGAGCCCACCTCATTAAGAATGCCCAAATCGAACGTCGCTTTCAATGCAGATTGTTTGCTTTTACGTGTTGTAAACCACGTTTAATAGCTGTCTCACTAATTACCTGTAGGTTCTCGACGATGTTCGCGAGGAGCCCGGTACCGTAGCTGAGCCACGAGGAGTAGGATGTGGCGTAGTAGCCGGCGTCGGCCGCCTCGTGCTCCGCCCTCCACTGCGCCTCCAGGGCGTCCAGAAGCGCCGTCTTGCGCTCGTGCGCTATAGACGCTTCCACGGAGCAGTCCCACTGCGCAAAAAAATATTATTTCCTCCCCTACTGCCCACCTCAGGTCATTGCTGTTACATCAAGTTGATATTATATGTATTTACAGGAGCCCTTATGACAATCTACCTTTTCCCGTGGCATTGCCCGCGTGGTGTTCGGAAATGATCCCAGGTTAGGACCTGGGATCATTTCCGAACACCACCCAGGTTATGGGCTATCTGAGTTCCTTTCATCCAAATCCGTTCAAAAGCTAACAGACAGACAGAGTTACTTTCGGATTTATAATAATATTAGTATGGATAAAACCTTTAAGATCATTAACGGTAAATTTTAATAAAATTAGGGACGATATTTACGAGAATAGTTCCACAAATAGAACGTCGTCACGTATCCTCATCACGGAATGTAGTTTAATGAGCAAGTCTTTATGAGAGACACTTTCTCTTTATCATTTGTTCCCACTGTCCTTGTGTCTCACTAAACTATGAAAAAAAACGTGTGCAGTCCGGGGGACCCCATCAGGGACGAAGTTCCTTACGCGATACTCGCACGCGCACCATTCTTGTATAGAAAGGGACATAGATAGAGAGAAAGTCGCATGGAGGGGGCGGAATGGTTTTTCCTCACGTGACGATATCTACCGGTCAACTCCTACCGGAGGAAGCAATAGGTTGATGCAACCGACGGGTGAACTCGCGTGGGTCCACAACCAGCTGAAATTGCTCGTACATCATTCGTTTTGTTTTTCACATATCTTTATTATAAGACGTTATTTCTCTTCCCCTACACATAGTACATGTAATTTTTAATTAATATTCTAATAAGCATTAGCTTGTAATTATTTCAATAACCAAAACTTTACTCTTCAGATAAATGCAGATAAAATGTATTAAATCATACATGATACCTGCACTGCTTATAACTTAGTTATCTCTTATCTATTATGTCACACAACAATCACAGAGTATATAGGTGCAGAAAGCCCATTCTGCACTTAAATAGAACTGTTTGTGATACAGATGATAATTTTATTATTCTGCCATTGACACACATCACATTGATGTCTGTGAAATCCCTAGAAACGCGGTGTGAGTGATACTTTGTACAATATTTTTAAACATGTAACATCAGTATTTTTGTCATACACAAGTTCACCTTCAGGTTGAGTGCAACAAACAAATCTTTGGCAGTGATGAGATATGAACTTAAAGTATATTTGTATATCTAACCAGATGATTGATTTTTTAAAGATATTTTCTTGGTAGGCATTCAATTGTATTGTTTTGTATGAGACAGAATAATAGTAGCAGCCCTATTCCAACAAGAGGGTCTCCTTAAAATAGCAATCACTAAAACAATTTGGTTTTATCTCAATGACAGCATATTATAAAATTATGTAGTCTTGCAGATTAAACTGATGAGGTGTGTTTAGATTATCAACATAGATTAGGATTTATAATGTTCTCACACTAAGGCCCGTATTTATAAACGTTACTCAATACTCAAGCATTACTTAAAACTAGATTCAAGCCATTTGATTGGTTGAAACTAGTTTTAAGTAACGCTTGAGTTTTGAGTAACGTTTATTAATACGGGCCTAAGTGAAGCTAAACTACTGCGACAATTATTATGACTTACTCTGCTGGAATTTCCTGATATTCAGAGAGTTGATTTCACAAGGATGTTATAGTATTCACTGATATCCCATTTCACTAATTTCCTGCTAATATTATATTATATGTGAAAATATGTATGTCTGGATGTTTATTACTTAATCATGCAAAAACGGCAGAACGAATTTGGATGTAATTTGGCACACACTCACACAGATAGTTAATAAACTGGATTAATACATAGGATACTTTTTATCCCAGTAGTATGTTCCCGTGGTATAATTTCTAACGCCACGCGAGCGAAGCCGTACACAAAGGCTAGTTTTGAATAAATATGAAAATTTATGAGGTGTCTTGATGTTTGATAAATCAATCAAACATAAACAGCTCTACAGACTAAAATAAAATATGCCACACAGATAGACTATGTCCAGGATTATCACATAAAAAACTTTTATCTGGATATCTGAAGTAGTTGCCCTCAAGCGCGGATCCAGCACTCAAATAAGGTCATAGCCATTCCAAAATCGGCCAAGTGCGAGTTGTAGTATGAACTCGCTCATGATCGATATAGTGCATTCCTACAAAGGACATGATTACAAAATATATGACGCCCTGACCAAGATTTTGTACAGTGTATAAGTGCCACGTGGGCAAAGCCGTGGGGCGAATACTAGTACATTAATAAACCGGTAGTTTGTTTAATAAATGTTAGTTTGTTCGCCCGCGAACGTTACAAAAGAAAATGTGTGATTGTTTGCACATCACAGTGTCACATTTAGACTCTAAACTACTGAACCGATTTTAATGACATTATTCGATTTCATCAAAACGATTCAATTTAGGTGACCTATGTTTATAAACAGTACAAACCACTAACGTCAGCGCCACGCCACGCCACCAAAAAGGGAGGCGGTTTGGAAGTTCTGGCGGCAATGTATATGTGGTAGCCAGATCTCGCACCATTCATTGTTTTATTTTATTTTATAAAGGCATTGGATATAATATCATCAGCCTATCGGCCTCAATAGACCGTGAAAGGGTGACGTCACAAGTCTATTAGGGTTGTGGGCATGCCCATCGTGCCCACAACGGTGGATCCGCGCTTGGATGCCCTAAAGCAAGTTATTCACCATTACTAATTTAATGTTTATTTTATTTACTAACCTCATCCAAATTGACTGGTGCGGCGACTAAGTAGAGCTTCTCGATGGCTATCAGCCAGGGGGCTGACCGGATCTGCCGCACTGGTACTTGGAGTTGGACTTTCCCGATGAAGCCCGACTTGATCTCCACTGGAAGGCCCAGGTGCCGGAGGGCATCTTTCTTCAGAGGGAGATTCTCTAGCTCCACTTTCCCTGTTTGAGATAATTATTTAAGTATTATAGTATAGCCATGAACATTTCGATCATGATCATGCTACAAACAAAAGATTTTTAGATCTGATAACTATTTTATTTTAGAAACTAGACTTTGACATTGAAATATTACTGGGGCCATTAAACTTTTAAGTAATATAATAGACATCATATCCCCCTATCTAGCTGTTACTTTAAATAAATGTGTTGTTTTAGGAACTTTTCCTGACCTCATGAAGAGTAGTAAAGTCATACCATTATTTAAATCAGGTAATAAAAAACACGTTGGCAATTTCAGGCCTATTTCTATCTTACCAGCATTTAGCAAAATATTTGAAAAGTTAATACTCAAGCAGTTGCTAAGACGTTTTAATTTAAATAGCCTCCTTCTTATTGAACAATATGGGTTTACAAAAGGTCTTTCGACTACAGATGCGGGTGTTGCTCTGCTGAAACACATATTTAATGCATGGGAGAACTTGCATAATGCTATTGGGGTTTTCTGTGATCTCTCCAAAGCCTTTGATTTCGTGCACCATGACACGCGTTAGCGTAAACTGCGTCATTACGGTGCAGTGTGTTATGGGAGCCGAGTTGCGGTCATCACCATTTTCAATGCTTATTAGAAAGACATTCTTAGGAAACAACGTTTAAAAAAACCCCGGTGACTTTACCTATAGTAGTTTTTGAGAAATTAAAAAAATCGAGAAATGTCCATAGAAACCAAAAAAAGTGATTACTTCCATTCTATCTATTATTTTAGTATAAACTGATTAGCGGTGTAATAGAACATGACGAAAGGAACAAATTAACGTATAAATAACTGATTAATCAAACTCTTGTATAAAGTTTTTTTATTTTTTATATCATTTCATAATCATTTTTTTTCTGGCGAAACTTTGCATGGTCGTATTTTCTTTCAGTGTATTTATATTGTATACATGTATATGTAAATTTAAAAAAAAAAACAGAGGCTACAAAGGCTGGGTACCAGAGACATCGATTTTTAAAGATTTTCTTAGGGTTGTCAACAAAGTAAGTGATTGCAACATTTTATGTTTTTCTTTTTTTTTTTTCTTTTATGATGGGCATCGTGTGGTATTGGGAATAGATTCCATTTCGTTGCCAATTGGTATGCTTTCCGAACAAGCTGGTGAGTCAAGGAACAAATTTTGGCGTTACGACCGTGAACACCACACACGTAAGTTAGATCGTAAAACTACAATACTTGACTTGTTTCATCGAGCATTAGAATCATCAGATCCATTGATATCGACTATGTCCCTTGGAACACGAAAAAAGAAAACGAAACATTTGACTCTCCCCGGAAAAGTCATTTCCTTATTAAAACCGTCAATGGAAAATGTTACGTTTCATGATCAATTACCACTAAGTTCCATAGGTGATACCAGGGAAATGGCAACAGATAATGAACCCCTTTCACTGCCATCGGAAGAAACTTTAACTTTTTCTGATGATGACATCATGGAATAATACTTTTTTAATACTTCTCGAACTTTTTATACTTCCTCGAAAACTGGCACTTATTGCACTACGATTAGGTTCAACATGCAACGTATTTCACACTCGTACTTTTTTCTTTTCTTTGTCGAACACTTGCGGAAATAAAAATTTCCGCAATAACTCAATATAAATTTATTGTTTCAATGTCTATAGTCGGCAATGATTGTTTTTTTTTTTTTTTATGAACAATTACCATTTGTGTTCTAAATACAAAATTATTAAAATTTTATATTAGACTATTAGTGGCCTTTGCTTCTCTCAACCTAGCGAAAGCAAAGCACGGATAAAAAGAAAATGTATGTCATATTTTGCTAATAATTATGGCAAAACTATTTTTCGTTCTATTATTTATAATTTTTGTTTAAAGTGTTCTCGGCTCCTTATCACCCTCGTCGCTGTACGACTCGGCGAGTATCTCGCCTCAAATGCAATAACCAACGATAAATGTACTAGGTATTTAATATAATGTCACAATTTATTACGTACAACCCTATTTCCATAGAAATTCCTAAAACACATAGAAACGATTTATCTCCTTTGCCCCATGAGTTTAGTTTGTGAAATTTTAGAATAGATTACTAACAGTGTGATGAGTATATTATGTGAAAAAATAAAATGCTACATCGCCACAGTTTTGTAAAAAAATAAATATATGTGAAATTCAGAAAAAAAATCCTTACTCTTCAATAATTTAAGCTACAACCCTCTAATTTAACATGTAGTTATATAAAATCCTACAACATCATTATCAATTGAAAAAAAACGAAAGGTTTTATATTTTTTGAGTAATCTTGAAATTAAGATTTTCTTAAGGTCATTGCCCTTTCACAAAAAAAATCATATCTAAATAACTAAGCAAAAAAATAGTGTCGGTATTTTTAGCAAGGCTGTATCATGGCTAGATCTACGAGTATCGAATGGACACATAAAAGAGACATGACCACAACTCAGGTCCTATAACACACTGTGCGGTGTGCAAAACGAAGCTCTCAGCTTATAAATTCTTATTTACATAATAGGTTCCAATGTGTAGATGTTAATGGTGTGAAAGTTCAGTTAGGTGTACCTCAAGGCTCAATACTAGGTCCATTATTGTTCTTAGTGTATATCAAAGACTACCATTCTATTTAAAGGGTATCTGTGAAGTTATATTGTTTGCAGATGATACCTCTCTTATTTTTAAAGTAGACAGGAATAGACAAGATTATGACGATGTAAACAGTGCACTCTTAATGGTTACGGATTGGTTTACGACAAATAACCTGGTTCTCAATGACAAGAAAACGAAATTTGCCCTACTAAATGTTAGAAATCTAGGACCCAACGTCGTCTTAGATAAAGAGGTGCTTGAATTTGTAAACTCAGCCGTTTTTCTGGGCATAACAGTAGATGCCAAACTTCAGTGGGGCCCACTTATATCGAGCCTAGCGGGACGGCTCAGTTTGGCCGCCTACGCCGTCAGGAAAGTAAGACAATACACTGACGTCGATACAGCTTGGTTAGTCTATTTTAGTTATTTTCATTATGGCCTTCTGCTGTGGGGCAAAGCTGCCGATATTCAAAATATATTTGTCCTTCTAAAACGAGCTGTTTGAGCAATATACCAGCTAGATGCCAGAGTTTCTCTAAGAGATTTTTTCAAAGATATTGGTATCCTCACAGTGGCATCTCAATTCATCTTCGCCAACATATATTAGGCACAATATACATTTATACACACAATGATTTTCACAATGTTAACACTAGAAATAAGGACAAACTACGAGCTCCCTTTCATAACTCATTTGTTTGGCTTGGTATAACGTTTTATAACAAGCTACCCTCTTTGCTAGACTTGCCTTTTAATGAGTTTAAAACGAAAGTAAAATGCAACCTTTTTTCAAAGGCATACTATTCTATCAACGACTACTTAAATGATAAGAATATGTTGCTGTGATTAACTCAAGACAATGTTTATGTTCTTTCTCCAGAATTAGCTTACCCACTGACAAGTTATATGAGTTTATACATATAATTGTTTATTTTATTTGACTTTATAAGTCAAATTATTTTAATTTATTGTTTTCTTAATCTACTCATTACAATGTTTTTTTTATGAGTTGTATTGCAATATGTGGTTAGCTAGTGACCTCGACAATTGATCATATTATTTTTTGCCTGAGCAACTGGCAGCAAGTTCGTCATGCTCCCTGAGATGTCACTGCGTGCGGTACAGTCGGGGTGACTGGTCATCTTGCTGATCATGGTTTTGTTATTGTTATTAGTAATTAACTGATTATTTATTTTACCTGGATGTTCTTAGTTTATCATTTATAACTTCCAGTTAGAGCTATATGTAAGCGGGCATGCCCCTTATGCCTGGAAGCTTTTAATAAGTTCTGTTTACGTTTAGTTTTTATTCCTGCCTGAGTATTATTTTGGTTGGTATATTGGTGTGTGTTAGCTGACATAAGGCTAATAATTTAAATTATGTTTTGTGTTGTGTAATGAAATTTATTTTGCATACTACTATATTGAATCATTTTTTTTCTAACTGAATAGACAGCTGTGCTGCTGGGGACTTTGTTGAGCCACTTCTTCTTCCCAGCTAACGGACTAGGAAGTGGTGAAGGGTGGGCGTTTTGGGGGACTCTCTTATGTAATTTTGACGTTCGAAATTTTTTCGGACTTGAATTAGGAATTTAATGAAAATAGGCTATTGCCTTATTAATAATTAAATCAAAATAAATTAAGGAATTAGCAAAAGCATGTAAGAATAAAACATATTGTTGCAAATTTATTCAAAAAAAGAGGACACAGAGATACCTACATTATAATTGAAGTACTACTAACTTGCACATGTGTGCACTAATAAAAGTATTTTGTTTGATTTGAAAGATATATTGTTAGTGGAATATGTAAAATATATCTACAAGTTTAAACAAAACATTACTTTATTACATGAATGAACCCAAGAACTACTTAATGATTACATTCGCGTTATGTTTGTAAATCGAAAGCTATGTGAGATTGCGATAATAAGTTGAATGACGTTTATTTGCATTATAATTTCAGTTACTGAGATTTTAAAACAGAATTATTCGTATAATAAGTGTACAATATTATGATTTACCTAAATTGAATCAACTTTCTAGTATTCGTAATTTCAAATGTTTGAATTATTCTTAGTGTCTAGGAACACTAAGAATAATTCAAACATTTGAAATGAATGTTATTTGTATAATGATGCAACACTAGAATTCATTATTTACAAACATGAAATGTGTGTTCTGTAGTTTCTGCCTACCCCTATGGGTGTGAGTTTGTGTGTGTATGACAGTGTCTCGTGTCATCGCAATAGCGTAACATCTAAATATAACAAGACAAACATTTACGCAGCACCAGTGGTACGCTATAGCAACGTACCTGACAGGAGCGCTACGCTCAGCTGATCCGTGTTCAGGTTCTCCACGTACTTCCCCAGATAGTTGTTCAGAACCCATGCCACTAGACCCTCCAACATCATGCATCGTGCTCTCTGCTGTTTGCTCCACTAGTTCACACGCGTCGCGGTATACTTTCGCCTACAAAAACAAATGTTTGTCATTGACCTAACACCTCTGTTGTTGTTGTCGTCCTTTATCGCTGATATTATGTCACGAAGTACCGTATTGAACTTTGTCCGGCAATTTAAGGGTTTACTGTGTAATTTATCCACACATCTAGCAATTAGATTTTGACTATTTTATATTTTCTCTAGCGCTCTATCGCTATGATCGCAGAAATCTCGGTAGATAACAATTTCCACGATTTTGATGGCAAAATTATCAGTGCTGCCAGAGCTATTTTAAGAACTTGATCAACATTTAATAACTTTTTTTTATTCTTTTAGTTGTGTTGTTCTTGGTTTAAGAAATCATAATTTATTTTAACCTTTTTCGTCATATTCCATATTCTTTCGTCTCGCTTTCCTGCTAATCTTTTCTCTCGCTTTCCTGTAATCTGTAGGACTGATATGGTGAAAAGGGACGGAAATGTGTAACAGAAAGCCGGGGATGCGCGCGCTATTTGATTAGACCAATGAGCGCACGCGGTGCTACAGTTGGCCGTCAGATGGTACCAACCCATGATGTATATATCATCTATACGTCAGCCAAGATGTCAGATCATATGTGACTACGGTAAGGATCGCTCGTTTTTTTTTTTTTAATTGTGTCGTATTTTTGTCGCATTTTAAATGTTTTAAAAACTTTTTTAATATAATTATGAATAGTGTCCGTTTCTTTTTTGTTTTTTTTGTATTTATTTGTATAGTTCGTTATTGTATTTAGTATTAGTAGGTTATGTAAATAAATCCCAAATTGATAAAAAAAAAAATTATGAATAGTCCAGTTTAATAATAAGGCATGGCCTCTCTATTAAAATACAATCACGAAGGTAGCGTAACGAAGGGGGACAGTACTAATAAATTACAATCATTAAAATTTACAGTCAAATCAGTCACAAGTAAAATCACAAGACAGTACAATAATTATACAAATAAGCGTATTATACAGGTTTGCAGGGACATCGACGCGCAACCTGAAATGGATTCAATATGCTGTGTTGAAAATTATCGTGGATTATTAAAAAAAAAAATTAACTATTTTAAAATTAAATTTTCAATACAGTGGTGTCCAGAATCATGTACTGAATCCATGATAACAAATTATTAGTCCCTGTATAATACTTTTGTGGCTGTATATAACTCGAAACAAACTTACATGCTCTGTGCAGTGCCGGATTAACCACGTAGCAAGAGTAGCAATTGCTACGGGCCCCGCGCTAAAGGGGGCCCCGCGTATTCAAACCCGGGCCCCACCTCTGCCTGAGCATAATTTTTTGAGTGAAACTTATTAAGAAGTGGTATACCTATTGAATTTACTTGATGTCTCAAAAACGTGATACGTACTACCTTTGCCAACCAGACGTCAGAATATGGGTAATACAATTTATAAAAGTTGATTGCAAATAGACGTATTGAGTATTGTTTTTTTTTTTTACTACTTATACATAAGAACCCATAGCAGATCAAGGGCTCGTCTATAAAGTTTGCTACGGGCCCCGCGCTTGCTTAATCCGGCACTGGCTCTGTGCTTATAACGTCGCAACACGATTACGAGAGTCACAGAGGATGCTTTCGGAAGTGGGTACGAGTCAAAATAAATGTAATGACATGACATTCACATGTATCGTGTCTCACATCACAGAGCATGTAACTTCTCACATGTTGAAAACATTACTCAAAGGTAACTTTAGTGACTATTCATACCATCTCGAAAAAAAAATGTTTTCTATAATAGGAAGGCATTTATTAAAACTATAACATTCCAGTTTGCCACTGACGAAGTTGTTGCTGTATCAGAAATCTGTCTTTCTCTTTTTTTTCATGTAATATCTATGTTATTTTCTTCTTCATTGTTTTCTTTTTTTTCTTTAGTTTCTCCCTATATATTAGCCTGTCGGCAGTAACATCGGTGCTACTTACAAAAAATAATAGATACAAATTGACGTGAATATTCTGTATTATAAAATAAGTCAAAAATGATCACTTCTCATAATTCCATTTTTGCTGAATATGAAAAGTATAACTCACCAAATCTGTTAGATGGACCATACAAACAAAATAAAAGAGGACTTTAATCTTTTTTTTTATCAAATAAATCACCCGTTTTTACGGAAAATTCTACATTTATGGCAACTTTCTGATCTGTCAGATTCTGCGAGCTTTTAGAACAGCTGTCAATGACAATTGCAATTTTCTACAGATAATAAAAACAATCATTAAACATAGATAATTATATATTTGCATTTGTTTTTTCTCTAAATATAAAATTATAATTAGGCTCCTATTGGCTTCTGCGCGTTTTTATTTTGCTGATTTCCGATAAGTACTTTTTTCGATTTTTTCGACAAAGGAAGTCAGAATATCTGTATTTCCTTTACATGTAATGTTGGGATCGGTTTAAGTTCTGACCACAGAATTTAATTATCTGTGACATTCGTGTTTGACAGGTTGTTGACATTTGACAGCAGTTTAAGTGAAACAGAACGTTTCATAAAACCGAAATAGATTTTGTTTATTGTATTTTACCTAATTTCTTTGGGTTTCTGTAAAAAACGATAAAACATGAAAGCAGCGCAGGCTGTAAGCAGGTTTCGTGCCTCACCTCTGTATAGATTTAATACAGGTTGCCTGGATATTTCAACAAAACTACAAGTGCGACATAGTGCCAGTTTACTGAATTCACAGTTCCAATTATTAGCTCCTGTAGCGGTGAAAATTAGGAGTTTGGGACTTGGACCGACTTCCAAAGACTTCGAAGATCTGCCTCAGCCACAAATTACTAGTCCTCTCACAAAAGTACACGCAAACGAGCTCGTGCTACACCTGACTGATGAAGAAAGAAAAGTGATGCTCCACGCCTTACAACAGTATGAATCTAAGAGAATCAAAGAGGACTTTGAGGGTAAGTCATCTAGTCTAATAATAACTTTATCATGTATCGACTGATACAGAGATTTAACAACCATTTAACATATTTCCAGATAAGCTAGCTGGTCGAAGATGGAGGACTAAGTTAGGGAGGCCCAGTAAAGTGCCTACACTGGGTGACGTCGACCCTACGGGCTCGTACTGTGAGGTGCCAGAGGACTGGCTGAAGAAAAAGTATGGTGAGTATCTTTAGAACAGCTAACTAAATCCAGTTTAAACCAGTTGCCAAGATGATGTCATTTACTTTTTGTCTATATGTATACGTTGCTCATTGTAAGCATAGATTGCTCATTTGCAGTTTTTAACATACCTTGACTCTTGTACTTTGAATTATGTAAATGTTCTTGTTCCCTAGAGGTCTGTGTCATCAACCTTATTTAACTATTTCCTGTATAAAACACATCTGCGTTCGTAGTTTATTTGCCAAACATGCAAACAAACACGGGTTTTAAGTAAAACAACTGTAATGCCTACATATAAGGTTCAGTTTGCGCTACAACTTAATATTTTTAACCAACTTCTAAAAGGAGGGGATTATTAATTCAGATGGTCATATTTTTTATTTTTATTTAATATAATATGTTTTGTCTGTCATATATAAACAGATTTGCAAAATTCGGTTTTTGTTTGAAAGGTGGTCCCATTATCATCAGGTCAGGATCTGATGATGGGATCCTGACGAAATCGAGGGAACTCTTCAAATATTATAGGCACACCTATAGCGTTTTGGATATTTTTTATAGTAACTCATGCATACTTGTTCCACCACCGGAACTACTCAATAATAATTATTTCATGGGTTGCAATTCGATTACTTTAATATGGTTGCCAAGCAATTTATGCTCGTAACAATGCATATGGAGAAGTGGAGCTGATGGTGAAGTACCAGGACAACTCCTCATCGTCGTCCCTGCATCGGGAAAAGCAATATATATAAAAGGTGATGAGCAGTTGACATTAGGCTATTGTAACTTAGGTTAATTACAAACTTGCCCACAAAAAAGCGAGAAATAAAAACATTTCCGAAATTTAAATAAACTTTTCAGTTTGATGTGTTTTTTTTTTTGTAAAATAGGTTTTTATGGCTTTTTCAACAGTGCTAGTCAGTCTACAATCAACTTTATTTACACTTACATAAAGTTGATGTTTGTTTAAGTGGAAATAACATCAATTTGAATAGACCTTAAATACCTACTCCATGGACATTGTATTTCTATGACTCATGTGCCAAACTCACACATATAAGTCTTAAAAATAGCATAGGTATGGACAAGTAAATAAATATGCTTCACATTCTATTATAATGTACTTAGCTGTAAGTCACAAGAAGTGGAGCTGTTTAATCAAGCTAAGTCTGTATCATTAGAAGATTGTAGATATGTTAAGTACAATCAAACAATTGATGTCTGTTACAGCGGCTAAGGTACCGGCTCCTACCACGCGGGAGCTACTACACCGTAAGTGTTATCTGCCTGCGAGGCTTCCTTCATACTGTATCTTATCTTATAACTACTAGAATAAAATTATTGTTACCTAAGCAACAAAACCTGAGTACTGTAATAATTATTATTGTTTTAAAGTACTCCATTCATAGTATGGTCCATAGTCTGCTATAATATTAAAAATATACTATTAAATTTTAACCTCACTAGAATTTAGTATTTTTATTAATTGTTTGCAGTGTCATTGGCGAATTCAATACCATTTATTGGTTTTGGCTTCTTAGACAACTTCATCATGATCATTGCTGTAAGTACTTCTCCAGTTGAATAGAACATAATATTAATTGAGAAAATGCAATCCTCCATCTCGTCAGTTGTATTTAACAATGCCTTCAACAGCCTGCATGGCATACAAGGCTTGCTCAGAATAAAATATTCAATTCTCAATTCTCAATTCTTTATTGCGTACCATAATGTATACAGTTGGTGGGAAAAACAGTTACATCAGTCTCAATTATGGACCCTGTCGGGCACAGCATAGATAAAAGTAGGAGAGAGGAGGAAGAACGCATGGCATTTAATAAGTCAAACTATGAGTTTATACATGTATTTATTAAAAATATTAGTAATGTTGTAACCTAATTACTTTAAAAAATATTAATTATTGTTTTATATATGTACTTATTATTAATTTTATTTATTATGTCAGTAATTTATTTATTATTAGTTTTATCAATTATTTAATGTATTTAGTTATTATTATTTTTATTCACTACGTAAATAATTAATTATTATATTTTATTTTATTTAAAGTAACTTTAATTAATATTATTATCCTACAGGGGTAAGTCATTTATTTCATATTTATAATTTATCATCTAAGTATTCGCCTATACTATAATAGCATTTACTTTCAAGGAAGATTTTTAATTTATTAATAAATATATTATAATTATCTAAATTCTTAATTATTGCGGGTAACTTATTATAAATTTTTATGGACATGACAAAGGTACTATCGGAGTGCATTTTTAATCGCGATAGTGGTAAGTTTAGTCTGTTTTTGTGTCTTAGAACAATTTTCTTTTGTATGTCCTCTCTTTTTGTAAAGAAATCTGGGTATTTACGTACGAACTTACAAACTTCAAATATATACAAGCATGGTAGGGACAAGATCTTTAGTTCCTGAAAGTGAGGTTTACAGCTATCAGTGACTTCAATATTTACTAAGATCCTAATTAGTTTTTTTTGTAATGTAAGTAACGTGGGCGCGTCAGTACTGTTTCCCCATAAGATGATACCATATGTGAGCCATGCGTGGGCATACGCGTAGTACGTTACTAATGCTGTTTTTAGGGCTGTGGTTTTTTTGATCTCGCGGAGTGCGTATGAAAATTTTGATATTTTTGATCTTACTTTCTGGATGTGAGATTTCCAATTTATGTGTGTATCAATATCTAAGCCTAGTAGGGTGAATTTATCAACTACGTCTAATTTATTATTATTGAAGCTAAAGTTAATATATAATGGGGTTTTTTGACGAGGGTGAAATGAAATTATTTTAGTTTTATTGAAATTAATTTCTAGATTGTGTTCAGTCATCCAATTTATTGTAGAATCTAATATGGAGTTTAATTTATCATTTAAATTGGTGTTATTTTCGCATGAGGTAAGTATAGATATGTCATCCGCAAACAGGACACATTCCTCATTTATATTTTTTGGAAGGTCATTTACATACACCAGAAATAAGAAACACCCCATTACGCTTCCTTGCGGTATTGAGGCGGTGATTTGTTTGGTGTGGGATCTGATAAATTGTATTTCATTTGTACTATTGTTGCAATGTTCGATTTCAACTACTTGTTCCCTATTTTTCAAATAAGATACAAACCAGTCGTAACATTTTCCGCGGAGTCCTATACTATATATTTTATTTAATAATATTTCGAATTTTACTTTGTCGTATGCCTTCGTCATATCAAGCAAAAGTCCTATCGCGTACTTTTTATCATTGATGATATCAAGGGCTTTTTGAATGTATTTGTAAACGGCCAAGGTAGTGGAGCGGTTTTTTCGAAAACCGTTTTGGCAGTCATTAAATATATGATATTTTTCACAAAAAGCATATACACGATTGCACATGGCTTTTTCGAATATTTTGGAAGCTGTGGGTAAGAGGGCAATGGGGCGATAATTATTAGGGTCGGTTTTATTATTCTTTTTATGGATTGGTTTTATGAGGGCTTTTTTTAAAAGATTGGGAAAAGATCCTTCTTCAAATGATTGATTTAATAGTTTAAAGAATGGCAATGTTAATTCATCTGCACATTGCCTTAATAAGGTAGGTGGTAGTTCGTCAACGCCATGACTTTTTTTATTTTTTAAGTTTTTTATTAATGAATTAACCTCGTAGGGATCAATTGGACTGAGAAAGATTGAGTTTTCTGTAGGGCATTCGACTGGAGAGAATCTTTTCGGTTTTCCGGTCGAGTTATTTGTGGCCTCCCCGATAGAAGCGAAAAAAGTGTTAAATATGTTAGCTACCTCTTTGGGTTCAGAAGTCACACTATTTTTTGTTTGAAGGGTTATGTTAGATTTCTCACTTGCAATTTCTTTATTTGTACGTTCATTTACTATGCTCCACATTGTCTTAACTTTATTATTAGATTTGGTCATTTTATTTTTGTAGTGTAGTTTTTTTGCTGTCGTTACTGTCTTCTTTAGAATTTTTTCATAGTTTTTGTAATGTCGAGTTAGTATAGGATTGTCTGTTTTAGTTGTTAGTATTTTTAATAATCTTTTATTTTTGCAAGATTTTTTTATGCCAACGGTAAGGTAACGGTAATTCAAAAGCTCGAGTGCTTATTTTTACCAAAATTTACTTGTTGGAGGCGATGTATGTTCTTCCATTTAATTTCCCTTAAGAATAAGAATAATTTATTTGTGAAACATGTAGGTTACATACAAACTACTACTACTACGACTAGGTTACACACAAATATCTTAAAAAAATTGGTATTGTGCTATGTTTTGCCAATTTGATGTCGTTTGAGATCATATCAATATTATTAACAATTATAATGATAAATTTATTACAACTAACGTAATTCGTGTATCAAAGGGTGACAGAATAGAGAGCTCAATGAGCGCGTACATAACGCTGACGACGATGGCAGCGGCCGCGCTCGGCAACACGCTGAGCGACATTATCGGCATCGGCTCCGCCTACTACGTGGAGCGCGCGGCCGAATGGGTGGGGCTGGGCGCGCCCAAGCTGTCGCCCGTGCAGCTCGACATGACCATCAGCAGGCAGTTCTCCAACATGGTAAATACAAAATTCTCTACTAAAGAGCTTTGTTTGCTACTTTTATCCTTACATCCTTACATATTATAAAACAAAGTCCCCGCCGCGTCTGTCTGTCTGTACACGATAAACTCAAAAACTACCGAACGGATTCCCAAACAGTGTTCACCAATAGACGGAGTGATTCATGAGGAAGGTGTAGGTGTATAATGTATTAAGGTTTTGTGTAAATTGCCTGAAATATGACGATTATTGTTGAAGATGTCGGTAAAAATCATGCCGACTGGGAGCTTTACTGGCGTGCGCCGCGTAAAACGTAAGAGATACATACAATTAATGTTCTACAGGATTGTACATCTTAAAAGTTCAACAAAAAAAGTCCGCTATAGTATATGTGGAGGTGAGCCTTAGGGAAGCTATGCAGCGAAAAAATTTTGGGATATTTTTTTATCTTTTTTTTTTATCTCTTCAAATTGTTTTGCAGTATCCGGTTGACCTTGTCCATAGAAATTATTTGAGGGTCTCAAAAGCATGGCCCTACGACGCCCCGTTTTCGAGTCAGGAGTATTTAAATTTCGTTGCATTTCAAAATGAACTACAACACCGGTAATTGATTAAACACACATCACTAACCCACAATAACAACTTTCTATTTAGTCGCGGTGAATGAGTCGTAAGTTAAGCGCATCTGTCTACCTTCTCATTTATTTATTGAGTTTTCTGTGGGTATCATAAAGATTTACGAGTTTAGTGAACAAGATTAACATAACAAGGAACTATATAGTCAATAGCGTGATTATTCGAGTAATTTTTAAAACAAAAAAAAACACCGCGCGTGAGATTCAAACCCGCGACAAGTTACGCATGAACACGCTTACCCAAGCACATAACCGCTAAGCTATTATGCCATATACCTTAGTGGTTGAATTTATAAAATAAAATCATTTGCAAACAAATATGAGTGTCTATAGAAATTACTTAATATAAATGAGAAGGTCGTAAGTTAAACCGAAGTGACAATCTATTGCTTTGTGAGATTGCTCCTCCATTTATGATCGAACCAGTATGTATACATTGATATACTAAAAAACCCAAGATACACATTCAGCGAAGAGCAAAGAGCGCACAATTGAGGATTGTGCGCTCATTTCAAATAGTATCACATTGATCGCGTCACTGAACGCACGTTAAAAATGCCGAAGTGTTGCTTGGAAAATTGTAAAAAAAGGATGGGATATCGTACTTTCGGTAAGTTAAAGAGTTTGCTGATTTGTTTATGTTGTTTTTATGACTAAATATAGGGAGCAATAGGTGATTTTGATTTAATTTGTCTTAAAATTTCACTCAAAAGTCCAAGTATAATACGGGAAATTTCAATGGCTGCTTTTTCAGCGTAAGAACAATGCATTACAACCTCCTTTTAATTTAGTCGTACAATACAAATTGACCCTGTTCTTTTCAATGGAGTCGATTTTTTAAAATTATGTTTTTATTTTATTTATTTATTTATATTAACTTTTGTACTTTTTTGTATTTAGAATTAAATTAATATTCTTGTATAGTTTTTAACCGACTTCCAAAAGGAGAAGAGTCATCAATTCGAAGATTTTTTTAAATGTTTGTATGTTGATTTCCTACTTATTTTATGGGCCAAACTGAGTAATTCTTTTTATGGTCTTTGTAAGAATAGTCTCTGGTTGTGCCTATACAAACATTATTATGACCTGATGATGAACATAAGAGCTACATAACGGAATTCTTCATAGAACAATTGCAAATCTTTGGTAACAACGAATTTTGTTCAGTATACATAAACGTGTTGTTGATATCCGCATTCCAAAGTGGGGAGGAAGGGGTTAAAGTATTAACTCGAGTTTTTCTTCGAATGATTCCATTTATACATTTTATAATAATGTTGATTTCGATTTTAGGTAGATATCTCGTATAAATTACTTGGGCGACTATAGAAACGTACGAGTTGTTTTACTTTCATATTTTATTTTTATTTTATATATTTTAGTTTTCCTCGTGACCCAATACGATGTGGAGAATGGACATCAATCCGAATAAATCAAGCGTCGTTTGTTCTGAACATTTTTTGGACAAAGACATGTATGTCACTGCGAAAGGCATAAAACGTCTTCTTAAAACAATACCTATTATTATAAAAGTATAAATATGTATTTGGAATACACTTTTATTTAAATTTTAAAAACTCTTAAAATACTAAGTAAATGCATAAAAATATATTCGAGTCCATTCCATGCCTTGTCCTACCGGCAAACTTCGGTCATAAAATTTTATTGCTTTATAAACATTGCTTTGTAATAACAACTTTAAAACATGCGCGTAAGGTTGAATTTCCAAACAAGAATGTTTATATCATGACTATAACTAACTACGTATAGTTGGGGACAGTTTTGAGTATTCATTTTGATCGAGACTGTGCAGCTTGGGTTTTTATATATCAATGTATGTATATGACGGCCTCGTGATGGGTTGTTTCACACCCTGTATGTTAATGACTCGTGACTGAAATTATTATTCGCCATGTTCATTCCAGGGTCGCGTGATAGGCATCACAATTATGTTTTTATTTTATTTATTTATTTATATTAACTTTTGTACTTTTTTGTATTTAGAATTAAATTAATATTCTTGTATAGTTTTTAACCGACTTCCAAAAGGAGAAGAGTCATCAATTCGAAGATTTTTTTAAATGTTTGTATGTTGATTTCCTACTTATTTTATGGGCCAAACTGAGTAATTCTTTTTATGGTCTTTGTAAGAATAGTCTCTGGTTGTGCCTATACAAACATTATTATGACCTGATGATGAACATAAGAGCTACATAACGGAATTCTTCATAGAACAATTGCAAATCTTTGGTAACAACGAATTTTGTTCAGTATACATAAACGTGTTGTTGATATCCGCATTCCAAAGTGGGGAGGAAGGGGTTAAAGTATTAACTCGAGTTTTTCTTCGAATGATTCCATTTATACATTTTATAATAATGTTGATTTCGATTTTAGGTAGATATCTCGTATAAATTACTTGGGCGACTATAGAAACGTACGAGTTGTTTTACTTTCATATTTTATTTTTATTTTATATATTTTAGTTTTCCTCGTGACCCAATACGATGTGGAGAATGGACATCAATCCGAATAAATCAAGCGTCGTTTGTTCTGAACATTTTTTGGACAAAGACATGTATGTCACTGCGAAAGGCATAAAACGTCTTCTTAAAACAATACCTATTATTATAAAAGTATAAATATGTATTTGGAATACACTTTTATTTAAATTTTAAAAACTCTTAAAATACTAAGTAAATGCATAAAAATATATTCGAGTCCATTCCATGCCTTGTCCTACCGGCAAACTTCGGTCATAAAATTTTATTGCTTTATAAACATTGCTTTGTAATAACAACTTTAAAACATGCGCGTAAGGTTGAATTTCCAAACAAGAATGTTTATATCATGACTATAACTAACTACGTATAGTTGGGGACAGTTTTGAGTATTCATTTTGTTCGAGACTGTGCAGCTTGGGTTTTTATATATCAATGTATGTATATGACGGCCTCGTGATGGGTTGTTTCACACCCTGTATGTTAATGACTCGTGACTGAAATTATTATTCGCCATGTTCATTCCAGGGTCGCGTGATAGGCATCACAATAGGCTGCATCCTGGGCATGACACCCCTACTTTTCATGGAAGACGAAACGAAGTCCGACAAGAAAGCCGAAGACAAGAAAACTAAATAGGTAACCGACACATATCTCCACGAACCTGTAACTACATAAGAAGCTATCGTGTCCTGCCCACTGAGTTAGTTCCTGTGTCTCGTTATGGGAGACCTATAGTATAATATTACGAAGGGCAATATTTAATTAAGCGTACACCCACGCTCAAGTGCAACTTGTGCGTGGTTTTGCCCATTCGGATGTAGGACAAGGCTAGTAGAAATATGTATTTTGGGTTTGCTATGCATAGGTACGCTCTTAGTCTCAGACCATATAGAAAGAACAAGACGGAGCACTGTCCACAGTGAAGTGAAGCCGGTTTCCTGAACATGTGTGGTGTTATTTGATTGTAGTGTCATTGTAAAAGGGTTTAAATGTGTGCGTGTGAGCATGTATGCACACAGCGGAGGTGTAGTTTTGGCATGCTTCAATGTAATGTTCGCAGCGCTCTGTCTTGGTTTTTGATTTGGTCTGAGGCTCTTAGTATATAATCTTTTAGAGGAATTTACTGCTTTACCTCTTAGGCTATGTAACTAATATTAATGAAGAAAGTATACATTATTTACAACTCATGGTATATACCTAGGTATAATATATTTACGCACTGAGTCTGTGTTTTCAGTCCCTATAGTTAAAAACTTCTTATTTAGAAGTTTTCTTATGTAGCAATCGTCAAAAGAAAATTACAAATGAATATTGCATATAAAATTATTAATTCTTCAAATTGCAAGTAATAAGTAATATGAAACAAGTAGGTATATTTCTTAATATTCTTATTTAAAAGGATAATGATGAACAACATTTTTTTTGTGTAGAAAATAATGCATAGATGTAATGTGGTAGGTACTTATTGCACTACAACTACGCACAAAACTCTTATATCACCTTTTGACTTCCGCACATATTTAATCATTATTATTATTAAAGTAAGTTAACTACACAATAAAATGGATTATTAGCAAATAAATGCATGCATTAGCATGCTTGTGTGGATGGGCTAAGCCAGGAGATGAATCAGTGTGGCCAGAAATATAAAATTATGAACAAGTATTTTATCACAATTTTAATATATTTATTTATAGTAGGTAGTGTATGGGCACAGCATAACATGATATTCAATTGTACCAATTTTGAAATGATAAACAATGTAGCTAATTACATAGTTTATGTATAGTAATCGAGTCTATGGGTATCCACATGTTATGTTTATAACATCTACGTGTATGGAGTGTTTCTAACATTTGGAAACGCATAGATCTAAATGAAAAATAATATTTCTAATCAGTTAATCACACATATTAATGTATAAATGTTACCTTTTTTATATAGATAGTCAAGTACTGCGGATTGCACTTTTTTATGTCGTTATTGAATGTAGATATTATTATAAGTTTTAATTAACTTTTATGATGTGTTCTAATTTTATTTAACAAGTGTTGTTTTTGCAAAATGTATTCAACAGAGCTTCGAAGTTAATGAACCTTTCTTGCCATGGGTAGCTCTGTAATTAATTGTAATTTAACATTAAAAATAGAATGTATATGCGAAACTGTGTGCAGCGCGTGAAGTTTCTAAGGTCATACTATTCGGCTTGCAACTATCACGCAGCAATGAAACGCTTCCAACGCTGTAAAACTACTTTAAAAGTATGAATTGTGAGCAATATGATTTTTATAATCATATCGTCATAGTGAGCCTCTACCGACGATACCTCTGCACTAGCTAGCAGAATTATTATAAACTGGCTACTGGCTACCTATGTACCTACGATACTTGCTAATCAGTTTTCAAATAAAATTCTTATGAAAACGTCGCGCAAGTGTCTGCCCTAGTCCCTATTTGGGAAAAGTTGCAAGTATTTACCGCAATAACTTGATGGATGTGTAATGAAGTGTTGTGAGTAGGTACTTACAGGGTATGTTTAGAGCCCATCCTATCATTTATAGAAGTGATGTCGTAACATATTGGTAGCTCAATATCAGCACTAACTTGTATCTAGTCAATGTACAGTGAAATTGTATATATTTGTATTGTATATGTACAAAGTTGGCACTGGTTAAAAACTGGTTGGAAACCCCGCGCAAGTTCCTTTGTGAGTAAAAACAATTATCTTGTATAATTTAAAAATGTGTTAAAACTTTATTAGAGTGTAAATAAATCGATTATGGAATGATTAAAATACTGCTTGCATAATTATATTTTTTGTTGTATGGGCAGTTTATAATCTTAGGCCTGTCACACACCCATGACTGAACCGCTTGCATGGTATGATTCCCATACAAAAACCAAACAATCAGATAAGGTACAACAGTTCAGAAAGACACATGCGCTGCCACAGCATTTTGGGTGCATGCATGCTGATGGCTTCGCCGTGCTGCCATCCCTTCCAAATCCCTTTAACATTAGGTTCTCTTCACAAGGCTCCCTCCCGCCCTCCCCGTCCATTTAAAGTAGCTTGCCTATTTGATCTAATATAACAAGTAAATGCGATTGAAACAAGTATACGTTAACATGCGTAGTATTTTAATCACGAATGTAACTTTTAAAACATGTTATATCGGTCAGTTATCGAACAAATGTGTTTTATTCTATGACATAGTGTCATTTCTGGATGGAATTAATAAACAGTTGTAATTCTAACAATTTGTTTTTCTTGTTACGAGATGCCGATGACGTCATCCGGATAGTTGCAAATTAATGATTGTCGCTCTACCATTATCACACCAGAAATTCAGAGGTGCACTGCATTGTTTTGTAATAAACAAATTAAATATGACTACAGTTACGTGCTGACTTGGCGGCTGGTCCAATGGGGGCAAATCTTGCTTACCTTTGACCGACACACTTCATCATGATAAATTAAACAAATAAATAATGTCGTAATCATCATTTAATAAATAATTATCACTTGTCGATAAAGATATGCGTATGTAAAAGCTGCATTTGTTTAAAAAATACGCTAAACAAGATCAGAGGTCATGCAGTAAGGGCACGTAACACGACTTGCGCACACGCACATAACCACTCGTTCACTGGTAATAACAGCCGTGGGGCCACAACGCGCAACTGTTGCGGGCGACATGTTCGTACTATAGTTAGACGAATTTAAACTTTAATTTCATTAGGATATGTTGATGTTGCATGAATATAATAAATAATTTGTTTTTTTGTAGTAAAGCACGACTTATAAATTATTTGAGTGACTCATTAATTAGGTAATAATATGAACTACCTACTTAAATATAATTAATTTCAGTTTCCGTCCGTTTACAATAATCTTTCCTCTTACATATGACTACTTGCCATCATTTGTACAGTACACGGAAGTGAACCGGCGGGCGGCGGCGAGGCAACAGCCGCTATTTTAACATTGTGGTTACATTTTGTTATAGGTACCGATTGTGTTTGAGGACAGAGCTTTTGGCTAAACATGCGTTGATTGTGAGTCTCATTCAGTAGCATAATAAATTATAACTTAAAAACATGAAATTTAGTTAGGCAGGCACAATCAGACGAAGTATGTACGTAGTCGACGAGTTCTTTAGATTAGTCGCCCATAACAGTTGCGTTGCAGTATAATTTTACAATTAAACCTAACTAGAGTGCGAGGAAATGATACAAATACTCCGTTTAGCAACAACGCCACTTATCTCTGCAAGACTCCACATCACTTACGTTGCTAACCTCATCTACTCTGAAACTCTTACAGCTAACATTTTCGTTAATGTTTTTTATCACAACAATGTGATGCATTTGGCAAAACACTAAATGGTCGCACTTTTTGATAAAATTGTATAAATTCAATACGTATCCTATCCATTAGGAGTTATAAACGTCAAAAGGGTTTTTAAGCATATAATATTATTTACCATGTATTACTTATATTGCGTTGTACTTTTCTGAGCCAACATTACATAACGGCCCATGTGTGGATGAGCTCTGTTCGCGGAATGAGCACTCCACATAATGCTGTGCACTAGTGCACTACTTTCTTGTAAAATATCTTATAATTTACTTAAAATCAATGAAACAGCTTCAATGCTCGGGTAAAGCATCAAAATATATGTAAACGTATAATAAATCACAACATAATTATATCTTAATTGCATTCGACGCTAAGTTGGCTCAGGTGGCGTACCGCGTTACGTAGTAGTAACTACGCAGTAGTAAGCGCATTATTTACAAAGTTACTTGAAATTTAAACCAACTCTTATTAACTATTACCATAAGGACTAGATCTCATATTAACTATCGTGATACGATGTGCGATGCGCGACTACGGCAAGCGGCCACTGCTCAACTAGGCGGTGCGGGTAATAAATTCGCATCTCAATCAAGTGTTCGCTATCGCAACTGCGATCTAGTTGAGTAGCGGACTCTTGCTGCTACATATAGGGAAGTACTGACGGGTTTATACACAATCTGCGTTCGAAATTCATTTGCCAAACATGTAAACAAACACGACTTTTAAGAAAAACAACTGCAATGCCTACACATAAGGTTCAGTTTGCGCTATAACTACTATATTTTTATGAATTTTTCAACGACACTAGTCGGTTTAAAATCAACTTTATTTATACTTGCATAAATTTGATGTTTGTCTAAGTGGAAAACTCGTGTTTGTTTACAGGTTTGACAAATAAATTGCGCCCGCAGATTAGCTGTAATAAGGGAGTCTATCTAATCTTTGATGGCTCATACGTTTACAACTAGAAAGTATTTCATGTGTCCTAACTCTAGGGTACGTTTAATTACATACATGGCAGACGCTTCACTCTATATTTCTTCTTAGCCAAAACTAAACATGGATTTATAAAATTTTGGTAAAATGTACTGAACTGTTCACAAACTGGACATGATTTCAATGTAATATAATAAATGACGGTAAAAGATCAACAGGATAATTCTGCCCCCGATACAAAAAAGACGCATCTAACATTTTTTCCAGATTTGAGTTATATATATTGCCGGAATCAGAAAAAAAAGCGCATCTGCCTGTATTTTTACATCAATCTGGAAAAAATGTTAGATGCGTCTTTTTTTCCATCGGGGGCAGAATTATACAAATTTAGTTCGAGATAGTTAACTTAAAGTAGAAACGTTATAAACTTATGTACAGCTTGGTCATGATTACAGATACACTTAATTTAAGCTGCGTTAAGTAACGATGAGATCCTTAAATGTAGAGGCTATATACGCGATCATTCTCAAAATAAATATGTATAGGTCTTTACAAACTCGTGATACAGCTATGATAGATGTGCTTTAGTACATACATGCTTTAATTGTTTAATACTCGCACGTAGGTCATGCTTGATAGTTATTTAACAATTTTATTTATTTTTCTAATAGACTTTAACAGAAACGATTTTTTCATTCAGATATTATTCGAGTAGATAATGTAGACATTTGCTTACAGGAGAGAAATTAATAAAATTCTGTTAAACACGTATTTTGTAGTAGGTAGCTATAGCATCGGAAAAATATTGCGTTTTTAGTTAAGTCAGGGAAATTAATTGTTTAGTAAATTGACTCCTTACCTACTTGAATTGTCCGTTTAACTACATCACAACTGCCATCTTTGACAGTTGTATGAAATGGCTATAACACGGCGAATTGGCGTAGTGTGTCCATTTGATCAACAATTATTTTCACTGAGTGTACAACACATACTAAAATAAAGCAGAAGACGCACAGACACACATGTTACTATTAAATACTTAAGTATATCACATTGGACGCAGCGAACTCAGTAGGTCGTGCATACACAGCTAGTTTTGATAACAGTTTCACAACCAAACCTGGTGTTATTAAATAAATACATCAAAATAAAACACCGATATGCACCGTTCGTTTAAAGTCCTTCCTTGCACATTGACTGGCGCATCTGCCCTAACATCGATATCTGTGAAGATCCACTAACCGCTTCAGTCAACGTTATACGTACGATAGAGGAAGAGGAAGCTGGCTGAGGTATTTGTTGTAAAAAGCAAAGCATACGTACTAGGGTCGCATCAATCGCAAAATATAGACAGTTTAGAAACATTATACTTATCAAAATTATATCAGTAATCAGATGAGACCAATTCCTGTACCAACGTTTTTGGCAGTAAAAACATTTATAATCCATATTCCTGGTTGGTATGAAAATAGGTACTTGATTATCTGGCTTTGTTTTACAATATCGAATTTCCTTATAAAACCACATCATTTGATAAAATTTTCACATCACTGGAAGTTGCAAGGTATAATGCGTCATTTCGTGTACTTAATGTAAAGTATAATATTGCTCGATAAAAGGCTCGTATATAAAATTATGACTAATGAGTATCGATGCACTAACCGCTAAACATAGCAATACAAATGCTAGATCCACGTCGACCGTCACACGATCGACACCATAGCAACTAAAACTAACAATTATTACGAAAAATGTAGCACTACATTTACATACTAATGTCTAATGTACAAATTGTTATGTACAAATCAATATACATAAAAGTACGTCCCTAGTAAATAATTTCACAGCTGGCGACAACTTGAAAACAATCTCGATCGGGTTGAGGTCGTACAGTCGGCGTGAACTAAACGACACACTGAGCGACGGTGAACGTCGTGCGACAAGCGCGCCGAGGGAACTTACTACATTTTGTTTCACGACTTTTAAGTCATCGGTCTGTGGCGAGCTGCAGCGCCTCGTGACGTCACCCACCGTGCGCCTCACTACGATGACACCCGCCCTGCCGGCACTAACAAGTACCGTGTGACGTCACCCACCGTGCGCCTCGCTCCGACGATACACGCCCTGCCGGCACTAACAAGTACCGCGTGACGTCACCCACCGTGCGCCTCGCTCCGACGATACACGCCCTGCCGGCACTAACAAGTACCGCGTGACGTCACCCACCGTGCGCCTCGCTCCGACGACACGCGCCCTGCCGGCACTAACAAGTACCGCGTGACGTCACCCACCGTGCGCCTCGCTCCGACGACACGCGCCCTGCCGGCACTAACAAGTACCGCGTGACGTCACCCACCGTGCGCCTCGCTCCGACGACACGCGCCCTGCCGGCACTAACAAGTACCGTAGCGCTAGATTTATGAATAGTCTCATACGCCGCCGTTCGTGAAAATACTTGTCGTTAGTAGCGCTGCCAACTGGGGTGGCGCCCACGCCTCACGTACGTATTATTTGTAAACTAATAAATAATACTACAACTACATAATAAATGGTAAGCGATTACTAATCTCATATCGACGTATACTTCGCCGGCTACCTTTTAAAGGTAGCAGATATAATTGTTCTAATAAAACAAGTCGAGTAACAAATAATACTGTTATAAACATTAGAATTTAGACGTCAATGTACAATTGACTTAGGTAACATTCATGTCGCGCGATCCGAAATACACTAAACATAAAACAATGTAACTTTGTACCCAATATGGCAATTATAAGTAGTCGATAATAATATTACTTGTTTTATCATCCTCAAAATGATCTAGGATTGCTATTAACTTTCAGATATACTTCTTGTACTTATTACACTAATAATTATTAACTAACTTCTAACACTCCACGAATTTTCAAAATTCAAACAAAGAAATCTCTACTTTTTGGCGCAATTTCAACAAATGGAATGATATCAAACAATGAAAAATTTGGTCTCACTAACACATCGAATTATTATCTTATTCTTAAATTTTCGTCTCGAAGTTTTACAAATCAATAAATATATTCGCTAGGACTAATGTTCATTCGTCACACACTACGCACGCCGCGCGGAGATGACTGAGCTGCCGTCAGTCGAATTGAAACAAATAGCCTTCTATCCGTATCTTCAGCACGTGCGGACCGTCGCGGCGGCGCGCTCGGCGCGCGGCGGCAGGTCCCGTGCTCGGCGTGCTCGCCGTGCTCAGGGGGCGTGCGCCGTGAGCGGGTCGGCGGCGGCGCCGTGCTCGGTGCGGTAGTCGCTGCGCTCGGTTTCCGAGCTGTTGCGCTGCAGCGCCGCCAGCTCGGCGCGCGCGGCGGCGTCGGCCACGGAGCGCCAGCGCACGCGGCGCGCGCGCACGGCATAGGCCGCCTCCTCGAAGCCCGAGCGCAGCCCCAGTACGATGCTGAGCGCCGACGCGTCCTGCCCGTGGCAACCAGAGTACCGGTATTGCGGCTTCTTGTCGAACCGACAGCCCACCGATTGTGCACCTGTGTGCACGAGAACACCTTGTTACTACTCATACTCGGTAATTAGATGCGATACATCATTGATTACAGTTTACGATTAGAACTTGTGTGACGCTATCTATGCACTTCACAATTTTATCTTTCAATAGTAATGAATTAACAATGTGACATCGTGAAACTTAGAATGAAAGATAAAGCTATCAATCCACACGCATGGTATAATACGCACCTATAGGCATGATGCAGTCGAGCGTGAGCGCGCACTGTATCCAGGGGCGCATGATGTCGAGCACGGCGGGCTTGTTGACGGCGACGAGGCGCGTCACGTCCATCATCTGAACGAACAGGAAGTCGTCGATGGTGGCGTGGAAGTAGTGGAACATGCGCGGGTGCGTGAGGCTGGTGACGGCGGCGCGGCGCGGCCACGCCAGCACGCCGCCGCCGGCCGCCGCGCGCGCCCACAGCGCGCCCAGCTCGGCCGGCGTGCCCGTCCAGCGCTGCGACGCCTCGCAGAACACCACGCCCCCGACGCGGCTCAGCGCGTGCTGCGAACATGACACAAAGTACATCAGCATGTGTTAACTCCCTCATTATTAATCTATCAATTTAATTCTTTAATGCGTATAAGGTAAAGCATGTGCTTTCCCTGGTGGACAAGGCCGGTACAAGGGCATTTGTGGATATACTCAAAATATAGGGACAAAGTTTTGTCCTGTTGCATGCGACCATTACTGTACTCATTTGAAGGAAAAAATTCAACACATCAGTGCAAAACTTACTATGGTGCCGATTCTCTTGTCACAAATGCCTCTAAACTAGACTAAAAATCACTACAATTTAGTTTATTCCTGTCAAACGACGATCACTGAGCATGTGACGACGATTTCCCATTCTGAAATAGACTAAAGTGACACAACTTAACTATATTTTAGTTTGACAGGACTAAGATAGTACTGAGTTTTTAGTCTAGTGAAAATGGCAATTTTGCTATTCTGAATTTGAGGTTTTTACCCTAAAATGTTGATTGTAAAAACCAGACTAAACCTGACAATTTTTAATCGCGATTAAAAAGGTGTGGGATAAAAAATAAGCTGTCATGAATTCACACCAACATCTCGACTTCACGTGCAAAGACAGTACTGTATTTATTTTTTCTTTTGCTTATATCTCGAAAATGGTGCGTCCTATCGCAAAAATAATGAAAATTTCGACACCCTTTAAAAAACTTAAACCCCTAAAACTCAACATGTAGGTAATATTGAATTTTATTTGAATAGCTCTTAGATTCTCATAGCCAAAAGTAAGGAATTTTAGTCTTAGTTTAGTTCGGTGTACAAGAGAATCGGCACCATTATAAAACAGTATGAGTGTTCAGTCACAAGAGAGCATTACTTCTCACAATGTAGGTTACAATTCTAAAAAGCAGGCAATTAGTATGAAAGCCTCGGTTTAGCGCAGTTTCGCGCCGCGCTTAGTTAGTCTTTGTTGTTCAAAGTTGCGCCGGTTCATTTATACACGTCAGTAGCCTTCAGTGTGGCTGAAGGCTGGAAGGCGGGAGAAAAGCAAAACATTTTTTATTATATTTAGCAGAAAAAAACTAGCACCTTATGTAAGTATTTCTGTAAAGTCCAATTATAATAGTTTCCTGCTGAATCTGACTAGAAGCCCCACGAAGGTGTAACATACTGTAGACCAGTGGTTCCCAAACTATGCGAATATTGGGTGGGCCTTGAAAAATTGATTTTCAGCTATGATTAATATTAAAACTGAGGAGCTCGTGGCTAAGTAATAACAGCCGCACGGGTTGATCCAACAGGTTAATCTATGCTTGCCAGGGTTAGTCCGTGGATGGGTGACCATCTATACATACCGAGACTCCTCCGTGCCTCGAAAGCACGTTAAGCTGTTGGTCCCGGCTATCATTCGTGGATCTTTGACAGTCGTTACGAGTCGTCAGAAGCCCGAAAGTCTGACATTCAGTCTTACCAAGGGGTATCGTATTACCCAGTTACTGGGTTGTGGAGGTCAGATAGGCAGTCGCTCCATGTAAAATACTGGTATTCAGATGCATCCGGTTAGACTGGAAGCCGACCCCAACATAGTTGGGAAAAGGTTAGGCCGATTGATTGATTAATATTAAAACTAACTACCGAAATAAATTGAACGTATCAAACTCATTCCGATTAAAAATAACTAAAATTGAAGATGATGCTAAAGCTATAATGACAAAAAATAGGAAACAAATACATTCTTCTCATTGAAATAGCACTCTTTGTGTTAATAAGTATTACAATTTTCGATTGTAACTGAATGGTTTTTTCTTATTTGAACAGAGGACTGTTCAAATTCATCTAGTTAAGTTTGCCCCTTTTTTCACCATGACAGCCAAGAGGTGAGTCCCGAATTTGGAAGTTTTTGTTGGGTGGTCGCGGTCCTGTCAACTTTGGGAACCACTGCTGTAGACAGAGATTACTTACCAGTAGGTAGGTAATCTCTGTCTACAGCAGTGATTATCTGCTTATTTTAATACACATCAGGTAAGCTCGTGGTTAAACATGTGTAGCCTAGCCTATTTGATATAAGAGCCATCACGTGTGCCCCAAAAACCTAAACAATAAAGAATCAACAAGGTGAAGAAGCGACACGGTAATTTAATCAGAACCATCTTACGATGAAGATATTGTAAAACAATGAATCATTTGACTGCTGTCACTCCACCTAGCAGATTATCATCAGTCAGACATAAAAACATTCATCATATTTATTTATTTAAGTATTATTAAAAAGTAAGTTCAAAAACTAAAACCAGACTACTAAAGAAAAATCACGCTCTAAAAGTATGACACAAGAAAATATTTCAGACAAAAATCAAGACATTGGTACAAAAATGGTCAAGGTAAAGCCGCGTCGCATGCCTGTATATCTGCAAAATTATGATGGCATTTGAGCACGGCTTTACGCTAGCGTGATCTTTCAGTAGTCGGGTTTTGGTTTTTTAACTTAATTTTTATTTAAATTATTTTGGGGTTATAATTTCGTGATAAAGTATTTGTTGAGCCGTTTTTTTTTTGTTTAGGTTTTATTGTATAATACGTTAGCGGGAGGGGAGTCGAGTTTCGAGCCAGGTGTCAAGTTATTGCGCCCGAGTTGTACATACATTGGACCTCAAATAATAAAAGTGGGTTGGGTTTGGAAACAACGTGCCGCGTTGCTAGAAAGAATGTGAGGTTATTTGGCGGTTCTAGAGGATCTCCTGAACCCTCCACAACAATGTATTTTTTAGCTGGAGACGCAATTCTTTTTTTTAAGGTTTAAAAAAGCCGGCCAAGTGCGTGTTGGAACACACAATGAAGGGTTCCGTAATTGGGATGAATTTATTCTAAGAACAAACTTAACATTGTAGTTGTTAAACATGTTCTCCTATACATTCCAACTGAAAATGTAAGTTTGTTCGCACAATATTGAGATATTTACTATGTAACTTTAAGACCATAGACTTCTTATAGGTTTTCCTGTAATGAGTAAAGAACCATTCTCTGTATTTTTTTAAAAATTTTAAGCTCAGTAATTTCTGAGATAAGCGGGGGTCAATTTTCATCTATTTTCTTAAAATACCTTTAAGTCTTTTATTTAATTATTTAAAAAAGTATATTTAGAATTCTCGCAACAAGCTCTTTCATTTAATATGTCACACGGTACAGCAAAAGTTGTTATTCCTATTTAAGTGCTCCGTTTTTTCCTTTTGAGCTACGGAACCCTACAAAATTTACTTATTTACGGATGCAAGAACGAGCCTAGCGAGAGACCCCGCTGAGCGACCTCGGGACTTGGGGCACCCCGAGTCCCCGACTCACAGGTTAACTTCGAAGGGGATGACGGGGGCTCAATTGAGCGAGCCTACGAGCCCCCGTAATCTCCTTCGTGTTAGGTTCCTTTAAACCCTGCAGACAGAAATAGGAGCCCCCAGGAACGTCGACTACGTCTTACTTAAAAAAAAATTACCATATAACTTTTTTTATTTGACTTTGACCTTCGAGACGTTTGACATTAACCTTGAAAATGTGTCTGCTGTGAACTGGTGGGTGGGGTATGCCTTGCCCTCTTCCTCTCTCCCCCCTTCCACATTTCATTTATCAAACTTTTTATATGAGATTTATGTCATAATAAAAAAAATACAAAAATAAACTATGTATTTCCGGACGGGGGTAGGGAGGGTTTACTAACCATTCCCCCCTCTACCTCTCCTACCGAGGCGGCACGTTTCTAAACTTTAATCTATAACTTTAAAAAGTTAACAACTAATTGAATAAACAGTACAAATTAAATAGATCATTGTTTATCTGCGATCGTAGCAAACAGCTATTAGACGCCAAATCTCCAGTTATTTTGAGAGCACTTAAAACGAGACAAACCTCAACTAGCTTCCTTGTATCAGAAATCATAAAACTAATGAGTCGGAACATGTGCGCCGAATACACGAATATTACGTCGACGTGTTTAGAGCAATCGTTGAGATCCCTCACTTCCCTCAGATACACGTATTTACGACAAACAGACGGTCGCAGCATCGGCAGAGCGCCTTCATGTGCTCGTCGGAATGGACACAAATTATGGTTCGTCCAACTAGGACGAATGCTATGGCACAGAAATTTGTGCTGAGTGGTGAAATGTTGTATTTATAAGCAATCTGGGCTAACCAAAATAACTTTTTAGTATCCTGGATGTTATTAATATCACAAACAATGCTGTTTAAGACAGAGCTTTAAATAAACCAAGGGGGAAATGGATGCAATTAGTTTTATGCGCACAGTTAGGTCATTTAAAACAAGCCTAGTTAAGTTCAAGCGTTGCAATACTTTTGTATTAAAACAAAACTGTTACAACATTGCAGTTCGTGCCGTGTGCCGTTTCAAGGAAATAAACTCACCAATCGGAGGTCATGCGAAATATTATGAGAATGTATAATTAATGTGTTCCGATAATTAAGCGGAAGCGTTGGTCGACATACGACTACCAACCGTTTACCGGTTAATTTATAAGCCACCGTAGTAATTAAATTGGCTCAGTCGCAAAATTACCACTTCTCAAAATGTATTAAATTAAAAGATTTACCGTCATCAAATGAAAAGAACACCATGACACCAAATGGAAAGATGGAGGATGGATGGATGGAGTTTCTTGCCTATTCTTCTCCATACGAAAACTACCTTTTGGAAGGGGCGACTAGAATCAATATTTTTTTTTGGAAATTTTGACGTTCAATAGTGCCATAAAAGTGCCTAATTGAAATAAATTATTTGACTTTGATTTTACATTCAACGAGTGAACACGAGACCTGCGAGTACCAACGTATCGTATTCAGTCTTACGATCTACAGCAAGTACATCATTCAATCTCCGCGTGGAATAAAGTTGGCTGCCGACTAATTAATGCACGAGCAGATTTCCTGTGTGCCCTTTATAAGGCTATTCACTGAAGACAACTAATTACCATGTTTTCCGTGTAAAATAAAACTGCGCTTGAACAAAAGAAAAACAACATAAATAATGTAAGCAACCCGCAAATAAATCGTTATAAAATCTAGAATTAATGTCGACCTTGATGTTCATTTAGCCCAGTCTGCTCTCGATTCGACAAAACCACTTAAAATAAATAGAGCCCTCAAAATATTGGTGATAACAACTATTTGCGTGCAGTGACCTAGACACGCGGACGACACATCGCAGACGAAACGTAACGGTCACACCCATCATCAGGGGCCCAGGGCCCCGGGGCTGTCCCCGCTCGGTGGATTCTCTAATCGCTTACTGCGTGCCATTGCGTGACAGGATACGTTTAGTTTTATGATGAGGTAACAAACACAGTTTATTCAAGAGCTCGTGACACCTCGGCGAATCGAAAACGCAGTCGATATATTTGGGTTCAGAAAACTTCCATTTGAAACGATAATTCTAGAACTTTCATTAACTAGCGCTATTACGGCTGTAGCAATCGCAATTATAGTCAACTGAACATCCCCTCGTCCTCCCTTGATTGACGCTTCATTTTTATTACCTTTTAGGGTTACACGAGACCCAGTTGTGTGAGTGCAATATCGTCGAGAGACGAGGCCGTCTCAGGAAACGTCCGATTATCGTCCACTTTCCTAAATAAATACGTAGGCGTTAGCCGACAAAATAGAGATATTAGAGCCTACACGACGACCATAGAAATTCCTACATAATCCAGCATTCACCTAGTTTCAGCCCAAAATACTTTAGAATTCTTTGGCACCGTTGGGTGCCAAAAAATTCTTATTATTTAATGTTATGTTGGATGCTTTTATTTCGCTAAATTCCCTAAGTTCTAATCAGTCAGCTGAGAAAATAATCAAAATCGATGTAATCGTATGATGACTGACAGGAGGACTGCTAACTGCTATCAGTTCGGGCTCAGCTCTGTATGATGCACGTGTCCTCGCTGACACTCGCAGTTGATAACGTGCCGGATTTTAACTGCTGCCAGACAATAGGCCGATTAACAATTATTAATACCAAAGCCTAAATGTATGTCGCAACATTACCTATGCGTTGTACATGATTGTTATATTTAGGAAGGCGATAAACATCGGCGATAACAATAAGCCGATGAATAACTTGGTGGTGCAATATTATATCTTGCGGATAAAATGGTCGATAACGAGGACTTTTTATTTTGGGTATTTTCCAATAAAAAGGGCTTGGAGACTTGCCTGCATCATCTCACTGCTGTGTAAAGGCCTCTCCACATGGCTTGGAGACAGTCAGCATAATTAAGGGTCTCTTCAAAATTAAGCATGTGAAATCTATTTGAGCCGACTATTCATCATGACTCCTTTAATAGGATTTCCAACAGTAAGCTGATGGGATGTGCCAACGGCATCGGCAGTTCAGCAGAATTTTAAATTACGGCTGTTAAAAAGCCATTTGGCTGCGATCAGCGTCCAACAGATGCAACTTTCCGCCAAGTTATTCGACAAAATGCTGTGTCACCATCCTCATCGGCGGTACACGCAAGCTTATCTTGTTGACATAAAGTTTATGACCGAAATCAACAATTTTGCGTCGGTGAGAGTGGTGGGATTGCAGTCCACAATCAGTCGTACCAAGGGGTATCGTATTACCCAGTTACTGGATTGTGGAGGTCAGATACGCAGTCGCTCCATGTAAAATACTGGTATCCAGCTGCAACCGGTTAGACTGGAAGCCGACCCCAACATAGTTGGGAAAAGGCTAGGCAGATTGATTGAGAGTGGTGGGATTGCCTGGCTGAGCCTTTTTTATGGTACAATAAATGTAGCTATATTGATCCATATACATACTTTTCCTAATATTAACATATTGATTCATCATGACATTCATAGAATTATTACATCATGTTCCGAACTTCAGACCATGCGAAGCAAATGTCGCAAGTCTTAGACGAGTTGCCACCTCATCATTCGCTCGTCTCTATAATAGCAGCACACTCGACTCGCCGCAAACAATATACTCCTAACTAAGTTCTACAGAGAGACTTCTGAGCATTTTTTGCCGACGAAAAAAGGAGAAGGTTCTCCAGACAGATTATTTCAACTTCACATTATTTACTTGCTAATTAGTGGCTTGTTGTTTGTAGGACCTCGGGATTATAGTTCTTTCTTGTTAAGAATGACGATCATGACAATATGGTTATTATAATAAGCGATCTAGCGAGCAATTCATTTTGTGTTTTCGGCAGGAAAAGAAGCCTTTAAATAAGCTTCAATTTAGTTGAAAATTTGTAGACGCTCTACATAATATCGTTTTGGTGCGGCATCGCTCCGTGATAATAGTAGCGACTAACGTCAAGGGCGGGCATGTTCGCACCGCACCGCAGTCGTGCTCGTGTATCAACAGAACACGACATTTGTAAATTAATATTTGCTGAACCATATTGTATAAACCGTGGAAATTCACGCTCACGACTACTTGAGGCCGAGTTTCAGGAACAAATTAATGTCAGTAGCAAATAGAAATAGCTCCAAATGGCTGCAAACTACTGAAATTTCGGCTTAAACAGATGAATGGAAGACCGAAGAACTCATGCAGCGCAGACCCAAAGTATATAGCATAGGGACAGCGGGCTGATGAAGATGAGTACCAAGCACAATCCTACAAGTTTCCTAGTCACCTGTTCAAAAACTGCACAGGAAACGGCTGTTAGCATGCTATCTGTAATTGATATAGTATTTTATATGTGGTGCTCAATCATACCTAATTTGAATAATGTATAATATATATATTTCAATAATACATTAGAGGTAGGTAGTTAAAGTTTCTTGTAAGTAGTCGATTATTTTATCTTTTCTGCGTTCTTTTCAAAGTTACTGACTCTGATGCTAATACCGCCGAGCAATCACCAACTCTCGTAACAAGCTATCGTAGTTCGAAAGGTAAACGAAGTTCCTCCATTACTGTGAACTGCAGAGATTTGTAATAGCGCTTCATACTTCATCACAGACCCTTGAGCTTAGAACAAGCCTAGCATTGTTGCAAAGTCGCACAGTGCAAAATTGCGAATAGCCAACACACACATATGAGGTTGTTATGTAGCGAGCAATATGGCGCTTTAGTCATCGATAGTAATTACGTATAGCGTTGCGCGCCGGTGAACGTGTCCGTATCTTATCTGGTGGAGTGTTGACACAAGTAATGCTGGCACCAACGCACATCGTGCCCCCGCCATGTAAGTACTAACACGTTCTTCGAACCCTGGGTGTGCAATTTTGCCAAAATAGGGCGTTATCTACTTCCTTTGCCGTTGGAGAAATCACAATGACTAAAGTCACGCAAAGGGCTCTCCTACTCGTGTATATGTTTGGTCATGGTGAGCCCAAATGCAATATTTCGTACTATTCTTCGCATTACATCAAAATTGGAATCCACAAACCGTTATCGAACTGTCTGTACATGAGCAACTCATTTTTCTACAACTACAGGCGGCTGTAATAAACCGACACAGATTCGTCCCCTTGCACAAGACTGTTCCGAGATCATCTCTACTGCGCAGTGACCTTTTAAATGGGTTCATAACAAGTACGTGTATCCTGCACTAATCTAACCCTTAGCCTCCACTAATAAACTCTTAATTTAACAAAAACGTTTGTTTTAATACAATTGACCTACAGGTTAACTCGTGAAAATTGTTTCTGCTGGATAGAGTTACATTTTATCTCATTACGATGTCCCAGATAACTCTTTGGGGTACCTTGGTTGTACCTCAGCTCATTTCCATTTGACTTATCTCATAAAAATACGAGCGTCAGCTCCTCTATAGCCTGTATATGCAGATTAAGCAGTATTTAGGCTCGTTAACGCTACTGTACTTACCTAAGGGCTAACACAGTTGGCTCGCTGGTCCCAAATGGTCCAAGCATTCTCTAATTGAGCATTCAGTATCGCTCGGTGTTGTTTTCACATTAGCTATTCACAGCGTAAGTCATCTTACAGGATGAAATAAAATGCGTCTCCGAGTTAATCGTGCGATGCGCTGTAACAATAAAGTGTGGGAGGCAGACGGCCGACAGACCGGCGTGACGTGCGCCTGTCTGCTGGTAACGTTAACGTGACAGACTGCGGCGGCCGGCCATCACTCGCGCTGAGCCTAACGTGCCGCCGCCGCCGCCGCCTCAGTGCCGCAGTGCCGCTAATTACTACAAAACACGTCTTATTATTCCGGCTATTATCGCTCGCTTTGATTCCCTTGTGTATTGTGAAGTTACGTACTAAACTTAAATCAATGACTACTGTTTAGAATGAGTCGGTGTTTCAGATGGTACAAAAGTATTCCAAGTCTGTATAAACTTTTAAAATTGGTCTCCAACCCCTTACATAGGGTTTTAATCAGAACTCAATCCCTAGCTATCAATAGCTGAACAAAACAGTGTCCCTGATGCATCCAGATACGCAGTAAGTCAGCTGAGGACGAGAAGCGTTTTATGGAACATCAATATGTTAGAGCACAGACATTGTCATTATCGCCATGAATCTCGGGCGAGGTTAACATTTTCAAGAGTGTACATGAGAACAGATACATGACGAACATGTTGTTACACAAGGTGTCTAAGGGTCAAGTTACAGAGGTTCAAGGTACTCGTCAAAAAAAAACCTCAAGTCGATAGCAGACTTCTTGATCGGATAATTATGAAATTAAGGAAGTAGAGAGTAAAATTTGTGCAATGGAATAAACCTCAAATGTAATAGAAACCTTGCTACACATGTGTGTGTGATGATTAATGACAGGTGTGATATCATTACATGAACTTGAACCGACTTCGGCGAATAAAAATATAATAATGAAAACTCTTTGACGTAAAACTGTTATTGTTGTGCCGGAAATGGATTGTCCAGATTTACATGAGATTTGCGTGCAAAGCTACTGTTCTAGCTACTTGTAGTTATAGTATAGATGTATAACAAACGAGATAGAATTTCAGGGATATAGATAAATTTAGGAAAATCTGGTGAGAATAGATGGCAAATTTCCGACCAGTTTTATGAAGGTCAGTTTGCGGGACTCCTATTTAGACAAATAATCGACTTCTCCCGTGATTCATTTCGATTTATCCTCGTTTCCCTGGAAGATTTCCCAAGTTTATGTAGTTAAAAGATACGCAGCGCAAAGGGAAGTTTGCAAAATATTACAAAAGATCAACTGAAGTGGTTTAAGATAGTTTTAATTTACTGCAGCTACCATAGTGACCAGAACACTACCGCGTATAGCTCCATAATTAGGTGTGGGCAGCAAGTGGGCCTCCATGCGATCAGTCTAGAGTTAAGCCACTGTAGCGCCTCAATATCAGGTTTAATCAGTCTATTGTATCGTCTGAGTACTGAGTTACTGACGGACTAAGTGCGTTTAGCAAAAAACTGCAAGGCCACAGGAAAACTATTTCGGTTGCCGAATACGATTCGGTATGTCGGTATTTTTGGCGCCAATCGTAACATTCGGTTATTAACGAAGTATAGGAAAACGATGGCAGATCCCAATCAAAGTTGCTTTGAAAATATTATATACCTAACGATAAGGTATATAATATTTTCAGAGGAACCTAGACGTTTTTGCGCGAAGATGTTTCATCGTCTAAATGAAGCAGTCAATGTTTTAACATTTCTGCGTCCACGATATATTTACTAAGCATTTAACGACCATCGCTACCAAATTCTGGATGCGCTTGCACCACAGATATAGATAGACATCTATATCTGTGGCTTGCACGTAAAAAAGACAAGATTGTGGTGTTGTGTAGGGCACGATTTTTTTATGATCTGAAAGAATATCTTTTAACTCACCTGTATGATGAGCGGGCGCACGGCATGTATGCTCTCGTCGTTGACGTGCGACGGGAACGCGTCCAGGTCCAGATCGATGATGGCACATTTCGAAGAGTTGCAGTAATTTGACACCTGCGATAGATATACCGATGACTGACGTGTCTTCCTTCGACGACGAAATATTCATAAATAAAATCAGCAATTGGGTCAGTTGGCCGCGTTTGACTAGCTAGTGCTGAAAGCAGATAGTTGTTGACGGATGTTCCCACTCCAATGAATAATCACGTGGAGTGAAAACTGTCCATGATCGTTCTAACTAAACTGTCCATGATCGTTCTAACTAAACTGTCCATGATCATTCTAACTAAATTATTCTGCGGTCATTTTCGCAGCAGTCGCGGGGTTGATTTGTACACAGTTTAAGCTGACATCGTATTGTACGGAAATCCTATACAATGTGAGATCAGCATAAACTGGAAATGTATAGCTTGATGTGTACCCGTGTGTACATCGAAACAAAAATGAGAAGCTTTTAGAAACCAATGCAAAACAAATAATGACTACTACTATAAGTTAGGTCACTCACCACAGCCAAAGAATAGGGCTTTAATCCCAGATTGTAGAGCAGCACAGTGTAGGGCAGCTTCGCGGCGGCGCGGATGAAGCTGACGGCCTGCGCGTGCGCGTCGCTGCGCGCGTACGTCACGAGCGCAGGCGTGGTGGTGTTATGCCACAGCTCCTGGCGCCCATCCAGCCCCAGCAGCCGCGAGTACTGCTCCTCCTGCACCAGATGGTTCTCCTCTACATCGCGCAGGTTCTCCTGCTGGGACAACGACGCCTGTTGCGTGGTAAATCTTATTTTAATGGATGACAGACAATATAAACAAAATAATTAATAGTTTAGTATTAAGTTATGCTTCATTTAATTTAGTAAACTATTAACTAAATTATAGTATGCTAAACAAAAATATTTCAATATACATTCTTGTTGAAATGCAGTCAAAGAGGTTGAAATGCAGTCAAAGAGCGGGTAATCCAGCCAAAAGGAGGGTAATGTTTTTTAAGTTAAATGTATTCTCCTAGTAGTTTTTATGTTTTGTTATTCTAATTTACAACTAAATAGTACATTATTTACATTGTTCAATGGATCTAGTTTATCTGATTTTTTTTCCAACATTTATTATTATCTATTACACTTCAATAATTCTATAGATAAGGGTCTTCTGTAGTAGGATACTACAATCAACCCCCATTAAAAGGTCTTTTCATCTCCTGTTCCTTAAACCAAACCTGTGGTTTAAATAACAAGTGGTTTTATTGAGCCCATTATATCATGAATTCTTATACATTCTGTTAACCTTATAGATGCCCCATGCATTTAAAGAATTTACATTTATCATACATGCTCTAATATCCTAGAGATAATTATAATATTGTATCTATTTAATTTCAAAGTAGCAGAATTCTCTCGAGTTCTTTTCCTCTAAATGTATGTTCATCAAAACATGATAATGTTATTGGTACCCTTTTTAAAATAAAAGAAATATACTTTAATTGACAGAGGACTGAAGTAGTAAGGTAATGGAATCTAGTTTATAAGGGTCAGACGGTCAAGGTGTAGGTTATAAGGTTTATAGTAAAAACATTTTGATTGTTTCTAAACAAATGTAACAATAAACTGAAATACTGTTTATTTTATTTATAATAATTACTGTAGTTAGTCATTGAACTCCATTGTTTGGAGAAAATGCATAAAATTTTATTAAAAACAATATGCAACAGATCAAAAGTATGTGAAACAGAATATGTTACAAGTTTAGATTATAGATACTAAAATAAAACTGATTAGGGAGTGTTTAGCTAAGGATTTTTTTAATGTGATAGTTCCTTTCATTTTAACCATATAATTCTAAAGAAGCCAAATATTTTTTCTTTACAAAAATGTTATGTTACTTATGGTGGTCATATCACCATGCCTTGTCTCCCCGATGGTTTAGCCAGAGGAGTACATATTACACCCACTTTTATCCAGTTATGTTTGAGTCCCATAAGGCACAAATCCAGACTATGAACTGCTACTAAGAAATTCCAGATGGAAAAACCCAATATCACTGCCCGACCTGGGAATAGAAGCCAGGACCACACAAAAAAACAATAATTCTTAATTATTAGAAAAATGTGTTACTATTTTACAAACCTGAAAATCTTTTATGTGCTGGTGTGTTTGCGTGACAATACTCTGGATGGATTGCGGCGGCTGCGAGTGAAATACTATCAGAAATATACTTATTGCAAACACCGATGTCGAAAACAGCAAAAAACTCTTAGTTTTCATTTTGTCCGCACATTATCACACACTGCATTCGACTCCAAACATTGTCTCCTCCACTCTCACGTAAAACAAATGGTCCGAAGCTACCACTGATCAGGCTAAATCATTTTCGAAACTGTTCTCACACAAAATAAAAGAAATCAATATCAATGACACGAGTCACCGCAAACACGCGCCCGACGTTAAATTACAAGTACAAACATGCTAAGTTTAACCAATGTTATGCCGCACACACGATAAATTATTTATGCGGAAGCCGCTATTTAATTATTTCATGTTGTAGTATATTATTATTCGATTTAAGCAATCGCTCTGAACGAAAAAGCGTTCGTCTTGTCTTTCTTTGCCTTTGTTTGACAGCTGTCAACGGAGCTCTTTGGTGTTGCCTTGTAATTTTTCAAATAAAACAACCGTGTACAGATTTGGTTGACCATCAAAAGCCCCGTGTTCAAATAACATTTTTTTTTTAATGTACTTATTTTGCATTGCCAGCTTTGAGGTTTGTCCCATAATCACGGGACGTCCAACAAAGCTGATTAACGATGATGAAATAATAATTAAATGAATGCATCTTCTTCTTAGCGAGTTGATGGCAATCTTAATTGAGTTGACCCAGAATTCGCCTAGGACGATTATGTATCATACATATGTAGTGGTATGTAACCCACACATGCACACAACCTGCGAACTCAAGTACATAAGACGTCGCTCGTTTCTGAGTTCAGGCAGTTCGAATTAGATTTCCAATAGGATACGTCACATTTAAGCAGTCACTATCTGCCGCATCATTCCCGTTATTTTATATTATCCTAACATAAGTACATAAGTTACTTGTTTATAAACCGTGTTTAGTTATTTTAACTTCATATTACATTCATTGTGTTAAACTGAATGAACAATTTCATTTCTTATACTATAGAACCTCTAACACACCCTAACAAAAGTTCTATACATACATACATTAACTCACGCGTTCTTCCTATGAGTGTAGGCAGAAACTAGCTACAGAACACCAGCTGCCGTTACCGGTAATAATATGGTGACATTCTGTAGTTTATGCAAAGGTTTATGCTATAGTACCTACAAGTGAAGCTTTTCTGCATAACTAAGTCGACAAAGTAACACCTATTTTCTGTATGAATAAAAAATGTAATACATAAAATACACAAGCTGGAGTGCTAAAATTTTCCAGATTGCCTCGCTCGTTCTGCATCCTTCATTCTCTTCTAAGTTTCTACATAAAGCATCGTGCAGACCGTGAAGTTTTCTTAGAAATTGTATTGTTCGAGTCGCGTCGCGCTCGTCTGCACGAGCCATCGGTGTCAAATTAATTTATTTTTAAGTATGAATGTACCTACACAAATAGACATTAATATGGGTATATACACTATCATATTATATCATATACCTATCTACAAAGGTCACAAATTACCCATAATATGTCTATTTTACAATATCATTATATATTATGTTTGATCACAGATATGATACTAATATACCATTGGGGGGTCCCTAAATATATGGTTTACTGGTTGGTAATTTTTAATACGACTCTCACCACTCACGACCGAATGTCATCGAAGTTCAAGCTGCGTTCCAAATAAAACTTTAACTTCTTGTGCATAATTAAGATTGAATATCTCTTTCTAGCTAATTAGATTTTTTGTATTTATAGTATCAATGATGCATTCTTAACGTGATTGCTCTGTAACACCAAACAAAATAAAAAAGGGTTCTTCGTCGTGAAGAATCCGGTATTTTTTGTGTAAATTGTCGTTATAATAGTTGCATTCTATAGTTAAAATAGTTTAGTAATTCATTAAAATTACCGGGAACATGTCGAACATATCAAAAAGGAGAAGAGAGGGTTCGAGGACCAAGATCAAGGTACGCAAAGAGGTCATGTCGTGGCCTACTCATTCACTGAGCTTATCGGCGCCTACGAGGCATAATTTCTGTTCTTTTTGTCTCAAAATTACGCAGATTCAGCTGTCTAAGCGATGAAAGCTTATAACCGTTAAGATTAATGCTACAACCACCTGACCAGCTAATCAGTTCCGCATGACTTGCTCATCAAAATGATCATGTTTTTGTCATTTACAACTTTAACTATTGGTAATAAAATGTGTTGTTTGTTAAACTGCGCAAATAAACTTGAGTACCTATGCATAGGAACTCTCCTTATAATATTCAAAATAACTTAATATTAAAACAAAATGTAATATAACCTAAATAACAAGCGCTCTATCATAAATGACATCACAGACTGACCACCAAGGTCAATATTTGTTTATTAATCTAATCTTAATAACAAAAATCTAGATAGATAGGTAATTAATTGAATTTGTGTCACCATACTGTGGAGTGCACTAACTGTAAAAAGTTTGAATTTCTATGATGTTATTCGTATTTGAGATTTTATTTACATTATGAATAAACATCATTGGGAAAAGTATTAACATTCCATTGTGGTAGCTGTTGTTTCCCAGTAAAATCAAACAACCTTAATAAATTATATTCTATCCCTCATAATACTATTACATTGGGCCATGGGTTGTTGTAATTATTTTATTTGCGTTAAATGCTTTTATTTATTATAAGGAATAACCATGACTATGATATACTGTGTAGATACAGAATGACAGAACTTATATATTTTATAAGTTCTGTCATTACATATACAGGGTGGCACGGACATAGATGGTGCAAACTAACCATGAATTCAGCACATGATTTTAGGTGTGCGTCAGGATTGCTCCGCCAAGTTATCAAATCAGAAAATGGTTTCAGCCAAAAATTTTTCGATATTTGTCAAAATCGAAAGAAACAAACCCCGTATTTGTCAAAGCAGAAATAAAGAAGTTATAAGCTTTTTAAGTTGGCCGCGCAATCCTGACGTCAAGGACTGCGCGGCCACGGAGATCTCAGCAACTACTTGGGATAGAGAAATAATTCCTTTTGTCAACTCAAGTCTGTATTTGTCAAGATTTGTCGAAAAATGAATCAAAGCTCTATATCAATATTATAATTAAATATTCGCCTTGAAAGTCATGGCCGCGCAGTCCTTGATTTGCTATTTTGTTTTTAGTATTTTTTTTATTAAAATTGAAGACTTCATATAGTATAGGAGTTAAAAGGAGAAAGGTCTTAATTTGTCGAAACTGACAAAAGCTTTAAAATACGACTAAAGTGTAATTAAACAGACGAAATCAATTTAAAACACAAAACTCGTGGCCGCGCAGTCCTGACGTTACTTTAAACCATGATATCTCAATAACTATAGTAGCTAGGATTTTGCTGTAGACGTCCATATAATCCTCATATTAACCCCATTAAAATGACATATCCTTTTACCCTCAACACTGTTTGGGACGCGAGTAATCTCAAGAATTATGTTACCCCATACAATGTTCTAGTAGAGTGACCATAATTTCGATTTGTTTTTAATCTTTGTCAAACTGGCTATGACAGCACAGTTCAAGGGCATTCTGTTCTGTTAGTCAAAAACTTAAATAAAATACTAAATAAGACGAAATAAAAAACTTGTTTAATATTTGAATATTTTTATTCATTGCACAAATATAAAGATTTCAAAAATCAACAAAATCATTATTCTTCAACTTTAAATGTTTTTCATCGGCTCTTACACCTCTACTAAAACATAAGTTAAAAAATGGATATATACAGAATCGTTTGTACTCTCTTCTAATTTACTCTTGTTATCGTCGTAACAAAGCATTCCGCTATTTCTTATAATATGACACTTATAATGCCCTATTGTTCCAAGTATTGGAGGAACATATTCTACGGCACCTAATAATTTATAAATGTTTTGTTTAATTATTATACTTTTAGGTACCTCATGTAAAAACACCATTTGCGTGCCATTTAAATCGAATGTAACAATTTTTGACAAGGTATAATGAAATAGAACTACTTCATTGCATTTTCTGCATTGCTTGTTTTCCCAATCATGAATAATAATAGAATCTTCCAAGTTACTGATGGTGAAAATATTAATTATATCTAAATTTAACGGTATAAACACATGTTTTCTTCTTGATGGGGTAGAATTTATGCATGCACTATTTGAACAGTTACTTACAGAAGAAGCACTAAAAATAATATCATTTAAGACGTGCTCATAAATAAATGCAGCGTTACATTCACAATCATAATGATTGTTTTTGAAATGTATCGAAGCAATTCTTATTCTTAATTTGTTTGCTTCTTCACTGTTATTATCAGAGTTACAGAGGATTTGTAAAAACGCTGTTATATCCCTATTTCTGCAATTATTGTCAAATAAATCGCGTATGCATGAATACTCTTTAAATCCGTGGGCCAATAAAAAAAATACGGAATCAAATGCACAAGTGTTTGTTAATTTAATATTTTTTTCAGATATATCTTGTACAGTAAAATTACTATTTTTTAAAAACATTATATTTACAGGTTTATTTGCAGAATCATCTTTAGGAACACCTTCGCCTCTCCAGTTTTCAACATACGTAGGAATTACTGAGAATACCGAATCATTTAAAAACGTTTTGGTTACACTAGGTTTTTCTTTTTTGCAGCATTTGTTTTCAAATGGTAACATTTTTCGCTTCCTAGTCTTACCTCGTTTTCTTTTAATGTTTTTCTCCTTTTTGTCTACAATGTCGGCGAAATTATTTAAACAATTTAAAGCAATTTTTATTTCACCTAATAAATAATCATAATGCATATTTAAATATTCATCAATGTTATATTTCTTCGACCTTGTTGTGAATAACAAATTTTTCATAGTTTTAAAATAGCTCTCTATAGCTGAAGATGTTGGTACTTTGTTTTGTGATTTATATGTATAATGGGCACATAATATTACTCCAGAGGGGTAACTTTAGGAGTAACCGTTTGAGCGTTGTTATTAAATGAGGCATGTAGAAAGAGTTTTGTGATTCTGACGAACTTTTTGTTTTATCTAGGCTTTTTTCCCTCTCAACAATTTCATCAAACCATGAGAGCAAACCGTCATCATCGTCGAGGATTATGTTTTCGTGAATATTTTCCTTCTCATCGGTGTCTTCATTAGGTTCCGTATATGTAGTATTACCTAAGGTGCAACTTATTTTCTGAATATAAACAGAAACAGGGTTTTCTGGGTTATCGTATTCGGTTAGACATAGTCTTACAACATCAGTAATGAGAGTTTTAATTTGCTGAAACGATTCACATTCTTTCATATACAAAATGCAACGAACGTATAACATTTTAACATTTATATCCCTATTTTCAAAGCAACGTAAATTATAAATTGTTTTGATAAAATGACTTGTATCTAGCCTAATAAATACTTCAGGTAATGCATAATTGCGGCCACTTAAGACTAAAACAGATCGTTTAACATAATCTTTTATACTGCTAAACGTAGTAAATGCTGAAACATTAGCTGCAATTAATGCTGATGAGTCATCGGTAATAATTTCATGTGGCGGGCTCCTTACTTGAATTAACCATTTTTTTAACCACGCTGCAATTGAATCTTTATTGTGAGAATCGGTAACCATTTGAAAAATTGGAGTAGATTTAATTGAATCCGAAGCAATCATGCCAATATATACAAATAGTCGTTTTGTTAGTGTAGTTCCATCGGGAAGCTTTATAGCCTGAAAAAAAGATCCAGTTGCATCTACAGTAATGGTCACTTTAGAAAAACTATTACAATAGTTAGTATAGTACTCTATTTGCTGATCAGACCAATAATATAAATGAAAACACGGTATCAATGTCACTTCACGGATAAAGTTCTGTACCTCTTGAGTCATCATGAGTATACTTAAAATTGGGTGAGCATGAAGTCTCTTGCTTTGTCGTTTCTCATACTTGATCTGGCGGAGAGCTGCTAAACTTGGCAGCACTGGTGGGCAAACTTGATTTGGGTCTTTAATTAATTTGGCCGCAAGTTCTTTTTGTACGACTACGGCAGGCTTATACTGTAGAATTTTTGCTAATTTACCTCTTTTGTATGGAGTTAATTTTGATTTTTTTTTAGGATTGTGTGGTACATTCTCTTCCTTACAAGTAAGTATATCGCATGTAAATCTTACAGTTTTTTCAGAAATTGCTTCGGTTTTTATTATTGTTTCTCTTTGACATTGTGAGCACTTTCCAAATAACGAAATGTTATTTTCACCGTCAACTTTCTTATTTTTAAAGTTCCAAGTACATGGTAGCTTAGATAACTCCCAGAGCTTTTCTCTCAAAAAAGTCGCCCACTTAAACTTTGGCAGACTCCTGTATTTTTGGTGTGTCGATGAGGTCCTTATATCTCTTCTAGCATAATGTACCATCACGGGTTGAATTTTTTTCCATTCATGCTCGTCCATTGTAAAACTAAATGTTTTCACCTTGTCTTGATATGTCAGCGATAATGAAGCCACACTATGACGCGACGGTGAAGAAGATGAACTACTCTGAACTCGGGGTGAATAAAGGTTATCATCTTCATCATTTTGAAAATACTCGTCGTAGTGCCTTTTCAATGCTTTGTAGATTGCATAAGGAGCTATCGTATTATCTTACTCATTAGATATTGTTTTAAATACTGGATCATTATATTTAATACTGCGATTTCTGCATACATCTCCGTACTTAAGAAATTTTTTTTTTAATTTTTCACTATTGACTTTTCCTTTGCGACCCGCTTTTATCTGAAAATTAAATTAAAAAGTATATTTTTAAATATCTATTTATTTATAACTGCTTTTTAATAATTTGAGATTACCAGGAGTTAAAAGTTGCGTCTGGTTTAGGCAAAACCTTAAACGCTCTATTTAGTTTTTAAATAGAGAGCCTGGGAAAGGTTTACCTTACCCAGGCTTTATTTATTATTATTAATTATATAAAACACAATAAATTCCATCCTTGTTCATTAAGGCCTAATTTGTTAGGACTTTATTCCGATCTACTTTTTAACTAGGTACCTATGTAAAAGTACTGACTACAGCAAAACTGGTAAAAGTTTTAACATGGTATGGTGGTAGATAACACAAAATAAATATCGTTAACAAATTTAATTCAAAAATAAATAACTCACCATATTGATTAATATCACGTAATTATTTATATCACGTTTAAATATACACTAAGTCTCTCACTGAATACACACTTATGTCCTTTTTATCGGAATATCACTGTCGGATCCACAACGTACAGCAGTAACAGTCCGTTGAGATATAATACTGGTATCGTGACGATTCGACGCGAGCGCGGTGGTCCGCTGACCAGCAGTTGTGCGAATGAAAAGCAATATTAGAAAGAGAGCGCAATAGGCAAACTCGCGTCGATGCTCCTGTAGTGCGGCCGAAGAGACCAACTTAGAATAATGTTAAAATAGTAATTTTACTGATTTATCTGTAAAAAATATTAAATTTACTCGTGCATTTGATTCAGTGTTTTTTTTTACTGACCCTGGGAATAAAGAGTATTTATGTATACTCAATTTATTTGACAATAATCACAGAAATAACGATATAACAGCGTTATATTAACAGTGAAGAATCAAACAGATTAAGAATAAGAATTGCTTCGATATATTTTAAAATATATCATTATAATTGTGAATGTAACGCTGCATTTATTCTTGAGCACGTCTTAAATGATATTTTTTTTTAGTGCTTCTGCTGTAAGTAATTGTTAAAATAGTGTATATCTATTTATAACGTTATTTTAGATATAATTAACATTTCCACGAGCAGTAACTTGCAAGATTCTATTAATATAATTCTGTACATTTTGTTTATAATGTATAAGAATATCTAAATATTAAAAAAGTTTTTTATCAGTTAACAATAGAAACCAGAACAGAAATGCGCTTAGACTGTATTGTCTTGAACTTATGGTCTTGAAATTATGGTCACTCTACTAGAACATTGTATGGGGTAACATAATTCTTGAGATTACTCGCGTCCCAAACAGTGTTGAGGGTAAAAGGATATGTCATTTTAATGGGGTTAATATGAGGATTATATGGACGTCTACAGCAAAATCCTAGCTACTATAGTTATTGAGATATCATGGTTTAAAGTAACGTCAGGACTGCGCGGCCACGAGTTTTGTGTTTTAAATTGATTTCGTCTGTTTAATTACACTTTAGTCGTATTTTAAAGCTTTTGTCAGTTTCGACAAATTAAGACCTTTCTCCTTTTAACTCCTATACTATATGAAGTCTTCAATTTTAATAAAAAAAATACTAAAAACAAAATAGCAAATCAAGGACTGCGCGGCCATGACTTTCAAGGCGAATATTTAATTATAATATTGATATAGAGCTTTGATTCATTTTTCGACAAATCTTGACAAATACAGACTTGAGTTGACAAAAGGAATTATTTCTCTATCCCAAGTAGTTGCTGAGATCTCCGTGGCCGCGCAGTCCTTGACGTCAGGATTGCGCGGCCAACTTAAAACGCTTATAACTTCTTTATTTCTGCTTTGACAAATACGGGGTTTGTTTCTTTCGATTTTGACAAATATCGACAAATTTTTGGCTGAAACCATTTTCTGATTTGATAACTTGGCGGAGCAATCCTGACGCACACGATTTTAGAACCCCTAGTGCAGAAACTTTTCATTAGTTATCAAAAAAAAAAACCTCCATTTTCATAGAAAAGTACAATAACTATGCGATCAAAATGTATGGAACAACTAAATTTAAAAAAATTACCAATGAAAAATTTTAACAAGGGGGGTTGTGCTTAGTCCGTGCCATCCTTATACTTTATATTTCATTAAAAATATGTAACCAGAAGAGGGTGCTGTCCTAGATACATGTTAGGTGTTGATACATGAGAATGTTAAGGAGTTAAGATGTAATTATTCTGAACATAGAGCATGGGTGACCACAAAGAGTTCCTGAAGCGTATCACCAAGACACTGTACTACGGGCAGCTGCCAACACTGCCCTGTCTGAGCCTGCCTGTCACGGGTATGAATCATAACTGCAATAAAACAACACAATAATTACAAAATGAAATTGTTTTCACAATGTGCAGGGCTTTCACACATGACCCTTGGAGAGTCTTAGAAAACTTATCAAAAGAAGGAATTTTCTGTTAAAAATATTTCACATTCAAAAAATTTAAATACAAATTATGTTTAAAACATAAAAGACTAGTACAGTACGACACAAGTTAGATGTAGCATCGGCAAAATTGGTAAAACCGTTCACCGGACTGAGTGCACCTCACCAATATTTATTACTGCTACATTCGTAAAATTGAAATGAATGAATGCAAATTTTCAAATTTATGCTACATCTACGTTGTGTCGTACTGTAAATAATGATCAAGATTGACAATATCATGAAATTGCAGAGATCTCGTGTGAGCTATGGTCGGTGTCGCAGCGCGGGCGCTCGCTGCGGCGCCTGCACGCGGACGCGGCGGCCGGCATCGCGCGCAGTGCGTGCGTGTCGCCGTGCGCGCTCGTGCTGGCCATCCTGTACCTCGAGCGACTCAACGCATGCAACCCCGACTACATCCAAAACGCCGGGCCTGCTGATCTCTTCCTTGTTTCGCTGGTGAGAATAACAATAGAAAAAGAACCCTAAACAAAGCTTCACCTTCATAATTATTTGCAGCTGATCTAACGAGTTTGTGTTATTTTCAGATGGTGGGCAACATGTTCTTGCAAGACGACGGAGAAGACGATGACGTGATATGTTCCGAGTGGGCCGCCTCCGGTGGACTAGAGCTCAACCAGCTCAAGAAGCTGGAAATTGAATTCCTCAGCGCAATAGTAAGTAATCTGTAGAACTAGTCTACAAGCGAAATAATATCTTCCATTCTAGTCTCAACATCAATAAAGTCCTAGCTTCTAACTGCCTTTTTTTATTTCTATGAACAGGATTGGAATGTGTTTGTGAGTGATAAATCGTTCGAGGCCGGGCTGCTTTGGCTCGAGCGGCAGGTGGCGCTGAAGCAGGCGCAGCTGCGGGGCTTCTTCACGTACGCGGACCTGGCGGCCGCGGCCGACGCCGGCCTGCTGCCGCCGCTGGCGCGCGGCCTGGCCTCCGCCGCCGTCACCTACCTCACCAGCCTCGTCACGCTGCTCACGTCCACGCTGCTCACGTCCACACTGCTCGTGTCGCATGCCTGGCTGCCCGCGCTGCACTACGTGGCCACGCGTCCGCCGCTCACTCCGATCACCTCGCTGGACATACTGAATACAAATATTATAACGCACAGTTTGCAACCGGAACTGACTCCCTACACAAACAATGCAACTCTAGACCAGTCCACTTTAGATATTCTCACTGAAGAGACCGTTCCCAACAGCTTCAAGTGCTGCACAAAGTGGACTAAGTACCAGGACAGCACGGCCAGCAAGAGGAACTGGTACGACGCGATCGTGGTGTACGACTGGAAGTCACTGGAGCCGTGGTGGTCCACGACGTCGGTCCTGAACTGGCTATACCAGAGCTCGCTGGTGAACCCCATGCAACGCTGGCTGGACAAGCTGGGCGAGTACGCGGAGCTGGCGGCGCGGGACTTGGGCGGCGACACGGAGCTGCGCTGCGCCGGGCTGGCGGGCGGGCCGGCCGGCTGCGTGCGCCAGTGGCTCAACCTTAGCAAGCTGGGCGCGCTCGTGGGCTCCGTGTCCGACCGGTAGGGCGCACACGAACAAGGCTGATAATATGGATAATGAGTGATGCCAGGTTCACAGGGCAATTTACAACACCTACAATATTATATTATTAGGAACTATTCCAACCTTTGATATTAAGAGTAAAACGCGACCTTTGTTTGCTGTGTAGCTCTCTAAGATGGTTCTGTTATTTACAAACTTATTTTCGTAAGTGTTGAGGTGTTAAAATAACTTGTTGTTACTTAATATTTTTTTCAGAATACAGTTATGTTTTTTGCGCTGTATTTGTAGCCATGATATGAATGCGTTGTAAAATGTCTCGTGAGCGACGTTTATTTAAAATACTTAATACGATTCAAGCTTCCATCCTTCTGTGACTACTGATTAATATCTAATATGGGCGTACCCAAACTACCCGGGCAGCTGAGCCCCCCCCCCCCCCCCCCCCCCCCCAGGAGTGTGTATGCCTAAGTACTAAAAGTCTTGTCGACAAAAGTTATGTTACAGTCACGTTAAGACTTACTTTACAATTACAGTATCAATCAACAATACAGTACAGTATATTATGTTTTAATTTTAGTAAAAATCGCGCTGCGCGGCCTTTCATGTTGTACACACGGCTACACATCAAGCTATATATTTCCAGTATAAGCTGACCTCGTATTGTACGGGAATCCTATACAATGCGAGATCAGCATCAACTGGAAATGTATAGCTTGATATGTAGGTGTGTGTACCTATCATACATAACCGACTTTAAAAAAGAGAAGGTTCTATGTCCGGCTGTTTTTTTTTTGTTTACAATTTTCATCGATATTTTCGTCAATTGTGGACCAATTTGAAAATTCTTTTTTAATTTGAAAAAAAAAAAAAAACTAAATCGGTCCACAATTGACGAAAATATCGATAAACATACTGATTAAAAAAAAGAAACATACACACGAAAATAAAACCTCCTCCTTTTTTGAAGTCGGTTAAAAATACTCGAACGCAGCAGCAATATCAAACTATGTAAAACATGCACAGGGGAAATTTCTGATTTGCCCCCCCTAGGGCAAAAGCTGGGTACGCCCATCCATGAACTCGCATTGTATTATTGGATGGTACAAGTACTACTTTGAAAAGTCCAATCAAGATGTTAAAATACTTTTAATAAAAGCCGTTTCTTAATGAGAAATATATTTGTTAACAGTGAACCAGTGAATGTACTGATCTACAGAAGTGAGTCAATACAAAACGAGATTAAGTAAGAAGGGCAATTATTGAAACTCGTGCCACATCATTTACAGGCGTTTCTGACCGCCATCTTCTAAATAATTACATTGGGAGGTGGCCCTCTTGCACTTTATTTCTGTAAATCTGTGAACATTTGTGCACATAATAACCCGTCTTGTTATATATTTTTATAAGACTTGCGACGTAATACAATGAGCGCGGCGTTCAGACTGTCGCTCTAGTGCTATCAATATTTCTATCTATTTTTGTATGTGATGTGGTTTATTAAAACTATGAGCAATGAAAATATACGTTTTATTTTGTAAAAAAAAATATAGTACAATATTTCTTAAAATATGAGTGATTAGTCAATTACGTAGTTACTAGGGAAAATATCAGCTTTTTCCATAGAACTTGCATTGGCTACACTTATCACAATTTGTCATTTATTTATAAATACAAATACATCATTAAAAATAACAAACATTCATCAAAATTTAGTAACATATCATTACAAGCACCCTCGGGGCGTTAAGCAGACAACTTACTTAGCCCTGCACAACACTGACCCTGTTTCCTAACTAAAAGCGATACGAACGCGACTTCATTGATCGCACGAATATGTCATATTATTCTTATAAAAGAGAGCGATGATCGCTTTCGATAAGGACGCGGCAGCGCGGGCGTTATGATTCCATTATTTGCAGATTACATTATCGTGTAAAATTAAGAATTGCTAATCTTATAAAGTTAAGTCTTTATTACCTCAAATTGCTTAGCATGAACCTCCGTTATATCGAAAATACTGCATCATATATTTTGAAATAAATATATAGTAAAGTTGATAATTAAGTATGTTTGATGAAAACACGATTCCATAAAATTATCTTGATTAAAAAAAATACAAAGTTACCTCCAAACCGAACAATAAACCGTTAGTATTCGAAAAATAGATTACTTATTACTTCAAATTAGATTATGAAACTTTGCAAAATAACTGAATTAAATATAAAGCAGATACTATGACTTTTACTTTTTTTAATTACCTTTATTTTCACCGTAAAAAGAAATTACCTAAACTTTCGGCGCCTTGGAGCCGCCAGCACACTACTCAGTCCGCGAGCAGTAGTGTGCAAGCGAGTTAGAGTAAATTTGAGCTGAGGTATTATGGACTCTTAATAAATATTATAATGGTGCCGATTCTCATGTCACAAATGCCTAAACTAGACTATAAAACACTAAAATTTTGTTTATTCCTGTCAAACGACGATTTCCCATTCTGAAATAGACTAAAGTGACACAACTTTACTATATTTTAATTTGACAGCACTAAGATAGTACTGAGTTTTTAATTTAGTGAAAATGGCAATTTTGCTATTCTGAATTTGACGTTTATCACCTAAAATTTTGATTGTAAAAAACCAAACCAGACTAAGCCTGACAATTTTTAATCGCGATTAAAAAGGTGTGGGATAAAATAAGTTTTCATGAACCATTACTCTATATATTCACACCAACATTTCGACTTCACGTGCAAAAACAGTACTGTATTAACTTTTTCTTTTGCTTATATCTCGAAAATGGTGTGTTTCTATCACAAAAATAATGAAAATTTTGACCCCGTTTATAGAACCCATAAATCTCTAAAACTCAACATGTAGGTAATATTTTATCATAAAAGGTAAGAAAAAATCCACACAAACATTCCAACACGTCGAGGCTGCACGCCCTGCGCGCCTCCGGCTCTAAGACCACGAGTACCACGTGGATAAGCGATTGTCAAATTCGATTTTAGTTGTGTCGAAATTATTTTTTAATTTAGAGAATTTTATTTGCAGAATATGTAGCTCTAAGATTCACATAGCCAAAAGTAAGGAATTTTAGTGATAGTTTAGTTCGGTGTACAAGAGAATCGGCACCATTGTTCGCCTATTTTAAATAAATAGATTTGATCATGGCATGAGCCCCGGAATAAACGGGCAATAAATGCAAATAAGGAACGTTGGGTTACACACTTAAGTGAGCTTGCCGCGATTGTTTGAATAGTACCCTTACTATAAAAACAATCGCGGCAAGCTCCCCTGCACCGCTGTGCTACAAACTTCTTACTCTGGTTGGCATGATCCGATTTATTTTGCCGCTCTGCTGTGGCGAATCATGCTGACCCGAAAAAGTGTGTAGCATGGCTAAAAATTACTTGCGGAAGTCAACTTCTGCTAGTTAACAGTTGCTAAGCATTGTTTCTCGCATCAAATGTTGCTGGAAACGATGTTTAGCAACTGTCTCTCCACCTTTTTTTACCATGAATACGATGCTATGTAAAGTGCTGTATAATGTGAAGATTAGATTAGCAAGAAAACTTGCAGAAGTTGACTTCCGCAAGCTGGTTTCGCATAAATGAAACCAGCATCATGTATGGCACAGGAACAGTCTCGAGGTAACAACCAGTATGAGTAGTCTTATTAAAAGTCATGACCGAACTACCGAACTAGATCTCATTACGCTTAGGGGTGCTATACACGTTCGGGTACATTAGAGGCAGTATTTGTTAAATAACAAAGCCGACCCGAACCAATTACTACACATACAGGCTGTAAAAGATCCATCACATAGCCGTCACCTACGCGTTCTATATATCAAATTAAGTAACATTGAGGCAAAATTATTGCTGGAAAACTACTTATTTGTGGCTTGAAAGTCTTGTAACGCAAGACATTGCTTATGGGTAAATGCAACGGTACATATTTTATTAGATTTTGCCGCCCGGCTGTGCCGAATCATGCCGACCCGAACGTGTGTGAAAACCCCTTGCATTTCGTGGAGACAAAGACATTATTAGTTACATAGAGAGGCTTCCTAGCGCTACCAAAATAAATTATTATAACCTGCATTCAATTCAAGTGAACAAGATTTGAATGAATACTTGGTGAAACCTGGCAGTGTTGAAGATTACAGCCTATATCTATATTGGGTCTATATCTGATTAAAATATATTAATTGCGTAAAATATTGCCGTACTCAGTTAAAATGGTTTACGAAATATAATAGAAATTGATATAAAAGGATCACATTAGCTATCATATTATTTTGGGGCGATGGCGGTGTAGTCGGGAAAGGCATATTTTCGACAAATAAAGCAAAAATAAATTCAAATATAAAGAATACAAATATCAACACCATATCCCATTAGTAAATGTTTTCGTTGATTTATTCTAACATTTCATTTATTACTAGTATTAATGATTAAATATTATACTCTACAACGATTCAGTATCGACTACATATTTGGCACTATTCTTAGACGTATAATTGTGCGCAGCCTTTGATATGTAACACATCGTGCCCTTCACTGGAATGTAGTGGCTGGACGGTGTAGGCACACTTTTATTGCTTAGTTATTAAACTATACAGGGTGACTTGTAATTTGACGTATTCCTTCTAGGACGTGATTTTACAGAATGGATCGACTGGTGTCAAAGTTCAAGTGCGTAGATGATTTTTGAAAATGGTTAATAAATTTCTTCCTTTATTTTTTAACCGTTTGATGTTTTAGAAAATTTGGTTACATCGAAAGTATTATGTACCCAAAGGAATCGCAATGAAGGCCATTCAATTTGAGAGTTTAGAGAAAATTGATATTAAGTGTCTGGTGAGAATTCTGAAAAAAAAAGAAAAAAAAAAATGGTTTTCCCGAATCCCACGAATTTTTTCCTAGGCTGTACGGGGTGCTTAATTTTTGCAAATGGGTTACACTACCACGTCCTAACAGGAATACGTCAAATTACAAGTCAACCTGTATAGCTAAGTACATACGAATTGAGTTCAAGGCAATATCGTACGAGTACCGTTCATATTACGTAAGAAGTTCAGGCAGTGTTCGCGTCCTCCAAGCCACCATACCATAGACATATTCATCCCAGCAAGTATCTTAATTTCACTCATAAATAAATGCAAAAATTCTCGGCAGTTAGAATAAAGCCATCACAGCTAAATGCATATTGTATCTTGAGCAATTAAAGGTATTACGACTAAATTAACATAAAAGCACAGCATACAACGGACTACAGAGGATACAGCAAACAGTTCCAACATTCAGTTAAGTAGGTAACCCCTTAAAAGATCACATAACTTTAACTTCTTACGCAATACCCGAACGGGGCTTTGGGGCTTATACGCTAGTTCAGGACTCATAGAGGCCGGGGTGCAGGTAGAGGCGCTTGTTGAAGCCCCAGCGGTCCACCGAGGAAGTCTGCCGGTGGAACTTGGACTGCATGAGCTTGTCCACCAGCGTGAACAGCTTCTCAACGTGGCAGTCATGTGCACGCTCGGCGAAAACCTCGCAGAGGGCTTGGATGTACCAGGAGCCTCGCTTGCCGTCGCGGTGGGCCACCAGACCTACGAAACAAACCAAATGTTATTAATTTCTTTGTTTGACTACCTGATAGAATGGAAGAAAATTCGGATGTAAAAAGTGGGGCTAAGGCTACCATACAAAGAAAAGCGGGAGATGCTAGTGGTTGTCGCTAGGTTAGCTAATAATTGTGAGTTTGCTCAGCACCCAACCCGATGTCACTTGCCTGAACGGTAGTCCTGCTAACTGAAGTAGGTATATTTGGAGCAACTGCACCGCGTGCAGGCGGGGGGCAGGGGGCAGGGGTTTGAAGTTTTTATCGTTAGCTGTATAAATAATTGTGTGAGTCTTGCATTAGGGCTTGTTGATAGAGATAGAAAACGTCTCAAAAGTTTGACTGTCTAGATTTAAGGATAGTTGTGGTAATAACTGATTGGCTAACTAATTATTTTATATGTATACATCGTTCTCACTTCTCTATCTCTAAATATTATAAAACAAAGTCGCTTTTCGCGTTTGTCTGTATGTCCGCGTCGTACAGTAACCACACAAGTAAGCATTTTTTTTAAAGTATTGTTATTTCCGAAGCTATTTCGACGATAAAATATGCCTGAACATCACATCAATTAAATGATTACTATAAAAGCGGGAGGCGGAGTCTAGATGATGCATTTTTGTACATAATTATTTTAATTAGTGTTCAATTAGACGTGATTTGAGTCCGACAACTAGCATTTTATTTAGATTCATTCCCGTTGAGCATTCATTGACATTCCTTGCATTTTATTGACATTTTCTGCATACTTACATTTGCACTTGCATTGACTTTAATGTTTGGTTACACCCAACATAAGTTTTTTTTTTTGGAACGAAGTTCCTTATCGCGCGTTGTGAAAGGGGGCTAGACGGAAAAAATTCTTACGAAAAGTTGTCACGACACTTTTTGCTGTAACGCGAAATTGAATGACAGCGCACTCTGTTTTTATTTTTTTGAATTTTTTCAACCGAGCTACAGCTTTCGTTCTTGTACTGACAGAAAGCCATATAAATTCCTGACATTTTCGTAAGATGGCGTTATGTTGTTAGAGGCATAATAAATATTGTAGCAGTGGTTGAAATCACTTGTTTATCTGTGCCGTGAGAACTTCGTTCCATCCGGGTGTCCCTTGACACCTCTCAAGTTTTTTTTTTTTTGACTCATGACGACGATTTAAAATCACACGCAGCAAAATAATTGTGACTGACGGCGTGGTGCCAAGACTGACAGGGGTCAAAAAAAAATGAAAATCACAAATATCTATTTTTTGCAAAACTTTTAATAATACTTATGTAAACACGTATTTGTTACGGTCGCGAATTTGTTTTTATTTTATTTTGTTTAGCAAAATATTGCCTGCTAATTGCAAAACGTAAGAAAATTTGAATTTCGTTGGCTATCTCAGCGCATCCTATATCCATTCATATTATATATTAAAGTCGCTTTTCGTGTCTGTCTGTGTGACCGCGTTGTTCTTCTAAACTACGCCACGCTACGCGATAAGGTTTTCACCATCATTTAGAGAATTTATTCCGGAAGGTTTCTGTGTATAATACATTAACATTTTACTTAGATACAGCACAGAAATTTCGATGTTTTGAAATGTCGCCACATCAGTACATTGCATCCGAGCGGAGCAGGGGCAGGTTGCTAGTACAATTATAAATTCAACATTAATCATGTAACTAATATTTTGTTTAAAAAAGCGTTTCCATTCATAGAGTTTCTTGCCGGTTCTTCTGATATGGCATTCGTGATACAGGGTAATAATCCTAGTACGAGTGCCAAAGTACTCCTTTGACACCTAAGTGCACATTGCATAAGACCAAATTTGTTTTAAGGAGATTTACTGTACCCATTCTTCCAGTAAGTAATAAAGACTTTTTACTTTACTTTTACTTCTCAATAGGAACCAATTGCGCTTTGGAAAGGGCTAGGACTAGGTTCATCATTCTGAATGACCGACTCCTTTGACAATTCAAAAGTTCCTGTAAATGTTTTAATAAAAAACCAGCCAAATGCGTGTCGGACCACGCACAATGAAGGGTTCCGTAGTTGGGATGAATTTATTCCAAGAACAAACTTAACATTGTAGTTGAAAAGCATGTTCTCCCATAAGGAATGTATGGGAGATCTGTTTTTCAAACTGTTTTAAGTTGGTCGATTATTACTCGTTAACCTGTAAAGCCTTCTTAGCTGTGATAGTTTTCCTTTTAAATTCGTTATATATACTACTGCTGTGAATTTTTTCACAAATCCAAGTACAACAATTTAGCTGGCAGGGGGGGGGGGGGGGGGGCGATACTTGACTCTAACAAAAATTAGCACTATAAAGCCTAATATTTCGCAAACGGATTCCTAAATTGAAAAATGATTTTCACACACCCACAATAATTTTAAAAGACCTTTCCAACGATACCCGACACATTGGGATAGGCGAGAAAAAAAAAAACATCCCGTCTTTACGTGAAGGGGAGGTTACCCTAAATTTTTTTTTTCTTGATTTTGTTTTACCACTTTGTTGGCATTATTAATATGTATACCCATACCAAATTACAGCTTTCTACTACTAACCGGCTCTGAGCTAAGCCTCGGACAGACAGACGGACATGGCGAAACTATAAGGGTTCCTTGTTTACTACGGAACCCTAAAAAAGGCTTTGAGTTTGCGACTGACCCGGTAGCGTGGAGTGCGCGATGAGTATATCAGAGTAGAGCGGCTTCTCCTGCAGCCGGCTGGTGCCGCGGTAGGCGGCGCGCGCTCCGGGCGCCTCGGGCCGGCCGTCCAGCTCCACGGCGGCGGCGTCGCCCTGCGGCATGGCCATGTGTGGCGGAGCTTCCTCTGGCTCCACGCGCCGCGTGTAGTCGTCGCTGCTGCCTCTGTTAAGCACATGTATTACACATTGCGCAGGCGCTCCTTGGAAAATAGGGTCTAAACGCTTTATTTTCTTGAAATACAATACGTATATTTGGTGACAAAAGCCCACACGTTAGTCGTAACACATAAAACTTGAATTGGCCTTGCGTCAAACGGATGTTCAATAGAATAAGGGGCCAGCTTATACTAGGTTTTGCTAGCACTGTCCACTGACGTGCGTGCGGCCTACCATACAGTCGACAACGAACGTTGGTAAAGACTTCGGGCCTGTTCCCGACTCCCTCATGGTAGGTTTTTAGATCATAAAGACACACAAATATTTTAATAACATAACAGAAACTATTACATGAGATAATTGATGGGCGATCGATGAACGTACGTAATCCGGGTGCCATGCCCACACCGCAACCTAGTCCCAGCTTTAGCACAAGATCGCGTCCAGGACGATCAATACTTGGTATATTTTTGTTACTGACCTGCACATCTGGAAAATGAAGACCTTGGGCACGCCGATGAGTGCGGGCATGTTGCTGTTGTTGAAGTACTCAATGATCTCGTACAGCGAGATGAGCTGGCCGTCCTGGCAGCGCACGCTCAGGTCGGAGGAGTTCGCGCGCTCGTGGCCGTGTGACGACACCACGATGAACACGCTCTCGATTTCCACCAGCACGGTGTTTAGAGACTTCAGGGTCTCGACAGTCTCCTGTAACGTCCAGGATACGAACGTCAGCATAGATCCGCTCCTAAATTCATCTTTTTTTAATTTATGAGATGGGAGATTCAGCAGTTTTTGAAAAAATGTAATAGGGCCAACCTTTACGACTTTCTATTGTTTAAGTCGGGTAGAATCGGCGCAACAAGCTCCTTAAAAGGCGGGCCCTACACCTACAACACCATTGTGCAATAACATTGAATCACCCCTTGCATTCAAACGATCAATTATATTGTCGCCATAACATTGACAGCTCATAAGAGTCAATGTTTTCTCGTGAGCAAGACTTGCCTAGCCTAGTGGTCCGTGAGCATGTCAGACAAAGATTTGGCTGCAGCTATCGCACTGCCGTCCGCCTCGGGACAGTAAAGTCAAAGTCAAACAATTTATTTCAATTAGGCACTTATAAGGCACTTATGAACGTCAATTTTACAGTCCTAAGCCTGCTTTTAAAGTAGGAAGGAAGGGTTTCATATTCATATACCATCATACCATGCTATCGTATATGGAATATCTGTTACACATTGCGTACAAGCTCGACTTCAAACGGTGGGCAGCGAAAAGTAATGAGCACAAAGAAACGTTGCACACAAGAAAAAATGTATTCAAAATAAATTCAAAGATGAGCTCAATCTGTTGATTGATATAGTGAAACAAGGCTCGGGAACTACCAATGATGGGAAAACCGCAGGAAAGTTTTTCGAGTTTCCCAATTAAACTGCAGCTATTACCGGGTTAAAAGATTTGCTGTGATTTTGCAAACAATAACATCTGGCGAAAAGATTGACGTAATCAAATTTAAAGAATTTTGCCCGCAACACAGCAGAAAAATACGTGGAATTATACGAGTGGTACTACATGTCGTCAACCGTACATAAATGATTAAATACACGGGGCTGACATAACCGAGAAAAATGATATTGTGCCGATTGGGACTCTCTCGGAAGAAACCTCAGAGTCTCGACGTCGACACAAAGATTTTAGGAGGTTCCGGGAACATCATTACCGGAAAAGAAGCAGGCAAGACTCTAATCAAGATATCCTAAATAAGCTTGTTGTTTCTTCGGATCCTTTTCTAAGTGCACAAAGGCCTAAGTTAGATGCCAAGAGAAACAGAGCTTTTTTTCTGAAACGACTTAAGGGGGGTATTACACTATCAAATATCTAGGATCACAGATCTCTGAGTCACATTTATATGATAATGTAATACAAACATATGAATCAAATCGTCTTTGATCAAAGAGATTTGACATTTGTTATTAGATTGGATCATAGAAACAGGTTTTGCCATATTGAATATTATATACTGAATTTTTACATTTATTTTCATAATTTCCTGATACAAAATCCGTCCATAAAATTATGTGCATTTGCCTTTTCAGTTTTGCTGTACTAAAAAAAAAACAAACTGCTGCCGGGCAGCCGGGAATTCATTGTTTTGTGGCTTCATTAGCGTTCTAAGTTCTATTTATTATATTGTTTGCCGAAAGGCTTCAGTATTTTGTTTTAATCGACGATTGCAACCACATATGTCAAAAAAATAGGATCCTAGATAGTTGATAATGTAATACACAGATATGATCCTAGACGTCAAATATGTAGGATCAAAGATAGGATCCTATATAGGATCCGAGATAATTGATAGTGTAATATGTGCCATAGGGGGGTATTACATTATCAATTATCTCGGATCCTAGATCTCTGAGTCATATTTAAATGATAATGTAATACAAACATATGACTCAAATCGTCTTTGATCAAAGATTTTTGACATTTGTTGTTAGATAGGATCACAGAAACAGGTCTTGCCATATTGAATATTATATATACTGAATTTTCACATTTATTTTCATAATTTCCTGATACAAAATCCGTCCATAAAATTATGTGACTGCCTTTTCAGTTTTGCTACTGCCACATTCTAAGTTAACGGATAAAAAGTAAGCACAACGAAATTTTGGCCTAAGTTCACAATACGCTTTGGAATTCTAAAATTATTTGTTGGCAACACTGCTGTACTAAAAAAAAAACAAACTGCTGCCGGGCAGCCGGGAATTCATTGTTTTGTGGCTTCATTAGTGTTCTAAGTTCTATTTGTTATATTGTTTGCCGAAAGGCTTCAGTATTTTGTTTTAATCGACGATTGCAACCACATATTATGTCAAAAAAATAGGATCCTAGATAATTGATAATGTAATACACAGATATGATCCTAGACGTCAAATATGTAGGATCAAAGATAGGATCCTATATAGGATCCGAGATAATTGATAGTGTAATATGTGCCTTAGAAAACTCCTTTGATAACATTGATTAATGTTCGAGTCGGTACGGAAGCGTATCGAACGGTTGTGTTGTTAATACCTATGCTGATCCTGGCTAGAGTATGGCTATTTCGATGTAGCTATCTCAACTACAAATACACTGGAATTAACAGTTTTAATGCATTTTACACCACATTTAAAAAAAGCAAAAACTTCAAATAAATCGTAAACTATTTGAGCAAGCATGAGAAACTGAAACTGCATTAGAATTAGGGTTCCTAGTACCTAAATGAGCAGGAGTTGATGTACACTTACGTTCCTAGTAAGGTTGAGGTACCCGAGCCTGCGCAGGCCAAGCTCATGGAACAGGTACTTGAGGTTGTTGCTGTCCACGTCGCTGCCATTACGTTTCGGTTCGATTTCATTTTTAAACTCTGAGTATGTAAAGTCCAGCAACATGCCGCGGTTGCGCCCGCGCGTCCGGTATAGTTTTAAGTCTGTAACAAAGCTAAACTGTAGACTGACGAGTAAACAAATATATTGTAGTATTTATGACTCTGAGATCACAAGATGACTTTACTCAAAAACCAGCGTCAGGCACTTATAGTTGTCTGGCATTTTTGCTGAACTGAGCCTTTTTGGCGCAGCCGTAAGGCACACTCCCCATCAAATTTCTGCTTACATCGCACTTTACACTTTTTTATTCGATTTTTTTTTTTAAATCTGCTGGTTAATTATATTGTGTGTGTTTTAGTCTATGCTAAATAAATGTATTTTCTTTCAAAGCATAAGCAATACCTTGCTTATGCACACGCAGCGACATTAGTCGCCGGCGACAGATTTCGACAGCCAATTTTGAAATCACTGGTGCCTATTCAATAATATAATGCTTTAAATGTATCTGTGATTGTATCCCAGCTATTGATAGATATTGTATGATGTTGCATCTCAAACCTTTAGTGTTGTCGTCCTCCATGAACTTTTTACTCTTGATGACGGTAAATGGTGGCACCATCGTCTCGTCGCAGCCTGCGTTGTCGTTCTCGGAAACAGCAAGCGGTGGCGGTGACATTCGCGTGCTGTCTGCAAGACGAACTATAGCCTTAGGCCTGCATTGTACTTATATACATATATTTTACTGACTACTTATTTTCACATTACTTACTTTTATTTGTGTCAAGTTTGTTTCTGTTTAATGTGCTGAGACTGTGGAAATCATCATTGTCTGCTGGAACAGGCTTTTGTTCTGAAAAACAAAAACAAGTTATGATATATTGTTTGATAAAGTTATTATCATCTACATATTTCTTGTAGGTCATCTTAACCATTTCTTCAACCAAACTGACAACAAATCTGATTCAGTGTTAGTTTGGTTGAAGAAATTATTGTTGTTATTTTGGGGGAAATGCAAAAAGTTGATGTGTGCTCTGGCACTAAATCAAATCAAATCAAATCAATTTATTTGTGAAACATAGGTTTTATGATAGATGGATCATAAGAACTAAATAGTGCGCTATGTCTTGTCAATTTTGACATACAAATATTTTTAGAGGAAACATGCGTAGTTAATAATATCAACTATAAAAGAAAAAAAAGAAAAATTAACATAATTAATTAAATAGTTGGTTTACACTAAATTTCAATATTAATTAACATTATCATTTAAAAAGTCTTCAATTTTATAATAACATTTGTGAGACCTTTTTTAAACTTTACTTGAGGCATATTTTTAATATTGTCTGGTATTTTATTATAGATCTTTGGCGCAATGCCAAAAAAACTCTTTTGCATTAAAGATGTCTTGCATTTTATATTACATAACTGTGACAAATATTGAGCACGTATTGGCTTTCTTTTATTATCAGACATTTTTCAAGTTCTGCTTATCCCCCAAAATAACTTTTACATGTGAAATTAATAAAAGATTTTGTCCAACTTACTAGGGATGGGATTAAAGTTTCGCGTTGTTAATGAGAAAGGGCTATTAGGGTCTAGATCCCGCACTAGGTCCCAGTAGCCCAGCTCACCAAGCGCATCTACAAGATGGCCAAATGCAAAAGGTCCACGAAGCACAATATTCCTGTAGAGCTTACGTTTACGGTCCCTTTCTAGCTCAGCAGTATTCTGTAAATAAGTGAATGTTTTATTTGTGTTTGTGGGGTATTTTCTTAAAATAGTTTCAGATTATAAATTAGATGGAGATATTTTAATACAAGTTTAATTGAACCACACCCATATTGCACAATCAAAATGTGAACTGTAGATGTTCAAACATGTTGCACCATGTGATACTGATGATGTCAGTAGTGGATCCAGGGGGCTGGAGCTCTCCAAAACCATCTGAGTTCTTCTGTGACAAATCTTAAAGTGAACCTGATATTATTCTAATTAAACTTTTTAGCATGCATTACACTATCTCTAAGTTACAATAATAATTGTCATCAAGTATTATGTTTTCAAGTTTTTTTTAAATAAAATGTTTTGTTTATGTGACGAATTTTGAATCCACCACTACATATACCACTCATTCTGCTACTCACACTGCCCAGTTTGGCCACCATGTATATGAACCGAGATATCTGTGGTAGGTGGTAGTATACAACCTAAAGAAGTTATTGAGGAATTTACGAAACATAATCTGAGGAGGCTTACTATGCGTTAAGCAAAATAAAATGTTGTGCTTTTTTAGTGTTTATTTGGCTCAAACCTACCCTCAGCGGGATCAAGACCCTCCGAAACGATAATCATGGATCTGCCCCTGGATAATGTTTACGAAAAAACATTTACCAATGATTAATAATTCATCTTCACATCACTGTACTATTGCTAATGGTTGGGCTATCATAATGTTTGTATGCACATCAGGCAAACCCGTACCGCGGCGACCAGAAGATACTTTACAAATAAGATTCGAGTCTGGACTCATTTTATTCCGTGTTTCTAAGGAAACACGAAATAAAATGAGTATGACTCATTCTGCCCACCAGAGACTAAAGAGCAGTAACAGCCCTTTTGTGATTTTTCGTTTTATTAGTGATTCTGAAAGCGGGTTTCTTAAGCTTTCTATTGAATTAACTTACTTATTTCTAAGACTATTAGAATGGTTTTTATTTAACAGTTTTCACTTACTGCAAACGAAAAAAATTAACAATTTGGCGTGATTTCCCAACTAAAATACAGTATAAATTATACTGCAGATTAAATTTTAAAGTTTCATAACTAAAATGCAGTAAGCAATATAATTTTACAGTTCTTTAGATAGTTTTATATTTCTGGAAAAAAATTAAAAAAAAAATTAATACGCAGTAAAATTTACCGCCATACAAGCTATTTTTACTGCAAATTAAGAAAATACAATTTATTGTCACGAACTCCCAACTAAAATGCAGTAAAATCAAAGCTTGTCGCATTTTAGTTGTGAATACTTAACATTCTTTTATCATTATAAACTGACTAACACGCAGTAAAATACAGCATTACTGCAGATTAGTTTGGATAGCATAATGACACAGATATGATTATTCCTAGCTAAAGTGCAGTTAATGTTTTAAATACTGCATTTTAATTGGGATCAAGTTTAACAAATTATAGTAAATTAAACTAATTTAAACGCAGTATCAAGCTGATACTGCATTTTAGTCGGTTTGAATAGATAAAACTTTATTTGTGAGACAGAGTGTGCAAAGGATTTACTGCTCGAAATCGCATGCAATCTGCATGCGATTTGACTTAATTAATCAGTCGCTCCAGTGAACCGTGCCAGTGTGGACGTGCCCGTCGGCGTCGCTCGCACTGCTTACGTTTTTTTGGCGACAGGATTTGGCGGGTAAGATTACATAATTATATTACTTAAGTTTATTATGATTAATAAAACTTTTATAGTATTAACGTACTTTAAACAGATACTTTAACTAATAGGTTATTTTCTATCCTTACATAAAATGTTTCGTGTGTTGAATAACTATCATTTGTTTGTGTTTGGATGGTTTTCTATTTATGTATTATAAGTATTTATTGACTTTAAAAAGTAGTATCTATGTACCTATATCAATCAGTAGGCCAATTATTCTCGTAACTCGTAACTAATGGTAACCTATGGTTTGACTTTTAACGAACTGAGTTAGAATTGAGATTATATTTTGAATAGACTAAAAATAGATAGGGTAGGTATTCACCTAACCATACATTAATACAGTTCAGTGTCGCTATGATCTCATTCTAAATTCAAATTATTCTAGGTACCTGTCTACAATCTCATTGCAAACTTAACGGCCATACACTTGCGTCAAATTTATGTTTGGTTGATATACCGTTTTGCCGTTTTAGCATTTTAATCAAGTTTCAGTCCATTTTCGATTTCAAAATAATTTAAAACTTTAGTATAAATGTAAATTAAAATTAGTTTTAATGTACCTATACTAGTCAGTAAGTACTTACCAATTCTCGTTTATCTTTCTGTGCAGGTTCATCAATATGAATGTGAGATCAAAACAAATTATGTCACTGCTAAGCAATTTGGAAAATGACGTCTTACCACCGGATAGAATGATATCGCAGCTACCTCATCACGATAACAATGACTCGCCTCCAAAAGCAATATTAAGGGATGTGCATAAAAACAACGACTCTGTCGTCCAAAATATTGATTTGAGCAAAATCTCTGAAGCAACACAACACCACTCCATAAATCTGCCAGAAGCTCACCAGGACAGCTTAATTAGTAATCTCGTGGATACAGCGACCTTTGATCTTTTATGTAATGAAACGCTGCCTTCAACATCATTCTGTGATTCATTCATAGAAGATTCAGATGATTCTGTAAAAGATAAAAACTATGTTCCTGAGCCATCTTCAACATCGTCGAGTTTAAGAGATTTAGATATCACAAACGATCCAGCAGAAATTCAGGTCAACAATGTCAATACCCAGCCAGCACAATTACCTGTTGTGAAAATACGGAATAAGTCATGTAGGAAACGTAAAAGTGAACTTCAATATGCCAAAAACATACAGAAATATCCGGTGCGAGAACCCTGTCAAAATTTATGTAAAAAACTATGTAAAATTAACAAATATTATTGGTCTTTGAATTGGGAACATCAAGGAATATTTATCAAAAATCTTGTGACGGAGGAGGCTTGCAAGAAAAGTACAAAGAATTTGAAACGACCACGAAACGTAACTTACAAGTACAGTTTAACAAAAAGAGATACAGAAGAACTATCGCATGAGGTATGCAAAGTATTTTTTTTAGGCACTTTAGGATATGACAAAAAAAATGACAGGCGTGTAAATTCTGTCCTGAAAAAGTCAATTTTAGAGCAAAAGGATAATAGGGATGGCCGTAATTTGACAAATTGTCATGCTATAGATCGTACTTTGATCACAGCTCATATTGAATCGTTCAATCCATGTGTGCATCATTATAGACGAGTGCATGCACCCAATAAGAGATACTTGCCCAGTGACCTTACAATTGTTGATATGTATGGAAACTTCCAAGAGAAGTACCCCGAATTCAAATGCAGTCTTGAAACTTACAGAGATCACTTGACAAACAAAATGAACATTTCTTTTGCTAAGCTCGGCCATGAACAATGCGAGACATGTGAAACCTTCAACCTCCATAACCTTGATCATGTAAAAGAACCGTGTACTGATTGCCAAATTTGTAAGACCTACGCTCATCATAAAATTAAGTATACACTAGCCCGAGAGATGTACGATGCAGATACAAAGGCTAATAGTCAGCGTAATACTGTAATTGTTTCTGTGGACCTCCAAAAAGTAATAATGTTACCTCGCATTGATACCTTTAAAGCAGCTCTGTTTTGCCCCAGGCTTGTGGCGTACAATGAAACCTTTGTACCTCTAGGAAACTTCAAGAAAGGTCACGTATTTGCAGCAGTTTGGCATGAAGGAGTGGCAGGGAGAAAGCAAGAAGACATCACTAGTACATTTAAAGCATTCTTACTAAATAATCGTGATGCAGAGCACATCGTTTTATGGCTTGATAATTGCTCGGCACAAAATAAAAACTGGTGTTTTTTTACTTTCTTGATAAGTATAATTAACAACTTAGAGATTTCTGCCACAACAATTGAACTCAAGTTTTTTGAACCGGGCCATACTTTTATGTCCGCCGATTCCTTCCACCATTTTGTAGAGCAGTCGATGGACAAAAAGGGTAAGCTGTACGATTATCAAGACTTTTTAGAAGCTGTTGAAACATCATTGAAATCGGGGAAGGTAGAAGTCAAAAGTATGGAAATAATAGATTTTGTTAATTTTAAATCTCATATTTCACATAAAAAAAACAAAGATATAGATGGAAACCGGGTATACATCAAAGATATTGTACATCTTATGGTAAAAAGGGGAAGTCATAGTTTCTTTTACAAAAAGAACTTTGATGATATAGAATTCAAAGAACTATATTGTCTCAAATCAAAGAACTTGCCTAATTTTACTGTAAAAACTGTTCCTAAAGGCATTGATAGGGAAAGGAAGCGAAACATCTTAAACGTATTAGGGCCGCTTATTCCACCAAATAGATTAATCTTCTGGAAAAATCTTTCTGTTGGTTCTACGTCACAAGAATCAGAAGAATTTAATTTTGATATTGATGAATAATCTTAAACTGTTAATGTGTTTTGAATTTATTTTTAATAGTCTGTATTTTTTATCTTCAAATTCTAAGAAACAATGTGCCTTAAAGTTAACTTAAGACTGATTATTAATAAGTACAACAAAAGAACTAAGTAAATATTTTTCTGATCTGTTTTGATAATTGTATGATACATACATTTTTATTATTTTAAATCTAGTAGTAAGAATAATAAGAGGCTTCAAAAGCTAAACTAAACCAATGTTATTTTTAAAGCGCGTTAATATACTGTTAAAAATTACTTTTAGAAACTAATTATGTACCTACCTAATAACCAAGGCTTGTAATGCTTTGTGTGTGATGATTGTTTTACTTTAATGTTGATCTCAAGATTATGTCTAGTAGTAAGAATAATAAGAGGCTTCAAAAGCTAAACTAAACCAATGTTATTTTAAAGCGCGTTATACTGTTAAAAATTACTTTTAGAAACTAATTATGTACCTACCTAAGACTTACCAAGGCTTGTAATGCTTTGTGTGTGATGATTGTTTTACTGTAATGTTGATCTCAAGTTTATGTCCACCTTTATAATACTCACCTACATTTACTATCTATATTTTATTGTTAAACATAAAGATACATTATGTTATATATGTTAATATTAAGAGAAAACTGTCAAAGGAGGTTGTGCATTCTGCGCAGGGTCCTTTATTAATTAGATGTTTTTTTTTTATTTTTGATATGTAAATTTTACATAAGTGAGTTGAATTATTGTGATTAAATAATAAGAAATAAACGGTCTTTAAAATGTGAACTAGCTATTTTTCTTACTGCACTAGTAAATTGAACACTTTTTTCTTAAAAAACTAACTAAAATGCAGTATTTTTTTGACCTTACTGCATGTTAGTTGGGTTTCTTGACAAAATAACTGATCCAAACGCAGTAATAGGGCTTTTTGCTGCATTTTACTAAGTTTAAAATGGTATTTTTTACAAAAAAGGCTATGCAGTAATAGGCACCAAAAAGAATAAATGGCCATAATAAATTCAGTTATTAAGATATATTTTTTTTTATTGCTTTAACGTGTGAACCTATGCCTTTACAACCTTTCTGCATTCAAATTTTTTTGCTTATACATTCTGTTGATTTTTTAAAATCAATTCTTAACTTTAAATGCGTTTTACTCGAAATCGTGATTTTGCTGTTACTGCACTTTAGTGTATGGTGGGCAGCATTGCTTGGGTCATGATTATTTGGAAACGCAAGACACATCAATACTTTCACTTACCTTGTACCGTTCGATCATTTGCTCGGAGAATACGCCTTTTTCATACAGAGCTGTAACAACTGAGTCGAGGTCCGTTCGCTCCACCAGTGAAGTAAAGTTATTTCGAATAGCATCTTTGTGTTCTTGCTGCATGGTGTGGTATTGTGAACTAGTGATTATTTTATAGCATATGTTTCTTCGAATGATTTACAAATAAATACCAAGGTAAATAAACTATAACAAAAAATAAACTAACAGAAAGACTCGTCTCTCTTGTCTCTTTAGAGGCAATAGCACTAACAAACAAACACTAAACAAACTGACTCACTTGCTTGAATTGATTGAATCAATGATCAAACAGCGAGTAAAACGTCAAATTGTCAGACATTGACAGCAAAACATCTTTTTTTATTAATATTTTTTATTCAGGACCATAGATACAAGGTCTTTCAGTCGTAAACTTAATAAAATAGGTTAACATATCATAGTACATTAGTTAAAGATTACATAAATTATCAACTTGCCGCCCTTTCGGGTTGAGTGATACATCTCAGTGATATAATTGTTTTTCTACTAATTTAAATTACAATTAATTAACAAATTTTTTAATATCTCCTGAACGCCGCGCATCTTTTCTTTCAATGTTGCTATTTTAAATTACGGTTGGGTTTGCTGCTACTCAATGAAATCGACTTCGTTCGTACTACGGTAGGTATACTCAGGGCCGAATTTAGGGCAGGGCAACAGGGGCCATGGCCCCGGACCTACACAATTTGATTTAGTTGTTTATTTTTTTTAAATTAAAATTTGAATATTAGTCAAAACTTCACAAAAATGAACTATATTTTCCATAAATAAATACTTATTAATTAAGTTAACTTTTCCGTTAGAGATTTGTTCTTACGGAACAAAGACGAGACGTATTAATGATTCTAATATAATTCTGTAAATACATATTTGATATAGTCGCGAGTCATATTTTTATCAAGGTACAACCTGACACTGACCTGGAAATTGCAAAAAACGTAAGAAAATTTGAATTTTGCGGGCTACAACTGCGGTTCCACCAGTGATAATACGCAAAGCTTTATAGGATAATAGCTTCTGACTTAATCCGCGAGCTTTCATCAAGAATTGGGCTATCCAATGCAAAAAGGATTTTTCAAATCCGACTAGTAGTTGCAGAGGTTACCCCCCTACATACAAACTTACAAACAAACAAACAAATCTTACCACAAAAAAAAAAAACAAGAGACAACGTATAATTAGTAACATAATACGCTTAACTGTTCTTAAAAGAGTCCTATAGAACCCTATAAGAAATCGACACGTGTTTCACCTCTCAACGAGGCACTGACTTGTTGGGAACACTGACCCGACGTGTTGACACGTCAAGCCTCGAGAGGAATGGACTAGACACACATTGTACACTGTTCTTGACGCAGTTAAGCGGATTATGTTACTAAATATTACGTCGTCTATTGTATTTTATAATGGATTTCCGCAAAGTATAAGGAGGTAAAATTTAAAATTAACTCATGCGTGAGTTAATTTTCTTTTATTCTTACCTCTTTATATTATAAAGAGTATAGATTGAGTCTGTGGGACGTCCTAATTTCTATAAGTAGTCTGTGGTGTCATATAAGTTCTGTGGTGGTATTGCGATACAATACGTCATTTACAAAATCTGAAATTCAGTTTATTTCTTGTTCCGTACAGTGTTAGTCAGAAAGCAAACTTCTTCCATAATGAAGCTGATATTACTAGCTATTTGTGTTATCTTAGCTACAACCGCGGGCTACGAGAGTTCCGACATTAAATCGGCAAGAATTGAGGTTAGATCAGCGACACCCACTTACCGATATAAAATAGCGCATGATTTTATGTTATAATAAATGAAAAGCTTGTTTTTTAGACTTGCAGAGGATGTTCCCTGAATCGCCTCCCGGAAGTAAAGAAATTTGTGATGGAAGATGCTCCTTTTTACAATGACTTGGTAGTGAATTTTATCTCGGGAGCACCTCCAGAGTTAGTGCTGCTCGGTGAAAGCGATAACGAGCTGGAGCGCCTACAGCTGTCGCAGCTGACCCGCCAGCAGTGCAACGAACTCGTCCAGGAAAGAGGTTTTACTAAGAAAAATAAAGATAAAGAACTATAAATTAGTTCTTTGTGGTGTAATTAATTATAAGACATAGTAAAGCATTTACATAACATTCCTATTCATACGTACCTAAGAGAACAAATTCCCATTGCTTAGTTATAGTACATATTGTAAAACCAGTTTTGGAATAACTTATAATTTATTTCTGACTATAATTATTCAACATACTTTATACTGTTGCCAATGTGAAATTTCGATAACACCAGTTTATCAGAAGATAACACAAGTCAAACGCCCATTATATTAAGTTTTGTTTATTCAGTTTCATACATTCATGTTCTGTTACATATTACACAGATATAATTTAACACAATGACATGTTTGGATATAAAATCCCGTTTTGACTGTAGATATGGAATGCTATTATTGATTACCATTGTTCAGACGTTCATGACGAAAATCAAAATGTATCCTATTTGTGATTAGTTTCTATTGTACTTTACAAGACAAAAACAGATAAATGGCATTTTTAAAGTAAAATATTTCTTACAGACCCTATTACATTGTTTTATTTCTCTAGTTTTACATCAATTTTGACGTAGGCATGTATAAAAAAAAAACTAGTAACATTGCATAATATTTTCAATAAAACATATTTGTGTGTAGTTACCTACCGGAGAGGTATGCATGTACTGTAGATCAATATTCCATCTTAAATTTCTTGCAAGTATAGTTTCTATTCTAAACATTAATAATAGCATTTTAAAATTAATATTTCCAGTCTAGTAAAATTATTTATAAAACATTCATTCCATTTTTTATAAAAATAACAGCACTTAGAAGTGGCTGACAGATATTTACAAGGATGAAGAGAACAAAGAGAGTGTATAACAAGTGGTAGGTTGTATCAGCGCCAGGCCTGCGGGGCTCAGGTGAGCAGCGTGCAGTCGAGGTCCTCGTCGCGGCCGTCGGAGATGTTACGGCGCAGCACGCGCGCCACCACGTCGCCCAGTGCCTCGCGCGCGCCTTCCTCTAGCAACGCCATGCATTGCTGTACACATAGAAAATATTGTATAATACTAATATTGAAATACCGACTACAGACAAAAAATGGTCTATCCAAAGGGGGCGGATCACTCAGTACATCCAGTTACACGTAATTACTGCAGATTACAAAGAAAGAAAAATTGTTTATTCTGCACAAACAAAACGCACATATAAAGACAAAAGACATAAAATACACACATACAAAAAAGTTGTTCATTGGTGACTATGAGTTCCAGCTTTTCTGCCTTTCTATCATTTATTGGTAGTTATATTAGGTATTTGATTGGCACTTCAACACAAAATATTTGGCATACAAATGTTTATGCGAACAATAAACGCATTTTACGAGCTAGGAAACAATAAATTACATAATACTGGTGAAGTAGCACTGCTAAAGAAAAATAGGTAAATATTGAAAAAACGGAATTTCAATTCCCGAAATATTGACAAAATATTGTGTAACAATTTTGTTTTCACATAGATTACAAACATAGAAACATTAGGCACAGGGAGTGATTGTTATCATAATACGATAATGTGTCCTGTTATTCCACATCTTATTCTGTTGGGGCATAATCTTATCAAGCCTCCGAAAAGCTATTAATAAAACCGCACGTTATCTATGTAGATCATGTGATAAACCTGATGCCGATCTCTCCTTACATCATAATTTCTTCGTAATGCGGCTAGCATGTTTATTCAAACATGCTAGCTGCATTTCGAAGAATATTCAGCGTTGTTATCGTAATATTTGCATGTTCTGAATTTGTGATAGGTATCTGATTATTCGCACGTCCGGCGCGCGTTTATTGTGACGTCAACAACAATTCGGGTAATGCTAATTATTGAACATGTTTATTGCTTGTGCAATACTAGTAGATCTTAGCGTATCGATAGGAAAACGTTCAAAAAGTTTTGGCCTAAAATTTAGCAGCGCGAACTCCGGTCGCTGGCACTAATACCTACTAGATGAACATCTTACAATGTATGAAATGCATGTCTCGTGTCTGGCTGGTTATAGTATTATCCCTATAATACAATCGAATCTAATGGTTTTCCAATCCACAGGGAGAGGCAATAAGCCCGTGATTAACAATGGGTTGCTCACGAGCCGAGATCAACAATGTTGTCATGGTCAAAATATTGATAAGACGTGTTGTAGCCCGGATTAGACTTAATTGAAATGTAATATTTACCAAGTGGAATTGTTCGTCGTGCGGCAGCCTGAGCACGGCCCGCAGCGCGATCTCGGCGTTGGCGCGCACGTAGGTGTTCTTCTCCTTGGTGCCGTTGACGAGCGCGGGCAGCAGCGCGTGCAGCAGCTCGGCGGCCGGGCCCCGCGCCGCCAGGGGCGCCTCGCGGCCCAGCATGGTCGCCGCGCGCGCCATCAGCTGCTTCACCTCGTTACTCGTGTGGTTCATACTCTGCGGGGAGGGCAAAGTTTGTATCAAATCGTAAGACGGACACGCTGCGGAAGCGGATAATTCACGATGGTCTATTAAAACGTGGAAGTTCTATGAAAAATATTTTGTTAGAATTTGTAGAAAAATAAAAACATAAGCGTTTTATAAAATCTATAATATTACTCACTCTAACAAACTGCGACAATATAGTAGGGGGTATTGGTCGTCCCTCCTTCAGGAGATACCGCATGAGGTAGCCCATGGCCCGGATGCCGTTGCACGCGATAGGGATCTTATCGCTAGCGAGCAGCGCCAGCAGCGCCTTGTCCACGCGCTCCTCGTCGCGGTACACGACGGCCGGCGTCTCCTTGAGCGCCACGAAGAGCGCGGTGGAGCGGCCGTGCGCCAGCAGCCAGTCGTCGGCCGCGCCCAGCACGTGGTGCGCCAGCGCGGCGTCGCGCTGCGCGTCGGGCAGGCAGTGCAGCATGGCGCCCAGGCAGCCGGCCGCCTGCGAGCGCGGCGGGTCGTCGGCGTGCGCCAGCAGGCCGGCGCCCGTGAGCGTGGGCAGGATCACCAGCGCCGTGCTGGCCGTCATCTTGTCGCCGCCCGCCGTGATGACGCCGCGCAGGGCTTGCAGCATGGTCTCCTTGATGAGCGGGTCCTCGATGTTCTTCATGGTGTTGTGCATCTCCAGGAACAGTGGGTCGGCGCGCGAGTGGATCACCACTAGCTGTGAGAGCGCGAGGCACGCCTTGATGCGCACGGGACGGTTCGGGTCGTTCAGGGCTTTGAGGAACGTCGTCTGCAGTTGTGGGAGGAACTGCTTCAGCATGACGCCCACCTGGAAACAACGATGAGATTCATTTTGTGTCAGTGATTTTTTTTTTTCATTTTAGTATTTATTATCATGTAAATTGCAAAGCAATGTAAACGAGACAACTTCGCTGGAACGAGCTTATAAACTAACGAGTTTTTGAATGTCGCTATCTATAACATAAATAAAAACTTACCTTCGTCAACAAAGTAGCTAATGTCTCTAGCACGGCCGCCTTCACGCTGGAATTGAACCGGTCTCCCAGGATCCTGATGAGCGGGCCGGTGATGTGCACGACGGAGGGCTGGATGGCGGCGGGTGACGTCAGCTTGATGATCTCGCCCAGCATCAGCGCCGCGTTCTCCTTGTCCTCCGGCAGACCGTTGAGGATGGACTCACGGAACAGGGGCAGGATTGGTGCTAGACCCTGCATAATGAGTGTTGTTATGTATTTCTTTGGTGTACAATAAAGTATCCTAACTAATATTAAAATGCGAAAATGAGTTTGTTTGTTACGCTTTCACGCTAAAACGGCCGAACTGATTTGGATGAAATTTGGCACATGGGTAGACCATGACCTGGGTTAGGACAAAGGATACTTTTTGTCCCGATATTTCCACGGGATCGAGACTAATGCGGGTGAAACCGCGGGGCGCACCTAGCATTTAAATGAGAAAAAAAACGTTAACGTATTAGGCTAGTTGATAGTAAGAAGATACCTTATGAATTTTGTATTGTAGGATGGTTGGCTGAAATATTCATATTTTCAGAAAATAAACCACAAGGAACATTCATTAATTGGTTTCTCAAAAACGATCAACTATTCTATTGTTTATAGCCTTAAATACGAGGTTGGTTTATCATTTATGACAAGACCCAAAACAGCATTATAAAAAATAAAAATAAACTTTTTTTAAAGCAAGATTTCATACATGTTCAGATCGCATCTATCGTCTAAAAATCCTTACCTTAGGCAAACAGAAGCCAGGCAGCAGCTCATCGGGCTTCAGATCCGCGGTCGCATACCTGACCGCCTGTCTGACATCGGACACGTGCGCGATCTGCCTCTCAGGGTCCAGCGACTTGGCGAGCGCGCCCAGAGCCTCCCAGGCCATCAGGAGCACGTCGCGGTCGGTGTCGCCGAACAGGAGAATGAGGCCGCGGATCAGTTGCGGCACGTGCGGCGCCAGGTCTGCGCGCGTGTGCGTCACGAACGCGCACAGGAGTGACGCGGCCGCGCAGTGCTTCTCGCCTTCTGTCGTGCGGATTGTTTCCAAGAGGGTGTCGATTATGCTGTGAAAGAATTTGTTTGTAGAATCAGTTAGAAGGTCAGTGCTTGGGGCTTATGACTATCATTTTCAATGCGGGCGATGAGCAGTGCAGATCAAAGTTAAATCGTAGTTCGTTCCAAAAAATACTTCACTTAATGCAATAACAGCATATCGGCGCGGGCATGTCGGTGACACGAACCCATAAAAAAATCACTCAACGCGCTAAAAGAAGTGTTCACTTAAAAAAAAAAACCTATGAAACCTACGGTAAAAATTTAACCAGCGGACCCGGTAGGCAGACGTCCTGCGACAACAATGCCACCCAGGTCCAACCATAGCTAAGAACCATCCAAATAAAACAAAAATAATAATTTAAAAATACATCTAAATCAGTCAAGCCGTTTAGGATACAAGAAGAATTACGAACACACGCACACCGGTATTTTATTTATTTATTAGGCATGCAAAATTTTAATGTTCTTCAAAAACAAGCAAAGTACTTAAAATAAAATAAGGGTCAAAATGTGGTACTCGGGGTACAATTTCTAGATTATGATTACATATAACACGTGCGCGCTTGCGATGCAAAATGATACGTCCTCACGCTGGGAAGGCCAGTTCGCTACTGACGGGATGACTTTTCCGCGGTCGTTAATATAGTTCACTTTGCCATTTATTTACGAAATGAAAAATGTTTATTTATAAAATAAAATTTAGATTCTATTAAATGGTTATCTTAAGAGTAATATGTAATTTTTAAAATTTCGTAAAAGTGTTTCCATGTATTAGAAAAAAAATACTTATTTGTCTTCTTGAAGTTTTTAGAAAATTACGTTATTCCAACATTTTTTTTCTGCTATATTTTCTATGGAAGGTGAAAAAAGTGGTTCAGCCATATGCAAGTAGATCATATAATAAAGGCTATGAGATTTTAAAATTTTCAAAATCTGATGTAGTAACCTTAAACCTTGTAACCAAACGATCAAACATCAGTTTCGCGTTATTTTTCGGAAAATTTATTGCGAATATTAGTGATTTTCCATGAATCCTTAAATTATTTGAAATATCCCTTATGAGAAAATAAAAAGGAAACAATTTAAATTCTAGCACGAATGAACAAAATTGATCAAAATCAGTCGATTTCGTGCACGGCCCGTAAGTAGTGAACGAATCCGACGACGTTGGATTTCAGCATTAGATATTTTTCACTCGCGTTCCGAATGATTTCTTAGTAATTTTGTCGGTGTCGTGTGAATGTTAGTCTCTTGTCGAATGAAATCAAAATGAAAATTTTGTCGAGTGTATTCCATTCAATTTTGGTTTCGTTCGTCCGATTTGATTCCAGCTGAATATCAATATGCTCGTATCGAGAACAGGTCCAGAAACATACGCCGGGAACACTGACCTCCTGACACCGGGCGGATCCACGACGGGCAGCAGCGCGTCTCGACAGTGGTCCAGCTCCTTGGCCTCGTCGGGCAGCGCGCGCGCCGCCACGAGCGCGCCCAGCAGCGCGGGCAGCACGCGCGGCAGGTGGCGCGCCAGCGCGCCGCCCGCGGCCGCGGCCAGCGCCGACAGCGCGCGCGTGTCCACGGCGCCGCCGCCCGTCAGCACGGGCACGAGGTACGGCAGCACCGCGCGGGACTTTATGGCCATTATCTACAGGGCAGGGAATATTGTTATGTAACAATTTCATACTATTAACAGCTACTAAGAACGTTGTATGTATATTAAAACAGCTCAAAATTAATCACTCCAAATGTAAAATACATTCCTTAGTGCATTACCTAAATAAAAAAATAAAAAAACTGCGAAATGGATTCTACCAAGCTTACGGACACAACATTTTTAGTTGAACTTGATCCATTCCTCATTCAAACTAAATCGAACGATATGTTTTACTGAGAATCGAGGGCATTTTCAGTATCAACAACCAACAAAAATGGAATCAATGAAATAATCAATGAAAGTTAAGATGTTGTTGACTTAAACCTGAGTTGAGTTGCTTGAAAGTTTGTCTCAAAATACCTGTTTAAGTCCATCAAGCGTGGCATCAGCGATGTCGGGGTCGGGGTCCTTAAGCCCGTCCAGCATCTGCGGCAGGATGTCGTCCAGCGCCTTGTTGCCGATGGTGGCGTGCAGACTGTCAAACGTCCGCGCTGCCGCCATGCGCACTTCTGGTAAGGGGTCGCAGAGCGCTGTGCGGACTGTTGGTACCTGGGTGGGTAATAATGTTTAAACATTACATTTTACAGATATATTTTTTTCTCTAAGAAACTCGCTACATTGATTGAGGAAGACCAGACTAAACCAGTCAACAGTTAAACACAGAGGCTAATTTAAGAGGCATCAGTCATCATGTCCATGGTTGGTACGTGTAGAAACAGCTACCAAGGCCAACGACGTGGTTGGAAATAGCCACGTAAATGTATTATTTAATTTTATTGTGCAATAGAAGAATGGCGTGAATTGTGCCTTTTTGTTGTATATTTTTTGTTTTAGTATTATTTATTTAATTGTGTTTTTTCCTCTTATGGATCATCAATATCATCATCATCATCTGCAATAAAGATTTTTTTTATCACATTTATTCAAAAAGAGCTAGTTTATTCTTCGTAAACAGACTAAAATTGCTTTTTAATCCCTAGGGACTAAAACTGATTTGAATTTGGAATGTGGATATTGTTAGTAAAAGTTCCAATCACCAAAGAGATCAATCACAAACATTGTATGAACAAGTTCAGTAACAGGCTGGCAACAGAAAGTTTGAATTTGGTCAAAATGAAAATCCAAGATGGCGGCTGCGAAAATTTTCATATTTTTCGTCATGGGTGTTATTTTCATAATTTTCGAGGGTGCTAAAGGCGATAGTGAGGTCAAAATGTAAATCCAAAACGGCGGCTCTAAAAATTAAAAAAAAAATCGTCTTGGGTGTCGTTTTCAAAGTTTGCGAGGGTGCTAAAGCCAATAGTGAGGTCAATATGTAAATCCGAGATGGCGGTTGTGAACATTTTGTATTTGTTTTAAATAATACGTGACGGGTGTCGTTTTTTTTTCATAGAGGTTGAGAAAAAGTAGAGTGTCGAAGCTCAAGTGTCGTACTTTCAATCCCTCGCTGCGCTCAGGATTCAAAGAAACACTCTCGCCTTAAAAATAGTTGTTTGCTGCCTAGGTAAACAATCTACTATTAATATTATTTATTATTATTCACTCTCACAGAGGTGTGTCCCAGCAGTGGGAACATTACAGGCTGATTATGCTAATAATCACTTGCGTCGAATACTTATCACAAACTTGTTTTAACATGCACAAGGGCGAGGTCCAAGCGGAGCCAAACGCCCCTTATACTCGCAAAGAACAGTTCATAAAGCACTAAGGCCCACTCGCACCACAAATCACATAATGCGTAGCGTTAAATATATTTAAAACATTCTGTCTCTCTTTAACCGATTGACAGATACAGAACGATGTATTAAAAGCGATTAGCGTTAAAGGCATTTAGTGATTTGTGGTGCGGGCATAAGCCTGCCTCGTATCCTCACCAGTCCATCTGCGAAGCTGAGCACGGCATCCCTGGAGGTGGAGGCGAGGATCTCTCCGAGCCCGATGCACACGCCCTGGCGCTGGTCGGCGCGGTCCGAGCGCAGGCCTCGCTCCAGGATCGGCACGATCTCTGGTAGCACGCGCTCGCCCAGCTGTAGGTAAAACATTATTTATTTATTTCATTAAAACGGTTAAAAAACAACTACAACCAATACGCGCCTGGGCGTGGAGGTTAGGATACCACCCCGTTGTACAATTCAACAAACTAATTAACGACACATAAAATAGATAATTATAAAGTTGAGGTGTAAAGGTAATAGACACTTTCATGAATCCCTCTCACAGTACTTCTGACATGCCAATAAAGTCTTTATCCATTCACTTTTGGAACAACACACTCAATCGCATGTACTTACATGACAAATTCAATTGCATTGCAAAAACAATATTTTAAGACCGTTTTATTACAAACTTTAAAGTTATGTATTCTAAGTTGATGTTGAGTGACTCAAAATAAACTTAGAAGACATAATGCTAAAGTAGATAATTGAGTAAATGATGTTTTATGCGTACGGCCAAAGTGGAACTCTCTCTCGCTAGCGTTTGTGTTCCCTTCCACATATAACCCGTCTCAGTAATATTCTGGGCACACTCGTTTCATCGAAGACATCATCCGTCGCTTTCGAAGGAAAGCTCGAAAGAAAGTCAAAGAAATGGGCCCCATTTGGCAATAAAAAAACAGAACGTAAATTATGAATCGAAGTAAAGTGTAGAGGATTTTCAGGTCAAATGGTACCTTGCGCACGAGGTCTCCGAGTGTCCTGGCGGCGACCTGGCGCTTGTCGTAGCTGGTGGAAGCCAGGCAGCCCAGCAGCAGACCGAACAGCGTCGGCAGGATCTCGCGCAGGGTCTTGGGAGTGTTGGTCACTACCACCTGAGGAATACGTGGCATAATTAAGAAAAGTGCATTAGAAAAGTAATAAGTAGTAGTGAAGATCACTTTTTGGGTGAGCTAACTTCTAAATCTAACATTATGTAATACCTCCCCTTGGTTTACAGAATACCATAATTATTGATTGACTGAAATTTTACAATACAGCTGAGTGCAAATCGGGACGGCTAAAATTCTTTAATTAATATTGAATGAAAAATTCTCGTTCCCACCCTCAAGCTGATTTTACTACCCGAAGGTATAATTACAAGTTTCAGTAACACCCTAACAGACATAAAGCTGTCCGTACCTTCCACACATGCAGCGCCGCCTGGCGCACCATGAGCGCCACGTCGCTCCTGCCCATATACAAGCCGGCCAACACTCTGTTCCTCCTCTCCGGACCGAGCGCGTTGATGATCGCCTTGTGCGAGTGCTCCGTGCCAAAGTTATCGTCTTCCGAAGCCGTTTCCGTGCTCATCTTACCGGAAACACCGGAAATACGGTATAAAAGATCACCTAGTAGTTGTACTGAGCTGTATCTGATACGCCAGTTGTCATCAAAGAGGCCTTTTTCTAACTCTGGTAGGAGTAGAGTTATGGCTGATTCAGCATAGAGGTTCACAATCCTCTGTCCGGCTTTCAAGGCGGTTTCTCTGACGTATTCGTTCTCGTCGGCCAGTGCTTTCAGGATGGGGTTGATGATCTGTCCGATGTAGGGCAGGAACTCGTCGGTGAAGGCTCCCGGCATGTAGATGAACATCATGATGTAACCGTCTTTCACGTGTGGCGCGATGTCGGTTCGCTCGGCTGTAGCGATTATGTCTGTGGGTTGGGATAGTTAGAGTTATTATTTGGAGTTATTATGAACGCAATAAAAACAGTATTGTTGGATTAGATTTCAATAAGTATTTTAAGTGGTGTAAACAAATATACAGTCTATGGTTAATAATATTAGTAAGTAGCTAGCCACCATTACCGCCGACCGTGGTATATGATGTATGTATATTTTTATAGTTAGTTGCCAATAAATACCATCACAGACACTTGTTTCCGTATTCAAATCTTAACTTACTTAGATTATTTTTGCCAGTACAACCTATTTTTTAACTGTACAGTACAAAATAACACACCAAAATATTGTGTTGTGTGACTCACCAGGCATGATCTTATGCAGCTTGTGCACTCCCAGGCCGGCGACGACCTCGGACAGGCCCTGCGCGGCGCCCGAGCGGTCCACCGAGCTGGACTCGGACGTGAGCGTGTGCATGAGCCACGGGAGAAGCTCCTCGAAGCTGCTTTCGCCCATGCCCTTCACCATGGCGCCGAGCGCGCGGGCTGATACTGAACGCACCTAGAATATGAAATAGCCATGTAATCCGTATCATATAAAGAACGGCCACTTACTACGGGTATTATGAAATGAAACCGTGTTCCATATAGAAATACACACAGAAAAAAATTAAATCCTTTTTTATTTTTTATAAGTAGGTATATTAATTTGTTGAAAGTTCGAAACATGGGGTTAGTTTTTACATACACTGAGTTGCTGCAGCAAGCGTATTGAGTAACAGGTAAGAAGTGACCGCAAACAAAAGGCACATCTAGACATCTTAGAAAATATATATCTTAGTATAAGTGATTGTAGTGAGTGTATGTGTCTTACTCTGTCTTAGTTATTGTCTTATTTATCTTAGTATATATAAATCTTAAATGTTTCACAAACCTCAGGCACAGGATCAAGCAGAGAGCTCTTCAGCCCCGGTATAATATTGGGCAGGTACGGCATGAGATCCTTCTGGTCCGTCAGCGAGTACATGTTGCCGATGATCTGCGCGGCCATCTTGCGGGTCTCTGTGCTGCGGTCCAGGAACGCGCGCTGCACGACCGGCATGATCAGCGCGAGCGACGGCGCGTCGATGAAGTGCACGAACTTCGTGTCCAGTAACGTTTGGAGGCACGCTGATGTCCTGTTGGACGGGTCCTGTAGGGCTTCGAGGAGGACTGGTACGATTGCTGGAGAAGACATTCATAATATATAATGACATAACAAACATAAGTTGTCTAGGATGCTTCTTTCTGGTTTAATCATATAATAGACATCTATACGAGAAGAAAAAGAATAATAGTAAATATTTTTAGAAGACAGGTAGCCGAGTAGGGAAGCAGATTTGTATTCATTAACATTAGCGTTCGAAGAGCTTTCTAACTTGTCTGTAACGTTATTTTAGCGCGACAATACTACGCTTTAAAAAAAATATCTTAATAATTTCAAACGGACTGTAAACATCACAAATCTAAAAATGAGGCCCAGCTTGCGGCGTATTATTTTGCCACACACAACACAGCCCCTGTGGCCTAATGGATAAGGCATCGGCCTCCTAAGCCGGGGATTGTGGGTTCGAGTCCCACCAGGGGTACTATCCCTCTTTTTGGTCCCTTATCAATGTTGCACCCTTTTTCCTCATCTTACGCCATTTTATAACAATTTCTCTAACATCTTTCTGTGAATTTGCTCGTCTGTGGTTATTTTTGCATCCTGAAAGAACAACTTTATGTATCGGGATAAAAACCAGGTTAGTCTACCTGTAATCCAGATTTCATGCAAATCCTTTCAGCAGTTAAGTTTGGATGTTTGTTACTCAATGATGGATTGCAAACATCCAAACTTCCCAAAGTATATAATTTAAAGGAAAGGATGTCTTGTAGATATCGCTATTAGGGATAAGACCGCCGTTATATCGTGAATGGTTATAAATGAGCTTTGTAAAATTTTGGTGTACGGTCTAGTTTTTTACATTTTCGTCAGTTTTCAAATTATTTCCTTTATCAAGTCAGGATATATAAAAGAAGCTTTTGAAGCTACGGTTACGCAGACTCTTGCATAGAAAACTATATTTAATTACTTGATGAATAATATCAAAAATAGCATGACAACTTTGACCAATGTTCAAGTTGACATCAATCTAAAACATTTTTGATGGCCATTTTATCTATACGAGTACTTCATACTTATATAATATAATGCTGTCACAGAAATACATATCGCACCCCGGGTGCGAGACTGTCACTTATGCAAAAATTGCAATGAGTTAAATATGTAATAACTGTCCTAAAGCACCGCTTCACTTGGTGCAAATGGATTTGAATTGATTGAATTTTTGCATAAGTGACAGTCACCGGGGGTGTGATATGTGTACCAAATTTCAACTTAATCGGTCTATTAGATTCGGAGAAAATTGGCTGTGACAGACGGACAGATAGTCACACGTCCTATAAGGGTTCCGTTTTTTCATTCGGACGTACGGTACCCTAAAAATTGTCAAATTAGTCAGTGTCAGATTCATAATTCAGTCTGATATGTAAAGAAGGTGGCTGAATATGTTTTTGCTGTATTGACATTACGACGAAATATAAAATGATGAGTCGGTACAGCTAATTCTACCGGCCAACGAGCACACAAAACTGTACCTTGAATCTCAGGGTTCCTGATGACAGACCCGATGACTCCCAGCGCCTCGGCGCCCGCCTCCTGCACGCGCATGTGCGAGTCGCTCAGCACCTCGATGAGCTTGGGCACGATGGACGGCAGGCACGACGACAGCTGCTTCGGCGCGCAGTACGCCATCGCGCCCAGGAGCTCGATGGAACCTGCACATAACGTTGTTCATTTATTAAAATCTCCCTTACTACTATCATTAAAGGTTTTGAGTTAAAAGGGCTCATTTAATAGAAGGCCTGCTACTCACCAGCCTTAGTCCGCCAGTTGTCGTCCTGCAGCGCCTGCAGCAGCGAGGGCAGCACGAGCTTGACGCCGTGCGCGCTGAGCTTGCTCATGATGAGCTTGGCGGTGTCGTCGGCGGCCGCGCGCACGTACTGCGACGTGTCGCCGAAGCACAGCAGCAGGTGCGGCAGCACGTGCACGATGTACGGCTCGAACAGCCGGCCCAGCTTGTAGCACAGCATCTCGAAGCCGAACAGGGCTCCTGGAATAGGGGTTTATTGTATAACATTGATTTAGTTATATCCTTGTGGTAGTGGGGCGCGTCATTTCAGACTGCGCGAGCTATACTGGGTAACACGATACTCCTTGGTAAGACTGGTTGTCAGACATTTGGGCTTCGGATTACCGGTAACGACTGTAAAAGATCTACGATTGACAGCCGGGACCAACGGCTTAAGGCACAGAGGGGTATCGATATGTAATTCATGGTCCACGAACCGACCGCGGCAAGCGTAACTTAACCTTCGATCAACCCGTGCGGCTGCTATTATTTAGCCACGAGCCCCTCTCGAATGGTTTATGTACAAATGTACATAAAAGAGAAAATATAAAATCGTAAATTTGAGGTAAAGATACCAACACTTTCATAACGCTAACACGCGCTTCTCGCGCTTTCATGAAGCTAAATATTAGGCAGTAGTTTCAAGGTAAGTGACAAGTGATTCGCAACTGATATTAAAAGCAGCAGCTTTGGATGCGGTATTGGGGATCTGTAATGACCCGGAACCGCGTAAATGAGCTCACATAACCTCACGCCTGTATTCCCCGAAGGGTTAGACAGAGGTGTACCTGTAGTACACCCACATATTTTCGCCTGTTATGTTTAAGTGTCTATTGCCATCAACCGGTCACAGATCCAGACTGGGCTGCTACTGAGAAATCCTTGGCGGAATAACCTAATTACACTTTGCCCGACCTGGGAATCAAAGCCAGGACCTCACGCTCAGCAGTAGTGCTTGCGGCTAGTAGACTAACGATGAACTATATGGTCGGTATTACGATCACATAGTTCAATTCGCATTTACTCGGTAGAAAAAGATTCGATTGGTAAGCAAAACAAGACCTTAAAAACTGGCCTAGGAAACCAATTTGTATGTTACGCGAAATTTGAGATGAGAGCGGTATTTTGTTTTAACCCGAACAATAACTGAAACTGTATTTTACCTTCACGATATTTGAAATTTTTCTTCTCCTGTATCGCCTCAGTGAGTTTGCCCATAACATCGAGCTGCTTCAGTGACAAGATGCCGAGACCCTTGATGATCCCAGCAATACCGTACGCAGCACCCTGGAAAAGATCGAACATGCACAAAAATAAGTATCAGGATCTTGGATTGAAAATTTTAAGGTCAGCACAAACCATTGCAGCGAATATTAATTAGTCACGTGATATTTTATTTCGTTAGACCAAATTCAGCATTCAGCATCCACATTGTGCTAAGGTTTACTTTTAATTGTCTGTTAGTCATAATGTATATATGTACTCACTTTCCTGTCTCCGTACTTCTCGGCGGTGAGCAGTTGCTTCATGAGCTTGTTCATGATGGCCGGGATCTCGTCTTCCAGAGCTGGAGACCCCACCAGGTGGGGGAGGCAGTTGCTCACTGCTTCTTGTACCTGAAACCAAAGTTATTTTACATTAAATTAAATAACAGTCATGTTTTGCCTTAACGGCGTACAAATATAAAATAGGTAGGTTATTTGTATTAACTAGTAGGACATAAACATCAAATAATTATAAATTTGTTCATTAATTCATTATTCAAAGCAATTATCATGTCAAATAAAAACTTAATCAATCAAATTATAATATATGTACTACAATAATGGAACAGTGTCATGAACTCGTCATAGAAATGTATAATAAAATTAGCCATTTATAAGGAATAAAAATCTACATATTTCACACAAGTCAGATTCATTTATCAATCAGAAATTCATCAGTGCTGTGATAGGCTTTCTCTAACAGAAGGCTTTTTAACCCTCTTCTTAATTTTTCTGTTGTATATTCTCTCCAAAATTTTGGCAAAGTATTATAAAGGATTGGTGCCATACAGATTATACTTTTACGCAATAGAGCTGTCCTGGATCTAGCAATGCAAAGTTTGCTATTGTCGCGTCTATTCCGAATTATTTTATCTGATAATAGGGGGAATAGATGTGGGTTCGATTTGAAAAATATAATGGTCTCTAAAATGTATATAGATGGAACGGTTAATATTTTATATTTTTTGAAAAAGGGTTTCAGCTCTCAGTCCCATGAAGTCCAAACATAGTTCTAAGGCACCTCTTTTGGGTTTTAAAAATGACACCCTTATTTGTTGAATTACCCCAAAAAATTACTCCGTATCTTAAGTTCGAGGACACTAAGCCGTGATAGGCAGTTAGCAGCGCATCAACATTTAACATCGGGGCTAATTAAGACCATAATATACTATATTTTGACAACTAAATGATTATTATTATGACCCGTCACGTCTGCGTAGTTTCGCTAGCTAATTAAACATGACCCTGTATTTTGACACTCCCATATTAGTTTTTGATTGCCTGCCACAATACCGAGGCCTTCTATATGTCCACGTTACCTGCTGGCTGGGCGTGGACAGCGCGGCCACGAGGCGCAGCGCGATGGGCCGCACGCGCGCGTCGCCGGGCTCCAGGTGGCGCGCCAGCGAGCCCACCAGCAGCACCACGCACTGCCGCACGGCGTCGTATCCGCCGGATTTAGGCGCTTTGTCCAGGAAGTTCTCGAATACCGGTAACTGGCTGCTTAGAGTTTCCTGGAATTACAAAAAGAAAATGAGGCTATTTTATTATGGTGGAGTAGCCTGTTAATGAAACGTTGATCAATTCTATTATGTAAATACTTCCATTATTTTGACGAAGATTCTGATGCGATGTCGAGTGGAATTACTTTGTAAAGGTTAAGGCGAGGTGACCCCGAAAAACGTCATTTTATATTGTATTTTATTCGTAGATAACACGGATTAAAATTTTGAAAAAAACATATGATATATTTCACACTTCGATCTAGGTATTTCGGCCGTCCGATACACGATTACGTGCACTTTACTGCATCCAATTAAATCGCAAAGACACGTCTAAATTATGGTCTAATTATCATTTTATTTGAGTTATTAGTTGTTAGTTTGAGTTAGTTGTGGCTTTGAATAATAAAACTTATACCATAATAAAGGTCGTAAAAAATGTGATGGAAAACGGCCGTCATAATGTGAAATATGAAAATACTTATACCACTAATTCCAAAATCAAGCGTTTTCATCTTTTCATGCGCTCGCCCCGTGTCATTTAGTCCCGAGCGGAACGTCTTGGAGGTCGGACGTATGCCAATTTTTGCGAACCCGCCACCCTCGCTAAGTTCTGTTACCGGCTGAGCCAAAAATGTATTGTAAATTTGTAAATAATAATAGGTACCTGTATAATTATAGTTTAATTTTTAAATAGTGATTTTTTTAGGTAGGTACTTCTTAGTTATTTTATTTAAAAAAATGGGCAACATTAAAAAAAAAAATATGTTGTCGTCGCTGGGTCTACGAAGGCTGAATAAATAAAAAAACTAAGGATGCTTTGACAATATTACCATAGGTACCTATATTATATAAATGTATAATATTTTACTTTATTAACTAGGTAAGTACCTACGCGGAATAGATTTACATACCGCAAATATGTGTGTAAAACAGTTGAATTTAAACCCTATGCCATGATAAAGACGCCACGCGCGCAAAAGTTATAATGGTTTATTTTTCTCCCGGAATAGATTTACCAACCGCATCAAGTGTGTAAAATAGTTGAATTTGAACCCTATATCACAGAGCATAAAGCCGCCACGCGTACAAATGTTATAATGTTTTACTATTTTCAAATATCAAATAGTTCATCCCGCTGAGTTGGTCCGGGTGGTTTTTATAATGTTTATTAGCCTAGGTAAGTAGGTATTGTATTGTCTACCACACGTCACGCGTCTGTGGTAAGTGATAACACTATGACCTTGAGGTGGCCTAACGTACGGAGTTTCATTAGAATAAGAGACCAGCTTGACACTGCTTTTGCCACCACAACACAAAAAATAATAATATTTTATGGTGACTGCAACGTTTGTGTAGGTCTCGTCTATGCCATGTACCTAATACGCGCGACACACTCGTGCCATAGTGTAGAAATGTACAGTATGACCATTTCCTACAAAAATATGATTTATTATTTTCGGTAACGTTTAGGCAAAAATTCGTTTATGCGAAGTACACTCCTTACTAAAAACACTGTATCAAGTTATGAAAAGCTTATAAATAAAATAAAAGTACATATACAGGGTGGCAGGGACATCGACGCGAAAACTGTGGCTAAGTTTTAGATTAACATCCCTCGAGTTGGGAGTCCATATTTTTTTTACAGAAAGATTATATTATTAGAAGCCTCCACGCAAAGTTTTAAGTTGCGGAGATAAATAGTTTACGAGAAAATATGTACACATTACGTCGGTTTTCAATGTTTTAGAGCAATGCAGTTGCAGGCCAAGGGCAGAGCGTATGTATCAACTAATGATTCGGTGGATAACGAGTAAGTTTTTAGGGTTCTGAAGTAAACAAGGAACCCTTATAGTTTCACCATGTCCGTCTGTCTGTCTGTCTGTCCGTCCGTCTGTCTGTCCGCGGCTTAGCTCGGAGACGGTTCGTACTAGAAAGCTGTAATTTGGCATATGTATACATATTAAACACGAAGACAAAGAGGTAAAATAAAATCAAGAAAAATATTATTTTTTAGGGTGCCTCCCCTACACGTAAAGTGGGGATATTTTTTTTTTCACATCTACCCCATGGTATGGGGTATCTTTAGAAAGGTCGTTCAAAAATATTGTGAGTTTGTGAAAACCATTTTTGGATTAAGGGATCCGTTTGCGAAATATTAAGCTTTTAACTGAAATGTTTTGTTAGAGTCAACTGTCGTCGTCCCTGCCAGCTAAACGATTGTACTTGGATTTGTGAAAAAAATTACAGCAGTAGTATATACAGCGTGTAACAGAAACCCTATTGCTATCCTTAAGCACTAAAGATAACAGCTGGTATAGAGTCACTATACGTAGTTTCAACTCAAAATAAAATACTCTAAGAATTGATACCAAATTTTCGGTTTCATATGTTTCTTAAATTCAAATCATAACAAACGTGTCACCGCACTACGTAGGTCAATAACTTTCCACGTTACTTGCCAATATCATGATACATCTCCTCCGTAATTCAGCGCGCCTAGTACAGTAGTAGCCTACAGCAGGCGGTGTTCTTTGTCGGCGCGAACTGACGAAAGAAAAAACATGCCGACGCCGCCGCGCCGCCCAATGCGATTGCGCGCGCGCGCACTAAACCGTACCTACTTTACCATGATGTAAAAATTAATGCGTAATTATTGATTTACAGGTTATTCGTTAATATCAAGCCAGAAATTGCACGTAAAAACTGAGATAACAGAACTTACGTAAAAAATTTAAACAAAGTTTAGGTAGGTTAACTAGTTTCATCTCTTATTATTACTTATTACCGAGTAAACAGTAAAATCTTAAAGCTTTGCTTATTTTAGTAAATTGACTTACATTTTTAAAGATGGGGTTCGATGTGGTTACCATGGTATTGTATGCACAAGGCCGCTCGCTTGTTTATGGACACCTGAACATTGCGTAGCATGTCTGGTGTAATTGTCCTGAAAGCGGCCTCAATCCGCACTTTCATTAGGTCCATTGTATCACACTGCACTGCGTAGACTAGGTACATTTTTACCGCACTGAACTGATGCGCGTATCTCAGGGATAGGAACGAGTGCACTAGACGGAGACGCGGAACGGTGTCGACTGACGAGCAAAGCAAGAACAAACAATAATGCTAAATAAAGCTTCTTTTCCTGCTATTCTGGTACTAAAATATTATTTCGTTAAATTTAGATACCTATAGGGTAGCTGTCCTATTAGTGTCCACTCCTATTGAAAAATATTGTTCAAGAATTCAAGATTATTTTACATCCTTAAATAATAATTTCAACTAAACTCCGTTAAACTTTTAAGTAAATCTCACACATCAGAGCTGACTAATTACGTTATTCAAATGCAAAATTGAAAAATCCTTTATTTTTTTGGGGGTGGGAAAATCATCAATGACTCACTTTCTGCCCTAGGTGGGACGGCAGGAAGTGCTTAGACTCTTACTGACTAAAAACCACCCTGTTCCTTCAGTTGCCCTTGCATTCCGGGGCCCCGTTATCTTGTAAGGACATTCCCGCAACTCCGGAAAATCTTTTATTTCAATCCATTAATGATCATATGGAGCCGCCTTATCTCGTTAGAAATCTGAATTAGAAGTTTTATTTACCAGGAGTAATAGAAACTACAGGGACTGCAATTGGTTCACATACCCTAAGACCCTAACCCAATAGGTTACACACACTAAGATGCTCTCATTGTGTGTATAACGACGTAATCAGGGATCTGTGAGCAAACGATTTTCAATTCGGCAATAACAATTCCTGTTACTCATGCGGTCCTAGTACTTTTATTAATTTCTTTCTACATTTAGATGCAGTTTTGCGACATTTTTTATTATTTATTGACTTCATTTGAATTATAAAGACTAAACGTGCTCAAACCAATAGAACCCATGTACCTCTTCAAACAGCACCGACAGACCGTGAACTTCCGATAATTCTTTCGGTTAGTCCTACAGACAAAAATTATGCGTTCGTGCTATTATTTTGTAATAAAACAAAACTATTACCTTGTTGATAATAGTTTATTGATAATTATTAAAAAATAAACATATTTTAACAATTATGAACGGAACCCACTGTGATTTTATTTGTACTAGGAGTAGCATAAGTTGCAAAGAAATGAATTGAAATGATGTTTTGGGTTCAGTTGGACATAAATCGTTACTAAATCCTTTTTCTATTCTAAGTTCTAATGGCAAATAATAATGTTTATTTAAGCAATTAATTCCTGGTAGGATGCACGTAAAGATTCGATTTTTATGATCAATGCAATGGTACGAGCTGACGATTTTTCGAAACAAATCGTTTTAAAGCGATCTTCAAGAAAATCGATTCAATAGTAAGGTGAATCGAATCTCCTGGATCGTATGTGTAAACATTATTATGATATTGCCCAAAGTATTGTGCTGACAATCATAAACAGCGAATAGGTAGGTTTATCTATTTAAAACAAGATCAATTACATACATATGCCGCCGACACTTTTTAACGTCTCTGCACACTTTTCTTTACAGGAATATTGTTTTTGAATTAGGTAGGTATTTACTGTGTTGTGGGTACGATGGTAAGGTGGGTGGTGGGTGGAAGATTACTATGTAGATAATAATTATCTACAAAGTAATCTTCTAAAGGACAACTACGTAAAAAACCAACAAGTGTGTAATGTTTCTAAATATTATTTCGTTACATTTTGATACCTAGACCAATTTTATTAATTGTATTGTAACTAGTTCACAGACATCATCAAAGTTTAGGAAAAGTCAGTAATAATATTTTGTAAACAAAAAATAAACATGCGGAACCTTTTATTTAGAAATACCAGGAGTAAGAGGTTTATTTTTACTTACAAATAGTTCGCTGACACCGATCAGCTGACTTAGTGCTAGTGATGTGTTTATTTCAATTTTAAAACTTCGGTTTCTGGTATCAATGTATTAAAAAGTCTCATAACTTCCAAACATGTAGAGATAGGATTAAAAAACCCTTCCAATATCGTTTAATATCATCCAAAGAAGCCGTGCCCTTGGTATGTATATACCCTTTCCGTTACACGTTGTATAACGAGTAATAACCGACCAACTTAAATTTGCAGTTTGATAAACATGATCTCCCCATACATTCCGTATGGGAAAAAATATGTTTTTCAACTACAATGTTAAGTTTGTTCTTGGGATAAATTCATCCCAACTACGGAACCCTTCATTGTGCGTGGTCCGACATGCACCTGGCCGGTTTTTTAAATATCATCTCACTCGTTATTGTAACACCATAAAAAATACATAAATTAATTAAATACACGCCCCACCTACCCCAATACAATCTTGATATTGTTATTCCAAAATTGTAATACAATTCTCATAAATTAAATGTGCCTAAATACTACTTGATTTTATAGACTGTAGCACGAAGATGTCGCATCAAAGTCGAAGTTCGAAAGTCGAATAGCGCGCTGCGCGCACTTTTGAATCGTACCCGTATTCATGATCTTCGTGTCAGTCAGATTTTAAATCCACCTTATTCACAAAAATTATAAGTACCTACTTATACCTATTTTTAATTATTATTCATTAAGTTTAAGTTTATATAATACCTACCTAATCTATCTACAACCTTGAAAAAAAACCTTAAACTTATAATAATCAATACAAGTTGATCTACTGCATTGCTCTATTCTGTGACCTACTCGAGTTCATGAACTTATGAGCGGTGCGCCTGGCGCGCGGGTCCCCCGCGGATCGTAATTTGTTTCGTATCGCTACTCGTTGCGGGGGCTGGGGTAAGTGTTGAATGCCTACTGCGTTCGGGTTAGGCCGGCCTTAATGTCGGACAAGCGACTTTAAGAGTCCAGTATCATATGAGTTAGGGGAAGGGTATTTAAACGTAACAGGGGTATTTACTAAAAATGTATGTTTTATTTTGTAGCTGTACCTTTCCATGCAGATCCACAATAGCCATGGCCGCGTTGAGCATCTCCCCGCGCACCACATCGTTCCTGTCGGCCAGCGCGCGCTCCACAAAGAAGCGCATGGCGGGCGGCACGGACTCGGCCGGCAGGCGCGGGGCCAGCTCGCGCAGCGCCAGGGCTACGCCCCGCCGGGCGCCCCACGAGTCTACTGCCTCAGATACCACGTGACCGAACTGGTCTAGCTTCGCTGGGATCATCTGTGGGCATTACGTGAGTTTCATAAATTTTCATGCAAATCATAAGCAACAAAAATCGTTTTCAGAAGTAATTTCCCCTAAAACGTGAATGCTCTATTGCAAATGGCATCTTTTATGAAGTGTCACAGTTGGTGATACTTTGCATAGTAAGTTACATAGTTTTCTTACTCACAGGCAACTTTTGAGAGTAAATATCCTGCAGCCGCTCCAGCACATATTCAGCTGCCTTAGGATCAGTGCTGCGTTGCACGAGATGCGCAAGCGCAGAGGCCGCAGCGCGCTGCACCGGTTCCGCGGGATGCTGCGCCTCTTCCAGCAGCAGTTCCACTAGATCAGGCTCGCGACTCCATTGTTGGGCCAGAGGCAGTTGAGACCAAAGATCTTCGGCCAACTTCCTATGCAATGAAAATGAAATTATTAAACCTTGACAAAAAAATTAACAATTTATTCTCACTAAACGCTAAATTAAAAAGATCTCTCACTTGTTATCCTCGGAGATGTCGAACGTGGCGACGAGAAGTCTCTTGGTGAGCGTGAGAGCATACTGCGGGTCCTCCAGCAGCGGCGGCAGGCACTCCACCACGCACAGCAGGGCGCGCAGGCCGGCGTCGCGGACCACCTGGGGAGGCCACGACGGCATTTGTTACGAGTGCCACTGATTAAGAGCTTTCAGCGGTGGCGATCAGCGGGCTGATATTAGGATAAAGTTGCTAGATATTCCTAAAAACACATTTAAAAAATTTGTGATAAATTCTGGGAAGGTCATACCTCCATTGGATTCTGCAGACCAGCAAGCAGACATGTGACGTCATCGAGCGAGAGGGTGGCGCGTGCGACGCACTGCGCTGTCTCTAACAGGGACACTGTGCACGCTGCCTGCACGCGACCGCTTGTACTGCCTGCGGAAATATTCACCATGAATATGATAACACCACACTTCATCCTGCACTTGCTGCGAATGGTATTACTATTTCAAAGTTATCAGAGAGGCATGTCCAGCGGCTTGAATCTTCGTCATACGAATTGCCGAACTCGCTGAAATATGTCAAAAATACCTATAATTTCTCTGCATATACGTAAAAAAAAAAATCTGATGGTGGCGCATGTGTTGGATCATTTGGATTTCATTTTTTCATTCATAATGGTTGAATTGACTCGCTCGTTCTCGAACACCACGCATGGACCAGCATCATGCTGATCCAAGCGACATGTTTGTTGCCAAGCGGGCGTCGTCAGTTGGGACTGGTCATCTCTTAGTTGCCATAGCTTATTTTGATTGTTTTTTTTGTTTACATTTTGCTCTGGACGATTTTAACGTGCATGTCGTTATTCATCTTTCTCACATATTCTTTTCAACATGATTGATGTAATCGTCTATTTCTGTCACTTTTCTCGTTTTCTGCCAGCGCTGCTATACAAAATTGTCGACTCTTTCTGTCACCCTAGTTATCTCGATTTTTGACAATTCAACACGAGATAATCTGCGATTTTTCTGTCATTGAGTCGTATTTAAGCGTCCTCGATTTTGACGACGAGAAGAGTAGACAAATTAATTATACGTAAAAAAACTCAAAATAACATGGCAGTTTCATAATTGTACTTATTTTAGTCATAATTTTATACTTAATCCTACTTCCTACTATATAGGGTGGCAGGATATCCTTAGTTGGTTATTAAAAAAAATATCTGCTGTTTCATAGAAAAGTGCAATACCTACGCGGTCAAAATATATGGAACAGCTGATTATTTTTTTAAGAACCGACGAAAATTTTCAACGCAGGGGGGTTCAGAATCATGTACTGAATCCATGGTAACAGTTTTCGCGTTGATGTCCCTGACTCCCTGTATAATATTATAAATTTCTGTGCTTGTTACTCAATCACGGCTGACCGGATTTGGATGAAATTTGGCACACAGATAGTTTATAATTTGGATTAACATATAGGATATTTATTATCCCGGTAATACGTTCCCGTGCGAAAAGTTCCGACGTTCACGCGGGCGAAAGCTAGTTTTACAATATATTAATAATGAAAATACTTAGTTTTTAACTACTATTTACATTAGAACGGAGTTCCCTTCGGCGGCCGCAATAGAAACTGTGACGAAGGGGAGCACTATTACGCAGATGAGTACAACTTTCAGCAATAACCAGTCATTTTGCCAATTATGGTGATTAACGAAATCTAGGGATTGTCGCTGTATGGCAATATCAAACCTTCGCAACATAATTATTAAAATCGCCAGTTCATTTCCTAAGGGTGGTGATTAACAACGTTTAGTGTTTAATGGTTATATAATAGAAAAAAAAAACCCCAGCTGCATATTTATCTGAACGTCAGTCCTTTTGGTAAGTCTGATTAACAATATTTGCAATGTCATGGGCTTTATGGTGATTGTTACAATATCAAATTTCGATTTGTCAAATTGCGATTGTTGGCCCATTTGTCATTTTTGTGGTGATTATCTAGTGAGGCCACTCATATTCTGGGCCACTAATTTTCATTCTCGTCATTTTGTATTTTAATTTCAACATGCCAAAGAAAAACATTTAATTTAAATCAAAAAAGTCGGTTACACAAAAAAAATTACATAAATTAAAAGAGGTGGACGAATAATCATTACAGTACATAATTTCATGCGTAAAATTGAATTAATGAAACGGAACCTCAAGCCGATGTTGCTATCATAAAAATTATTTGATTTTAATAATTTGCTAAATCGGTCTCCCGTCGCGAGATAAAGAAGTGTCAAAGTGGCTTTTTCGAGTTTACGCGTTGTTTACGGTCATATTAGGCATTAGAATGACGTCAGAATCGTTAACAAATTTCGACAAAACAAGATTTGATTTTTTTTTTCAAATTCTAATGCTCTGACGATGCTAAAGCTGATGATCCTTAACCTTATCTGAATATACGAATTTTGAAGACCTTATAAGTTTAATATACTTACTGATAAGGTCGATGAGCAGGCGGAACATGTGGTCGATGGGGAAGAGCGCGGGATGCATCATGTCGGAGTCGAGTCGCAGCGCGGCGTGCGTCTCGATCACTGACAGGCCGTTCAGCATCGTCTGCTCATCTGCTCGGAGTGCGGAACCCGACAGGCCTGCAATAAAGTCAGTTCATAGACTTTTGATACGTGCCGATTGACTCAGATGTCCGACCAGAATGTAGCCACCTGGACAGCTCTTAAATTGGCTTCGTATAAATCCTGGAAGATGCAGGTGGTTGTGCATGATGGGCATGAAAGGATGTGAGGCGTTTCCTGTGAAACGGCTCCAGAATGGCACTGTATTTGGGATGGGTCGACGATACGCCATTTGGCCAGATTAAATCTACAGCGGCCAACCTGGGCCTGCAATTGGTTAAGAGATTTCCACATTAACCGTTTGGTAGCGTGGACAATACCCCTCGTGTTCCTGCTTGTAATTTTATGCTGGCATATAAAAGACTAAGTTTTTTTAGGTTACAAAAACCTTCTTTGCAGTCGGGTAAAAATATTAATTAAACATCCATTTTCTGGTTTAACACCACCAACCATTTTTAGTTGCTTCTCAAGCACCAATTACCTTTTTTCACTAAAGAAAATACAGACATCGGGTCTCTACAGCTGCGATTTCTTAAAAACTTGAACATTGCACTTATACATATTTTATGGGAGAATCGTTAAAAGATATAACATAACATCACTTGGAATTCAACTCACCCAGCTTCAACAACGGGAATGCATAGCAGAACCCTGGCGCGGTGAAGTGGTTGGTCTTCTGCGCTGTGTCCTCCTCATCATCACTAGAAGACTTGCTGCAGGTGATCATGTACATCAGGTTGATGGTGCGCGCGGTAGCTGAGTCCAGCTCGTTATCCTCCCAGCTCGGTTCCAAGTCACATTGTGGCTTGTGGAGCCTGAGGGATGGAAAAGAATTTATTTGAGGTACGTCGTTCTCGTGATAGCTACAGCTATCACGAGAACGATGGGTCATTGTCCAATACGGTTGGTACGGTCAACCACACGTCATAATAAAAATTGAATTACGAAAGCTGTCCTTATTGCAACGAAATAAAGGCTCTGTCAAAGTATAACTGTTCCAATGGACGTGACTGTTGACTGAACTCATACATCACTTCACCTGAGTTGAATTCTAAAGCAATTTGAATCAGCAGCTAGACAGCAATAATTTCTTTTGTATAGTCGACTTTTGTAGATATAGAAAGCTAAGCAGTTGATGTTATATGTGCTACCCCTAGGGGGTTCAGAGCGCATTCCAAAGAAAAACCGCCTGGACAAAGAAAGACACGTGAATAAAACCAGAACGGTGAGAAGGACATCGTAGAAGACGATTGTTAGTAGAACGAAGATTTTTACTATGGGCAGAGCACAGGTATTGAACATGGGAAGTCAGGTAAGAAGGAGAAGTGGGATTGTTTAGTATAGATTACAACATAGACATAGCCCTCAACTCTCTGCGCTGACGTATGGGTAACCATTTTAAAAGCAATCGGTGCGCAGACACATGATCATATTTTTTTATCTTAGAATATCAAAAATCTGCTCAACTCTCAATCTGGAAGCTGAGAAATAAGAGATAGCTTTTGTGAGATTATCGATTAATTGAGTCATCGATTACACAATTACAAAAAGAAAACTTTCGCACTAGGTAATTAACTCAAAGTAATTAAAAGCACTATGCGTTTCCGTCTCCTTTCAAGTAAATACTTGAGCAAAGAGACTGACTAAGGAATGATTCACATAAGATAAACACTTACCGTAGCGTAAGCCTGGCTAGAATATCTCCCAGAGCCAAGTGGTTTGGCAGCAGTGCGAACCTAAGGTTTCCGTACGCGTCAGCAAGGCGCGGCGCGGCGAGCGGGCTCCGTAGGGCTCCCAATACGGCGGACACGATGCGTCGAGCTCCGCGACATAAGGCGGGGGCTGAGCCACGCTGCACTGCCTCCAAGAGGCGCACTGCTATCACTACGCGTAAGTTTAGCTGGAAGAAACTCCTGGTTATAACCTTAGGGTGAACTAGTGCATAAATCGTGGTCAAAAGCAAGCCAATTCGGTAGTAAAAAAAAATCAGGACGATGAAGCTATACTTCTTGCATAGCTCCATCTCAATCCCACTGTTAAGTACTCATAATATTAGAATACTACAACTTTAAGAAAATTACATAACACAATCCCTTAAAAGGTCCGCCCTTCACCAAGAGGATATGACCATAGAATTACGGTGAGTTATTACATTTCGTTCGATGTATATTCTAATATTTGGCATGCGAAAATGTTTACTGACAAAATAAAGAATATAGAATTTTACAGGTTTTGTTATAAAATTTACTACATTCTTGTAAATTAACGTGGATAGTGTTTCAAATGAACATTGGTTTACTGGGTTGCAAAAGGAATTCTATTTATGGAATCATACTTTTAATTAATTTTTATTTTCGTAGGTTTTCGACACTTATTTTATAAGAGGCCGGTAATGACTAATCTGATAATATTTATACAAAAAGAAACATGTTTAACTAAAAAATTAACAATAAATAATCCTAATATATTTTTATAATGAATCTGAAGAAGCTCACCGCACTCAGTCTTTGTCGCACTGCACTCTCCTTAGCCAGCTGTGCTTTGATAGCCTCCTTCTGCTTAGCTGATAGGGGCACCTAGAGTAAAGAAAACATTGATGCAGAAACACGTCTCTTTTGGATTATAGTCATTTTCGAAAGTCTAATTACTTATATTAGTTATGAGACACAATGATTTTGTTTCTATTGTTGCAAGACTCCCGGGATTCTTATTTATTATTTACGAAATCTCGCGTTCTGGAATTAGATTAATTAATTTCATTTTTTTTTTAACTAATCTCATGTAAACAAATTATGTTTAGACGGTAGATAACTCTTACTCTGGTTTTTATTGGTCTAGTTTTGATGAGGCTTTCAGGATTACAGGTAAACGGCGGGCCTCGCGGCCCGCCCCAGCTTCGCATAGTTTTTAAGACTTGACAAAACATTGAGATTTCTTTATCATATCGTCGCTCGGCATCCAATACCGCGAACATGACGTTTTTGACGAAAATCTGAATTTATGCAAGATCACATAATTGAACGTAAATCAAAATCAGATTTTCGTCAAAAATTTCACATTCGCGGTATTCGATGCCGAGCGACGATATGTAAGTTTATAATATTAATGTATTATACGCACAAATCTTCTGGATTAAATTACCTAAATGATGGCGGAAACCGCATCGAATTCCGTTGCGTAGTTTAGAAAATGCTACTATACTATAAACGAATATTTAAATGATAAAATATAAGTATGAGTACAGTAAACTATACAGGGTGACTTGTAATTTGACGTATTCCTTTTAGGACGTGATAGTATGAACCATTTGCAACAATTAAGTAACCTATAAAGCCTAGGCGAAAATTCATGGGATCCGAGAAAACTATATTTTAGATTTTTTTTAATTTCTCAGCATTCGTCACTAAATATCACTTTTCTCGAAACTCTCAAATTGGTTTTATGGGGTGCTTAATTGTTGCATCCCAATCAATCTGCCTAGCCTTTTCCCAACTAAGCCGACCCCAACATAGTTGGGAAAAGGCCAGGCAGATTGATTGGGGTGCTTAATTGTTGCAAATGGGTCACACTATCACGTCCTAGAAGGAATACGCCATATTACAAGTCACCGTGTATATACAAGGTGTTCCTTTTGATATCCCATAACTCTAGGGTATTGATGAGACCATGTCGAAGAATCAACAGACATATTATTTTTCAATAATATTTTTTTTTTGCTTCTCCAATTTATACTGGCCGAACGTGAACAAAATTAAAATTAGAATTACTAACGAATACGCGTCATAATTTTATTTGCTTTGGGAACACAATTGAGATAGTATGCTGCTTGGTAATTACTGACATTCTGCGAAAAAATTTACCTCAAATAATTAGAAACGTTAAGACTTGTATGGGAAAAGTTTTTTTGCGATTTTTGACTTTTTAGCGGGGCCAGTCTTTCCATCATAAAAAAGTAAGTTGGAGTCCTAATATTTCCTACGTAATGTATAAATGTGGAAAAGTTTTTTGTTATTTCTAACTTTTCTAGTACTTAAACCTCAGTCCCATAGACTATTTTATCCTTAGAAGAAACAGGATATATTGATCCTTATAACAAAAAGTTTTAGAGAAAATGGCCTATTTTCTTGCTGTTTGTTTTTTTTTCAAAATCTGTGAATGCAGATTAAAATTTCTGAAAAAGTAAGGACAATTTCCTAAGACCGTTTTCCTATAGCAACAACGGATAAGGGTACCTGCATTTACTGCCCCATCTCAAAAATCCACCCTGTATATTAGTTTCATTGATAAGTACGAGTAAATAATTTTCATTCAAACCAATCATTCATATTTAAAGCTAAGAAATTGCGAAGTCGTCAAAGTTTTTTGGTTTTTTATATTTCACATAACGGCGTCTTACATAACTAAATAATCGAGACATGGTCGAATTATTTTGAATGAAAAATGTTTTTTTATTATTTTGTTTTATATGCCAGTTGATTCATTGACAAATTCTCATTATTACCCTTTTTTTTTTTTTTGAGGTTGGGAAATTATCAAATAACTTCTCCCACTCTGGGTGGAGCGGGAGGGCGTGTCAGACTTTTACTGACTAAAACCCACCCGTGTTCCTTCCGTTGCCTGTGTGCCGAGGTCGCGATATCCCTTTCAGACAAACCCGCAACCCCGGCAGGCATTGGCCCTTCCGGACCCCGTCAGTTGGTGAGCACCAACTGACGGGGTCCGGAAGGGCCAATGCCTAAATATTAAATTTATAATAATATATATTAAATTATTACCCTAGAGTTATGGGATGTCAAAAGGAACACCTTGTAGTATATTAAAAAAACCTAATATATTAGAATTTGTTTAGAAGACTGATAGTGATAAGTTAAGTATTCAAGGATTTCTCTCCTACTATTTTGTTGTACCCAACAGGATCCATATGTTCTCATACAATTTTAAGTTACTACCATGAAATGCAATATACGATTAAGTATTGAAGAACAACGCGGTCACACAGACAGACACAAAAAGCGCCTTCAATTTAACATATGTATAGATATAGATGTGCGACCGACCTCTTTGGCCTTGCCCTCTCGCTTGTTCTTCTCCTCCAGCTCGCGCCGCAGCTGCAGCTCTTCCAGCTGGTCCTTGTAGCTGTACGCTTTGCTCTCACGCTTCAGATTCATCTCCTTATTATCTTCATTACTAGATTTAAAAAAACCCTGTAAATTTTTGGTCAATAATATTGCTAAGTAAGTTTTAAAACGAGTTATTCATCCACTGACTCACCCAGGCACCGAACTCTTGTCGTACAGCACTCCCTCGGGCGTGAGGTACGTGAAGTACTCGTCACGCGTCACGCGCAGGAGCTCGGGGTCCTGGAGCGTGTCCAGTGCGCACTGCACCGCACTGCCCGCTAGCACTTCCGGGTTTGTAGCTACTAGGGTGGCTACCACGTTCGATAACGTCTGTAGAAAGAATGGTGTTTTAAATTCAAGACATCTCGATAGACTTATGATCGACTGATTATGAGTTTTTGCAATTGCGGTGTTTCGAGAAATATCGAAAATTGAATTAAAACTGGGATTCCTAACAATTCCAAAACAAAAAAATTAAAAAAAGAAAACGACTTAAAAAAAAAAAAAACTACTAAGTGAAAAATAACTTTAATTTCGGAAGTCGGTGCCTTTGGTTTTGAATTATCGTTTTTTGCCACCGACTTCCGAAATTAAAGTTATTTTTCACTTAGTAGTTTTTTTTTTTTTTTAAGTCGTTTTCTTTTTTTAATTTTTTTGTTTTGGAATTGTTGGAAATCGGATGTTTTTGTTTGTTGTAAAAAGTATTTATTTTCACTTTTTAGTTGTGGTACCTACCCCACACAAATTCCAATAGCATTACCTGCTACGTAAATAACAGTGACAGGAAGTTATCATCATATCATTCACATATACTAAGTGGGAAAAATACGTATTATTGACGCCTACTCAAAAACTATCCACTTGAGGACCAACTTGAGAGCATACTTAAAAACAACTTACAAAAAAAAAAGAATCTTCAAAATCGGTCCATGTACGGGGAAATTGATGGACATACATAAACAAAATAAAAACATCCATACACTACGAACTTAGAACCTCCTCCTTTTTGGAACTCGGATAAAATTAGTATATTTGTGTCACGTCTCTAGCCATACGAAAGCAGATCGATAGGGAAGCGAAACACTAGCTCATAGCGAATCTAAACAACAATTTTTTGAATTTCAATTGTCATATCATACCGTCACGCCTGTATTCCTGTAGTACGCCACATTACGCGAGTTCTGTTTAAGTTCCATGTAAAAGGTGGCGATCTAAATTGAAATAGTCAAAAATATCCTAAATTCGTTATTCCTTAAACGTTTCGGTTGATCTTCCGTTTCGCAGTATGGGTAGAGAACCATTTTTATTCTTACCTCGTTAGGCGAGTACCCGGCGATGTATTTATTCTTAAGGTTGTTGGAGTAGAGGCCCACCAGCTTCTTGGCGTCGTGTCGCAGGTAGCCCAGCAGCTTGCGCCACGCTCGGCTGCTCACGGCGGCAGCCAGCGGGTGGTGGCAGCTCGGTAACATCGCTATGGCTAGCTCTTGAGAGTCCTTCTCTGGGTAATCTGTGGGGAGAATGAAGGCTCTGTACTCCATTGGTTTCTTTTGTTCGTGACGATTGTTTATTCTGAGTTTATTTGACTGGTGTTTTAGAAGGCATGTATCAATCTGCACTTAGACAATAGTGGGCGAAATCAAAAAACTATGTGAAATGTAAAACATTCAAAATTATAAAGTGATGGTCCTGAGTCCCAAGCTAAGCATAAGCTCTCGTATGATAGCACTTTTGTTGTCGAACTGTTTTAAGTTAAATACTAATATTTTTGACAGTATACTGTACGAAACTAAAGGAGAAAACTCACCTCTAAACGAGCACAGCGCATGAATACAATCCAGGATCATCTTGCCCGTCAACTCTCCGCCTCCCTTCTCATCAGTCGGCGACTTCTCCTTGCCACTGAACACTTTGCCTTCTTCCAGCACTTCATTCAACTTCAGCGCTAAATTCCTTGCTAATAAGACCCGATCTTCTTTGGCAAGTAGGGCCTTTACTTCCTCTATGGCAGTAGTACGGACAGCTTTGATCGGTGATAGTAAACCGAGTATGAATGCTCTGTAAACTGGCGAGTTTGGTTCGCTGGCAACACTTTGGTAGTTTTCCAACACTGTTCTGCATAGCAACACCACCTGTATTAGGACTATAAAGGGGTAAATGCTATAGTGACACTCAGTAATTTTAAAATATATAGTTTACATTAATACAGTTTGAATAGGGAACATTGATGTAAAGTTAGTACAAGGTAATTGGAGATTTCTTCAATTAAAACTGATGGTATCTGGATGGCCAATAAAAAAAAGAACCATCATATTAACTGAACCCATGCATACAATAATAAATGTTGCAAAAGTTTTGATTTTTCAAACTAAAAAAGCTAGATAGTTACCATCATCGCTGGCAGCTGTGAGCACTCTGTCGTGCAGCAGCACGTGCTTGTCTGGGTGCGCCAGCGCCGCCCACACGCCGGCCTTGCTGGGCAGCTCGCGGGACGAGTCCAGCAGGGTCAGGCCCAGCATCGCGCAGATACCCTCGCTCACCACCAGGTGCTGGGGGTAACGAAATCATTCTAAATCAAGTCAATTATCAAATTAGGCTGAGAATCAGTACTTTTTTAACACCCAAAATGCCCGCCCTTTTGCCCAAACATCTTTGTTACTTGACATAAGGTTGTCATTATAGCTGTCTATCAATTAGGTGTTATAGTAGCAAGGATTGAGTAACTGGACTGCCTCGTTGGTCTAGCGGTGCGATTCCTAGGTCGCGCAGTGTTATTCGCCCCCTATTCGTATATCGCATAAGACTTAAGTTATTGGCGACATGTGGGTGTACTACGAGTACACCTCTGCCGAACAACATACAAACTAAAATTATACTTAGACACAAAAATAGACTAAACATTCCAACATCACGACAAAAAATGCATTCCTCAAGTACTTATGTAATGTTAATAAAATTATACAGGTTGATTGGAAGATGGGTGCAAAGCTTTAAGGCGAAGATAGTACAGACAATTTAGAACCATTTAAGCCATGGTTGTCTTAGACGAAGTCTTACCAAATATTTTTAACCAAATTTTTAAGTTTTTTTACGGAAATTCTCAAAATTTTATGTAAACTGCATAATTATGGCCAAATTGAATGATAAATGAATTCATTTTTTATTTATTTAATTAAAGTAATGTGTAAGCAATCAAGCAAAACATGTTTTAGGCTTCTGTGTCATTAGACATTTTTTTTACAGACATTTAAAGCTCAGAAAAAATAAAAAATTTGTACAATACGTCTTTTAAACCTTATTAAAAAAAAAAAAAAAATGGTAAGACTACTAACTATACGTTATCCCAATTAAATTATAAATTAAATAATTGTATTTTTGATTGCTTTTGATTTTAATATTATTATTGTTTTATCATTTTAATTTTTAACTTTATCTTTTCTATTTACTTTTATTTTTAGTTAATTTAAATATCATAATATTATTATTTACATTAACATTATCTCAATAACTTTATCTATTATTACGTAATTTATAAGTTCACATAAATTTATAAGAATTTTTATTTTCGAAATGTCATCTTTGAATTTTAGTTTTAATTGTAAGTTAATACTTATGTTGCTGTGCCCTAACAGAGTCCATAACTGTACTTTAGCTTTAATCCTCATGTAACATCTTTTATACACATTATGGTATGCAAATAAATGAAATGAAATGAACTTTAGTGCTCAGGGACACGACACCGCCGTCGCGCCTCTAAGCTGTGTATATGCAACCTCATCACCGCGTAGAGTAATATGGCAAAATCAAGCGGCGACTGTCTACATGGTTACGCTTAGCGGTGTCGGCGCGGCTGCGGAGCCGCCTACACGAGCCCGTCCGGGGATAACAGGCGTGATGTAACAAGTGCAGTATCAGCTAGTAGTTACCTGCAGCGGCTGCTGCGCGGCGCGCTCCACGGCCTGCAGCAGCGCGGGCCGCAGCGCGCCGGCCTGCGCGGCCGTGCAGCCGCAGCTGCGCACGCACGCGGCCACCATGCTCACGTACGACGTGCGCACGTTCTGCGTCGTGCTCTTGCCCGAAAGGTTTTTCTGTACAAACATAAATAAAAATGGAGAGACAATGATATGGTGCGGTGTTAATATTCGATCCGAACGTTTCGCAGTTGTTTAATATGACGTTTGGAGAGCGGAATTTATATAGACCTGCGCCTACATAATGTTAAAAAAAAACCGGCCAAGTACGTGTCGGACCACGCACAATGAAGGGTTCCGTAGTTGAGATGAATTAATCCCAAGAACAAACTTAACTTTACAACAACAATATTGAGAGATTTACTATGTTATTTTAAAAACAGAGACTTCTTACAGGTTATCCTGTAATCTATAAGTAAACAACCATTCTTGCATTTTTTTCATAATTTTTGGCTCAAGAGTTTCGAAAATAAGGGTATGAAATGGTTCATTTTCATCAATTTTCTTAAATATCTTTAAAAGTATTTAGTTTTAAATTATTTAAAAAAAAAATTGAGATCCTCGCAACAAGTCCTTTCATATATATTGCAAAAAAAAAAAAAAAACTTATTTGCCCCCCAAAAATAACCCCAAAATTCATTTATTTACATTACACGTCCGTGTTTGGGTCACATAAATAATAATAATAATAATAATAATAATGTTTATTTCAAAAAAGTTGTTACAGAGGTGAATACAACAATAGAGAGATACAGCACGAGGAACATAAAGTTTAACTCCTGGCTCCCAAACTAGGTTTATAGCCTGTGACTTGGGAACCAGTGATTCCATTAGGGTAAATAGTAGTCAACAGTTACATGGCTCATGGGGATAACATAATAATATTATTATTATTCTAAGTACATAACAAGAGTTACAGCAAATTAAAAATAATAAAAGAAAACAAAACGTGTTTGAGTAAAAGAGTGTGTGTGTTGGGGTAGGCGTGGAGTGTGGTGTGGGTGTTGAGTGTGGTGTTTGTGTGAGTAGATGATGTGAATGTGTAGAGAATATATGTGGGTTATGAACCTAAATGAGGGGAAATCTGTACTAGGCATGTGGGACAAGCAGGGTTTCGATTTCGTCATACGATTTCTCATTTAGCCATTTTCTTACGGAGCTTTTGCAGTGGTGATGGTTTAAAGTGTGAATGTGGAGGGATTTGTTCAATTTATTGTACAAAGTGTAGCTGAGGTAAGTGAATTGGTGTTGCGCAAAAGTGGTTTTGTGCCTTACTGGTGGAAAGACAATATCTGCGCGGCGTTTTGTACTTACTGAGAATGGCAAACGATGTTTCCTTAATACACATTGTAAGATATAAAGTCCTCTCACCGACAGAACCTTGCATTCCCTATAAAGCTCCAATGTAGCGTACCTATATGGCTTGCAGAACATAACTTTGAGGACTGCTCTCTGAGCTCTCTCTAATTTCAAAAAGTGTGTTTTGCAAGCGCCACCCCAGGCAGGCAGACAATAAAGGAGGAGAGACTGACAGAGTGAATAATAGACCAGCATAAGTATTTCTGAGTCAGCCGAACAACGAAGTTTCTTAAATATGGAAATGAGTTTGCGTATTCGGGTAACTATACTATCTACGTGACTATACCAGTTCAGGTGCTTGTCAATTTGCACGCCCAAGTATTTTATACAAGGTGTAAGTGTCAGAGAGGGACAAGCACAACAGGAATTACGTGGACAAGTATGAGCTTTAATAGTAAGAGTTATTGTAGGCTGAGTCTTATTACTTATAGAAAAAGAAACAAACTTTGTTTTATCCGCGTTCAAGGTTAACAAATTTTCGTTCAACCAATTCGTCACCATATCCAGCGCCAGCTGAGCATATTTTTCTGTTTCGCACCAATCCTTACCATGAAGAAGAAGGGCTGTATCATCAGCGTAGGTAAATATGGAGCAGTTTGTTAATGGAAGAGAACACAAATCGTTAATGTAGATGAGGAACAAGGTTGGCCCCAGGATGCTACCCTGTGGGACGCCGTATTCTATCCTGGCTTTATCGCTTATCACCTCATCTAGTTGGACATGCTGGAAACGATTCTCTAAATAACTCGCGAAAATATCTAGAGCAGCACCACGAATTCCCATGCGTTCCAGTTTTGACAAAAGTATGGGCGCAGAGACAGTGTCAAAAGCTTTCGAAATATCTAGAAATATACCAAGACACCGTTGCTTACTATCCATGCGCTTAGTCACTTGTTCAGAGAATGCAATAACCGCATCTTCTGTTGAAATTCCAGCTCTGAAACCGTATTGATTACCAGAAAGAAGGTTATAAGTCTTAAGGAATTTATGCAACTGGTTGTTCAATATTTTCTCCAGAATCTTCGAGATGGTTGGTAAGATAGATATAGGTCTATAATTTTTGACACTGTCTCTGTCCCCTCCCTTGTGAATAGGGTGGACTAGAGCGGTTTTGAAAGCATCTGGGAAAACACCGGTAGATATAGCAAGATTGCAGATATGAGTAATATAAGGGATTAAAACTTTTCTAGATAACTTCAATAAGTGTCCCGAGATACCATCAATTCCAGCAACTGAAGTAGACTTCAAATTATTTATAAGTCGTTCTACTTCCGATTCGTCTGTTTCCAGGACACACATTGAGTTACAAGTTGAGTCCAGAGAAGAAGTATGAGCTGACACATTCGGACAACGCCTTATATTATTAGCTAGCTCTTTACCTATATTGACAAAGTAGTCATTTACTCTATTTGCCGATGCATGTGCATCGGGTTCGAGGCGTAACAACTCCTTCGGAGGAGTGGGTGAAGATTTGGAGTGCGTTATGATTTTAATAAGATCCCATGTAGCTTTGGAATTATTTTTTCTCTTCATGAATTCTGTCTTTTCGTAGCTTATTTTCAATTTCCGCAATAAAGAATTACAGAAGTTACGATACCGAGAATACGTTAGTTTGAGGATAGGATTGTCATCTTGAACTTTTAAACTAAGATGCATTTTATCCCTATTTCTAATGCAGCGAAGTAAGCCAGGAGTGATCCAAGGCTTGATGTTACGGTTCTTTCGTGATACTTTGGAGAAACGAGTATGCTTGACAATAATTTGAGTCAGTAAGTCTGTTAAGATGTTAGCTGCTTCGTTAGCGTCGTTAGACAAAAGGATTGCGGAGAAATCAGCACTTTCAATATCTTTTTGAATATTAGAAATGTCAACAAATTTAGCAGTGCAGGTAGGTTTGAGCTTAGGAGTTTCCAGGTTGACACACAAGAGTACAGGTAGATGATCGGTAATTGGTGAATCGATCACTATGGATGTTCCTGGTTGTTTGGTTTTTAAGAGAATATGATCTAGGCAGTTATTTACTCTTGTGGGATATAAGTGCGCCGGTAATAAACCATGGGACGCAGTAAATGTGAGGTATTCATACGAATGTCTATCTTTGTTGTCAGGTTTGATATCAATATTGATGTCGCCGATTAACGCAACATGTTGGAACTTTGAAAGGGGTAATAAAATGGGATCCAGACTGTTTATGAAATTATCAATGTGAATGTACGAAGGTGATCTATAAAGAGCTACGATAGCAATGTTACTGTTGACTTTACAAAGAAGACAGTTTGCATCAATTATGTCCGGTTCAGAAACGGTGCAATGCAATGAAGACTTTGTATACATAACCACCCCATCATTCTGATTTTTTGTATTTTTTGTGTAATGTACATTATATCCATTCATAGTAGGAATGACGGCAGATCTTAGCCAGCACTCAGTTAATATTATAATATCACACTCAGTTTTAAGGAGGTGTAAGAATGCTATAAAATTATCAAAATTTTTGTTTAAACTGCGAATGTTGAGTTGTAGAATAGATAAATGCCTATGCATCTCCGGTATTTTAGTTATACATTCGCCCAACGGTAATTTATAAGATTTGGATACTTGATAGGTATCCAGTTCTAGTTCAAGGGCATTAATGTGGTGAGCCATTTAAAACATAAATGAGAAGTGACAAATTAAGTGGCTACACACATTAAACCGTATATGAGAAAATAAGGCAACTTTATTAGGCAACTGTATTAGGCTCAGATTCCAGTAAGGGGCGGTCAGTGTTGTTGAAAATTGTGAAAGTGTGTAGTTTTTGAAAAGTATGACGTAGGACACGATATCGAGTATTTCGTATGGTGTAACCAACGAGGATATGTGTGTGAAGTACGATTGTGATTGTATATAGTGGTTTTTGGATAGAAAATGATCATAGTGAGTGTGGTGAGGATTATGTGTATGTGAGTAAGTATTGTAGTGGTAGATAATTCTTAATACATGAGCAAAACAAATTAAGTTGAGAATTTTGGACATACGATAGAAGTAACTTATTTTGCAAAATATAACTATAAAAAAGAACACTAACAATTGACAGTATAGTAGTCATTGGTCAGCTTGTGCAAGATCCCGTAGCGTCTGCTCAGATTTTACCAGTATACGTTTGGCGCCCTCTTCTTTCCGCAACAGTATGTTACCATTCGCCGTCCAACAAAACTTATACTCTTTGAGCTTTGCATATTCTCTTGCAGCAAAAAATAGTTTCCTAGAGCTGGGCGGGAGGTACTCGCTGACATATATAGGTCGGTGGTCCCCAGGAACACGTATGTTTAGAGTACTGAGGCGAGACTCCTTCGGTTTCTTGTTGTTAAAGATGCGCACCGAGCTTAGCAACATGCTTTTAGCCTCCACCGTAGTAAGTTCGGCAACAACGGGCCGGGCGATACCTGGTTTGCCAGGTAGGCGGTAAACGTCGCGAATATCAGTAACGTTTAGGGGAGCATTGACGGCAGCACTCACCAGGGCAACAACTGCAGACAAATCTTTGACAGACTCATTTTCCCTGAGTGGTACATTGCGAATCTCAACGCAAGAAGAACGTGATGTTTGTTGCAAGTCTTCGATTCTCAACTCCAAATTGTGTATGCATTCCCTGTATATTTGTTTATCTTTTTGTAGTAAATCAATTTGCTTCATCAAGTCGTCGTATTGTTTGTTGATGAAAATTACCGTCTTCTCCATTTCAACATTGGACTTTTGAATGACTAAAACCTGCGATTTAAGCTCAGCTACCTCCGAGATTAATTTAGCGAGGGACGAGCTTTGTTCTTGTGAAAACTTTTGGAAAGCAGCCTGTTCTTCCGCCTTCCAAGCATTCAGCATGCCCAAAATTTCCTGCTTGAAGTCTTGTAGTTCACTCCCAGGAGAAAAAGGTTGTCGTGGACGTTTATAGCGTGAGGTAATATTGCCACTTTCATAAGGACTATTTGTTATTGCCTGAGGAATGTCATATGTGTACCAAATTTCAACTAAATCGGTCCATTACATTCGGAGCAAATTGGCTGTGACAGACAGCAGACGGACAGACAGACAGACACACGAGTGATCCTATAAGGGTTCCGTTTTTTCCTTTTAAGGTACGGAACCCTAAAAACACGAAATTTTCACCAGTTTCGCTAGTGACGATCTAAAACATCATTTACGTCACAAAAAAACGGTGCGTGGCACGACGTCGAAGTTTGTGGTAGTGACTGGACCAGACGTTATAATATTATCTGTTAAAAAATCATGAAATTACAGTTTTACCTTTTAGTTTGTTTAAATTGTCAGTTCAACCTTTGCTATAATTTGTATCTCACCTTAAAGATATCCAGTATTTTATCCGGCATGGGTACACCCAGGCCGATGGTCCATTTCTGCAGCGTGTCTAATGCCACACACAGCGTGCGCTCGTGCGACTCGCTGTCCAGCACGCGAGCCAGCTGGCTCGCTACCTCGTTGAATAGAGCGAGGCGGTCCGCGCCTCGCAGAGGTAGGGCACGGAGAGTGCTTACACCCTGGGGAACGAAATGACGTGATAAACAGTGATTATAAACTACTAGCTTCTGGCCGCGACTTTGTCCGCGAGCCTATAACCTTCCTCAAGAATTGGGTATCCAATGCAAAAATATATTTTTTAAGTCGACTTGTAGTTCCGGAGATTACCCTCCTACATATAAAGATATAAAAAAACTAATTTTACCCCTTTATAATATTAGTATATAATCTATTCTAATATTACCTGTCATATTTATCCTCCAGATAAAAGTTAGCTGATTATTGAAAAACAGCCCTTAGTCTGAGAAGTTCAGCATACTTACAAGAAGAACCGCGATCTTATCTTCGCTGGAGGTGAGCTTGCCACTAGCGCCGTTGTACTCGGCGAAGGCGTGCGTTAGCAGCGCACGCGCAGCCGTCACCTGTGAGCAACGCGCCGCTAGCCGCTCAAGCGCACATAGAGCTTCTCCACGTACCCATTCGTCTTTAGAGTGTAAGTTCACTGGAAAGAAGAAAATTAATTACATTTTTTTTTTAATTTCTCGTAGATAATACTAGAATTTTCTAAAGATCGTTATTCGTCTGCTTGCGGAAGCTATTATGTACACAATTAGATATACTACTGAGCCAAAAATTTTGAAAAAAAAAAGTACTGAGAATGGTTCTTTACTCATAGATTACAGGAAAACCTATAAGAAGTCTATGGTCTTAAAATAACATAGTAAATCTGTCAATATTGTGCGTACAAACTTACATTTGCAGTTGGAATGTATGGGAGAACATGTTTTTCAACTAGAATGATAAGTTTGTTCATGGGATTAATTCATCCCAACTACGGAACCCTTCATTGGGCGTGGTCCGACACGCACTTGGCCGGTTTTTTTTATTAAAGGCAACTCCTAGTAACATTAACCTAACTTACGAAATGTGGGTGTATTAAATATTTCCAATCAGTAAACATTAAACCTACTGCTTACCAATCAAACTCTTCCCGATATCAACAGCTAATCCATCTAGCTCCACATTGAGACTGGCGAAGACTTCCCCTACAGCCTGCACGATGGTCTCAGGGCTCCGCAGCATGGCCTTGTGCAGGGCCGGCAGTAGCGCGTCGCGGACTTCTCCAGGGCCGAGCTGCCGCAGCAGGTCGTGACAACCTTTGATGTAGTTCGCGTTCGGACGGGCTTTGACGCTGATGACGCTCTTGGTGAAGCTTTCCAGCATTTTTGTCTGTGGTATGAAAATATGAGATTGTTAACAAAATGGAATAATAATAATAATTCCAGCTTATTACTGTCTCACTTCTTCTTTGTGTCGCTTGCATTACAGTATTTAAAATTTTGTTGGCCCAACACTTCCCCACTTTTACAGCGGCTGTTCCACTGCAGGGCAAAGGCCTCTTCTCATACAGTGTAAGAAACGAAATAGAAGTAGAAATATTTATTGTTACATCATAATATTCAGAAAGTATGCAGCATGTCATTGAGCACAATGGGTAAGTATGTGTTAATACTTCCTGACGTTATTTTGCTTAGGCTCTAATTAGAAACTCATGCCAGACTACATCTATTCAATGTAACACACAAAATATTAACGAAGACCGAAAACGAAATACATTTGGACTCTAATCCTTAATCAGTTTCACACAGTTTAATGATGATTGATGTTGTAGGTCATATATAATATAGCTTTCAAAAGTTTTTATCACATACCTTGTGTTGTTCTATAGTGCCACCATCCCCAATCTGCTGGAAATGTCGGCAGAGGGTAGAGAAAGTGACGCAGATGTGTGGTCCCGAGTCGGGCGGGATCGCCAGCAACACTTCTAGCCATTTGGATAACTTCTCTTTGCCGATTGATACCCAGGATGTATGTAGCTGAAAAAGGATAAAAGGTGTATAATTTTGGATAGCTTTTATTTTGGTCTTTGTCATTTTGATACTTCAAATGACAAATGCCAAAATCAGGGATATTTTGCTAATGAAACACTTGAAATTTTTACAAGCTTTTAATTATTAACTTGCAGCAAAACTTGAATTATCTGTACCAAATCTACTTTATGTATTGAATCAGGTATGGGTGGATTATTTGAAATTAATAATCCTAATTGTGTGCTAACATACCATAGAAAATGCCTTATCATTCTTCCTGTGGTCTCCATATGCAATGATGGCAGCAAGCAGGTTGGCTTGGGAGAGTACAAGTGCATTATAGTCCACTCCATTCTCCTCGGTAGACTTGAGCGTGCCATCAACAAGCACTGTGGACCAACGCAGAGCATACAGCCCACTCTGGCATATGCTTTTTCTGTAGAATGCAATTTATAGTCAGTTATATAAAAAAATAATGGCATAAAAATAAAATAATTATTTTATTCATCCTAATTCTAATTTGAGAGAAGTGGAAAGAATACGAGAGACCTTTGCTCAGGAATGGGACACATAATCCAACAATAAGGCTAACAAAAAAAAAAGCCTTTACTTCTTGGTTAATTTTTTTACTTTTACTAATAGCCTTTTCTTTGGGACTGACTATCAAAATTATTATGCCTATAGATAAAGATAAAATCATAACTTCTGAATGACTCACGATGAAGCTGTGTTCTTTAGCTGCTCTGACACTTCAAGCAGGACAGGCAGCAGGCTTTTCAGAGTCCATTCTCTGTGCGTGGCAGCGAGGTAGGCCACCAGGCCCTTCACATACGACTGGGAGGTGGAGTCCCGGTACCGGTGTAGTGTGAGCACCAGCAGGCGACACACAAATCGCACTGCTGGCTCTGTTATACCTGGTGCAATAACATAGCTGTATAATGTAACTGACTTTAAAAAGAGCATATTTATAAAATGATGGTCTACTTGAAATAAATTATTAGAATTTTCTGCAGAGAATTATTAGGAGCATGCCCCTTTTTCGTCCCTCCTTATTATATCATCTGCTTCTTCTCAGTTGAAATGTAACACACTTCAAGTGAAAAACAGAATGTCTGGTTAGCTGTAAAGTATTCTGATATATAACAATGAATTTAATTGATATCAGTGGAGTTGATACAAGTACGGAAGAACATTGGCAAAGGTGCATTTCCACAATATTTATTTTTAGCATTTGCAATGGCAAACATGGTTTGACACACAAAGGCTTTTGCCTTTGTTTATACCTGATCAGCGAGTTAATAACTAATAACCTACTCACTTAAAGTTAGTGGAAAAAAAAATTATACACCTTTAGTATTTTATACTAAAAAGCTTTATGGCCAACCATATGCCTCTTTACACATATTTTTTACTAATTAATTTGTTTTAATATTATTCAGGGCATCACCATAATTTAAGTGAGAAATCCCTAGTTCCTTTAGAAATAAGTAAAGTAAGTTAAATAAAATTGGAGATTGGAATTTAAATTGGAATGTGATTATTAAACATTATAATAATAAACAATTATTTTAATGTATAATAATCACTTATAGTACCTACAAATAAAACTTATTTCACTGTTTTATCTCCTAGAATCCTAAACGAAATAACCTTTAATGTTTTTAACCTGTAAACATTCAACGTTGAGAAACTATTGCACCATCATAACATAGCAACCCTTTGTCAAATGGCTCCGTACTCCGTAAAATTATGAATACAACAAGACTTGTTGCATTCCATCATGTATATTTTTAATTTCAATCATAAATAATTGCCACAGTTTCTGAAAAAGTATTAAATTTTACAATATTTTTCAGCAAACTGATTAAACAAACTGCTACCAGAGTGCTCTGTGCACAGATATTGATGAATAGACTTCTCAGAATTTATATATAGATTCAATCAATGTTGCACACAGCATCCTTTGATTGGCACGTTCAAAACTCAATCAAGTGAGCACAATACTGAGGTACATCCAGGGCTCTATGGATCAATACAGCTGGACAGCCAACCTATAAATACTTTGCAGTTATACGCAACCAGCACACAAATATTACACTTTTAAAGTAAATTATGAATAAACGTAGCCGTAATGGTTACTTACCCGGTGTGGATAATACATTACGAATTTCTTCTACAACCTCACGTCTTCCTTTCAAACTTGCGGTCTGGATTTTAAATGGTATGTCCTTCAATTTTTTTAATACCTGCCAATAGAATAATCAGTGATGAATGCGGTCACATTTTGGTAGCAATAAGATGTTATAAGGTGGTGAATTTACCTCGGAATCTGCCATTTTACACACATTTATTGAGAAAATTCTATTGAAAAAAGCACACACGTCTCCTCGCTAAACGAACCACAGATTAAAAAGAATTATTGCACCGAATCAGCTGTCAAAACAAGAGTTGCCAGCTAAAAAGAACCTCAGACATAACACATAAGAGGGGTCTTTTTTACTTCAGCTACGAGTCCTTTACGCTCCGTCTAAAACTAGAGAAGACAGCACTAGCTAATAGTTTGGCTTTGGTTACGTCATCTTGCTGACAAAAATTATCAATGTCAACAGTGTCAATCAACAGTCTGTGGTGTCAATGCCCAACTGTCAATCAATGTGTCATAACAAAGTCTCGGGTTCGGTATTTATTTGCTGAAAAATTACTTAAAAATGGAGAAAAGACGAGAAGAATTGATGAAATTGAAGTCTTACACCGAGGGAATTGATAATGAATTAACGATGATCTTACAAACCCTTCAATGGGATAGAAAACATTTCTTACAGGTCCTGTTATAATGTTTACAATATTATCTAGCATATTTCCTCGTCCTCGGGTTGCATTGGTATTAAGCATCAGATTAGGAAGCTTACCTCTCAGCCTGTGCTGTGCTAAAGACGGGCCGCAGATCCTAAGCTAGCCTAAATTGACCATATACCTTGTTCTTACCTGCGAAATTATCATAACCTATACTGCTGAATTGTATACCCATGTCATAACTAAGTTGTTCTTCCAGAACCCTATGCTGGTAAATTGCAGATATGATACCAACCACAAAGTCCCGCCTGATAAAACTAAAGGACATGAGAAGGAATGCTTCCTGAGGCAAAATGGCTACTCCAAGGATAATCAGCTTCTACCAGATCCGTTGGACTTGGAATCTAACACACTTGTTAAACTCAGTAAATATTCATAACATAACTGGTTATTTTATTGTATTATTGATGAATTTTACTAATATTGTATCATTTATCCACAGACAAAGAAGATATTGAGCAAATCATTGCTAATGCTTCAAGATCAGATTGTTTATTCAAAAAAGGTATGCTACACATAAGTAATTTCCATAAATTGATATGGATTCCTCTTTATCAACATACAAACAATATTAAATCTCTTATGTTCCTTTTCAGTTTATAGGAAAATAGTACAACCGTCAGAACCACCTCCACCATTTTGTAATGTATCCTTTATAATGTGTAGTACCTATGTGCAGTGTCATAGGTGTAATTGAAGTATGGATTCATTCTACGTTTTAGTATTATGAGATTTAACCTTCGTCATAACATTTATCCATTAATTAACCGGTAAAGCCCTGGGTGACCCTCAAGCACGTCAATTAGCACGTTAATTAGTTGTTTATCAGGGCTTTACCGGTTAAGCAGTATGAAACCCTGATAATTCAGGTATTTGGGAACAGGCTAGTTCAACAAATTGTACCTAGTGATGAAAGTGATACTGTTTAACCAATCCTACAGAGTGAATTGTTTTGTATTAACACACCTATAACCAATAAATTTCCTCAACCAAGGCGTGGGTACTCACGAAGCAGAGCCGCTGTCACTGGAGCGTCTTCAGGTCTCGTACTCTGCCGACGAGCGCCGAGCGATACATGACGCCGTGGTCAGCGCCGTGCCCTCCTGCCATGACCTCACTGACTTAGCTTTACTCAGGTCAGTGTTCATTATGGAACATAGTAAATCCATACCTCAATACTATGTCTGTTTGTATGTTACCATTTCACGCCTTACGAGCGTTCATTCAAAAAGTTGGCAATGTCGCAAATAACTGTCAAATATTTACCTGTTTCGATTAATTTGGCATTATTACTAATATTACTAATTAAAACACTGAATTCTTACTGAATTTGATGTTCTAATAGTTTTAGGTGTAAAAAAGTCATTTGGAAAATTTCCAAATAGTTTTTTTACATCTAAAACTAAATATTCGGTGTTACGATATTAATTATTGCATTTCATAATAAATATTTTCGTTCACTAGGTAGCCATATTTCATATTTCCAAATTAATCAAAACAGCGAAATATTTGAAATCTATTTGCGACGTTGCCCACTTTCAGAATGCATTTGGCGCACATGTAGACTATGACCTGTTTTAAGACGTGGGATACTTCTTATCCCGGTAGTACATACTTTCCCGTGGGATAATTTCCGACCAACACGCGGGCGAAGCCGCTGGCAAAAGCTATTATTGAATAATTCCTCATGATCACCATCTAAATGTCTTCCGTTTCACAGTGGTGCTGATGACAAGAGCTCGCAGGTAATCCTGTCGCGCCAGGAGATCCTGTTGGAGCTGCGCAACATGCGCCGGCGCCGCACCAAGTATCGAGTCGCCGCCAAGTCGCGCAACTACTCCGATGTTCTTCGCGACGTCATCAGGACTCAGGTAAGAGATTGCGCTCTGGGAAACTCGAAAATTTACTACTTTATTGATAGTTGTAACTGTAGAGTAGAAAATTACAGATAAATCCAAACAACATTCGTTATCAATACCATGTCAGGTCATCTATGTCAGACATGCGTTTTACTATACACAATTTATCAGTTCTAACGCTCCTGTGTGTCTTTGTACTTCGTCTATGTGTTTGAACAACTGTTACACTTTGCCTTTCACGGTTCAATAAGTTTTATTATAATACATGCAACTGTAAAGTTGCATCAAGAACATTGTTATCATTAATTTTAATAAATTATTTTAACAGATGGAATACTACAATGATGGTAAAAGCGAGACTGAACCAAAAGAAACTGTGGATAGGGACAATAATCAAAGAGATACACACAATGATAGGAGAAATTCTAGACCAGCGTCCAAAGAAGATAGAAGTAGATATGATGGAAAGATTGTGCCTAAGCCAATAAAAATTAAAATTGAAAGAGAAGATTCTACAGACAGAAGTAGAGAAAGATCAGATAGAGCGTATAGACATGAAATCGGAAGTAGAGATAGACGTAATAGAGATAATGACAGACGCGAACGTGATGACAGATCTAGAGAAAGAAGAAATGACGGCGATCTAGAAAGAATACAACGATACGGAGAGCATTCTAGGAAAAGAAGACATGATGACGAAACTAGGGAAAGACGATACTATTATGAAGAAAGCGGGAGAAAAGAAAATGATCAAGATAAAAAATATAGGTCAGATAAAAGATCAAAAAGAAGTCATAGACATAAAGACTATGATCCTGAGCATCAGGTGAAGAAAGAACCGGGGCTAGATGAAGAGCCAAACAACCTCCACGGAGATACATCAAGAGAAAGAAGATACGATGATAAAAGAGATAAATCTCACAGACATAAAGACAAAAAAGAAAGAACAAGAGATAGAGAAAGGTCTAAGGAAAGAAGGCGAGATAAAAGATATGAAGAGGTACCTAGTGAAAGGATATATATTAAGCAAGAAAGAGAAGACAGCGTTATAAGAGATGATACTATTAACTACGAGAAAGAGAAGGCAGATAGAAAACGAAAGAGTAAAAGTAAAAGACACGATAGGTCAAACAGATATGGAAACTATGATAGCCACAGTTTAGAAATCAAACAAGAAAACTATGATAGATACTATGATGAACCTTCCGAAGAGATTTACGATCCTAATAAGAACATTAAAGTGGAGAAATAAAAATAAGATATTTTATTAACATGAAGTTTCTTTCTTATTTAAAACTAGCTTTAGCTGACCTTTTTAATAACAACGTGCAATTAATTCATGCTTTTCTCAGTTCACTGCTGAACATAAGGCTATCCCAAAACGTCAAATTACGATTATTCTTCGCGAGAGAGTGCTTAATAAAATACTCGCTTTAACCGAATGAGGAAATCACGCGCAAGTTCAATTTGTGTCGTATCTAATATAGAATAGTGCATTGCCCATGCCAATTTTAATATCCTTTGTTTATAGTGCGCTTCCAAATCGTCGCACGTTCAGCGACTAATATTCTTTATGGGTCTATCAATCTGACTACACCGCATTAATGGTCAAAACCACAATATAACGATGAACACATCATCGCTATATTAAGGACAAATATGGAAGTTCATTACACTCTCAAAATATTCTTTATATTTCCACTAAAATTATCGGCATACTGTCTGAGTGAGATCTTGTCTCGCCAAGTGCAGCGGACCGGAGATTAGCGAAAATAATAACATAAAGAGTACGCCACGGGTTGAGGAGCACGCTTTAAATTATGTAGGTAGGTATAATACCTAACATTTATATATGAAACATTAGATTCAAACTGTAAGTAATGAACATTGTATGAGTAGCAAACTTATCTCCGTTACGACTGGAAATTGAGAGAATATGAATCCTAATTATGTATCCTTATAGCCATCCTATCTACCTAATGTGATTTCAGGAAAATATCGCTAACAAAGCCAGTCACAGATAAAGTCAGTCTTCCTTACATGGCAAGCATTGCACTCTCTCAAGTTTTTCTTTCACAATCACACAACCAAGGAATTTACGGCAAAAATAAAGTAAAAACTACGCCCGTACATGTGAATGAATAAGAAAGTTAATCGATGATGCAGATATTTGTAATTTCTGATCGATCGCGATCAATATGTATCGGTTCTATGCATCTCGCAACAATTAACATTAGGTATCGTATAAAAAGCTGATTCAATTACCTGCACTTGAGTGTCGGAAATACTTTGTCTCAATTAAGCAATTATCGTGGCATACCTGTTTATAAAAAAGTAAATAACTTTTGGGAATTTGATTTCTACAGCCTAACATACAATACCTGCCAATTTTTCCCATATAGCTCAGGAGATGAAATGAAATTGTTTATTCTGTAAATAGGTTATCGGAATTACTTTTACAGGTCATAAAAAATATGCTATTATATTTTTTTTAAATTACGTGTAGAAGTGATTCCGATATACGGTATCCCCTGAAAGACATGGGGAAACAAACTCAGCAGGGGTCAGTCTCTTTTAAAGTCCAGCACGGGTGAGAACCATAGAAAGAAACGGGTTTCTACGGGTTTTGTCGACGGAAGAATAGACAAAATTACAGATTGTGATTGTTTATCTGTAATTTTGTCTATTCTTCCGTCGACAAAACCTGTTTCTATTGTGGTCATGCTAAGTGTGCAGACATAATTTTGGTCAGATCTTGTGAGGACTATGTAGATTAGTGCCTGAAATGGTTTGAGGAAAGAACCACACAGATTTGAGTAGACCTGTCCAGTCAGTTCCAGTTCCATTAATATTACCATTAAAACTACTGAAGCTTTAAATTCCTCACCCGCGCTTTCTGCTGCCTTACTGAGACAGAATGTGAAGGCATGCCCTTTGGAGTTTAGGTTTCAGCATACAAACCCCCAAGCTGTTATAAGCTGCTTTTAAAGATCTTAAAATTAAATTAACAGAACATCTCTGGAGAATATCTGTAAAAGTCTGTAGATGTATTATCGAAACCATTGCGCCCTATTTAACTTTCATATTTAACACCAGTGTAGACCAAGGAGTCTTTCCGGATCTCATGAAACACAGTAAAGTAGTTCCATTGTTCAAATTCGGTGATAGTAAAGAACCCAACAATTATAGGCCTGTGTCAATTCTACCAGTTCTCAGTAAGGTGTTTGAAAAGTTGATGCTCAATCAAATGTTACGTCACTTTAATAAAAATTCCATCTTTCATGAACAACAGTACGGTTTCACCGAAGGGCGTTGTACCACTGACGCTGGTGTCACCCTAATAAAGAACATTTTGAATGCCTGGGAAGAAGCACAAGATGCCATTGGAATCTTTTGCGACCTCTCGAAGGCGTTCAATTGCGTAGACCATGAGACACTTCTGCTGAAACTGGAGCACTATGGGATTAGGAATACAGCTCTTGATTTACTAAGATCGTACCTGAAAGATAGAAAGGTTAAAGTTCAAGTAAACGGCGGAACCTCATTAGGGCGTTCCTCAAGGTTTTATATTGGGTCCATTCCTCTTTTTAGTTTAAATTAATGATTTACCCAATTACTCCAAAATCAACCGAAGATAATGTTATTTGCAGACAACCGACGGTCACAAAATCTTGACGACGTGAATACCTCTATTTTTCAGGTCCAAGATTGGTTTACGGTAAATAATTTGGTACTAAATAAAAAAAAACCAAATGCATTAGATTTAAATGACCTAATGTTAGATGTAGCGAATGTCACATCTTATTGAATGGAAAAAAACTTTAGTGTATTAATCAAACAGTTTTCCTAGGAATCACGCTAGACGAGAATTTACAATGGGGACCTCATATAACTTCTCTTGCGGGGCGGCTAAGCTCCGCCGCTTTTGCTGTTAGAAAGATAAGACTGTTAACAGATATAACCGCGCGTTTGGTCTATTTTAGCTACTTCCACAGTATTATGTCGTATGGCATGTTACTGTGGGGTCAGGCTGCTGACATTGAATCCATATTTATTTTACAAAAGACAGCTGTCAGAGCCATTTATAATCTACATCGTCGCGAATCTCTCAGGGATTAATATTACATATGACAGCCATTGCCAATTCATTTATGAAAATATTATGTATGTAAGAAAAAAATCTACATATTTTAAATAAAATAACTGATAGACATAATTTTAATACTAGAAATAAAGATAAAATAGATCAACCATTTTTCAGATTATCTAAAGTATCTTCATCTTATATGGGGTACCTACTGTGTTAAATGTTACAACAAAATACCTTGTGATATATTACAATTAAATGAAAGAAAATTTAAAACTCATATTAAAAATACACTTTGTAAACAAGCATATTACAAATTAGAGGATTATATCCAAGATAAGAATGCTTGGAAACATGCTGGCCCACCATAGGATAATCTAGAATCTAGACAATATGGTTGCTAATTTATGTTGTATAAATTATTATTTTTATTATATGACATTGATTTTACATTCTGTGATTACTTCCTCACACACTGACTTTTATACCAGCCTGTTACTGTCCCACTGCAGGTCAAAGGCCTCTTCTCATGCAGAGAAGGCACGAGCATTGATCACCACGCTTGCTCAAGACGGGTTGGCGATTTCGGACTTATATTAACTATAAGTCCAGGTTTCCTCACGATGTTTTCCTTCACCGATGTCAGTAATGTCCAAGATAAACTCAGAAAGTACATATGAATTGAAAAAGTCACATTATTATATAATATGAAAACTAACACTATACGATAATATGAACATTCATAAACCTACGCTTGACCGCTCAAAATAATCATGAAACTATGACTCAGACTTCTAATAAAGACTTCTCAAAAGAGCTCTGCATACGCTTGTGATCCAGCTAACAAATAGTAGATAAATTTACACAGAAATGAAGAAAAAATTAAATGTACCGGGTGTTGTAGTAATATGGTGGCACTTGGGAGAGGTCTATGTTCAACATTGAACAACAAGTTGTAGTTAAAAAAGAAAAATATTGGCGAGTAGCATGGTGTCTGGTAGTCTGTGGTAGGTACTGCATCGTGGTCTGGAACTGTCTTAGTTTACTTAATCCTTGCCTGTTCCTGATTAGTTTCTACTCCATCAAGATGGGAGTGGTGGATACATTTCACTTCATTGCCTTCAGTAGGTAAGTTTTTAGTCTTTGTCGGCAATAATTTTTCCCCACCCGGTAATTTTGCGAGAATGATAAAAAGTATAATATCAGAGTATTTCCAAGTAGCCGATGGAATGGGTCCGCGTACGCAATGGGAGTGTGACGAGCGGCCGCAATGCTCACGCGTCGCTGTCACGGACGATATCGTGTTACTCACAGAATTCATTAGCTACATCTAAGTAGGAATCTGCATTAATATTTATATGTAATCTGGGAGCAAAAGAAATAGATGTCTTTCAAGTTATTTTAAAGACAAGATTGATTGATCTGTGGAATGATAGCGTAGTTTTGCAAGAAGTTGAGGATGACCACACGTCAGTCACCCAGCGTGATACCAGGACAGGCTTCAGCTTGGCTAGAAGAAATGGTTGGGCTTGGCTTGATTGTATGTAAAGGGGAAGCCGCCTCTGGTATAAAACCAGAAATACATAAAACAAGTGAATTCTACCAGATGCTGCAAGTGCTGTTTTCATTTACCTACATAAGTACAAAGGTAATTTAAATTGAATGGGACCTATTTTAACTAGATACGATTCCATCTGAAAATGCAAGTAGGCACACCGCACAGCTTACCAAAGTATCTTCTATGTTCTATGTTGTGGGGTTTGGTTTCCGCACTTAGTCCTACAGTGGACCATTGTGCGTGGGCCATAGCGGCCGTTGGTGGTTACTCCAACCAGCCCACCTCCCTCCAGAAGTTTATTAGGTCTCCTGGTCTTTTCAGAACATCTGTGAAAGATCTGGGTGTCCCGAGGGTTTGTGTTCTAATCTGGGTGACGCCTGTGCATTCAAAAAGCACGTGCGTGACGGTTTCCTCAGCCTCCATGCACGCCCTGCACAGAGGACTGTCCGTTATGCCTATTGTGTGAAAGTGTTTGTTCAGCGAGCAGTGGCCCGTGATGGTACCCGTCACCAGGCGCAGGCCGTTCCTATCCAGGCGTAGTAAACGCCGGGTTAGCCTGGTATCCAAGGATGGCATGGCTTCCTTGGACTGCCTGCAGCCCGGTGTCGAGGTCCACCAGTGCTCGGCTTGAGTGTGGGTGAACTCCTGTAGCCACCTGCGTATCTGGTTGAAGGGGATGGGTACGATGGGCTCGGGTCCACAGACTGCCGTGCTGGATCCTCGTCTGGCAAGCTCGTCAGCTGCATCGTTACCCAGCGAACCGCTGTGTCCTTTTATCCATTGCAGTGTCACCGTGTTGCGGCTAGATACCGTTATTTGTTCTAGTGCATTGTGACATTCTAGTGTCAGCTTTGAGGTAATATGTTCTTTCCGTAAGGATTGAAGAACTGAGGCGCTGTCGGAGAGTATGCGTATGTGTGTGTCCGTAACTCTCCTAGCTTTTAGGGCGTGGACCGCTTGTATGATGCCCACACACTCCGCCTGATAGACGGTGTTGAACATTCCCAGCGGGCTGGATATCTTTATGTTAAAGTCGTGTGAGAAGACTCCAACTCCAGTTCCGGAGTCGGTCTTCGATCCGTCTGTGTATATTCTCATCTCTTTCGAGCCTGAGTAGTCACACTGTTCTTCTGTAAGTATTATGTTGTAGTGCCTATGAAAGTGGTGTGTTTTCGGGGCTTTATCGCAGGGTGATGCCATCATTGGTCGTCGTTTGATCGCATCTTCCTTTAAACGTGTGTGCTTAACTCTAGAGTCTTTGTTTAGGGTTCCTGATACGTGGAGCCTAAAGGCAGCTAGAGTCGCCTCCTCCCGCACGATGAGGTGCAGAGGAGGCAGTCCAAGCATTACCTGTAGGGCGGCAGTGGGTGTAGTTCTCATACTGCCAGTGATTGCAACACATGCAAACCGCTGTAGTTTTTCGAGGTTCCTTTGTGCTGTGCTCAGGTCTGTCCTGGGCCACCAGACCAGTGAGCCGTATGTGATGATTGGTCGGATGATTGTGGTATATAGCCAGTAGGTGACCCTGGGGCTAATTCCCCAGTTCCTGCCAAGCAGTCGCTTGCACTGCCACAGGGATATGCTGGCTTTTGTAATAATATGGTTGGTGTGTTTTGCCCAGTTCAGCTGTTTGTCTAAAAAGATGCCCAGGTATTTAGTTTCAGTTGATAGGCTTAGGGTTGTCCCGAAGAATCGTGGTAGCTGTAGTGTTGTCAGTTTCCTCTTTTTTGTGAAGAGAATCAGTTCGGTTTTTGTAGGGTTCACTGAGAGTTGGTGCCTGTTGCACCATTCCTCTACTATTTTTAGGGCTTGACGCATGAGATTGCATAGGGTGTTTTCGTGGGTGCCGTTTATTATGATGGTTATGTCATCGGCGTAGCCTACAGTGAAGTAACCTTTGTCGTTGAGTGTTTTGATGAGGCTGTCTACTACAAGGTTCCACAGGAGCGGCGAGAGGACGCCCCCTTGCGGGCAGCCCTTCGCAACGATGGCCCTCGTAGTATCATTTACTGTGACTTGTACAGCTCTCAGTTTGAGCATGTTGGTGATCCAGCCACTCAGGGTCGGGTCTATGTTGTGACTGTTGAGTGCCATGTTAATGCTGTTGAACATGGTTCTGTCAAAGGCGCCCTCGATGTCAATGAAGGCGGCCAGTGCTGAGCATTTGTAGTCCACTGCGCATTCGATTTTGGAAACCACGCTATGTAGCGCGGATTCTGTTGATTTGCCCGTGGAGTACGCATGCTGGTGTTTGTGGAGTGGTTTCATCCGAAGAGGTCCATCTCGGATGTGCCTATCACAGAGTCTCTCGAGGGTTTTCAGTAGAAAGGATGTGAGGCTTATAGGTCTATAAGCCTTGGGTTGCGTGTAATCGGTTTTTCCTGGTTTGGGTATGAAAATGACTTTTACCTCACGCCATGCGAGAGGTATCTGTCTAAGTGCTATGCAGGCTCGATAGATCTCCACCAGCCACGGTGTCAGATAATCTACCCCCCACTGCAGCAGGGCTGGGAAGATGCCATCCAGCCCTGCCGACTTGTATGGCTGAAAGGTGTTGATAGCCCACTTTGTTCGGTCTTCTGTTACTATGTTGCGGGCTCTTGACCAGTCTTGATCCGTTGGGGTCCATTCTGGTTCAGCCTCCCATGTCCTGTCCTCCAGGATTTTACAGTCTGGGAAGTGAGTCTCGAGAAGGACCTTACTGGTTTCAAAGTCAGTTAGTGTGTATGAGTTATCGGGTTTTTTCAGCGCGCCAAGAGTTCGGTCCTGATCAGCTGATAGGATCTTCCTTACCCTAGCGGCTTCATTATTAGTCTCGATGGATTCACAGAATTTACGCCAGGCGGTTCTCCTGGCGGTTCTGATCTGCTTTTTGTATGTGTATTGTGTTTCTTTGTATATCTCCCAGTCGTCTGGGAGCCTCGTGTTTTTTGCTCTGTTAAATTGCTTACGTAGCGCATCTCTGAGTTTACTAAGTTCAGCATTCCACCAGGGGCTTCTCTCGTTCTTGCCTTGTGGCGCTCTTAGTTTACAGCATGCGTGGTATGCTTCAGTTAGGTATTCGGATAGTTTTGTCACGGTGTATTCTAATTGTGCATGGTCCCTTATAGTTACTTGTGCCAGATGTCTAGCTAGAAGTGAAGCCAGAAGGCTTTTGTACTCCGGAACATTGGTGCGCCTCGGGTTTCGCCTCGGCGCGGGTTTTTTAGTGTTTGTGGTTAGTGAAAAGCGGATCCTTCTGTGGTCTGAGCAAGAAGGCTCGTCCGATACGTGCCAGTTTGTGATAAGGTTTGTCGCGTTTTCCGTAGCAAGTGTCAGATCTATGATCGTTTGTCCGCGGGCTGTGACCCAAGTGGGTTCTGAGCCGCGGTTAACAATGTTAAGGTTAGTAGAGAATAAATAGGTGGATAGTACCTCTCCTCTGGAGTTCGCCACAGCGCTGCCCCAGAGCGGGTGGTGGGCGTTCGAGTCGGTGCAGATGATCAGGTCCAAACTGGCGCGCTCGCAGTGCTGCACCAGGTCGGCCATCTCTTTTGGCGGGCAGTCTGCGGCCTCGCCTGGCATGTAAACACCAAAGTATCTTATATCCTTATCAACCATTCGCTACAATCCTGCTAGTGGGTAAGTTAAATCTAAGTTAGGTAAGTTGAATTTTAGCCCAAAACCTGTCAACGACCATCACCATTTAGACTTGATAAGAGCCTAAGGGCTCCCAAAACTCTGTACTTGGCGTGCTATTTACGGAAAATTCAGTACTAATTTAATTTAAATCACTGCAGCTGCACATGTACCTATCTACTTTTCTCGTTTTATGTTTTACACTTACTCGTAGTATAATTGCAGTAATAACTACTAAAACGGTAACTATTTACCTAACAGGCGCAGTAAATCGTTCTCGTGCGGGGCGGATCGATATACGATAACAGTTAATTAAAAGCGAACGTCTTCATTAGCCCACTTATGAGCCAATCAGAAGGTACTACCTACCTACTGCTGGCCTGCAGCACAATGATAGAAATCAGTGTACCATTCGACACAAAGGATTTAGAAATCTTCGTGTCAATTCAACAAATAGACAGACCGCGGTATTGATCAGCTAATTAACTGTTTATATTGGGTTTGATGCGTTTAGAGTTCAGTAGCTGGCAGTTTTGAAGTAGTGACTGTTTAATTGTGGAAATTGATCTAAAGGTATTAACTAGTTATTAACATAGTGCAAAGATTGGCATTTTTGCTTTGTGAGAAAATACACTATGTACTTATTTGATAATTGCTAAGCCTGAAGTGTTCCAATACAGCACAAAGGCCAACTTCATTCTCTTTGTCTTTGGGAGACAAAGAGAATGAAGTTGGTCCTGAGGTTTTGGAAGAATTCGCTCATTCCGCGATCCCTGACATTTGTGTATCCAAAGGTGCAGAGCAAAGTTTGTCAAGAGGAAACGGTGATCAAATGGCTCCTATATATCAAATGCTTATTTTAACCGACTTGTCCCACCTGCAACGTTACAAGACTTCCTAAGTACGGGACCAATATCATTTTCCGAGTGATATTCTACTACGAACGGTTAAAATGAAATAATTACATACACACAATAAAACTGAAGTCGGAAGCCCCCTGCAGCCTATTTCGTAAACTGTTTTACATAAATTATCGTTTTAAACGGAAATTAAAAAAAAAACAAAATATGGCGTAGGCAAATTTCCTGAAAGTAAGTAACTGACGTGTTTGCTCCTAAGTAATAGCTCTATCATTTTCCAATATTGTTGTTTTAAAACCAATCATTTTAATTTCAGTCGCGTTGTAGAGGTCAGATGGCAGCTGGTCTAATTTTAGCTAAATCTGATAATACTGGAAGCTTAGTTCACTAGATGTCAAAATAGCTCAGAACGATGAGGAAATTCAATTTCCTCACTGACTGAGGTACTCCAATGCAATGTTTATTGAAATAACTTTCTCCTCGGAACTCCCTACGGAGTTTCAGCCTTTCAATGAATATGTCCAACAAGATTATTATACTCTATTTAAATAAGTTATGTATCTTGTTATTTTCAAGTCCCATGACTCACGCCGTGACAATGATTTGTAGTGTAATTTCACGCGTTCTGAGCACTAACCGACAAGCGTTACTTATTAATATTATATATCTTCAGATACAATGTACTGCGACTATTCAGTAAACTTGATTCATGTCCATGAATTTCACGTTAAACCTATTATTGCCTATAATAGATGTAATTACTGTTCAGAGCACCAATAAATTTTGGTCTTAGCTGTAACTACCTATTTATTATTATTATATGATTCAGAAAATAAATTGTAGTTTTGTAACCTTGGTCTACTAAGGTCTCAAGATTGTTAGAATTTAGATAAATTAGAAACTTGCTGTTATTCTTTGAATGTGCATTTGTAGAAGTTTTCCAGAATAGCATGTGGTTCATGATTGTGTTCAATCATGTTGAGTGATCACGATAATTTATTCTAATTATGAGTAAAATGAGAGCTTTGTAAGGGAATCTGCAAAAGGTTTTACAGATTTCAGATTCTTGTATTGAGCCAAACATATTGCTAGATGGCACAAAGTGATTTTGAGTGCGTAAATGAGTAATTATAAACTTGAGATTAGTCTTGCATTCTTCTTTGATGTATATTGGTGTGCAATTTTATTTTCAAAATGTCTATGGAACAGGAACCGAAGACAGGCAAAAGAGGGCGAAGGCCGACGGCGCGCGAAGAAACATGCGGCGCACGCGCAGCCGAGCAACACGCGAGACTGGCCCTGCGGGGTCACATTGTAGGCTAGGAGATAGAGTGCATAAAGAGATACCTTTTGATAAGACTTATTTTTACATAGCTTTATTCCCGCGGCTTCGCCAGCGTGGATTTCGGAAAATATCTCACGGGAACGTACTACCGGGATTAAAAATATTCTATGTGTTAATCCAGGTTATAAACTCTATGCCAAATTTCATGTAAATCCGTTTAGCCGTTTTTGCTCCAATCCGGAACATACATCCAGACAAACAGACATATTTTTTTTTCGTTACCTATTATTTATTTATTTATACGTATAGAAGTGGACTAATAGGACCCTATTCCAATGTTAGACAATAATTACAGACGCAGATGGAAACGAACATTTGACTACTGTAAAAACAATCAACAAATAATTAAAATGAGGCATTGTAGATTTTGATTTCTATTAGACTTACCACGTACCTCAAAGTTTGTTCAATGAAAGCAAAACAAAGAACGTATCAATACTGTCTTTTACAATATGAGGTCCCTATCTCCCCGCGAATGATGGCGCGAGATGCCCCCATGGCCCCTACGGCCAGCACATACAACCCGCCAGTCGCGCCGCGTCCGTGCGCCGTAGCTTACGCTTTGTTCGACTGACTACATACTTACGGTCCGTACTTCGTAGTACATCGCAATTGTTCGGCGACTTCGTAAATCGTGTTGACTTACATTGTTTGTGTTTTTGTGTGTGACAATGTGTGTGTTTGTGTTTACCTCTCATTGAACACGGATTGGGTTTCCTTTTGGATTTATTTGGTGAGTTTATTTTTTCCTATTGTAAATTAATTTTGAAAGTTGTTTTGAATTTTTTTAAATTGTTTTGCGAATTTAAATACCTACTAATTGAATATATGTAAAAATAATTATAAGGTTTTTATGTATTGTATGTTCAGCAAAGTTCAATTAGCTACCAAATAATAGTCACTAACCACACGAAAAGAAGAAGAAGGATTAGGTAACAGATAGAACAGAAAATAAATTGGGGCTCTCCGCCTACTTCCCCTTTGAGCGTAGTGAGAATATTTACTCTTATGGTTCCTGATACCTATTAATAATTCATCTTACAGCTATAAAACTCCTAAAGCAATTTATTTTTAAAAGCAATCTTCCAACTTAACGAACTGACATAGTCGAGGAGTTTCGTCGATATTAATTGAGTAACGGTCGTCGAAACGATCGACATTAATATTATACAAAAGTCGTTTATTTTATTAGGTATACATTTTACTGAGAGATGTATAATACATAATACCTACGCCTTTACGTATGGGCACAGTTTTAAGTAATGAAAAGTTGCTAGGTACGACTGTATTTTAGTACGATTAAGTAATTACTATTGCGGATATAGTATCGATAAATTTCGGAAGACCAAGTGCGCAACTTTGGATAGACCAGACCAGTGATGGACTACAGGTTTGCAAGAGGCTGACTTGATTGACTGATGAATTGTCGTTAAATGGCAATAGTCTGGGTTCCAAAATACAGGTATCGTATTACAATGCCCACTTCTTTCTCTTCCTTTTGGAGAAATTCGTAATGATGCTACGAGACCAACAACTTTTTTGATTTTAGGCCCTTTTATATTAGGAAGCCAGACATCCCAGCTACTGTTGACCTTACTGCAAATCCCAATAGTTAGTTATCGCACCTGGGAATCTAAACCAGTAAAACGTTTCGTACCCGCCTCGACACACAGCTTATTTGCCTATCGTGAAGAAATGGGACATGGTTGCTAAGAGTTTGCACAACAGTTCAACAGGATAGGATTTCATGTCTCACGACCTCTCGACCGCCAGCAACACTTGAGCTGTTGGGATACTGTTTCAACAACACGGTGCCATAGTTTAGCACCAATTTAATGTAAGCTATGATTGCAATGTGGCTAAACGGTGAAGGTAAACATCGTGTGGAAACCGGCATGTCCACGATCCAAAAAAAACGAAGACATATGACATGTACCAACTTGCACTCGGCCCGGTGGTGGACTAAGGCACACTCCCTCTCACAGATAAGAGGCCTGAATGAAGCTGTGTCTCAGTAGTGGAAACATTATTCGCTGTATATGCTAAGGATGCCATATTAAGCCAGTGGATGTTTACGGGACCTGTAATTGTTGTTAATTACGTGTATTTGGATATTATCCGAGTCATCATCATCTGAATTTCAAAGACGTCAAAACTTATTAAGCACATGCCTTTAAATAAAAGTTGCTCCTTTTCTTCTTTATCTTCAAATTGAATTTCGAAGAGCCTCTACCTGATACTGAATGACACATAGAAACGTTTGCTGTCACCTACGCTACCACTCTTGTAGACTAGCGATTCTTTCATCAGCTTATAGCTCAAGAACGGCTCAAGTTCAAACCAAAATAACTGTAAATTAAAGCGAAACTTTTTATCCCTAAATATTTAACCGTTAACCCATCTATCTCTGTCAACCACACTCTTACCATAACCGGAAAATTTTATGTTTTCTTTACTAAAAGTGTTTATTGGGCAGTGTGGGACCGGCCCTCCATCTCATACTTTGTACTACAAATATGCATAACACCTTCATTTTAGTGATGATAGGAAAGATAAATAGATATTAGGTACTTGAGTATGATCGTAAGTGGCCTGTTAGAGTGTTGACACTAGTCATCAAACGCGTGAGGAGCTTCCGATTGAGAGTTTAAGATTATTGATCGTCATGGCTCCACTAGAACTTCAGCTTCAGTTAAAGGGACGCACAATCCTATTCTAGAAAGCAATTGTAAAGATCTTTTTGTCAGCTTTCATTCAGATAATTGAGGGAACGTTGAAAAAAAAGTAGAAAAATAAAATTATTTAAATGGACTTCTGTAAATGAAAGGAACGCGAAGAATAAACAGGAAACACTTGAACATACATAAAACATGTGAACCGGAACAATTTTTAATGTTATGCTCCCAAACTTATCAGTATCAGCTATGTTAAATATATGTATAAGATACTCTTGGATCGAACGCGGTCGACGGACGGACGGGACGTGAACATATACCAACTAAGTATTTTAATCTAACTACTAAGTATTTTAATTGATAATGCACTTCAGTTGTTTTTTGTCCGTCTTGTGACATAGTTTTTTGACGAGTTCTTAATAACTGTGAAGTTTTGTAATGAAAGTGGGTAATGCACCGGTGAACGGGATAATTATAAGGAAAACTGAAACGGAGAGCAACATCCGATCTACAAGAAAAAAAAATATGTTCATGTATTTATTATGTTTATAGTTTAGTAAGAGCCTTATCTTCTGTAACTTGGTTTAAAAGCTTACTGCAAAAGCAAAAACATGGAATGTCGTTAAAATGTGTGTGTACATACCGTAGGTACGTACATGTGGATGACAGGTCATGTGGTCATGCACCATAAACTCGTTTCTCCCAGTTATTAGCTATTACATTGTTATGCTAATAAACCCGTTCGGAGAGATTAATGCAGATAATACTCGTAAATGCAAGAACATTATTTAATAAATTACATGTTTCTGTAACTTATGTGCTATGGAGGAATATTTATTACATTGTAGTAGTAAAAGATGCGACCTTTCTTATATCTATGCATGCGACAGTAGCTCTACCTATGTGGTTAAATTGTCTATTGATTAACGGGGTACGAGTTCACATCTCAGCTTAGTCAATTGGATTATAGAGTTTGTGGTGCTACTAGAAACTGTTTAGTTTGTGATGTTACTAGATATTTTCATATCATTAAATATAACATCATTCCTGTATTGTCTACGAGGAAAGAATTGGGCAGAGATGTGCAGTGCACCCACACTTGTGACATATTAGATAATAACCTACCAATATGCCTTTTCTCATAGTTGTTAATAGATTATTTTATATCAGTTTAACTTTAAATTTTAGTGTTCCAATTTAAGTGATGGCCTGAAACACAGGTTTGAATTAACCTAGATCGGACGGGTCGCTTCCTAACATAGTAATTCCGAACTATCATTACTTGCACCTGTAATAAACTTATTTTAGTTTTAGTTTATTTTTAGTTACTATAATTATTTGGGAAATCTGACTGTTGACTAAATTTACATTTTTTGTAAATGTTTTATTCAATAAAAATATCATTACCAGTCGACAGCGCTGTGGATGAAGTTTTCGATGCTATATTTTAGTTTGTTAATAGTTTTAGTTAAGTTAGTATATAATTTTGCTACTTTTATACTTTTGTATTTTAACTGAAACTGCAGTGAATTTTATTTGAAATAGGACTATTAATTTTTTTTTCCGAATTAATAGCCCAATAAAAAATAAAAATATGATTATTATTAAAAATACTGTATTATTATATCGGTACATTTCCGCCTAGCTTAGTTGACAAACGAATCATAAGTTCTACTTAATTATTGTTTACCGTTCATTGTATTATGCTGACTGCTTTAGGCACTGAAACACATCGACCATGCCAAGAATGCAGATAATGCAAATAAAACTCCATTTAATATATAATTGCTAATTATCTCGTTCACGCATCGTCTGTAGAAAACGTCCATAATTGTGCAGATGGAGATAAGCAGACGTATTCAAATGAGAGCGAGGGAAAGTGCGCGCGCGCAGACTCACTGAAAATTATGCTGATGGCGCTTTAATTAGATTGTTGCGGTCGGGATCGCGAGAACACTTTGATGTCCAGGTTACAGTGGACAGAAGAGAGAGAGAAGCAGCCAGATTAACGCAGCAAATTGTGTCTCCTCATGAGTTGTTACTTATGTACACAGGATCTGTTTTGTCTTTGACTTATGTTTAGAGTTATGCAATTACAATAAACCTTACGACTGCGTAATGCAATGTTTATCTTATGCCTGAATTGAATTAAATTGTTGACAAAATTATTAAACTAACAAGTAATACAGAATAAAATAAAATAATCAGATTCAGAAATATTATTAATATAATTGTAAGTCTAATATTTGTAAGCTATTATAGCTATAACTACACTATTGTATTAGGTAAGCCTGTGATTATAGTTGTATGTGTTTTTAAATAAATAAATTATTTTTGATGATTAGTCACGCTTAAAATAATTAATTGATAATTTTGATCTGGCTAGGATATATAAAAAGTTATTTAGAACGATATGAAAATTATGTTACCTACGATAGGAAGGTCAATAATATTTTATTTTGCAGAATTTTGAGCTCAATATGAAATAAAAACTGCTACATGTCGACATTTTTGTGTAGATTTGAAAGAAGAGACACGTAGCGTCTGCGCTGTCATTACATTACAAGTGGTAGACGGATAGTGCACAAAAAAGACAAGTTATTGCAGTCCTTGTTTAAAACCAGAAAACGAAACGTGACTAACAAACTCCAACCAGTCTGTTATTAGCAAATTACTGTAATTTAAGTTTTTGTAAACAAAGGAAGTAACGGATAAAAATGATTTTTATTATTTTTTGAGCATGAGCTCTTCATAACTCTCAAAACTTGTTTTTTTTTTTAGCATTTCTTGGTGTTTGGTGTTCGGTGTAATGTGATGGCATTAAATTGAGTAAATATTTGAACAAATTATGTTTGAGCAAACGATGGCAGGTCATTGCACAAAGCCCAGCCGCCAAGTGCACTTAAGTGCTTTGAGTGCAAATAGGGACACTTATCATCTTATTTTTCTGATTATCTGATATCTTATTTTTCTTTCTTTTAGATGTATCTTATACAGGCAGGTACATAAAGTTGTGTTAATAATATGTTTTTCCTATAACGTGGTTTGATTTTGTATTGTGTACATACTCTCAAAAAATATTACGCTCCTTCTGGGGCAGTCGGGTAAAAATTGAACTCACTGAAACACAAAAACATCGAACTTTTCAGATTGCAGACGCCACATCGCTTTTGCCCAGTACTTAAGTTATCTTACTTCAACTTGCTCACTTTTTATTGCGAAGTTCTAAAGATCGAACTGTAAACACATTTACCTTTGCTAGGTATATGTTCCATGAGTGCTGGTTGTGTGACCGAGCCCAGTACTTAGAAGTTAATGTGGGGAATTGATCCAGCTTGCATAATTAAACGTTAGATCGCACCGAGATAGAGTATGCATCCAAACTAATGTGTTTTGTTAGCGTGGGCCGCTTTCGCTTTGTTACTTAACTTGGATGTATACATACCATTATTGTATCTAGGTACTTGAGATTTAAGCTTGTTAATAACTAACTTATATAGAAAGCAACTTATTACTGTATAGAATAATCTGCTTATTGCATGTCAACTACTTAGTTCTTAGTTTATTTAGCCGCGCGTTGTATGGAACTAGCCTTGAAATAGAAACTCATTTCTTAATATCGTTATTAATGGCAATAACGTTTATTAACAACAAAATTTACAATACTTAACACAAATAACTATTTACACTAGGTACTAAATACAATAACGAACTATACAAATACGCATATAATAATTATTAATAGCATCAACTACAGACGATGCATTGCGGATGGATATAAAAATTAATTACCAGTTTATCGCTAGTTTATACAATAAAATAGTGATTAAACAATTTGTGCGATGCGAACCAATCAAGTTCTTACAATACTTCTGACCTAAGATGGAGTAAAAAAGCTCTAAATTTATGAAAATTTAAATTGACCAGCTTTATTATCTAATATTCCTTTTATTTTCTTAAATCGTTAACTTAGAAACATGACCTTTCTTCTCAAAGTATTTAATTCAAAGGCTATCAACAATTTTATGAGGGTTTCGTAGCGACACACATCTCGGTGTGCCTCAGTCGTTATGTAAGGGTCATAAAAGGCACGCAAATAAACGCCTGTCCCCGCATAGCATTTTATTTTCTGCTCGGTTTGGTTGGTGGTAGGGCTTGTTCTAAGTCCGCCTGGCTAGCTACTACCATCTTATCTAAGTCTGTCGCCATAACAACAATGTTAATAGCATTGTTGTGTTTCTGCGGTTAGAGGTAACATAGCCAGTTCCTCTGTGGTTGAGGATTCTGGGTGAAGCTCGCTTCCACCTTCGGCCTGATCATCACTTACCATCAGGTGAGATGCATGCCAAGAGCCTCCCGGTTGTAAATAAAAAAAAATAGAATCGATACATGCCAAACGTGTTACTTCTGTTTTGTGTCGAACTTATTCAGTTATTTACTTAAGCTATTTTTTAAAGAATAAATAAATAAATATAGTATAAGTATTGTAATTTGTAGAGTATTTGTTTCTACAAGATTGCAGTTTTTCAGTTGCTAGAAAACTGTCTTGTACTCATGATCAATCTAAAAGCATTTCACTTTTTGCTTTAGCAATGGGAAAATGGCGTAATCTAACTAGGATAATTAAATTACATAAAGCTTTTATCTTTGATCACCAATAAACAATAAACATTTTTTGCGACTGCGATTAATAGTCGTGTGACATAGTTGCATGTGTGCGCCCTTCCTTTCCTTACGTAAACGTTTTCTATGGGAAGAGCAGAGAGCTCGGGAAACCTGATCGACGAAGTTACGCTAATTATACGTAACATGTAATCTTGCTCGTCATCAGAATCAATATAAAAACTATTAGGTACAAGCTTTATGAAGCCATCCAGGGGATATGTTTGAAGAATTCCTGTTTGAGTATAGAACTGAAGAATGCATAAATGTGACTTGTCGAGGTTTTTGGGAGATTTGAGACTACCGGCGACACGTGTCTTGAAATAGTGCTGAGATTGTAGACTTTCGATACGCTTTGAATTTTGTTCCAGTCTAACGACGAGACAAAAGCATCAGTGTGATGATTTTTTGCACAATTCTTAATGAAGATCCAGTTTCGTTTTTAACCGGTAAAGCCCTGGGTGACCCTCAAGCACGTCAATTAGCACGTTAATTAGTTGTTTATCAGGCCTTTAACGGTTAAACAAGTTATTTGTCCGCAGATGACATGATTAATTAAATAACAAACCCGAACCCGAACGATCTCAACCTGGACAACATTTTTTGGTCTTGTTCAACAATCTTATATCGACCACAATGTGAATAACATAAAGAAACAATACGTTAAATCGTAATTAGGTACTATAAAATAGCGGCACAAGTCATAACTTACATAAAAAACCAGTGTAATTTGAACTGTAAAATATTTTCCTAACAAACAGTTGGGAGATAAAAACCGCGATTAGTTTAGTTATTTAGTATATCGTACTCCGCACGCCACATTCCTTATTTTTTACATGTAATACTATGGGAATAGCATTTGTTCTATTGTGTGATTGCGATCAAATCGTTTGTTCGCTTGAACAATCCGTTGCTAATTACAACGAGATCGAAATGCTATGTTTTTAATAGCTTTCTACAGTTCAACGCGATTTTTTAAAGTTCCTGCTTTAGGTACTAGGTTCATTGGCAGTGCAACCCATTTTGTTGCAGTTTCAATACAAACATATTTCATTCATTAATTAACTCATCAAATCAATTAACAATCTATTAATTTGTTTTATTCTATTTAATAAAGTACTTTTGTTGTAATTAATTAATATATGTAAAGTTAGTTAGTTATTTAATTTAGTACCTAGTGTCAATCAATCTGCCTAGCCTTTTCCCAACTATGTTGGGGTCGGCTTCCAGTCTAACCGGATGCAGCTGAATACCAGTATTTTACATGGAGCGACTGCCCATCTGACCTCCACAATCCAGTTACTGGATAACACTGGTTGTCAGACTTTCGGGCTTCTGACGACCCGTAACGACTGTCAAAGATCCACGAATGACAGCCGGGACCAACGGCTGAACGTCCTTTCCGAGGTGCGGAGGAGTCTCGGTATGTAAAGATGGTCACCCATCTACGGACCAACCCCGGCAAGCGTAGCTTAACATGATGGACCGACCCGTGCGGCTGGTATTACTTAGACACGAGCTACTCGTTACCTAAGACCGAGTACCTAGTGTCAATAGCTATAATTTAATATTAATTCTACTTAAGCATTATTTATGTTAAAATCATAATAGTAGTTGGTTGTACATGCATAGAAAATTAGAAGAGTAATGGATTATGTTATTGGTAAACTAATGGCAATAAATAATACATTATTTGAAACGTGGTTTTATCTAATCTTTGACCAAAAATATCACGTATCAAGATTTGAAGAATATTATTCTGATGAGAACTTAAAAACCCAAATATAAATGAGTGTAGACAAATGGGAGGGGCAGATACATAGATCTATCTGTTTTAGCCTATGTTAACAATATTGCTGTGTGCATAATAGGTATTGCAGGGGCTATGTGCTAAAAATCAACACAATAGTTTCGTAAACATTCAAACATCGAGAACGCGTGTACGCGCCGACACGCGTAGGCGGGGCGGTGCGGCGCGTTGAAGTCTTTTGTTCTAAAGAACTCTGTGAGACTATCTTGTAAATTAATTAATGATCGAATGTAATAATTAATATTACGAAAACGAATTTAATAGATGTATGTATATCCTTATATTTAAATAAATATTTATTCTATAATTTTTTATATTGCACCTACCTCTGTTTGTCTCTGCGTCACCAAAAGGTTAACTGATAGAAAATCCGGCATTAAGTCCTCCTCTGTACATTTGTGTGCTTAAAGTATTAAATAAATAAAACAAAATGATGGATATTGCTCCATTAATAAAAAATGCAATATCCCTACAGAATAATAACAATAAAAAATATGCCGATACATTGCCCTTGATCCAAATAATTAATCAATCCAATACACTCAATAAAAATGTGTTAAAATATTGTTATAAACATATCTTTACAAAATCTAAAATGCAAATATTAGAACCCTAACATAAGGGAAAGAATGGGAACAAAACCATCCCTGTAGGGTTGCCCTCGAGCCCTCAACACGCCCCTCGTAACGGATGCTCAGAAACCGTTGATCATATCAAAGAATTGCCTACCATTATTTTTTTCATTATGTTTTACAAATTACCTGCGATACTTCAATCCAAACCTTATCTCTTCTCTTTCAAAGATCAATATTGAATGATGAAAGGTTTATTAAAAAATGTTCGAACAGATTTGGTTGGAAATTTAGCCGCAGGGTGTACAGGCATCGAGTTACAGAAAGTAATTTGAGCGCATTAGTATTTAATGACAATGAGCCGTATAGTGTTGAGTTACAAGCGCTAGGTAATCAAATACACGCGCTTAGGAATGTGACACATATGTTATATGCTACCTGTAATAAATGATTTCATTATGGTTTAGAGCAGTGATAGCCTAGCGGTGTAACTCGGTTTCGAGTTCGAACACAAGGCACTCTGACTTTTCGGATTCATGTGCGTATTGTATAATTATCACTTGCTTCAAAAACGGTGTAGGAAAACATCGTGAGGAAACCGGCATGCCTGAGAGATATTTCTCGACGGCATGTGAAAGCAAATCAAATGCCCATCCATGGGCGGCTTTAAAAACTCTGACACTAGGTTAGTCACTAACCACACGAAAGGAAGAATTATGGTACTGACTTATAAAAATAACAACTTGCAATATGGTTTGTCCACGTTACTCTACTTATAAAACTCAAAAGGTCGGGGAATTAGTAGAGACGAGTTATCTATTCTTTTAAAACACTAAAAGTCTAGCATAAAATTATACCCTCTTAATTAACAGCAGATGGTATCTAAGAATATTCAAATTGCAACTAACGGTTGGTCCTCTCACTGAAAACATTCAAGGAATCGTTTTTGTCTGTGTGACCACACTTTAGAAATAGATACAGAAGGTACACTATGTTGAATGTGTGATACATCACACATTTCCGAGCTAAAGTACGAACTGGTATTACAGAAAAAAAAAATCCTTCGTCTTTTCTAGCCTTAATCAGCACCGCAAGCTCTTTCTCTTCGTCTTTGTTAACCCACCCGGTAGCACAGATGACTTTGAACATCAATACTGATAGAGGATTCTTATATATTTGGAATCAAGCCTGCTCATGGTCTGGTGTTTCGACCCGGGAAGATATGTCTCTCCGGGAGATACATATGTCTCCAGCACGCATAGCTTGAGCACCGCGGTCATAGAAACGGGTTTTGACGATGGAAGAATAGACAAAATGAAAGATTGTGATTGTTTATATGTCATTTTGTCTATTCTTCCTTCGACAAAACCCGTTTCTATGACCGCCAATGCTAAGCGTGCTGTAGCGGATTTCAATAGGTGGTTTAGAATCACTAGGAGTGAGCCTTCTTTTCACTATTATATAGTGATCCTCCGTCGGCGGTCGGAGGAACAATGGCACTGTTAATGGGCGAGCTCGGTAGCTGCGCCGGCGCACCGAACAAAGCCCGTGACGCTGCCCAGGGTTGACACCAACCAAAAAAGAGTGTTTTTTTGTTCATTGTTCTGAAGGGTATTTTTTTGTTAAAGCTTTAGAAGCTTTATTCAATGGTAATTTTAATGGAACTTGGTAAATGGACGTAACGTGTGTCAACAATAAAATTTACCTCCTAAAATGCTTGGTATTGTTAAAATATTGTCAGCTGTGGGCCGTAGTGGTAGTGGTGGTGGCTTTTGGAACAAGGCTGACAATGATAATGACGATGTAATAGTCAGAATCGTTAAGTAGACCCTGAACAACTGAACAATTGAAAAACAAAGCATTATTGCTACTGAACCTAGTCATCATAGTCTCTCTTCTTTACTAATTAGCCTATTAGCTCAAAAACCAGGGGTTTTACCGTAGTCGGCGTCGGCGCGTCGGTAATCGACGAGTGCGCTGCAACAATAGAGCGGTCCTGCGCACGCGCCGCTTGCACAAGATCCGATTACTTTCGGCCGATTTCCTCAAATCTGTTCGAATGTTTGTTTGTTTGCTGAACGGGAGCAATAGAGTAATACCATAGGTTACGCAATGGGTAATACATGAACAATGGAGCTTTCTTTCAATCACTGAATTGTGTTTGAATTTGTGCCGGAAATAATTGTTGCGAGGTTTCCTTTGTGTGATTAGGTTCATTGGTAATGCCGTAGTTGGTTTTAGTTTGGTCGTATCGTTAACATTTCACATCAGTAAACGCAAAATCCCTCTTCCGACTTTCGAATAGCCGTGAGGTTTCACGGCCGTAAAAGGGAGTTATACTCAGGCTGAACTGATAGTGTGATTACCAGTCCATCTAAAAACAGTAATGATTAAGAGGAAAGTGGGGTATTCGGTATTAGTCAGAACTCGTACCGTGATGAAAAAAAATATGATTGAGTTATCGACATTTGTTCAAGTATCAACACTCTACAACCCCTCTATAGCACGCTACAATTATAACGACAAAATAATCGCAATTCATTGTACTAAGAAACACGGTGCACGGGGCGCGAGGTGCGGGGCGAGGGGGGAGGAGGGGGGGGGGGCGCAGGCAATACGACCGTAACGCACCTCCGTGCGACAATCGCAGCAGATTGACGTACTACCGTTATAAACGTAACAAACGTATTGTGGAGATGCAGTTGTTTGTTGTGGCGTAAGACACAAGAGATAGTGATTTTGGTATCATGAATATTTAGTGCTGCATAAGATCATTAAACCCTAATTCTAGTGGCAGTATTTAAATACGTGGTCGTGCGCAGATCTCGTTATATAGCTTTTCATTCGTGTCATGCTCGAAGGTTATTTAGAAGTTGTGTCAGAAGATGAGTCAGCACCAAGGATAGACAAAAACCTCGGCACTGCGACAGAAAAACCATTGTTGGGTACTTACACATTGATGACGACTAATACTAATACTAAGAAGTATGGAAGAAAAAATATATATTCGGATGACCACAAATAAATCGGGATAAGTGAAAGAGATTGATGATAAAACGATCCTTCCGATTCGTCTGTCTATTAGAAGACCCAACTTCAGCAGAGGTTTTTCAATGGTTTGAGAATACTCATTGAATCTGCTTCTCTTACACTTTACACCACAACCCTTCATTCAGCGTTCCCTCGAACTAAGTATTGATTAAAGTATACACATGTTATTGAGAGCACCCTGTTATGTGCTCCCGCGCATTCCGAATACTATGACAATACAACTCGATCGATTTTGATCGTCATGTCAAACGAATGACGTTGAGTTATGACGAGTTTACGATTATTGCGTATGAGTTCAGAATGTTAGGGACAAAAAAACGGCCAAGTGCGTGTCGGACCATGCACAATGAAAGGTTCCGTAGTTGGGATGAATTTATCCCAAGAACAAACTTAACATTGTAGTTGACAAACATGTTAGATCACGTTTTTCAAACTGTAAATTTAATTTGGTTGATTATTACTCGTTAACCAGTACAGTCTACTTAGCTCTGATAGTTTTCCTTTTAATTTCACTATATATACTACTGCTGTGAATTTTTTCACAAATCCAAGTACAACCATTTACCTGGCAGGGGGGGGGGGGGACACTTGAATCTAACAATTTTTTTAAAAGTTAAAACCTTAATATTTCGCCAACGGATCCCTGAATCCAAAAATGGTTTTCACAAACTCCCAATATTTTTAAATGACCTTTGTAACGATACCCCACAGCATGGGGTAGTTGAGAAAAAAAAAACACCATCCCCACTTTACGTGTAGGGGAAGTACCCTAAAAACAAAAAAAAAGTTGATTTTATTATGTCACTTTATCGGCATGATTAATATGTATACATATGAAAAATTATATCTTTCTAGTACTAATCGTCTCTGAGCTAAGCCGCGGACAGATAGACAGACGGACATGGCGAAACTATAAGGGTTCCTTGTTTATTACGGAACCCTAAAAATTAATCAAATATAAGGGGAATTTGCGACCATTCAAATGTGAGGGGGACTTTGTGAATAATGTTCATGAGTGAATTATGTGAGAGTAGTGGAGTGTGCTCCTGTTTTGAGTATACAAACATTGTGTTAGGGCTTAGACATGTTGACTCTTGAAAAGAGTACTTTGGTAAATTGATGATAGACGACATCAGAGGGTCTGCTAAACAAAGCTTGTGCCTGGCTCTCAGAACATGAGTCTCGTCTTATATGCTTCAACTTCCTGTTAGGTACTGTATATTAATCATCCACCACAAACTACGAATACATGCATCAACAAAATCCACTTAGAATTAATTTTACAGTAGTGTTGCTCAATGCCTTATATAACTGAAGACCGTTCAAGTTCAACCGTTCAAGTGATAAAACAATATCCACATAATAATACAGTTCCACACATTTATGTATTCAACTGTATTTAATCTGAAACAGTTTTACAATAGGTATTGCGAAATTTACAAAAACCTAACAATTCTGAGCTCGGATTTGATTCAGACATCATACAATAAACCGAATCTCTCCTAACAATACACTTCTGAGTTTGACATAAATAAATGACGTTACTCTAATAAAAAATAACATTTCCCCGGCGATTGCGTTAGAAATGTTTAATTCAGAACAGGTTTAGTACAAAGCCGGTCGCGGGCCCCGGGCCCCGGTCCACAATGCCATACACTCATTTATATCACTCACGCCGAACAAATGGGGTAAGCACAATGCATGGCTTGTAGGGCTATTTCTAAAACAACCCTTTGTGATACAAACTTTTTCTAATATATTCAAAGTAGTGTCAGTAACCCGATATTTTGTTGCTAGCAATTTATTTGCAACAAATCTTTTTTTCGGAAAACAAATTATGTGTGCTCTTTTTGTCTATGAAATGTTTCCTACTCGCAGAGGTGCGAACGTTTCGGTTGTTATTTTTTTAACGTTTTCTGTTACATATTAATGCCGGCAATATTTATCGGTATAAAACTGTCTGGACGATTATTCCCACGCTCGCGGTCACGACTCGCAATTACCCTTTGCTACGCTAGGAGGGGCTCGAAATTATGGAGAAAAACAATAAAAACACTATCGAGAAACACTTTACTAGACATACTTACTGTTATGTTATCTTGCTCATTTTGTAAGCTCATTTTTACCAGAATTCCATTATATTATAAGTATTCACTTACGAGAACTTGTACGTATTGTTTTTTTATTCGACTGTTATAAACATTAACATTTTGTCAAAGTATGTAATAACTTTATAAAATCATTGAACCTCATATTACTTAGAGAGAAAAAAAAAGCTTTTAAGTCATTAGCATTACTCATTACTACTATGTCATGCCAAGTTTAAGTTAAAGTTCAGTCCGTCTCCACAAACCATATCAAATAACTGGCATGAAACCAGTCATCATAATATTATATCGTGTGGAGTGCAAATGTCTTTGAGACGGAAACGAGCGGCGTTAATCCCATGATAACTCAGTAAATGGTTACGACCGAGTAGGTACTCGTATATAAGTGTATAATCTATAGCTACGACTGTCCACGGATTACCTCGGACTCATTTTATAGCTGCGAGATTGCCTGCAGGTTGCTGTGGGCTTGACTTGGAAGTAAATTAATTATTTAATGTTAATGAAAAATCTTGTTTCTTTTTACTGTATATTAATTGTATCAGCTCATTACTGCATCATTGGACCCAAGATACTATATAATTACGCCCTATCGTTTGAACTGGATGGCAACAGAGTTGAACTAAGCGCCTGAGTGAACACTTAACACTATCACGAAAATATTCTTCAACTTTCAATGCACAAAAATATGAAACCTGGTTGCATCTCATCACCACATAAGATCATACATATTTTTGATTGTTTAAAAGTACCGTGTTTCAATGATTAGGTGGTTGACTCCACGGTAGTAAAACTGAATTTAATGATTAATAAAAGCTTAAAGAATGAAACATACATTGACCTGAACTATGCTATGACGTCAGATTTTCAGTGACACTCGCGATGAACTCGTGATCGGTTAGTTGTTTGACTTTAAAGTGTGTAAGCAATTAAGTTAGCCTCTACTAGGAGAGTTATGGCAAAAAACAGGTAGAAAACCATTGAATTTGACAGCACCATTAATATCACCAAACAATACTAATCACCATAAAAAAATATTATGATTTCAAAATAAAATACATTAAGGCAGATTACAAACGATCCTACCTAATAAGGCAAGTGGTTACATGTTAGCGGTCATTGAGTTATCCTATGGGACTAATGTCCTGACCAAAGTAATAAGGAATCGAGCGTGTGCTTGCCTAATTAACTAAATTATATGGTCTGTTCCAAAGTCTCTGATGTAAATGTAAACAAATGAATATCAAAATGTACCTGTGGATGCTAATGTGTAGTTCCACTTACAAAATTAGTGATTTAGTCATTTGAATACTTAATCCCGAAATTCTAATTTTAAATCATCTTAAAGATGTTTTTTATTTGACAATTGAGGTTAACTTTATAGAATAGAATAGAATAGAATAGAATATTTATTTGCCAGAAACATGGTATGTTTACAAAAGGTGTTCGTATTATTGCATAGTGCTACATGTCTCACCGTTTTAACGGTATGCAAATCAAGTTACAATTATTATTACATGCAATCATTGAAGTAGGTACATTCATTTTTAGTTACCATTATTTACATTATATTAATATTAAAATTTTAATCATTATTTCAATTATTATAATACATAAACTACACACTTCTATTTTTGACATGACATTAAATAAAACAATAAGTTTAACAAAATAACACTTAACTTAAATAATTACATTACTTATGCCTGTATTTTGATACCAGATCAAGAGAAAAAAATTTACAGGGACATTTTACAAAAAACTCGTGAATTGAGTAAAAACATTCCTGCAACAGCCACTTTCGTAGTGCCGAACAAAATTTTTGGAAGGGTAGTTGGGTAATTGTATTCGGCAAAGCATTATAAATTAGGGGAGCCATGTAGATACAACTCTTTCGGAAGAGTTGCAACTTAGGAACAGGTATCTCGAAATCTAGATGTGCAGCTTTCCTTTTATTTGTATTATCCCTTCGTTCAAATAATGCAAGATTGGATCTCACAAACTTGGCAACTTCGAAGATATATATGCAGGGTACAGTCAAAAGGTTATGTGACTTAAATATAGGCTTACACGAATCAGACCAATCCATATTAAAAATTGCGCGGATACACTTTTTTTGAGCAATGAAAATTCGATCTGTTTCTGAGGAGTTTCCCCACACAACTATACCGTAGCGAATTACTGAACAGACATAGGCATGATACACCATTATGGAGGTTTATAACCGCAATTTTCGTCGATGGTTTTTCAATTACAATTTAATAATGTAATTCAATCAATAATTGTTGGATAAAGTGGTGAGATATAAAGTTCTAAATCTAAATACAGATGAATGTGTTACTAAAATTGTCTCTAGTGAGTGGCTGCGTAAGAATCTAATCAGAACAACTTTGTTATCACTTTCATCTGATACTTTTAGAATCGACTATAAATAGACTGGGTTGGCCCAAAACTACAGTACAAGCACACTACAGCGTTATTTACTGTCACTATACTTATTTATTTATACTTAATTAACACACCAATTACATTAATTAACATAGAAACAATTATTAAGTAGACAATAATTATGTTGCAATGATATATATAAAACGAACATGGGACAGTGGACTCCCTAGCATACTTTCTTTCAAAGAACATAACATAAGAACTTTTCATAAAATCACATTATAAATCAGTTGCATTATATCGACAGACGAGACGCCACTGTCGTAAAACATATCAAATTAAGAGACAGAGATATTAGTGGTATGAAGGCAGCAAAAATTCAGATACTGTCATCTGTCGTCATAACTAAAATTTGAGGACGGCGCATTTTTTTTTTTAATTCATATAATGTGATTTTTTTATATTAAAAGATGTACCAGCACACGTTAGAGGTCTGGTATCTTAACGATTAATGACATAAGCAGACATCAAGTCTGTAGGCAGCCTAACATTGTGGTGAGTACGCATTGTGCGACGACGCGAGAGCGGTGCGCACGCGCGGCATCCCGCACTCATTAGCGTGCGTGACGTCACCACTCCTAATGCTGCGCCGCTGCAGCTCTAGCGCTGCACCGCTCGCATCGAGCGCCTTAGGTTTTTGCCGCTCTTGTTCCGCTCGCGAACTAACGATGAAGATAACCAGCTAAGTAGCTCCTATTATAGGTTTCGCTAAGAAAAAAGAAAAGTTACTTACCGTCTCATAATTGGTGCTAGAAAATTGTCGAGCCGTATAGAGCTGTTTAATTAGGTACAAATATTTAACTCATTCTTAAAAAAATATTGATACAACATGTTATTACGAAGGAAATGACAATTAAAATTTATCGAACGTTTATGGATAACGAGGTTTTGTTGACATTTTCAATCGTTCTGTGGCGACAGATAGTGTTATACATTGTCTTAATCATTCTCGAAAAATCTCTAATCCAATCCAATAATCATCTGGTTTCGCTAACCAGGTGACCCAAAGTGGTCAGATTATCTTGTTCAGCCAGTAGAGCGGGTGATGGCGGCAGGTGGAGGAAAGTGGTGGAACGTTCGGAATCGAAAGTTTGGCCACATTCCGCAGTCAAAGTGAAGCATTTGACAGTTCAGTGTTACTGTATTAGTGATGAGCACTCACCCGGAAGTCTAGATGAAAGTCGATTAATGGTCCAATAGTTTTTGTCCTAAGCAACAATCAACTGTTTTTGTCAACTGTTCTTATTGTCCATTTGTCCTCTTTTTATTTATAAAGGAGCAATAAAGGAACCAGCAAATAAGCCTAGCCTTGCCTTTTAAATGCCTTGAAATTCTGAAAGAAATTTAAACTTTGATGTTGTGTAACCCGCTGATTAATACATGCTCCTAGATATTACAGGTAATTAGGTGTTTGATCAGGTGTTACTTTCATATTACCTATTCATTATTTACTTTTGAGCAGCTGTATGAAGTATCCAATTGACATGTGCATTCGACCGAACCTGCACGTGCAATTGGAAAAGTGCCAAAACTCTAGCTATACTGACTAGTAATTCCTTTATAGCACAAGACTTGGTAACCTCAAATGCTTTTTTCTATGAAGTGTCTATGAAAGTCGTCATGAAGTCATAAAAAAAAGCATTTAATGTCCATTTAAAATACACAGTTCGTCTACTTAATCAATCAATCTGCCTAGCCTTTTCCCAACTATGTTGAGGTCGGCTTCCAGTCTAACCGGATGCAGCTGAATACCAGTATTTTATATGGAGCGACTGCCTATCTGACCTCCACAACCCAGTAACTGGGTAATACGATACCCTTTGGTAAGACTGGTGTCTGACTTTCGGGCTTCTGACGACTCTTAACGACTGTCAAAGATCCACGAATGACAGCCGGGACCAATGGCTTAACGTGCTTTCCGAGGCGCGGAGGAGTCTCGGTATGTAAAGATGGTCACCCAACCACGGACCAACCCCGGCAAGCGTAGCTTAACCTAATGGATCCACCCATGCGGCTGTTATTACCTAGCCACGAGCTCCTTAATAAATATCATCATCAGCAGCATGAGCTTCATCTACTTAATAAAAATCTAAAATTCACTGACAGAAAACGCACAGCCTAAACCGCTGGGTCTAGAAGCATGAAAGTTTGCAAAAGAATTCCTTATATAAAATATTAATACCCTAAAGGGGTTAAATAAGGGATGAAAGTTTGTATGAAATTTCGTCATTTTTACCGATGGGACATCTGATAGGGCGCACGGCTTGTATTTCTATTATTGCTAAGTTTCGATACGGGATTCGATACATTTTCTATTCTCGTAAAACGGCAAAACACTACAGCTGATTGGCACCTAATAGTTTCGAAGAAATTTAAAAGCAACATCACTAAACGCTCTCAAGTTCATTAAAAATCAATCAAAGAAGCTCGTAACGTAATAACAACTCAATCACAAAAACTCATTCATTGTCTGAACAGATGAATGATCGATGACTCATCAGTTCTCTGGCTCAACTTCACGCATGCGCACACCGTTCGCCGTGATGGGTGACAATTTGCGCCTGACCACACCCTCGTGGGATTCAGGGCATCTTGAGGTCTAAGTATTTGTAATGTTGTGGGAACAATTTGTAACCATGTGAATGTTCTGGTACGGAAATAGACCCGTGGTTATGTTGTTACACAGTTTTGGTACAGATTACCTAATGTTTTTCGGTTTCGGCAACCTGCGATTTTTTTTGATGCAATACTATTCCTCCAGTTTCAGGATGAATTTCTATGCATTTCATATGCAAAGTTAAGTTTAAAGTCTCATTTTCATTTTGATATAATTCGATCCTTATCGGACAATTACAATACCTATCATTATGAAATTTTTACCTCTCACATTATAATAAAAGAAACTATTATAAGTTCCACATTTAACCTGCTCAAACATTTCTCCGCGGGTGTTGGTGCCTGTGAACTCCGCGTCACGGTTCATGCGCGCGCCCTCCGCCCTGAGCGCTCGCGCACCTGTCCGTTACGCTCCGCGCGCCAGGCCGCACTTGACCAATAATGTGGGCCTTAGTTACAAGTGCAATGACTTGAACTGGGGTTCATAATTTGATTATAATGTCGTTAGGTAACAGAAATAAGGTGTGATTTACAGACGCTTAGCAAAGCTTTGAGTCTGAAAACCTGACATTGTAAACTTTGGGCATACTTTCGGAATTTATTTCTTATCTATTCCATGGGTATTCTAAAGAATATTTTACAGCAACAGATTCATGTGGAACAAGATTTTGAAATCTTGGATTCAAATCCGAACTAAGATCCGAAAGAATTGAAGATGAATTCAATTTAACTCATAGTTAAAGATTGTATCAAATCGTTTAACAGATCTTCGAATGATATTACCGCGAAAGTATTGCGCCGTTTCACCATCATAGTTGCTTGGTGAAATCGCGTCGATCGCCACCACCATCTAATCGCTAGTGTGATGGAGTCTTTACGGGATAATTAGCAAGATATCTGTCGGCTGTATCTTGTTTAATTAATTAGGGACAAGTGTACCAGTACTAGCCACTAGTTAGGTGTAGGTACTTAGGTGAAAATGTTCGCTTTCCAACGAACCTGTTTCCGTGAGTCATCTCCGCAAATGTTACTGGAATGCCGCAATTGAGGGAGGTTGAAGTTGAATAATTATTATAGATAATGTATGTGTTAACGTGGGTTTCATTAATCGTTTGCACCTACGAGTGCTGAAATATTATTTAATTGAGTGTTTACTCACTTTCGTAATGCTAATGCTTTTTTTTTTCGTGGGAAATCCTGATTGATGCCTTCCGTCTGGGAAGAACGGAGGGTTATGTCGGACTTCTACCGACTGAAACCCCACTGTTCCTACTACTGCCATGAGTCGGAGGCCCGGGAGATACTTGTATATTCGCCGCTCCCGCGAGTAATGCTAATGTCTGACTATTATTGACCGATTATTGTAACATTTGTTACCTGAGATTTGGTAACAAATGTTACAATAATCTGACATTTTAGTTATGTTATGTTTCGCTCGTGATGCCTAGTTTGTTTTAACTTTGTTTACTTATTGTTCCAAGTGCTGCACTATACAGAAAATACTAATTCCATGTTCTAAGCAAGGATTTTTTTTTTTGCCGTTATTTCAAATTATTTATTTCAAAAAGCCAATTAAAACGTAACGAACGTTTATCGGTCGACTACACGCAGAGGGCTTACAGCACCTTACGCGTCCAGTACAACAACGCATACAGGGCGCTGTTGGGGTTGCCACGACACTGTAGCGCATCAGGGATGTTCGCAGAGGCACGTATAGACGGCTTTTCCGCAATCATACGAAAGCGTGTCGCCTCCCTGATGCGGCGGGTACGGGGCAGCGCCAACAGCCTCTTGATCACTGTGGCTGATAGGATGGAGGGTGTAACACTCAGGCACTGGACCAGCACACAGGTATTACCTTCAAATCGTGCCTTGAAGTAATGCTTTGTTAATTATTGCTTGGGTGGTTATTGTCTTGTTAGTGATTTTGACATTATAGTTATGATTTTGACATTGTTATTATTGATGATGATTTTGACATTATTATTAATAATGATTTCGACATTATGGTTGTGATTTTGACATTATGGTTGTGATTTTGACATTATTATTGATGGTTTTGACATTGCTAGTAATTATGACCAAAATTTGCCCAATATTATTATAATGTACTAACACTAGTGTTTAAGATGTGTATGTAACTAACTAACAAATTGGATTGTATAATCTGTAAATAAATAAATGACATGGCCGGATTATGCCCTCAGAATCAATTCAAAAAGCTCAATGTACAGCCATTATTAATATATGAAAATTACTTCTTAAATATACTAAAATAAATCGCAACAATTACATTTCTCTAGAACAGGCGACAAAAAATGCCATAAAAATATGTGTGTTCATTGATTTTGTGAGTGTGGTTTTTAATTTGGACATAATTATAGCAACGTCAAGTGCAGTTGCGTTTGGATACATGCATAAGACAAACACTGTGTCTGAGCTCGCCTGAATATCAGACTAAAATAAAAAACACCCACGAGTGCCAGAATCGTATTGCTAAGGTAAATACCAATAAAAGTCAACGGTTTCAAGAGTATCGCAGACACCATTTTTCGAGCTGTCGAAGCCATGATGCGAATCACGTTACACATTAAGCATCGACAATATATTCGAGAGTGTGTATCCAAACGTCCTAGTAACTTTGACGTGTAAACTGCGCGCACTAAAGCTGCTCTTTATTTTGTAACAGGTTAAACACGATATCTGTTATCACTGCTACTGTTACACAAAAATAACTGATACAAATATCTGTTTTAAAATAACAGTCTGTTATTTTTGTACGGACGATATTTACGTATTATCTTTAAATCTCAGTTGAGTATCTTCTATATTTCTAATCGTTTTAAGTTTTTTTTTTATAATGGTTACTGGTCATTACCTGGTAACACGACTTAATTTAGGAGTCACTTTTTCTTAAATGTTTGTTCTTAAGTTCTTATATTCTGTCAATGATCAAACTGTCAATTTTCCATACAATGCTTGACAGGAACTAGAGATTTCAACATGTTTTGTTGTGATTTTTCGCCAGTGCAAACGCATAGATAGACCACCACCTGGGATAATAAATACTAAATGCTTCTCTTTTTAGCGTAGTTTAACCGCTTTAGTAGAAGTAAATAATAGGTGTTTCTCTTTATAACAAGGGTCATTCCTTAACGAAGAAGTGAGAGAAATTGATAAGCTTGCAATACTCCTTCCTTTGTGTGAGTGTGTATGTACATAAGTATCAGTCTGTGTGGGGGTTGTTATAATGAATTAACAGTAACGGCCGCGGTAACAGTCTTTAAGGGTCTATTATTTTATGTAACAGATAAGTTATATTAAGTATTGGGAACAATTGTTATTTGTTATTTTTAAATATCTGTTACGATACGTTACGATTAAATACGCCTCACTCCTACCTGTCTGTCACCTGTCACTCTGTGCCCTGTGCTCTGTACATTCTTGCGTTGATCTTATCACGTATTACTGTGTTGTGTTTATGCTCCTCTGTTGGATATTTTAACTTGACCCCACGCTATCGCTTATCGGACTTTCGTTTACGCTTCTTATGTTAATATTCTGCTGTGGATAATGGACTTGCTTGTGTATTATTTGGATTGTTCTGACGCTCACGATATCAAGGTGCCTGAATTGTAGTGTGGCCACTAATCGATGCGAAGGCATATTGTCCAACTCTAACGCCGCCGCACGCCCCGCTGTTGCACGCCGCGCCTACTGTCGAAGCAGCACTGCATCGTGATGCGTCGCGCTACGCTGCGAGGCATCTCGAGGCGCAGCGCGGCGTAGTGTCGCCGCGGGACGTTTTCGAATTATCTTAATTAAATGTGTATTTTTTTGTGTAGTAAATAAAGTTATATTTTGTATCACTATCTTCAAAACTGCGCGCAGCGTCGCTTCGCGTCACGTGCGCGTGAACTGACCCGGGTGCAGTCTCACTTGGCATATAGGCTGCCAACTATTTGCCTGTGTGCATAGTGTGGCCATTCTATTGAAAATAGTATTAAGCGCTAACTCAGACAAACAGTCAGCCGCAAACTATAAGCCGAGTGAGACTGCGCCCTAATAATTACTAGTTATTATTAATACAAACCATAATGTTTTGTCTGAGTAATTGCAAAGATGTTTTTCGCCGCAGGTCCTGAACCGGTTAAAATGTCTTTAAAACAAGTAGACGAGATATAATCCTACCTACTTAATTAGGTACTTAAATAAAAATTCAAGTACTATTTTAGTGTTTTATTGCCTATCCAATTGTGTACGAGCCAATAATGCTCATACAGCAAAAGTACGTTTATGCGGACTTTACACTAATAATCACTCATCAGTCGTAACTAAAACTCCGTCACGCGGTGATGTGCGGCTCAGATAAACAAACAAACATAACTTGTAACTGTTTCCATAAATAAACTATTAAACTTAACAGTGGTTTTGGTGTAACTTAACTAACTTCCTACAACTACAACCGGGGTATCCGTCAACGACGAGAAAACCCCAACATCTTTTGGTCCTTCGAGCCGGATGTCACGGCATATCATTTTGTGAGTCGTCGTGTCTCCTCATCATCAGAGTGCTTAGCGTGGTATATCCCAGTTACGTTAGCAAATCGGTGCTGTTGGCTTCCCACAAGCGGGTCTAACCAGTAGCATTGAGACGTTGCACATGACGTAAGGAGGGTGAGCTACACTGAGTGCCTGCCACTAACGAACCAGCAGAGATCACGTCTACTGCTACTCATTACTTATCAAAAATAATCGGCGAGGATAACGTCCACGGCGGTTACTACAGCGGAGATCACGTCTTCCGCTACAAACAAGAAATAATCAGCGGGGATAACGTCCACTGCGATTAATTCAGCTCCGAAATCTTCTTGGTCAAGGTTTTGGTAGTATATTTAATCAGTGTTCGCAACAATATGTAATTAATAATTGTTTACCCGGTGCCAGTATTAGCCAATTAATTCATAATATTAAATTGACAAAAATAAACCCCAGTTCCACTGTTATTTTATTATTCGGGGATAGTTTAACTGTCAAGAAAAAGGACATAATTGAATGTGTCCATTTGATGTTACATCTCAATGAGACCAATAGTTGCAAATTTATTTTCTGTGCCTTGCCTTATTCTAAGTATTTGTCTGATGAGCAAAATAGGCACATTTATAACTTAAATATGTTAATTTATAATAGGACATGTCGTCACAATGACGCTATTTTATATTTTGATTGTAATCAATTTATTACTGATTACAAACTGACAAATTATACAATGTATTTGCCACCTAGTTGTAGAAGACGAATTGCTAATCTCTTAGCATACAATATACACAGTGACACTGGTACCTGTAGTGTACCACCGATTATTGTTAGTAGTGGTACTAACACTACTTTTGATACGCCTTATAGTTTAAACTATTAGGAGCGACAACGGGTGAGCCGCATATTTTGAATGTTGTTCATCAAAATATGCAGGGTCTGTCCGGCAAAGAGCTAGAGTTAAGTTTGTTTATAGAGAACTATGATGTTCAGGTGTTATGTTTGACTGAACACTGGTTGAAAGAACATGAAGTAGTGTTTATCAATGATGATAATTTTACTGTACAAAGTGCGTTTGTAAGGAAAAGCGCCATTCGCGGTGGATCTTTAGTTCTTGTTTCAAACAAGTTGAAATGTAAACAACGTTTAGATTTAGTTAATCTTTCCATCGAGCGCACTATTGAGTTGTCTTGTGTTGAACTCGAGCGATACGTTATAATTTGCGTGTATCGGCCCCCCTCAGGTGATTTTATTAGTTTTGAATCGGTAATGGAGGATTCACTCAATAGGTTAAAATCAAGTAATAAAAGTATAATTTTATGTGGAGTTTTTAATATTAATATTTTAGATGTTACTCCATTAAGCATTAGACTTCTTAATCTGTTTAGGTCTTATAATTTAATTAACTTGTTTTTTGAACCTACTAGGATCACGGCATCTTCTTCAACTTGTCTTGATAATATATTTAGTGATTGTGATGCCAAAAATAAAATAGTGTTAAGTGACTTAACGTCTGACCACTGTGGTTTATTAGCTAGCTTCCCCATGCCATTACATAAAAAGCCGCATAAAATAGAATGCAGGCCTTATACAGCTACTCGTTGCAATAAGTTTAAAAATAATATAGCTCATAGAATTACACCATCTATAGTAGAACACGAGAATCCCAATGAAATCTATGGAGCCCTTTTTGATGTTGTGCAAAAAGAGTACCAATCTACTTTCAAGACCAAAACTATTCAAATTAATGGCACCTCCGTTGGCTTTAACCAATGGGCCACTCCGGGAATTTATAAAAGTAGAGCGAGACTATACGAGTTATATGGTTTGAAAAAATACAGGTTTGATACTCCTTTCCTAGAGTATGTCAAAAGTTATTCAAAATTATTTAAAAAGGTTAGTGTTTTTGCTAAATCTAAATTTTTAAGCGATTCAATTAAAAATTCCAATAATAAAGTTAAAACCACTTGGAAAATTATTAATAATGAAATGGGTAAGTCGGTTAAACAAGATAAACAACTTGAGATTATGGTCGACAATAAATTAGTTGATAAAGCAGCTGACGTAGCTGAGGCGTTTAATGAGTTTTTTGCAAACATACCTGTAACTACGACTCGCTCCTTAAATTCATCCCCGTCTAAAGCTGAAAACCTTTTGCTTAGTAGTGTGTCTAAAAATAGTCGCATATTTAGCTTCGAACATGTAACGCCTCGTGGTGTAGTTAATGTTTTTAACACACTCAAGTCTAAAAACACTGGTGATTACTGGGGCATCTCCATTAAACTTTTAAGTAATATAATAGACATCGTAGCCCCCTATCTAGCTGTTACTTTTAATAAATGTGTTGATTTAGGAACTTTTCCTGAACTCATGAAGAATAGTAAAGTCATACCATTATTTAAATCAGGTAATAAAAATGAAGTTGGCAATTTTAGGCCTATTTCTATCTTACCAGCATTTAGCAAAATATTTGAAAAGTTAATACTCAAGCAGCTGCTAAGACATTTTAATTTAAATAGCCTCCTTCATAATGAACAATATGGATTTACAAAAGGTCGTTCGACTACAGATGCGGGTGTTGCTCTGCTGAAACACATATTTAACGCATGGGAGAACTCGCAAAATGCTATTGGGGTTTTCTGTGATCTCTCCAAAGCCTTTGATTGCGTGCACCATGACACGCTTTTGCGTAAACTGCGTCATTACGGTGTGCAAAACGAAGCTCTCAACGTTATAAATTCGTATTTACATAATAGGTCCCAATGTGTAGATGTTAATGGTGTGAAATCTTCCGGGCTACCAGTTCAGTTAGGTGTACCTCAAGGCTCAATACTGGGTCCATTCTTGTTCTTAGTGTATATCAATGACCTACCATTCTATTTAAAGGGTATCTGTGAAGTTGTACTGTTTGCAGACGATACCTCTCTTATTTTTAAAGTAGACCGGAATAGACAAGATTTTGACGATGTAAACAGTGCACTCTCAATGGTTACGGATTGGTTTACGACAAATAACCTAGTTCTCAATGCCAAGAAAACGAAATGTGTTAAGTTCGCCCTACCAAATTTTAGAAATCTAGGACCCAACATCGTCTTAGATAAAGAGGTGCTTGAATCTGTAAATTCGGCAGTTTTTCTGGGCATAACAGTAGATGCCAAACTTCAGTGGGGCCCACATATATCGAGCCTAGCGGGAAGGCTCAGTTCTGCCGCCTACGCCGTCAGGAAAGTAAGACAATACACTGACGTCGATACAGCTCGATTAGTCTATTTTAGTTATTTTCATAGCGTTATGTCCTACGGTCTTCTGCTGTGGGGCAAAGCTGCTGATATTCAAAATATATTTGTCCTTCAAAAACGAGCTGTTCGAGCTATTTACCAGCTAGGCCCCAGAGTTTCTCTGAGAGATTTTTTCAAAGATATTGGTATCCTCACAGTGGCATCTCAATTCATTTTCGCCAACATCTTATATATTAGGCAAAATATACATTTATACAGTAAGAACAGTGATTTTCACAATGTTAACACTAGAAATAAGGAAAAACTAAGAGTTCCTTTTCACCGGCTTCATAAGGTTCATAACTCATTTGTCGGGCTTGGTATAACCTTTTATAACAAGTTACCCTCTTCTTTGCTAGATTTGCCTTTTAATGCGTTTAAAACGAAAGTAAAATCCAACCTTTGTTCAAAGGCATACTATTCTATCAACGACTACTTAAATGATAAGAATAGTTGGTCGCTGTGATTAACTCAAGACAATTTTTATGTTCTTTCACCAGAATTAGCTTACCTACTGACAGGTTATATGAGTTCATATAATTGTTTATTTTAATTTAATTTTAATTTATTGTTGACATAATCTACTCATTACAATGTTTTTTTTTAATGAGTTGTATTGCAATATGTAACTAGTGACCTCGACAATAGATCATATTATTTATTGTTATTAGTAATTAACTGTTTATTTATTTTACCTCGATGGTCCTAGTTTATCATTTATAAATTCCAGTTACAGCTTTATGTAAGCGGGCACGCCCTTTATGCCTGGAGGCTTTTATTAAGACGTTAAGTTTTGTTTACGTTTAGTTTTTATTTCTGCCCGAGTATAGTTCTCGATGATTTTGTTTGGTTTATTGGCGTGTGCTAGCTAACATATGGATAATAATTTAAATTAGGTTAATTAAGTATGTTGAATACTATTATATAGAGTCATTTTTTTTTCTTTCTAACTGAACAGACAGCTGTGCTGCTGGGGAGTTTGTTGCGCCACTTCTTCTTCCCAGCTAACGCACTAGGAAGTGGTGAAGGGTGGGCGTTTTGGGGGACTGTCTTATGTAATTTTGACGTTCGAAAAGTGCTGATTATCAGCCTAGTTTGAATAAATGACTTTTGAATTTTTGAATTTTTGAATTTTGAGTACACACCTACACGCCAACCATTAGCAGCCACAAGGCAAAACAATGTCGCAAGAAGACAACCCTGAATTTGTTGAACTTATAACTAAGCAGCAAAGCAGCTACGAGAGAATCAAAACTCTTCAAACTAACTATAAAAAGGATGCTGTGAGTAGAAAAACCATAGACTACCTTAACAAGCGCATCGAAGCTTTACAATCCCTATGGGATGAATTTCGATCGAATCATGAAATCTTGAAGAAGTACGAGTCTAAACAACGAGAACATGACTACTTCAAGCAAGACATTTTCATCATAACAAGAAGCATGTTTGACGAAACAATGCAATCTATGAGTCAAACACGAAACAAGTTGATAAACGAACCTGGATTTTCGGGTACATCAAAACCGAAAATACTAGAAAGTTACGGAACACCGCAATTTGATACAACTGGAGTACACCAACAAATCGGAGATGAAACGGACAAGCACCTATCAACGCTGTTACGTAATCAAATGTGTAACTTCAACGCCTTGAAGCGAGCGGTCTCCAAAACTAATGTGGATGACATGAAAGAGAAGTGGCAACTCCAAGATCAAGTCAACATACTACGATCTAAATGGGAAGCCATTGACAAGATTCACTGGGAACTAAGCTACTTACTGCAAGGGAACGACAAGGACTATGAAGCAAAATTCGACCATTGGGAGCAAGTCTACGACAACCTAAAGGAAGAGCTAAATAGAAAAATCTTTGAAACATCCCACTACGAAAAAACAACACCACGTATGGAATTACCGGAGTTCAACGGAACTTTCAACAATTGGATCTCCTTTAGGGATTTATTCTTTGAGATGATTCATAACAATCCAACGCTGAACAAAACGCAGAAAATGAAGTTCCTAAAATCCAAATTAAAAGGTGAAGCGGAAAAGTTGATCAAGCACCTTCCTGTGAGTGCTGAGAATTATGACTCGTGTCTAGACATTATTCAGCATCGCTACGATAACAAGCGATTAATTTTCACCTCATACATAGACACACTTCTCAATCAATCATCCATCGAAAAACCGAACTCAACTAACATGAAGAAGTTGTATGACACTACAAAAGAGTGTTTAAATGGCCTAGAAAACATTAAAATCAATATTCCAATATGGGGTCCACTTATCGTGTACTTACTATCCTCCAAACTGGATGACGTTACGTACGGTGACTACATCAAAACGATGAAACAGGCACGAGAGCTCCCAGACTTAGAGGAGTTTATGGAGTTCCTGGAACTGCAGTTCATAACGCTGGAAACATCGCGTAACAAAAAGAACGGCGGAAAACAAAATTATTCAACGAATAACCAACATAAAAATTATAACAACAACAAGTCAACGAACTTTAAAGAGTCAGAAAAAGTGGACAAAAACCTTCCATGCAACGCTGAGGAAATGTCCACTCTGCAAAAACGAACATACGCTGAGGCAGTGTTCTACATTTTTGAACATGGATGTCGCAACGCGATACCAAACAACAAGTAACCTGAACTTGTGCAAAAATTGTTTATTTAGTCACGGCGGAAATAAATGCAATTCTACGAAAACATGCCGCACGTGTAACTTCAAACATCACTCCCTTCTCCATGATGATAATCTGAAAGGGCAACAATCAAAGCCGGCCACATCAACGGTAGCTGAGCGAACATCAAATCACATTAACGGTGAACAAGAGATACTCTTAACGACTCTTAAACTAAGGGTCAAAAACAAGGAAGAAGATAACATCATCCTTCGGGCGTTACTGGATCAAGGGTCTCAAGTATCCTTGGTCACAGAAAATGCTGCTCAACGGTTGAACTTACCACGAAACAAAATGAACGCTGCGGTCACTGGCGTTGGCACTATAATGGGCAAGAGTAAAGGGATGATAAAATTAGAATGCAAGTCTATCCACTCTGAATATACATTCCAAACCGATGCGTTAGTGATGAGTAAACTCATCAACAATCTGCCTAACTCAACGATCAACACAGAAAACTGGACGCACCTTCATAAAATCAAGTTGGCTGATCCAGACTATAACATCTCAGGACCCATTGATTTACTGCTTGGAGCAGATGTTTACTCCGATGTGATCTTAAGAGGAATAATCAAACATAACAATGGCTCGCCAGTAGCGCAGCAGACGAAGTTGGGCTGGATACTGTGCGGTGCTACAAAGCAGTTTAATTGTCTAGTTACTCTAACAGAGCTAGACAACCTAACAAAATTTTGGGAGATAGAAGACATCCCTTCGGAACCCGAAATTACAACGAAAAACGAATTCTGTGAAAAATATTACACAGAAACAACAGAGCGATTAAGCAACGGGCGTTATGTGGTAAAGATGCCGATGAACGCTCAGTATGAACAAAGCCTTGGTAACTCGAAACCTCAAGCTACTGCACAATTTCTTCATTTAGAAAAGAAAATGGCGAGACAAGAACACTTCGCTAAACTATACAAAGAATTCATCCGTGAATATATCGAATTAGGTCACATGAAAACAGTGACAGAATCCGATAGTAGAGTACAAGCTTATCTACCACACCACGGCGTAGTAAGGGAGTGCTCAACAACAACCAAACTACGAGCTGTTTTTAACGCATCAATGAAAACAGACTCTGGGTACAGCCTAAACGATTTGATGGAAAAGGGGCCTAATCTTCAAAAGGACATTTTATCCCTGATCATTAAATGGCGGAGCTATAAATATGTTCTGACGGCGGATATTGAGAAAATGTACCGTCAAATCCTTATTCATCCTGACCAACAACGTCTTCAAAAAATAATTTGGAGAGACTCCAAGAGAGAACCACTAAGAGAGATGCAGCTGTGTACCCTAACATACGGGACCAAAGTCGCACCATTCATAGCGATGCGCACTCTCCAACAGCTGGCCAAAGACGAAGGCAACGCTTTCCCACTGGCCCAAAAAGCGCTACTTAACGAATTTTATATGGATGACGCCATCACGGGCCACCATACCATAGAATCAACAAAGCTACTGCAAAATGAGCTAAGCGAACTACTGAAGAAAGGTGGTTTTGTTTTACGGAAATGGTCCACGAACGAACCATCTATTCTCAAGGAACTACAGATGAAAGAGAAAAGTAACAATAACGAATTTAACTTCAAGCAACAAGAGTTCAGCAAAACACTTGGACTCGCATGGAATGACGCAAGCGACACATTCCATTTTATGAGCGAAGCGCCTAGCAACAACAAAAATGCACCATACTCTAAACGCAGACTATTGTCAGAAATAAGTAAGATCTACGATCCGCTCGGTTGGTTGGCTCCAATTACCCTACAAGCAAAATTGCTTTTTCAAAAACTATGGACTGATAACTGTCAAAACATTGACTGGGACGAAAATGTACCGGATGCCATAGAAAAGGAATGGATGCAAATTAAATCCGATCTGCCAAACATAAAATACTTAACTTTACCAAGATGGATAAAAAACGAAAACAACAGGGCGATCGAATTGCAAGCCTTCTGTGACGCGAGCGAGAAAGCCTACGCATGCGTTATCTACAGCCGAACTACGTCATCCACCGGCGCGTACGAAACTACACTACTCGCGGCAAAAACTAAGGTAGCACCAATCAAAAAGAAAACTACAATACCGAGGTTGGAACTATGCGCCGCAGTTTTGCTAGCGAAACTCCTACAAAGGATAACTAAGATCCTTGAAGATTACGATCTAAGGATTACCTGCTGGACCGATTCTAAAGTCGTTCTAGCATGGCTTCAGGGAAGTCAAACCAAATACGAAAAGTATGTAACCAATAGAACCACACAAATATTAAACATCGTGCCTGCGATAAACTGGGGTTACGTAAAGACGAACGAAAACCCTGCCGACTGTGCAACAAGAGGACTTCCACCGCAAAAACTGGTCAACTTTATCCTGTGGTGGGAAGGCCCTAAATGGCTTAAGGAGCAAGAAAAACAAGCCGTTATCTCAAATGAAACTTATACCACAAACGAGGGTTTCCTAACAAACTGTTACACGACTAATAGTACGGAACCCACGCCGATTAAAAATGAATTAATCGATTCATTACTTGAGCGACATAGCAACATAGATCGTATTACAAGAATACTCGCCTTGGTGATACGTTTCGCTGATGCATTACGAAACAAAAGAAGGTCAACTGAGTGCCATGAACTGAACTTGAATGAAATAAACAACGCACTATTTATAATTATCAAATCAGTGCAATGGGATTATTTCAAAAATGAAATAAATTCTCTCAACAAAGGTGGAAAACTCCTCAACAGAAGCACCATTTTGAAACTTAATCCATTCTTGGACTCTTATGGAGTTTTACGTGTTGGAGGACGTCTAAACCACTCAGACTTGCCAGTAGAAGCAAAACACCCCATCCTCATACCAGGAGAGGGAAGACTAACCCAACTTATTGTTGAAAAGGCGCATCAACGAACCTTACACGGTGGAGCAAGATTAACGCTAGCTGACACTAGGAACAATTACTGGATTATTAGTGGCAATCGAACCGCCAAGAAAATACTGCGACAATGCATTCGATGCCGTCGATACGCAACAAACCAACCTGAACAGTTGATGGGCAACCTTCCTAAAGAAAGGATCACTCCATCGAGGCCGTTTTCACACACAGGCATCGACTTTACAGGCCATGTGGATGTAAAGATAAACAAGGGCCGCGGGATAAAAACCTGCAAAGGCTACATAGCCATATTCATATGTATGTGTACAAAAGCTGTACATATCGAACTTGTTTCGGACCTGTCAACGCAAACCTTTATCGCAGCACTTAAAAGAATGTGCGCCAGAAGAGGCACCCCAAAACATATTTACTCCGATAACGGAACCAACTTCGTCGGAGCCGCTAGAGCTTTAAAAGAAGAATTCCAACTATTTAAAACAATGCTATCGTCAGAGTTCTTTAAAGAGATCAACGACCTTCAAATCGAGTGGCACTTCAACGCTCCATCCTGGCCATCAGCAGGAGGCTTATGGGAAGCTGCTGTACGTTCCATGAAAGCACACCTGAAACGGGTTATCGGACAACAGAAGCTTACCTATGAACAATTTGCAACGCTTCTTACACAAATCGAAGCGTGCATGAACAGCAGACCGCTGTGTCCATTATCAGAGGATGTTGAAGATCTGGCATACCTCACCCCTGGTCACTTTCTCACGGGGAGTCCAACACTAACACTACCACTCAATGAACCCGAAGAAACGAAAGCTATAGACATCAGAAACAACTGGAAACTCATTGAGCTCATGCGTCGACACTATTGGGATCGCTGGTCGAAAGAATACCTTCATTCATTACAAAACCGAAACAAATGGCAACAAACTAAAGAAAACATAAAGAAGGGGCAACTAGTTCTCATCAGGGACAGTAATCTACCACCAAGCAGATGGGCTATGGGACGCGTAGTGGAACTGCACCCAGGCAGCGATAACTTAGTACGAGTAGTCACGCTCAAGACACAAAACGGGGAACTAAAAAGACCCATAACTAAACTAGCCCCGCTACCTATAAACGAGGCATTCGGAAGCACTGATTCACACGAAGCGAGTCCAGAAACCGACCACGGGAAGCAAAAGAAAGGGACTAATAGAACCCAAAAAAGGGTAAACAGCTTGCTTATGGTGTTACTAGTAGCATTTACAACGCTATCATGTGGACTAGCAACACCCCTGCAACATTTTAAAATAACTCGATTAGCTGAAAACCAACCAGTTTACTTTGACCCCGTCGGGAATATCCAACTTATTCACGATGAATGGAAACTTTTGGTATACTATAACCTAACAACATTCTGGCAAAGTACGACAAATGTAGAGAAATTTGTGAATCGTATAGCTCAACTATGCGACACGATGCCTAACGAGCCATGTCACTCTACGACACAACAACTCAAGTTCGAAATGAACCAGCTGAACGAGTATAACATATTATTACGGGCTCAACATCAACAACGAAGGCGACGTGGCTACGTCAACGGCGTAGGAAACCTTGCACGAGCCCTATTTGGTGTCCTTGATAGCGATTTCGCCGAAAAATACGCTCAGGACATAGAAAAGATCAAAACTAACGAACAATATCTATTACAGCTGATAAGAAATCAGACACTGATTATCGAGGCAGAGAACAACGTCATCAAGAAAAATGAAGACTTTGTAAAAACGCAACTGGAAGTAATTCAGCAATTCATGAATGAAACGAAATATAATACGGCACAAATAGAAAACAGATTTCAAATAATGAAAACAATGAATGACGTCAACGCTGGGGCGTTAACTGCTAGTTTACTTATCTCAGTACTGAGAAGAAACCAAGAAATGCTCCTAAGTGCATTGACAGATATCTACAGAGGCAATCTCGATATGAAACTATTCACACCGGAGCAGCTATCTGAACAACTCCATTATATTGCCGGTATTATACCGAAAAGATTAACGTTACCTATCAAAAACAGCAATGGAGCTAACATGAAAAATATTTACAAAATTATTTATGTTAAAGCCCGGCTCACCGAACAGTACCTACTCTTCGAATTACATATCCCGTTACTAAGCGATGACGAGTATACGTTGTATCACAATATAGCTATACCTAGACAGCAAACTACTAACCAATGTCAGGCGATAGAGAGAGTCAATTTCGTAAAGAATACGTACATACAGATGGAAGAGGTTGATCTTCAGCAATGTACAACAATGACGGCGGACAATCACATCTGCCACGCCTCTACGACTATCAGCAACTTGCATGGAGCCACGGCATCTTGCGAAGCAAAAATACTTAACCAAAATGTAAATAACGTTACATGTGATTGGGTACCACAACAATGCTCTGACCAATGGATAAAATTACAGAGACCAAACATATGGCTGTATAATTGCATCAATGAGTGTACGACTCGCATTGTATGCGAAAATCGAATTACAACAACAATTTTAACAAAGGCTGGGCTCCTTGCCCTAGGTCAGGATTGCATACTTCAGCACAAAGACGCTACAATTTATTCACATAACGTTTTTGGTAGCAGTACCAATATTGGAATTACCTTGGAGGTACCTACGATTGACTCACCAAATGATATGTGGAATACGTTCAAAAACACAAAGATTGTGCTTCCGGAACTAAACTTATCTAATGAACACAGAATATTAGATAACCAGATAACCGCACAAAAGGGACGAGAGAGCCTACCTAACGACCTAAGTGTCCACGACATTGGCAACTACGCTATAAGCACTTTGCTGGTGGGAGGAATCGTCGCCGCTATAATAGTTTGGCGAATAAGAATATATCTTCAGGCGCGTAAGAAGAGCAATGCCCCTACCAATACGAACAAGACTCGAGAGAGAACAGAAGATATAGAACTAAAGGAGTTTCCTGCCTACGCTAAAATATGTGCTGGACAGTCAGAGAACTACCGTCCGCCGCAAGCAGCAATTGGAACAAGATTCAAACTATGAATAATTATAATACGAATTATTACTTTTTATTGTTTTGATTGCTTTTGTTAGTTTTATAACAATTTTATACTTATGTATATTTAACTTGTAACGCAAGTTTGGTTATCTGAGTACGTATATTTTTCCCTCGGGAGCATGTACGAGCCAATAATGCTCATACAGCAAAAGTACGTTTATGCGGACTTTACACTAATAATCACTCATCAGTCGTAACTAAAACTCCGTCACGCGGTGATGTGCGGCTCAGATAAACAAACAAACATAACTTGTAACTGTTTCCATAAATAAACTATTAAACTTAACAGTGGTTTTGGTGTAACTTAACTAACTTCCTACAACTACAACCGGGGTATCCGTCAACGACGAGAAAACCCCAACAAATTGTATATTTTTTGCCAAGTCGCTATGAGGAATTCATAATATTCTCTTCGCTAACGTGGCCTGCCTATGACGACGGTTGAAAGGTCTAGCCAGAGACTATTACCAATATATATATTCATCAATATGATTACCAATAAGTTTTGATTTTTGGTAGGTATATCGATTTTTGGGTCTTTTTTTCACTAGCTGACTTGACGCGTAATTCTATGTAAATATATGGAACACATTGATATCGATGTGAATGAATGTCGTGTCGGCTAGTGAAGAAACGCACTTTATATCCATTGATAATATTGTATTTCTTGTATTGTTGCGCCTATAAAACTCGGAATTAACAATCATTGCTATTCAAAATATCTAGGCACTTAAAAAAAAAACCTATTTACAGTTTCTCTCGCTTCTTCTCTGATCATTAAACTTAAACTATTGTAAAGATATACCTGTAAGCTTTAAAATGACGTACTGTACGTCAATGTACATGAATATTTTTTGTCAGGGCATAGCTCTCTAGAAAATCCGGCCATGTCCTTTGAATTTGAATTTGAAAACGCACTTTTCAATATTCAAAGTTACAGGAAATAGAATTGATTCTAGGTAACAAGAATCAATACTATTTCCTGTAAATTTACTACCTAGTGAAAGAGGTAACTCTTTCACTAGGTAGTTTTCAATGGACAAGAATGGGTTAGAAACTTTTTAGCTACTGTTCTAAAATGTTCTTCACAATAGACACGTGAGACTATCTCCGCTTCAAAGTTGGTTAAATTCTTGCCTCTTTATGCAAAGAGAATGACATCACAATTCTGATTCAATTAAACTCGAAGTATAAGCGTAACAACAGTTCATTGGTATCATAACGTGCGTGCCTCATCGATCGGCGACGCGGGCGCAGGCTCCCGCGGCGAGAGTTAGGTCGCCATCACGCACTTGAGATCTACTGATATTGCGCTATTTCTTGAGAAACCGCTGGAAATGTGCGTAAGATATGGAACATTGGTGGCATTGAAATGGAGCTGCGTTTAATATTATAGCGGTTCATATTTATAGCATTTTAAAGTCTTGCGAGTGTATAAATAACATTCGAAGTAAAACTGTTTTCTGAGATGATAAAAAGTTTTGAACGCTTGAAAGGTTGTAAAAAGTTTATATAACTAGACATGTCCACATAAGGCGAAATTAATCATGATGTTCGTATTAATATTTAATAAACAAACCGTTTTTTTCGACTAATCCAATTATATTTTTTTGCCTACTTTTAGCACGATCCATACATTAGTAAAGCGGTTTCTAATAGTCTTTTTTTACTGTAACTGCGTAATGGTAATGTCTGTCAAGTCAAGACCCCAGTGTTCCAAAAGTATCATGGAATCACTAACTAAAGGAGCATTGCCCATAGTATCCGCATTGCAAAAGTTTGGTGACAGCAGAAAGCCTAGTAAAAACTATGTTATGTATGTTCAGCACAGGATACAGTTACGTTGATGTATGTGTAGAGCTATCCGACAGAACCCCATTTATACAAAACGATAAACTAAGTGGTTTACTACGCCTTAATATTTACTACGCCTTAATATTTACTACGCCGTAATATTTACTATCCTTTAATATTTACTACGCCGTAATATTTACTATACTTTAATATTTACTACGCCTTAATACTTACTACGCCGTAATATTCACTACGCCGTAATATTCATTACGCCTTAATATTTGTTAACGTTCAATTGTTTGTTACAATAAATCTGGCTCTGAACAGAATAATGTTAATTATCATTCAACCGGTAACTATCGCTTTTAATGCGAAGTAGGTATGATGTAAATATTTAAAGCGACTGTCTATGATTTTGATTAGATCGCGGGGTTCTGAATTATTATACCAATTTTCAAACATAATATTTAACATTATAGCAACAAATATGCTAATGCTGCTAATACTGGCATGTCTATTGTTCAACATAAACATTGTTTTCACCATTCATGTCATTACAAGAACCAGTCATGCATCAATGTCAATGAGGAACACCGTTTATGGAGGAAATGTAAAGAGGAAATGATTCGTAGGAGCATTATGGTCACTGAAGCGTCAGGTCGCGGGGAGGCGACGTCGTCGCTGGTCGCCGGTTGCTGGTAATTAACTACGAGTAGCTGCATGGTCTGTGGGCATAACTTCCGTCCATTATGAATGACATTGAATGTTCACTTGTTCAGACTTGAATTCATTCGGTATGAATTACATCAATTGTGGTGGGTGAACGCCTTCGCTTTGTCTTTCTTTTAGACACCATGGTCCATGAGTCTGTTTCTTTCAAATAATTTGTTATAATGGAGATGGATTGTTAGGTTGTCAACAGGACAGAATGCTAGTTATTAAGAGGAGTGATTATTGGAAGTGGCGAAGGAAATGTTCACTGAGGAGTTGTCAAAGTTAATTATAGGGATCCATATTATGTAAACGTTAACAAACGGATGTGCTAAGACTTTAAGCAGCATTTCATATTTCTTTCCATAAAAATTAAACGATTAGCTAGCTGTGAACACCATGGTATTGCAGGACGACACCATAATTTCCACGTCAATTCACCTGGCGATGCTCAAACGAATCTGCTGAAGATACTAAACACACGAAAAGAGTTGTGCTCATTATTATTCGATTAGGGACCACACAAGTTAATCTATCTAGTTAATCGAATAGTATTTCAACATAATATAACTAAATCAGCGAGTCTTACTAAATCACAATCGATATCGCAGTCGATTAAATTATCGTTCGGAAACACCCACGGCTCGTAACTCCTTTAAGGGAATAAACACAAATGTTTTGTGGTTATCACAGGGTTTCGAGTAGTTTCCACTGCATTGCCAACTAAGTTTATTTATGTGAATTATTCATGAGTTTTAAACCTAATTATATTCAATGGCGATAATGCTCGTTCAGAAGCGAGGTACACTGAAAGGCAAGCGATAGATGTAAGGGGGATGTTGGGTAATTTCGTTTCATCATTAACTTAATGATGTGTTAAGTTTAAATAGCTAAAGAGGTAGACAATAGAAAAGTTGATTGGGTTTTGTGAAGACGATATGGCTTGGAAGGAAGTGACCGCTGAGATGACTACGATACATAAGTATGACCCTGTAGATGAAAATAGAAAATTAAATCAATTTAATTACCTAAAGAAAGTATAATCTAATTGGCGTTATATAATGTTAAACCACACACATGTCGCATTATCATCCTAACTGAGGGCCCCAGAATTACTCACAAAAAAGATTAAAAAATATCTTTCTTGTCTGCGGCCGCTTTGCCAACCGGTTTGCTCCGGCGCACTTTTGAATAATTTCTCTTGATACCAGTGACTTGATACCGTACGGACGGAATGATTCCATTTCGATAGTCCGCGGGCTGTTATCTGGACCGACGTACTCCACAATGTTACAGAAAACAATTTTCGTGTGTGTTTTAATAAATTTCAGTACAAACTGTACTTATAGGCTTGGTTCTAATTGGATTCTAATTAACGTTGGATAGTATGCAATTTGTAAGACGCGGTAGTTGCGATAGCGAGAAGAGCTACTACATGAAGCGTTCGACTCGTACACTGTGTTTTGGAGTCGTGAACGGTAACTAATTCCTGTTTTAACTGGCTCACTGGATGACTAGCAGCGTTCGGATAACTCAAATAATCCAAATGTCGCGATTCTAGAAATTTTACAAAAACGATGATCTTTCTTTCTGTTTCGTGTGGTTAGTGACTAACCTAGTGGCAGAGTTTTGCCGCCCATGGGCCTCTGACTTGGCTGCACATGCCGTCGAGAAATATCTCTCAGGTAGGCCGGTTTTCTCTCGATGATGATGGAACTAATTTTACGTTTCCTAGATGAAAAATGTAATAAATGTATTTAGGAAGTCTGCTCGCTATTATGAAGCATTTACAAAAATTACAAGATGATGCATTTTCGTTATGTAACGTATCGACGAGCTTTTTCAATATTTCCGGTCAATGCAGGACGTATCAATTCTCAACTAATCGCTGGCGGCCTCTTTCATATCTCAGTTAGTAACAAAACTGATACATCACGCAGATGTCCGGGACGCGACGAAGAAGTTAATCCTCAGTAATCAAGCGTTTCATGCAATAAACATGGCGGCTGTCGCGGAGACATTTATGAGAGTGGTGCAAGCGCAGCCTCACGCTTGCGACACTACCAATAATGTACACGAGATGAACAGCTTCTAGTCTATGTTTTATACAGCTGTGTAGTTTGTGTGGTCTGAGGTAGAAAAACTTTCAAAGGCTAGGACCTGAAAAAACGGCTTTGGGATTCGAGAGTGTATCCAGAAGGTGGAGAACTGGGTGTTGATGCGCAACTTAGGAGAGCCATATCTCCAGTATTCTACAACAGTCTAGTTTACTACTATGAGCTGAGTTGATTGAAGTTAACAGTGAGGTTTCTACCTCTCAACGAAAGAAGCGCTAACCAATGCACAGCAGCACAGGATACTTCGAAACCGAAACACAACCGTAACGCAAGGTTGATGATGGATTGTTTAGGTAGACGATAATAGTGTGACGATCTAAAATCGCCGGTCAAGATTTATTTAAGACTTATTAGAAATCCTGAGATCGCGGAATTCCTTGAACAGTAAAACAAACATGCGAGGCAGGCTCAAATTCTATGCATATCATAAAAATGTACCGAAGTATTATAATCTTTTGAGATTTACGATGAGTATTAATTCGAATAAATTCATAGAAATAAATGCTCGTATACTAAACTAATTATATAATTTACTATCTGCCAGTATATAATATATATAAATAAACAGCGACCTTTTTTACGGCCGTTCGTGCTCATAAGAGTTTTAAATTGTTTATTTATGCAAATATCGCGTTAGTATATATTTTAGTGATAAATAAGTATCGTTGGCAAGCGTGTCTCTAACCAGTAGTCTATAAACGGAGGTAGATTCCGCGCTGGGCGTGCAGGGCGTGCATTGTAGAATTCTACATAAAACACTTATCTTAGGGATCTAAGACAGGGTGTTATGCAGGTTGCACTCGACCTCTCGGCATTTTCAACAGCCATGTTAATATCTATGTAGAGACTTTTCGCAAAAATTCAAACTTTCGAAGGCCTGAAAGGATAATAACAGTTTTAACGGTTTAAATATGTTTTCCCATTAATTAGGCAGCGGAAGTCAAACCACAATCGCTTTGAATGAAGTGAACATTAATACATAATTAAATATTAAGCCGGATCTGACCCCGATGTCAATAGTTAATCCTAATTATCTATAGATGGCTTTATATGTAGTGAAGGACGCTACTTACGATTTTCCGACAAATCGAAAATCATCTTGGGATCCTTAACATAACAATACGCCTATTCTTCGAATGGTTGGGCAGAGGAGAACCTCTAGTACACCCAAATTTCGCCATGTTAAAGTTCCATCATGTAATAGGCGGCGAGCATATTGCCATCAACCGGCCACAAATCCAGACTCCGAGCAGCTACTGAGAAATTACCTCATTGGTGTACTGGTCGGAGCAGTCGGTTCAGGGGTTCAGTTCCCAGGTGGGGAAAAGTGTTATTGGGTTTTTATTTTTTGAATTTCTCTGTAGCTGAGTGGGTACTCAATACTTACGAGTACCCACTACGTAGGGAAATCTTCACCCGTCCACTGATGGGCATAGATTTTCCGCAGTTAGCCTACGGCAGCCCAGTGCCATACACTAACTTAACCGTCTGATAATGTCTTCGTGCGTCACTTACCTTAGATAGAAACTGAATCTTATGAATCATGAACACATTTGCATTTGGAGCGGTTCATGTTAACTCAAATATCACCTTACTTGGTTATACCATCATTTACATTGCCTACTTATACCTTATATAAAGCACGTTTATAGCTAGGTATTGTTTAGTTCTAGGTCCTAGCCTCTTTTGTTCCCCCTTGCTTGGGTTTTATACAACAAAACATTAAATCAGAAATTATTATCACGTAGAGCGACTCTCTTATAGCGATCATGTTCGTGCATAGACCGCAAGCTCTCTAGCTTGATATTAAGACTTCTTTTGAACATGTTTTATAAACCGAAACTTAAATAAACGACGGTAACAACAGCCATAAAAAGTCCTTAAATTAACAAACAGAAGGACAGACGTTGTGCTATAAAATAAGTATTTCCAACAGTCATTCTTTTATTAAGTATTTTATAGTAATTTAACATGGCGTCGATAGTTATCGATGCCTATAATCGTTAACGTACCTAATCGACTATTTAAACGAGTCGTGAAAAAGTCGTATTAAGTTATTTCCATACAGGGCATTAAATGCTGGGGGTGTATCTGATACTTATAATTGAGTAAATTGCAGAACATGTCCCAGCTGGTTGTTATAATACTAATATGCTAGTAAATTGTGGAGCTGCACCATGTGCGTTGTCACGACCGTGAACCAAACTGCTTTTGTTTTATTGGTTGCAAGGTGCAAGTACTAATAAAGTAATTAACGGACGTGAACGGTGCAGTATCGTTTTAATCACATTCCTCCACCACTTTTTGTCTTAAGGACGGTCAGATTGGGCATCGATGTTCGCTCGTAAGTAATAGATAAATATTTCGCTTATTACCCTCGATGTTGTTTTTGTTACTGTATCATTTTGTGATTATGAACTTAAGTTTGTTATGATTGTTTAAATTATGTGGTCGATGATTTTGGTGCACGGTAAAACTCTAATGAGTTTATGTTTGCATCAACTTATTATGTATATGTAAGTACTGAATGAATGAATAAATAAATAAATAAATAAAACAGTCAACCAAAAGGATATTTGGTGAACATCGCCAGACTGATGAAATTGTCATTTGTGTCACATCCCGGGGGAAGTTTATAGCTTGTTTTATCTAGAAGTAGCACACTGGTAGTGGTACTCGTATATTTTTGTCCATACGCGATCGGCATATAAATAATGTAAATAATCTGCATTATTAAGTGGTCAATTAAGAAAGAGGCCGAAGGCTCAATTAAGAATCGCGCTAATTAATTGATTCGTTTAAGAATACCTTTACATTCTGGGCTGCAATATGTAAAATAGTTACTCTTTTAAATTGGGATGCTTTTGTCTCATTTAGTTTTACGAGTGGGTACTTATTTCACAAAGGCCTCTGTTTCCAGTTGGTTGACTTCTGCTCCTGAATGGCTATAATAGATTGTATTATCACACTGGAACGTAATAAGGGAAAAATCATCCAATATCTTAACTCAGGTCATGGTCTACCTGTGTGCCAAATTTCCTCGAAATCCGTTCAGCCGCTAAGGTGTAAAAAGGTAACAGACAAACAAATAGTTACTTTCGCGTTTATAAAAATAAGTATAGTATGGATTTGCAAATTTTGACAAAAGTTCTCACCAAGCTATATAGCTATACAACAAGGTGTATTCGAACTTCCGACCCCTCGCTTGCCAGAACGCTAACGAGGCTACCGATATCTTTAAGTTAAACAACTGTCACACTCATATCTTTTAGTTTAGGCCGTTATCAAAGGTTTTGTATCCCATATCGCACACCTAGATAAAGAGTAGCTCAACTCAAAATACCTCTTTTTTTCAGGAAGAGCAAAAAACGGATTATTGCTGTTAATTAATCCGTGTTTTGCTGTTCCTGAAAAAAAGAGGTATTTTGAGTTGTGCTACTCTTTATCTAGGTGTGCGATATGGTGTTTTCTGTTATAGCCCTTTTTATCTTTTAAAGAAATAGGTCTACGGGTAAAATGAGAGTCCCTATATTTAGTAAAACGATCGATTACTGATAGTTTGAGTTTAAATGTTAATAAATAAAAATGACGCGAAGTGACCGCGTGAATGATTGCGCTGACTATCCTTTATTTTGTTCATTACTATGAATTTGAGGAAAAGTAAGTCTTACTTAGTTGTTTATGCCAGATGTTTCAATTTTGTTTGTTTTTCTGCACTAGATACAGAGGCACCTGAGTGATGAATAGCTATAATTTGTATTAGGATTTTCATCTTTAAAGCTACAACAGGTGCCTATAGGGAAAGTGAATTTATTCACAACTGAATAATATGGCGACCACCTTTGCATTCCAATGAAGGATCCTACGTATATTATCTTTCAAAATCAGGCGTGTGTCCAAACCCTTGGGAAGTGCATAATATAGGCTCAGTATAAAGCCGGCACACATATCTTATCGGCGGTCGATAGTCCGCAGAGCTCCATTAAGTGCTTCCTATTATTATAACTTTACAAAGACAGAACTTACAGCGTCATCTGTCCTATGTGGCTGTAGGGCTGTACGAAAAAATACGCTGGTATTTTCTGTTCATTAACACTTTCGACTCCACCCATTTTCATAGAACTCATACGCCATGCCGCCAAACATATTTGAAGTGAACCCTCCGGGAGGGTTGCGGGCATTACGTTTGCGCTAAATTTAACCATCGCGGACGGTCAATGGCATTAGGTTTAAAAACCGTGTTATTAAACACTGTAAAAAGAAGTTAAGTAAGTAGAGTTTTCAGGGGGTCTTGTAGCTATACGTAGTTTCCAACCTTTTAAATTTTAGGAGAGTATTTATAACCGTGAACAAAAATATTAAAATGTTTTGATTTTATAAGAAATAAAAATATATTTTCGGGGGAAGATTTATTTGTATATGCGTTGTGCATATCGTCGGTCGGAGTCATTACTGGAACATCTCTAAAATGTTGTGTTTTGGACTAAGTATGCAGAATGATAATGCATTTGATTTTTTATCATTCTGCATACTTAGTCCAAAAAACAAAATTTTAGGGATGTTCCAGTAAAGACTCCGACCGACGATATACTAATAAATCTTCCCCCGAACAAAAAAATAACAATACATTTTCTCCCGGCACTGAACATGTTAAGCTACGTCTATGAAAGCGAAAATGCTTATATTTACTAATGATAAATATGTGAGTAAATATCATACCTAATATTAACAGGGGATGATGACCACCCCAACAATAGGGTTTGAAATTTATTCAGAAAGCTTTTTTTATAATAATTAATAGTTCTCCTCTCTAGCCACACAACTAATAATCATTTCTTCATGGTGACCATAAATTTATAAGAGATAATGTTATGACGGGATATTATTAACTATTTACATGATGATCACCATATTTTACTCTTAGTAACGCCTGTCCTTAGATCTACTATACTCTATCAACCTGTTTTGTTCCTTAGCATGTGCCACAAAAAGTCTCGATCTGTTACTCTGTCAGTGGCAGCGTGGCAGCCCTGTCAGTGACGTATAATTACGAGGTGACTGGTGGGGCCGCGAGCCATCAATCTGCTGTCTGTCCGCACATGACGCCATGACTTGCATTTTCATTATTGCCACCCCTCGCGAACATCGTAATATCCAAGATATCGATATATTGGGAGATGGCGATAAATAAAATACAATTTATACTAGACGTTAGACGATGTCTGTCGGATCCCTTTTCAAAAGATGCACTCTGCAGTTAATGTATAGTCTATGAATATTTGGCTACAAAACAGCAGGCATCATTGTCTTCGGGTTTGACCATCATCTGTTGTTTTTTTTTGATCATCCAACTTTACCAAGAATTATGACTCAAGGTAACTGACGATGTAGCCAATTTGCGTTGGGTAGGTACTATCGCGGACATTGGCGCCTGACCACTTTTCGACCTTATTGCTAAGGCGTCAGCGAAGTCAGGCGCCAGTGTCCGCGATAGTACCTATAATTGATAGGATTTATGATAACATTATTTTATTCTTGAAAAAAAACGGGCGCGCGTTACCGTTACGGCCGCAGTCAAATAAGATAAGACTTAGGTTATACTAAACTCAAAGCTAGCCATGACCTAAGTGTTGAGTGTAATATTATATCATGTAACACAGTTGCGTAGCAAGGTCCTAGAATGTTAACTACCTTATTACACACATAACAGACATGTGTTGCTCATTTTACTTTCAGAAATAAAATACCTAAAAAAAGCTTATAACCGTTTACTGAGGGAATACAGCCGTATTTGGGTACTAGGTAGATTTGTACGCACAACTCTTTTGGCATGTTCTTCGACTAGCGCGCAAATTCAAATTCCTTTTTTGTGGACCACAGATTCATAAGATGAACAATACAATAAAATAGCAGTGCATCAAACAATAACATTGTCACCATATAAAGTGCAGAAGTTACTTGGCATTGTCATGACAGCATACATCACATATAGTCAACGGTACTGCTTGATACTCTGCTAAACTTGACTGGCATTTTATTCCCAACAATAACAAACACTAAGCACGCTACAAGATTCCAAGTATTTTTACAACATTTTCTTCTGACGTGTTAACTAAACGAGCGAGTTCTATCATCGCACTCGACTACTAACGAACGAGAATCAGGCTAATGTGTTTCTCAAGCAATTTATAGCCCGCGCTCCGAATGGGAAAACTTTTACAAAAACCATAGAGTTTCGACAGATTATGAGTTGTACATAGATAATGAGGTGCTAAGAGGCCGTGGTGGCTTAGAAATTCATGGAAAAACGAGATTTGCTTTAAATAACGTCTAAGTTCACCTTAATAATGATCTACGTTAAGTTTAATTATCAGAAAAACGAGCTTTATCATAGTTAAACCCACTTTAACCATACAAAATTTATTGATGGAATTCATATTATCTGTGAGTGTGATAACTTCCTCACTTTCCGCATTTCTCGAACGACCTTTTGAGCTATTCCACCCTTCTTGATTTTTCGCTACATTTTCGGGTTTGAAGTCTTCATCTATTTCAACGTTCATCGTTCCTTCGACAGACAACTCCAGCACACCGGCCACTTTCCACCTATACTATTTACGCACAAATGCAGCATACAACTGAGACTGAACATTACCCGTAGCGGGATGCCGGCGTAATGCCGAGTAAGTCACGGCGCACGCGATACAGTTGCCGTCATTACGGCACACGACGCCGTCAGGCCGGCGCGCGGCGCGGCCCTCGTTACCAGGCTGCGGGCTAGCTAGTAAAAGAGAGAGAGAGAGACGGAAATTACAATGTATTTTAAGCTACGTGCGGACCAGCGCGACGCGACACCGGTTATTGTTATACCGTCAAGTTTTCTTAGAAATTGTATTGTTCGAGTCGCGTCGCGCTGGTCTGCACGAAGCTTTAGACATGTAATTACGATGTACAGCAGTCATCTGGATATGTAGGACCTTCCTTGTCAATATTTTAATTGAATACTGTGTTATTGTAGTTTATCAATCAGTAAAAAAAAGGAAAGAATTTTTCAAAGTAGGTACTGAGCCGAAACAGTATAATAAAGATGTACAGTCGATACGGAAAAAAAAGAAGAATCAGGAATTTGTCAGCAGCAGCCCCAGTCTCGCAATCAGCCTATAATGGTCCCACTGCTGGGACACACGCGCACGCCTCCTCTCGGAGAGAGGGAGAGGGCCGTAATCCACCTCGCAGGCCCAGTGCTTGCTGGTAGATGTCACGAATTTTTGGGTCTAGGACATGCCGGTTTCCTTACGATGTTTTTCTTTACCGTTTTGAGAGCAGTGGTGAAGAAATAATTTACACAAAGTAAAGCGCCTGTCTGGGTTCGAACCTACGAACGAACTTGTAAGTCGTTACCACTGGGTCATCACTGCAGCCCCAGCCTTATTCAGTCAAATAATTTTTTTTGTGGCAATATCTATATCTGTTACATGGGAGTTAAACATAACTGCCAAAGTGTGCGTGCACTAACAACTTCTGTCCAATACTTCGGTGAATACAGGCTGATGTTATGTTCAATCGTCATCTTTTATAGTAAAGTGTTCACCTTTTTTAGCAGGCTTTGAATTAACATTGCCATTGATAGCTATTATAACACCTAGCGATCAGTGCAGGTCATTATAATTAATATTATCATCAGTCATCTCTCGACCTGACATGATCGCACGTTACGTCGACTATTAAGCTTGCCAATCCAAAAATCTATTTGAGTAACCATTCATTATGTTCTCCTTCAAACGACGCGGAATTATGTCGTGCTGGTGTCAGGGACTCAGGGCTGTTAAAACTGGTGTTTTATAGAGATACAACAGCTACTACGGGCTTATAGTGCCATTTAAGACATAAATGTGTGAATTTATAATATTCTTAACAACAGTAATTTATAATATTCTTAAACATTTCCCAGGGATGATGACTGATTACCTGATGACCGATCTAGATTTCTTATTAATCAACGTATCTTATATTTACCTACTTGTAAAATATTAAGAAAACATTTATATTATACCTCGACAATCTAATGTATCAGTCGCTCTACCAATAAAATATTTATATTGCAGTTTTACCTGAAACCTACATAAAAAATAATGACTTAATCATATTACTAGGTACTTAATATTCCGTCCCCATACTTGTAATACCCCTACTCTGTGCAGCATCCCCGGTAAATCCTGATTAAGTAATAAAACGCTGTGTTTATAATAAACGCACTTCCAATTGAACAGCATTCAACTGCACGGAGCGTCTGCCGGAGAGGCGATCCGTCCGTAGGTACCTAATTACTGATGGGCACTTGCGCAAGAACGTCCCGCGGCGATGCCTGTGTTTTACGAACTATTCCCAACAGTTGATGGTACATAATGATGACGTAACTGACAAGCTAGTGATTTTTGGTTTGGTAGTCTAGAAACATAAGTTGTTTTTCTTTAAGGATTGGATCTTCATCATAATTTTTTAAGTGAGATAAGTAGCTAGGTAACGCAAGCGAAATGCTGATGATCTTTTGAGCATCTTCGCGCACTCTTCCCGGTTTTACCTCAAAACAAAAATAAAAGAATACAATGCAAGCTTGATTTGCATTTCATTAGTAGTTGCGAAGGTCAGTGCGCAGTCGCTGCGTGCAAACTCTTAAATTCGGCATGGCTTCTTGACAAATAATCGATTTTGAAGAAGCTATGGGTGGTCCGTGTCGACTTCTAAAAAATGTAAGTAATACAGAAGTATCATCGGTAGCTTTACATCCATACCTTATATAATCTAACTAGTGTAAAAACAAATTGTTTGCAAAATACAAACGCAAACACACCAATTATATACGTATCCGAAAGCCTGTTGGCATTGCCGTGTGGAATGGCAAAATTTTACTCAGATATACTGAGTAGTTATTGAGTATTTGTACACGAATTTAATCATTTAAAATTACAAAATATTACCCTTCATTTCTTCATCTAAAATCAATAACAAAACTGAAACCGTCTCAAATTGATACTAACAATTATAATGATTCGGCATCATCCGCAACACTTGCTCAGCCAAGTGCAAACGTTTGGCAAGTCCTGGTGGTCGTGGCGCGGGCACACAAGCTGTTTTTTTTTATTGTTAATTGAGTAAGTTATTAGACGCGCCCCTTCACGCTAGTAAACACTGAGGCATGAGCAGAGCCGTGGCCAATTGTGCACGATCATGAACGAACGAACTATCGCAATAAGGTGGTAACATCAAACCTTGGTATTCATCAGGGTTTTCCGGCTGCAAAATTGAGATAAGAACTTGTTATAAGAAATTTCTTGTTAGTTATTGTTTTAGATAAGTACGTATCTACCTTAGTACCTGTACATTAAATATGAGGATTAATTCTCTATTTAAATGATTCATAACAGAGTTTCCAGATATTAATAACAATAAAGAACAATAAAAATGTTCTCATAAATAATGAACATAAGTGTAAGTTACACGATATGACTCGCGCCGTTTAACAAAATCAAGACTATTCATGTATTTCTCCGTTTCCGTTTTGGCTTCTCTAATGAAAAAACATATTTTTATTAGGATTCTGTAGTCAACAAGGAACCCTTATAGTTTCGCCATATCCGTCTGTCTGTCCGCGGCTTAGTGACTGCTAGTACAAGAAAACTGTAATTTGGTATACATATAAATCATGTCGACAAAGTGGTAAAATAAAATCATGAAAAAAATATAATAAATAGATATCTCCCCTACACGTAAAGTGGGGATGTATTCATTTTTCTCGTCTATCCCATGGTGTGGGGTGTCGTGGATTCAGGGATCCGTTTGCGAAATATTAAGCTTTAAATTGCAAATTTTTGTTAGAGTCAGGTGTCCCCTCCCCTCCCCCCTGCCAGCTAAATGGTTGGTTCTGGATATGTGGAAAATTTACAGCAGTAGTATATATCGTCGACCGTAGGTTCAATTGAGGTAAGGGACAAAATACCGAAAATGAGTTGAGTATACAGTTTTTTCAGAATTTCGCTCTTTTGAATGGTGTTTATGAAAAAATTCTAGCTTAAGAAAAATGTCCCTTACCCTACTGATTTTTTGGATCCAAATTTCGAATCAGCCCCATAACAACAATGTATCTGAAAAACTATGCAATATAGCAACTTGAAATGGTGTAATTACCGCCGCCAATCCACTTCAAGTAAGGCAAGGAGACCATTACCTTCCATCAACGAATTACCATTACGGATTACTCAGTACGTCAAAAGAGTATTCTTCATTTTCTGTCAACAATCTCTTTACACTGCATTTTTTTTCATACATTTTTTCAACAAGTCCTTTACACAATTTTTTCATTAATAGATTGGATCCAACGTAGAGGTCAATTTAATGTAAGGGACGGGACTACAAGATATTTGGTCAGTAAGGGACATTACTAACAAAATACGTTGGTGTAAGGGACGTCTATTTTCTTAAATAGCTAACTTATTTAAATAAATGTTACACGGGTAGATAGAGCACTAAAATACAAGATTATGAGTGAAATCAAATCCGAAAAAGGTTAATAACAAAAAAAGTTGTGGGCGGTTTAATCCGGAAAAAATGTTTGTCGGCCTCTCCTGAAAAATCTTATTTTGTCCCTTACCTCAATTGAACCTACGGTCGACAATATAATGAAATTAAAAGGAAAATTATCACAGCTAAGTAGGCTCTACAAATTAACGAGTAATAATCGCAACAATAGCAGTGACATTTGCAGTTGAAAAAACATGTTCTCCCATACATTCCCTTATAAACATGTTTTTCAAGTAAAATGTTAAGATTTTTCTTCGGATAATACCATCCCATCTACGGAACTCTTCATTGTGCGTGGTTCGACTCGCACTTGGCCGCTTTTTTTATTAAAGCTATTTTACTTTCAAATCATTATTTAATGAACCCATAAATATTTTTTATCGACTAACAAAATTATTTCATGTAATAAATATTTATGCGAAAAGTTAACGACAGGTTTATGCATTCGTTGACATAATTAATAAATAATTAAAACAAATTACTATCATCAAAATTTGCATGTACAATAAATTTAAACCAATAAAACAACGCAGGCTATAAAAAAATATCTATGTCAGACTGTGTTACAGCTTTGAATGTTTCTTTTAATAAGTTTTTTTTTAAACATTGCAATAAACCGAAGCAACTCAAGTGGTGCAATCAATACCTATACAGGGTACATGATTCTGAAACACCCTGCACTGAACATTTTCGTCGGTTATTAAAAAAATCTGCGGTTTCATAGAAAACTGCAATACCTACGCGGTCAAAATGTATGGAAAAGCTGTTTTTTTTTATTAGTCATGGTAACAGTTTTCGCGTCGATATCCCTGCCACCCTGTATATAAAGAATAGAAAATAAATGTGTTATGGAGTGGAGTTGTTGGTTGGTGACTAGAAAGACTCACAATTGGCCACAATAGACTGAAACTCAACCGTCCTTAGGCCTTAAATCTCTCTCAATCTCTTTCTGCATCGTTATTATTATATAGTACACAAAAAGCGTGCACATATAATAAAATAAATTGGGAGCGGATAATATAAACGGCTTCATTACACGCGCCGCCGCCGCGCCGCCGCGCCGGGAGGAGCAACAAAAACGTCGCACGATGCGCCTCGGCCGTGGACGAGGTGGCCCCGTTGTGCCCGACACGCGGCTTTTTGTGAACAGCTGGAGAATGTGGACATTATTTTTGGCATGAGATTGGAAAAACCGCAACACAAAAACTGTCAAATTCTTCAAAATCAAAGTCACCTTTATGTCAGCCGACTACCTTGACCAAAATTCGTCGCTGCATTTCATTTCGTGTAGACAAACTTCTTAAGTTTTACATAAGTCTGCATTGGTCTTAAAGATCGCTATTATTGATAAACAGCCTCTACCTTGAGTATCTACAAGTTCTACACTGTTCACAATTTGAATAAACCTAACTACAAGAAACGATTAGCTTACAAAAATGTATGAAATCTGTAAGGTTACACTACACTTTGTATAGCACCTTATCCTCGCCTCATCTCCATTCAAGTGTAGACCGGCGCACGCGCACTTTTTGCAGCGTCTCGTTAAGCGCGACATCAGTTCACAATTTGTCAACATGAGTTGTGTCCGACAGGCGTTCTACTTGTCCGATATATTTGCATCTGTTTATGGGCATACACCTTCCATACATCTCACATGTATAGCAGAGTATAGATTATGTGAATTTAGATAAGGTGTTCCTGGTAATTCATGTGGGTGAGGTTTTTTCTAGCTTTTCCTATTCTGAGAATGTTAATAAGCGGTCCAAGTCGTGTCAGGACTTATTCTTATTCGTGCAAAAAGCATAAAGCGTTGATTCCTATGTCCCGTAGTGAACGTCTTTAGACTGAATGTTGATTATGAATTTCTACTTTGCTGTTCCCTACAATGGGTCCATGATGGAAGACTTATCGAATTTTTTGTTGTCCTCAGATCACATGACTTAATCAGCCGGCCGCCATGTCCGCGGTAATGAGCACGCTGTCTATGATCAGCGGCACTCGGCGCGCGCACCGCAAGCTCGCGTGCAGGTAATGTATTGTTATCAAAAGTCTTGGCTTTTGTCGAAGCTGCGCCGTCAATGAAGCCAAAGATGATGGCCCATCGAATCATATGCAATTGGTATAATATTTACTAGGATGGTTCTGTTGTATCTTCACATAATCCCAGTCATCGTTGACGACAGAGAGTAGGTCCTAATAGTTGTAACAATATGTATGCCACTAGGCAAGAGGCATAATTATAATTGCCTTAGTCGATAAAATAAAATATAATGCTCGGTGAAATACTACCACTTTGGTATCAGCCGGGTATATACTACAGAAAATGGTAGTAGAGTATCCCTAGACTTAGATATATCTAGTGTTTTTTCATTAATGTTACTGTGGCGGCATCTATATCATGCGGACTACGCATCAAAGAACTGACGTCACACAAATCCTGCATCGCGTAATTAGAGTTTACCGCACGAACCATATATATAAAAGTATCCAACATCAATCGTTGGGCAGTTGCCCGCCAGACACGACACCCGTCTGGGCGGAAGATCCTCCCTTTTCTGTAGAGGATGAGTGAACTTTACACCCTGTTCCTCATACCGCTAAATTACAAAGACAAACAGACGTATTTTGTCTTAAATAAAATCCAGCATCCTCTCGGATAACAAAGGTTTGAATATCGCCCTTGTCTCCCGCTAAAGCGTACTTTAAAGCGACAAAATTCAGCATACCTCTGATATGGGTGGCGGACCGTCTCGGAATGCAGAGTATCGAGCAATTCAATTACCATACCCGAACGGGCATCGTCCACGACTCGACGCGGGTCGAGTCTGCGTGGGCGCAGCGCAAGCTCATAACCAACACGCTAATATTGAGGATCATTTGTTCGGCCCACTTGCACCACAAACATACTTAACGCTAAACGAATTTAAAACAAATTTGTTTTTCTGACAATCGTTTGAAGATGACAGACTCAGAGTGATGTTTTAAATACGTTTAGCGTTAAATGTACTTAGTAATTGTTGGTCTTGCAAGCGGGTCTCACTGATACAACACATGTACTTGTTAGACTGTGGCCATGTACTCCAAATACGGGCAGCGTTTGATTAATAAGATAAAAATCTAATCTGGTTTGAGAAGCTCAAGAACAAGTTGATATTAAGCTTCTCCTCCGGTTATGGTGAGTTTCGGAGAATTTTATAATGGATAAGTTAGGCTGTTAAGAAACTTCAAATGTCATCATCTTCAAGATGAATCAGAAGATAACTTAGTTAAGTTGTCCAGTAAGCCAAACCAAATCGGGAATAGGCAGGGCTAAAGCACATATTTTGTGTTGCTCTACCTAACGTAGTATCTTCAGCACTTAGTAGGTAATGAACATTAAAACGCTAAGTTTTCAATCAATCAAGTATGATTTCAATAATTAAACATAACGTTACCGATCTCTATAAATCAAGCAATTCGAATCAAATATGCTTGTTTGTAAAGTTAATCGGCAACTTAGTCGGGATATGTGTAATGTTAAATTAATGTTATTGTTATAATTACAACATTAGATTCCTTTGGAAATGTTTGAATTCGAAGTGTGATTGATTGATTAATTGATTATTAAATGAAATCTATACGATTGTTTAACTTTTTTAATTTCCTTGTTATTATTAAAAGCAATTGTTCTGTGCAATAATTGATACTAATCAATTTAAATTCGCAATAAATTATGAATAATTATCATTTGTACGTTATACCTACATTGATACATATTAAAACATACAACATTGATTATGTAGTAGTATGTAGTAGACGCGCACTTGTCTTTCAACGTGGAAAGAAGTGCGTCAAGTGCGCTAACGAAAAAAAACGATAGATAATAATAGTTTATGAAACTGTTGCATAATGAGGGGTATTAAAATACGAGTGTGTGTTTAAAAGCCACCGTAGGCGAGGTTTTTAATAGTATCACACGAGTGTTTTAATACCTAGGTATGTGTAGTTTCATACACTTCTTTATCTACTCTCATACATTGGGATTGAACCTACTAAATAAAAGATCAAGAATGAAAAAATCCCACGAAATTCTGTACAATAAAACATATGAATGGCGCCTGCACCCAGCTCATCACCGCGCATGCGCTAGAGCGGTGCTGCTGTCCCCCGCTAACGTTCCATTACAAAAATTGATAGAAATTCCTTGGTGATATTGATTTCTGGGATTTGCCCTATATCGTAATAGAAAAAAAATGTTTTATAGAAAGAAAGAATGAAAGAAAAGAAAGATAATTACATTATTAGCATTATTTTGTTAGAGAAAAAGTGTTATAATATGATTCTATTTTTCGGTATTGTGTTTATAAAGTATGTCAATATAAACTCGTTTTGAAGTTTATAATTCGAATATTAAGATATGAGAGTAGATAAAATATTTTATACAATGCCTAGGTGAGATCGGCATTGTATAGAATATCTAGTGATTATTTACAATCCCTGAATTATATGTTTTGCCAGTAACATAAACACTACGAACTTAATGTTTATTTTTTATTTAAACAAGTTTTAATTGTTGAATGTTCCAATGGATAATGATTTTCTTTCTTTTTGGTAGTAACATTCTATTAATCTCTCAAATACATTGCAAACTATAGTTTTGTATAATTTAGAAGCATTTTTTCAATTTTTGTAAATGTGAGTACCATGGAGCCGTATTTTGTGTTATTAAGATGTATGTTGACTTGAAAGAGCACGGCAGTTGAGAGTTTGTCATGCTCACTTAAATGTCTCGCTGATGGTGGCGAGTGTGTTGGATCATTCGGTTTTCTACAAAATAGTTGAGCTGGATGGTGCTGATCCACGCGTCATGTTCGTGAACGGGCGCCGTCAGTTGTGACTGGTCATCTCTTATCTGCCAGGGCTTATTTTTAATCTTATATATTTTATTTTTTTTTTAAATTGTACATTGTTCTCACATATAGAAGCAACAAGAATAATGTTCCCAGGATTGTGTAATTTTCTATATTTAAAAGAGTCTCCTAGGTGTTTCTTGCCCGTTCTTCTCCATAAAGATCTCCGTTTTGGAACTGGGCAACTAGCTTCAACTTTCTGACTAATTGACCGACTATTTGACAATTCAAAAGTGCCTGTAAATGGTATAATTGAAATAAATGCTTTGAGTTTGAGTTTGAGACTATCATATGGACATCAGTACTTAGGTAGCTGTCACTAATGTCAACTGTCAGTCACCACTAATGGCGGAAAACAGTTGAAAGTAAAGCGAGAGGCTTGGTGTGATGATGAGCCAGTGAAGTGATATAATCCAGCTTAATTAAAGCTGTAATACAGGATCAACAGGGATCTCTACATGCCCATAAAATAATATACATTCAAAGTCCGTTGTAGTAATGACTAAATCTAATTAGTCTGAAACAAAAACAAACAGTAATTATGTCATCACATCACAAATGACAATAAAACGACTGTCAACCGTCGGCAACCTGGATATTAAAGAGAATTCCCAGAGTTATGTAAAACACAGGATTTTCTCGGAATCATTATTTTATACAAATACATACATAGGTATAATATTTTGCAACATAGTTCTCAATTTACTGTAAATGGGTAAAATAATTTCACATAATTGTTAAAACACATGATTGTTAGGAATTAGGTTAATTTTCGTACAAGAATTAAACTGTGAAACCTGACGCAAACTTAAACTTAATATAAACAAATTACTAATTAAATATTAAATCAAAATTAATTTAAAAGGCCTAAGTTAAGTTACGTTTACTTAAGTAGGTACAAACTTAATATTACGAGCCAATAGGCACGAAACGACAACTATCTTAATTATTTTAAAATAATTAATTATTTTCACAACATTTTTTAATAATTGAATCACACATATATGAGCTCTTTGTAATATTGGACACCACCTTTGTCTCTGTATGCCATTCATCATATCAATGTTACTGAGTTACAGCTTCAAGGTTCTCAACCGGATTGTGAGCAGAATGTGATACATTATATACTTCTTGTTCATATGTCACCTGTTGTTTAGTAGTATGACCAAGTTTTTTAAATAATATTACTCAAATATCAGAACATACCTACATTATAACGATAAATTGAGATAAAAAAATTCTGCCGATCTATTTTGAAAAAATCTTAACTTGTTAATTTAGTTGAAGTGAGCTTCAAGTGACCTGTCACTAGTGTCAATCCCTAGCATCATCAGGTGGAATGACAGCTCACTTCAAGATCACTTCACTTAAAGCTTGTCTCTAGTTGATTAGTTGTATTTACGGTGAGATGCTTATAGAACAGACCGGCAGTTCGGAATTCAATGCAAACAGCGATAATTCTACGAGAACAGATTTTACTGTGTAAACAAACCCCTAGAACCCAATTAAGACACAAGGAAGCAAAATAATTACAGAAGAACAAAGAAAACTTGATTTGAATCCGGAACAAAAATATTGTTCTTGTAAACGATTCGACCTTCAATAATATCCGTTCATGCGAAATTATACAAACAAAATTCATCTGTGTAATAATACGATCGGCAGCAACATAGCACAACAATCCAACAGACAGGGCAGCTTACCATGAGTTGAAAGTTTTGAGTCTGAATATGGATGGCTATAAGAGTAGGGAAAGACCAAAGAAAAGATGGATGCAGGGGCGGAGTATCCCTAAGGCAAACTAGGCATGTGCCTAGGGGCGTGACGTTACAAAGGGCCGCACGCGCGGATTTTACTGTACAAAAAAAAATAACGTAAAATTTATATTGTGTATGTAAGTATGAACCTACTTAAACAATATAAAAGATTTTTTAATTATATAGAGATGTCGATCTTACGAAGCGTGCTCCGCCTTCTACATGTGTCCTGGCCTACCTAATTACCCCTACTAATAAATACCTATTATAACTACGAAAGTATGTAAGTGTGTGTCATGTGTGTATAGGTATATCTTACTTCTTCATGCAAAAAAAAGACTGAACCGATTGTTATGAAACTTTGTATGGGGATAGCTGGAGACTGAGAATTGCACATTGTATCCCGAAATTCCCACGGGATGGGGCATCACGCGAGTGAAATCGCGTGGCGCAGCATTCGTTCTTATTTATGTATAAGTACTAGTTAAAATTTTATAATATATGGCCGCTAGAGGGGCGTCGATGAGGTGCTTGCCTAGGGCGCTCTCGACATTTAATCCGACTCTGGATGAATGGACCGAGTGAAAGAAGATATGGCTAGAAAAGGGGTGATATTGATTTGACGACTAATGGGAAGTAGGTATGAAGGAAATGGTATGGAGGAGAATAACATGTTGCGCCGACCCTAAATAAATTTGAATGACTAAAGGGCAAGAGAATGATGTTGCGCTACATACTGTTAGTTATATAATTAAGAGGCTTACAAAGGCTAAAGCTCGGTCACTGTCGGACTGCATAGAAAAGAAGCTGCATAGAAGCTACGATGTCTATTATATTACTTTAAAGTTGAATGGAGATGCCCCAGTAATCACCAGTGTTTTTAGACTTGAGTGTGTTAAAAACATTAACTACATCACGAGGCGTAACATGTTCGAAGCTAAATAAGCGACTATTTTTAGACACACTACTAAGCTAGGTTTTCAGCTTTTTATCAAACCACATAACTTGTATAGTCTCGCTCTACTTTTATAAATATCTGGAGTGGCCCATTGATTAAAGCCAACGGAGGTGCCATTAATTTGAATAGTTTTGGTCTTGAAAGTAGATTGGTACTCTTTTTGCACAACATCAAAAAGGGCTTCATAGATTTCATTGGGATTCTTCTGTTCTACTATAGATGGTGTAATTCTATGAGCTATATTATATTTAAACTTATTACAACGACTAGCTGTATAAGGCTTGCATTCTACTTTATGCGGCTTTTTATGTAATGGCATGGGGAAGCTAGCTTACAAACCACAGTGGTCAGTATTTTATTTTTGGCATCACAATCAATTATTATTATTATTTTATTGGCAGGCAATTTGTGCGAAGACTTATTCCATAGTTTCTGGGGGTGTAGTTGTTGGGTGGTCTTCGCATGAATTCGTCTTTAGTTAAGTTACTAACAATAGTATTTTAAGTGTATAACTGTTACTAACAATCTATGGACCATATAGTTGGCCGAAATAAAAAGATTTATTATTATTATTTATTACAATCACTAAATATATTATCAAGACAAGTTGTGTTAAGTATTATTAGTTAACATAGATGAAACTGATAGTTGTTGTAAACCCCATTTCCAAGAACTGAAAATTTTAACGTTACCCTGCCTCTATATTTTTGATACTTGTAAATTTGTACGGAGATTCCGGAATTCTATACAAAAAGAGAAGACATACAAACTAAAATTATACTAAGACACAAAAACAAACATTCCAACATCATGACAAAAAATGCATTCCTCAAGTACTTATGTAATGTCAATAAAATTATATAATAAGCTACCGGAACAAATTAGGAACACAAATAGATATAATAGTTTTGTTAATAAATGAAAACTATTTCTATTAAGTAAAAACTACTATAATATGAATGAATACTTAAATGATGAACTATGATTACAAAATAATAAAATCCTTACTTATAATAATAACTTTAGATTATCCCAATTAAATTATAAAATACATAATTGTATTTTTGTCTCATTTTGATTTTATTCTGGCTTTTACGATCTTCTTCGATTTTCTTTTCGTGTAGTTAGTGACTAACCTGCCATGCTATTCTGTAACCATCTCACCGTGAAAACTTAGGTGAAGTGAGCGTGGAGTGAGCTGTCATTCCACAGGGATTGACACTATTGACAGCTCACTTCACCCAAGTTTTCACGGTGGGATGTTTACAGAATAGCATGGCTGGTGTCAGAGTTTTAAAGTCGCCCATGGGCCTCTGACTTGGCTTGACATGTCGTCGAGAAATATCTGTCAGGCATGCCGGTTTCCTCACGATGTTGTTCTTCACCGTTTTTGAAGCAAGTGATAATTATACAATACGCACATAAATCCGAAAAGCCAGAGGCGCGTGCCTTGGGTTCGAACTCGAGACCTATGACTTGGCAGTCCGACGGTCACACCACTAGGCTGTCACTGCTATGCTTTTTTGCATTATTATTAACACTTACATTAACATTATCTCAATAACTATAACTATTAATACGTAATTTATAAGTTCACAATTTATTAGAATTGTTAAAAAATCTTTGAATTTTAATTTTAATTGTAAGTTAATACTTATGTTGCTGTGCCCTAACAGGTTCCATAACTGTACTTTAGCTTTAAGCCTCATGTAACATCTTTTATACACATTATGGTATGCAAATAAATGATTAATTTCATCAGCGACGTTTTTGCTGCCTGTCACAGTTTTGTAGGCCATAACTTCCGTTTTTGCATTATAACATTAACTATAGTCAAGTAACTAACGTGTACGTTTGTTGGCAGCCGCAAGTCCGGGCAGTTCTCCGACGCTGGGGAGGAGCGCTCGCGCAGCCAGCATGACCTCAACAAGCAGCAGCGGTCGGCCTCGCTGGTGAGTACCTCGGTTTATTCTTACATATTATAGCGTATGCAGGGGCACCGCTATACATCATTCAAGAATCAACAACATTGAAATAGAAGAGATATGAAATTCATACACTGAAATATGAAATTAGTTGTTGCGAAGCCCTTTCTTATGGGCGCTTACTTCGTATAAGTAATACTATACTATTCATTAATTAGTTTAGTGTCGTCCATCTAACTTTAATATTAAAGTAGTATAGTAGAACTTCTTTGTCGTTTAGAACACTGAACCCAACCTTTCGACATGATTAACACTAATTGGAATATATAAGATTAATGTATATGGACTAGCTTTTTCTCGCAGCTTCGCTCGCGTGGAAGTCGAAAATTATCCCATGGAAACGTACTACCGGGATAAAAAGTATCCTATGTGTTAATACAGGTTATAAACTATGTGCCTGACTCATCCAAATCCAGTAGCATAACATAATGATCGAATACTATCGTGAATTCATGCAAGCCTAGTACTTTTTGTTAGGTTACTGCTCGGAAATTGTGCACACCGTCTAATGATTGAAATACTATCTTGAATTCATACAAACCTAGTACTTTTTGTGCCAAGTTTATTAACTCAAGGAATAATTTTCATACAAACGAAATCCCCCCTTTTCGCCCCCTTAAAGGTGGAATTTTCAATAACCCCTTCTTAGTGCTCCCCTACATTATAAAAGGAAGCTGTGTGCAAAATTTCGGCTCTGCGTTGATATGTCAGTTAGTCAGTCAGTTGTCCCTTTTATATAAATATAGTTAGATAGATTATAATATCAATAATTGCTTTTAATTATCCAATTGTCCTATACCTGCCAACCAAACCGCGGATAATAAGGCATTGAGCCTTATGTTCCCTATAATTTGTGCTTCAACCCAGGATCAGTTCCGTTAGCCTAATGAACATTGTGACACATACAAGTGGAGAAACAGAAAGCCCAAAGTAAACAAAACACAAAACGGAACTCACAGATAAACTGTTGCTATAAGATAGAGCCCCTTCAAATGCCGAGTACATATTGGTGAAGCGTAACGTAACATACGTTGAAACAAATTAGACTATTTATTGTTACATGGTATGTTGCGTTATACAGATTTGGAAGGTTAATTTATGGTACTTTCACCAATCTGTACCCGGCATTAGATTTACTTCAGCTGCTTATACATCTATGGTATAGCATATGAAGAATAGCTAAACAACGCCGGCAGGGTAACCCGTAAAGGGCTACACAGTCACCAGTACCAAACAGGCCATTTTTTCCCAATGATGAGATACTTTTGAAGATAGTATTGACAGAGTTGAGAATACATCTTCTACTTGTACGCAGTACTTCTTGTTTTAAAGATAGCTAGGCTTTGTACTCTAAAGAATAAACCTTCTATACATATCCACGTAGTGTTCTATTGTAGTTGTGGTGCGTAGGCGCACGGTGCAGGCCCCAGGCGCGCGCGCACCTCGATCGCATCAACGTAATTGACGGCCGGACCTGCACGGACCGCGGGGCTTTGTGCCTTCAGTGCGCTTTGATTTTATAAATGAGGGTATTGTGATAGAGATAAACAGTTCGAAAAACAGGAATAGCTATGAGGACGGTGATTCGTAAAAAGGTTCTCAACTACGACTTGTAAATTAGGAAAATCAAGGATGGTATAGTATGAAATTTTCTAATTTATTAGACAGGCCTTAAACCTGACTCCGAGAATAAAATTGAATGGCGTTCAATTGGAGAGACCTCTCTCGAGCAATGCACTGCTATAGCTGAAGATCCTTGGAAGCCATTTAGCGAATTTGCTTGTAAAAACTCAAACTCAATACATTAATTTCAATTAAACCATATACAGGCACTTTTGAATTGTCAAGGAGTCGGTCAGTCAGAAATATGAAGCCAGTTGCCCATTCCAAAGAGTAGTAGGTACCTATGGAGAAGAACGGGCAAGAAACTAAACGGACATTCCAAAAAAAAAAAAAAACGTTACAAAATATTGGTTACATCATTCATGTTGAAATTATACAATTGAGAACAATGTAGAAAGACGTGCACGTTAAAAGCGTCCGTAATAAAAAGATAAAAACAAAAAAAAAAACAAAGACTAAATAAATAAAAATAAGCCATGGCAGCTACTAGCTAGCTAGATGACTAGTCCCAACTGACGGCGCCTGTTCACGACCATGACGCATGGATTAGCTCAACCATTTTGAAGGGAGCTAAATAATCCAACACACGCGCCACCATCAGCGAGACATCTGAGTGAGCATGACATACTCTCAGCTGCCAGGGCACATTCAAGTCAATGAAAGACATATTACCCGGTAAATGGAAGCTCTAAACGAGTTTAAACCTTTTGCTCTAACTTCATACCCTATTCTTTACTTTTATGACAATCAATGTGCATTTAACAAAGCAACATGATTCGGAACAGAAAGTAAATCTACTTCAAATAATACCTGTCAATATAATCTTGATCGTGCGTCACCTCTATCAATATACACTACTATTATCCGCCAGTTCTGTCCATCAAATGAAAGTGGCACAATAAACTCCCCTGGCTATTACGAGCGGTTACTAAATGCCACGCTATTGGCGGCGTGTATAGGGTTGCCATCTATCCGAATATTTCCGCCTTTTTTGGCCCTCCATCCGGGGTTTGTCCGGCCTTGTCGTTTATCCGGAGTTTTCGACGTAAAGGTTTTTTTTTAGAAAATTAAGAAACTTAAATGAGAACTGAAAAAAGAAAGTAATTTTCTTTGAAAAGTAAAACTTCTTCGTTGGTCTGGTGGTCGCAAGCGCTACTGAGCAGTAGCGTGCTGAGCATGTGTTCCTGGGTTGGATTCCCGGATCGTGCAATTTATTATTGTGAAAGACATAATAACTAATTGCGCGACCCGGAATCATCTGGAATTTCTCAGTAGTAGGTCGGAGTCTAGATTTATGACTGCAATATGCTCGCCCCTATTACATCGGACCTAAATTAAATTGGCGAAATGTGGGTGTACCGTGGTACACCTCTGCCTAAGACTACGGGGAATACAGGCGTAATGTTATGTTATGTTAAAAGTAAAATAACGTTATTGTAAATGTCCAGCTTTTTGTCAGGATTTTTCAAGTTTTGAAATGGTAACCCTGTGCGTGTGCGACTGGCCGCATACTCGACTCGTAAGGGACTTGAGACAAAGCGGTTTGTAATAGGAATGTGAACAATTACCACATCACTTTAATACTCAATGTAATACATTGAGTATTAAAGTGATGTGGTAATTGTTCGGCTGATATTGTAGATGCTATGCCGATGCTGTAATACTTAAATATGGAGAAGAACCTCTCTAAATCCAAGGGGTATCGTATTAACCATCCCCCTTGAATGTGGAGGTCAGATAAGCAGTCGCTCCATGTAAAGGACTAGTATTTAGCTGCATTTGGTTAGATTGGAAGTCGACTCCAATGTAGTTGGGAAAAGGTTCGGCAGATGATGATGATAAAACTTTCTACAAACGCCGGCTGTCGCTGAAAACCAGCGCTGAGGCTCTGTCCCGCTTACGGTCGCAGCATTATGCTGAGCGATGGCCGGTTTACGTGGATGTGACGCATATTTTCCCCCAACTTGTTCTTTTTTGTTTTGTGGTCTATCTTTGCGTCATATTTACCGCAAATAAACTTTTCTGCTTTCTTTTGAAAATATTTTTTTTCTTTCTCCAAGTCTTTCAGTCAATAACCATCTCTGCCTGATTTTACATATTGGGTTACTTTTAAATCTCTTTGACTAGGGGGGTGGTGTTATGTTTTTAGGCTAACTTCTGTACGATTTCGGAGATCTTATTTCGGTTTTGTACTATAATAACCCTTTATTGCCCATGGTCTAACTGAGCAGTCCTACTGATTGGACCATTGCCAATTTATTTATTCCGTGGTCTTACTGATAGGACCATGGACCAATGTTTTTTTCCGTGGTCCTATTGATAGGATTACGGACAAATGTTATTTCCGTGGTCTTATTAATTAAAGATATACAACTTCCTTTAGAAATGAAATGTAAACTTTTTCAATTCAATGATACTCATTGAGGAAAATAAATAATATATGTCATGTCATTTTGTTGCTTAGTCTTCATGATTCTGTTTAATAATTCATAAAATGGAATTTATTAAAAGAAAAGGCGGCATTGTTCTTATATCTGGTGATTATCAGTATTATAAATTAAGACAGTATAAAAATGGATGTGTTGTTTGGAGATGTTCTAATTACAAAAAAAATAAATGTACGGGCACCATCACAACTAGGGTATGTAAATAGCATTTTTATTTGTTTTATTTAAGATATAAAGCGTTTACTTTGTATTTTTTATTATTATTATTTTCCAGGAGAATAATGAACAAGATAAAAGTAAACCGCATGTATGCGAACCAAATTATGCAAAAAATGTCGTTGACAAAGCAGTAGCCAAGTTGATGGAGACGGTAACGAGATCAGACAGACCAGTGCCACAGCTTTACAATGAAACTGCATCGTCTCTAGAAGATGCTGGTTTAAATTTTGTTGTCAATTTACCTTCTCTCCCAAATATCCAGCATGGTCTGTATAGTAGAAGAAATAAGTCCATGAAAGTAACCAAAACGGTCTTCAAAAGTTTAGAAGAAGTTGAAGTTCCAGATTTATTTTCCTTCTTCGTTTTGGCTGATTATTTCTACGATGGTGCACGTATACTGGTATTTTGCTCAGAGAAAGCAAGAGAGTTGTTACAAAATGATAATATTACCGAATATTTTATTGACTCAACTTTCAGTAGTTGTCCAAAGCCTTTTGCGCAATTGTTTAGTGTACTCGGTGACGCAGGCAGTACGACTGAGTTCACAAATGTTCTGCCGTTAATTTTTGCATTGTTGCCTGATAAGAAAGAGAGCACCTACAAGACTTTATTTCAACTTATCAAGTCACAATTACCTGACTGGTCACCAAAAAAATTGCACTGTGACTATGAAATAGCAGCAATAAATGCCATTAGAGATGTTATACCCGATGTACAAATAATTGGATGCTTCTATCATTGGAGTCGTGCTTTATGGCGAAAAGCGAAAATGTTAGGAGTTGTAAAAAGTAAAGCACAGAAACGTATAATATCGCTGACGGTGGCATTAGCACTCTTACCACAGGAATATATGTCGGAAGGGTGGGACTATATTAAGACTGAAAGTGAAATAGCCGAAATTGACAGTTTTACAAAATATATAGAAAAATTTTGGATAAAGAAGAATTTATTTAAAATTTTAAATGTTTTCGCACAGCGACATCGAACAAATAATGCTATCGAAGGATGGCATTCGAAGTTAAATAAAATGATTAATAAAAACACAGTGACGCTACTGCGACTCCTAAACATACTAAAAAAATTTGCGGCACAAGCAATTGCAAAACAAAATCAAAGGAGTCGAAGGAAAAGATGCTTGACCCTTGTGAGAAATGACGAATTTATTATGCAAGTACAATTGGAACTTTTAAATTCTGATATTAATGTCGGACATGCGTTAGATAAATTACGCTGAAATGCTTTAATTTTTAGGAGAATAGGTATAATTTTGATTGCTGAAATGCTTTAATTTTAGGAGAATAGGTATAATTTTGATTATCTAGTTGTTATAATTGACTAGGAAAACCAAACGTTATTTCTTTGACTAAAGTAAAAAAGTGAATAAATAAAATAAAATAAATAAAAATGTTATTGTATTTCTTTGACTAAAGTAAATAAATGAATAAATAAAATAAAATAAATAAAAATGTTATTGTATTTCTTTGACTAAAGTAAAAAAGTGAATAAATAAAATAAAATAAATAAAAATGTTGTTGTATTTCTTTGACTAAAGTAAATAAATGAATAAATAAAATAAAATAAATAAAAATGTTATTGTATTTCTTTGACTAAAGTAAATAAATGAATAAATAAAATAAAATAAATAAAAATGTTGTTGTTGTTAATGTTGCAAAACTTATAAGTGGCGGTCAAAATGTTAATTAGACAAGGGAATAAATATTTGGTTTGTGGTCCAACTATAATAGATAAGACCACGGAATAAATAAATTGGCAATGGTCCAATCAGTAGGACTGCTCAGTTAGACCATGGGCAATAAAGGATAATAACACCTCAGTAATTCACCAAACCATCAGAAATTTATGTTATTTCGTGGTCGTACCGTTTTTAGATTGTGTCCCTTCGCCTATCAATAAATCATGAATATGATCATTGCAAGTTGATGTAATAAAAATGACAACAGTAAACAAACGCGATTGTCAACATTACAACGGCGAGCACACAACACAATCGTAACAGCAATATGAATGATAACAATGACAAGCCACCGACAATCGTAACACGTACGCGATGAACTGATGACGCGGCGACTTGCGTACGCGCATCATTGTTTACACTTTCATTACTCTTACTTTCAGATGATAATTGCTGTATTTTTGTTATGGGTTGTAAGTAGTACTCGTACGATTGGTTACAGTAATTACAGAATAAACTGTATCGGAGTAACGCGAGAGGATAAGAATAATATTATTTAAGAAAATGAACAGGTGGAATAGCTGATGGACAAGGACCTGCAACGACAAAAATTCAGGTTGCCATCAGGTTCTTCGAAGGCGGGTCTATGGTTTCACGCACTGGTGGTATCCACAGTATTCATCAATAATCTCTTGGCTCCTCCTCCTGAAGATACCATCTGAGGAACATAGTGAGTATAATCTCACTCCTAACACCTCTCAAAGAGGCACGATAGTTTTCAAGATTTCCCCTTAAAGTAAATTCTTAGGAATCCGACGCCACATCCAAAAAGCATAAATACTCATTTAAGAGCTGCTCTCATTAAAACTAGAGTAATGAGGCGCCAAAACCCTCAGGCAAATGCTACGTTACTAACAACTGAAATAAATAAATCAGTTCTGATTAGCACTTCAGAAACAAACCAATGGGAACCCCTGGGCCATTCGCACGCGGCAATGCGGCAATGTGTTCGGCTTATTGCTGTAATATAATAGTATTCGTTGCAATACTTTGATTGAAATTAGTCCTTCGAGCAGTGGATGCAATTGCCAATTGGCATAAATCAAGGAAGCATAGGTCGGATGGAAGTAGGCCAGCTATAGCTAGATTCAATAATGGAAGAATGCATGACTTGATACAATACTGATATTCAGCTGCATCCGGTTAGATTGGAAGCCGACCCGACATAGTTGGGAAAAGGCTAGGCAGGTGATGACTTGACTTGACACAACATGGGACTGTTATCGTGTTGGGTTGCGAAGCTATTATCGAAGAAGTATATTCTAGGTGCTATTCACTACACTGAATATACTACGGGATGCTTGCCAAGTGTAAAATAAAATAGAAAATAAATGCCTCTACGTATATTTTCTGGGTTTTGCGAATTAACAATAAAAACACCTCTATTAATTTCTCTATTTCTTTGAACTTCCTACAAATTCTCTCTCACAAAGCCTCCGATTGGCCGGTGACAGGCAATAAAACATTTGTGGCGCTGCCGCTGTACCACAGGTTGTACTGCGAATAGTAATTAAAGCTATCGGCCTTCGGACGGCTATAACAGCTTAACAGCACTAATAGCTTGTTTACGCCGTGTAATCATAGAGCGATCGCGAGTGATGCTGACTCAGGCGGATAGGGCTGCCTCCCGACTAGAGATTCTTAAGCACAAGGTAAAACCGCGTTCATACTAGCCAGCATTGCCCTCTTTGTTTGCTTGACCTATTCACCTAATTTAACACGAATCACATGAACACGTGTGTATAATTTAATGTAACATCTTACATGCCAAGTGTGTGTATACTTATGTTTTGGACAAATAAATGATCTTATATTATCTTAAAATCATTAAAATACGGGTTAATGATTATTATAATATTTTCTAAAACTGCATTATGCACATAAATAAATAAAAAGAAATTGCTTTCTTACAAAGAGCTACAATTTCGAGTCATTAACCACATTGCTGCTGCTCGATACATAATCTCTTGTTCTATTGCAAACTATTAATTTTCTTATTTATTCTCATTATTAAGGGACCAACTATGTATTATATATTCATGTTAAAAGTGCTAAGGTACTTTTGACTTACTGGAAAACAATAAGGTACCTAGACAAATAAAAATACATACAGCCCTAGAAAAGATGTACTAGTCATAATGCTAAATACATGTAGCAGCACCCACATCGCCATAGCGCTACACCAGCGCGGGCGCATTGTCGTAACCATGTCAAGATCATACATCATGTCAGTACTAGTGATTAATTGTGTATATGCTAGGCTATATCGTCGTGATATGTATGGACCACCCCTCATTCAGGTGTGGGTGTACCTACCTACGTAAGCATATAAGATTGGTATCATCAGCATAGATTATCGGGTCAATTGGGTGAATCAGTTTAAGTACCTAGGACATATAGTCACGGCTGACCTCAGGGATCATGCTGACTTGGTACGGGAGCGGAGGGCTTTATCTAAAAGAACCAATATGCTGGCTCGCAGGTTCGCACGTTGCTCGGATGGCGTGAAAATAAATCTTTTCAGAGCATATTGCACGTCCATGTACACCTGCAGCTTGTGGGCTAATTACACGTAGAAAAGCTACAGCACCCTCCGCATTCAATTTAACAACGCTTTCAGAGCGACGTTGGGGCTGCCTCGCTACTGCAGCTCTTCGGGTATGTTCGCATGGGCGCGACTGTTTTCATGCGACCATGCGGAAGCGCTGCGCGTCTCTTGTGCGCAGAGTGCGGGCCAGCTCCAATATCGTTCTGAATATGATTACAAATAGGTTGGACTGTCCTTATGTGCGACACTGCTGTGACAGATAAGTTACATATAGTGTCGCGCGTAAGAGACTACTGAATTTAATGAATATGAGCTAATTATGATGATTGATTGAATATGAATTTGAATTATTTAATTTGTGTTGATGTTGTATTTATTCGTGGAATTTATTTGTGTGTGATTTAAAGATTTCTAATATGGCTTATGGTATCTGAAATAAATGTTTTTTTTTAATATGATGTGACATCATATTAAAAAAAACATTTATTTCAGGTTTCAGGCTTTCTTCGCTGAAAGCTTATGGTAATTTAATTTCTGGCAAGTTTCATAAAATGCCAATTGTCAAAGGGCAAGAGATAACACTGGATTGATAACGAATCGTTAACATTAAATTTCTAGTTGATCTTATTTTAAGATGAACTAGAAATTTCCTGAGTCCACAAATTATTGTTTATAGAATCTTATAACGCGGTTGGAATGATATTCGGAACTTGCAATGTTATCAAAATCAGTATTACTATTTTTCTCTGTGGTCTAATAAAATTATCTAATCATAATAAAACCATGAAGCAGATATCTGAACCCACCAAACGTCATCTCACTGACCACCATCGAACACTTACTGACCCAGGAGCGTGACAGCCCTAATTAGACATGTGCAGGGGGCGTGGTCGTCGGATCATTACTGAGCTAGTAAGCACTGCATGTATTTGCCTTAGATCGCCGCTTCCTCCGTTATTACCAGACGATTACACGGACTAACAGCCTGACGCGCTGCTGGCAGGCATCGGTGACTGACTTACTAGACTAGGGTATATTTTTCTTTAAGCGCTTCCAGAATAATATGTAATCATAGACATTTTAATGAATACCCAAGGTATCAATCATAGTGAGCATTATTATGATTTCCCTCAATTCATAACCTTATAGGTATATTGACAAAAGGTCAATGGGAATTATCAATTTACACCCTGCACGTGTTAGTTATTATTTGGTCTGATTATGCAGGCACAATTACATTCCAGGAAGCTTCTTTAATATGTTTACAGACGGCAATTACACCACGAATAAGTTAATAACCACATCAAAGACCTCGGATTAAGCAGCAAGTTATTCTTTGATTGATCGTTAGCTACAAACTAAACAGACATCGTTAGGCATTTCCCCTACGCGCACAGATTTCTAAACTCATTAGCTAAGAAAAAATCTCATTAAAGATTTAAAAAACACTCTATACTAGTCCAAGTATCGTTAAGATCCGGAAGCGTTTGCGATTCTTCAAATGTTTCGAAGAATATCAGGGAAACTGCCTACTCCGCTGGATGGCCAATTAACATTCCTCGTGGGATACCAAATGGTAAAAAATTTAATAAATAGAGAATATGTCAATCTGTCATACTACGCTAGCCATATCTACTGTGGGAAAGACTTGTGTTATTGTTTTGCAAGTACACATGTAAATAATTTGTTATGAGTCCCTTTATGTTCCTCAATCATTTTTGACATAATGTAATCTAGTTCTGTCAACCATGCATACCTTTAAAAGCTGACGAGTGACAAATTGCCAACGTAGGATGACTGCCCAGGGTGCGCCGGATGAGCTAAGTAATTCGGTTCTTGGAATTTTGGTTACGAGATATAACCATCTGCCAAGGATGATGATCATGTCCAGCCATGCCAGTTCCTTCATAGGGTTTGATGTAGCTACCTTGGGAAGGACCACGTCTAGCAAAGAACGTTAACAACCTAGCGAAATCTTACGACGCAAGAATACAAATGTCCATCTTAAAACTGTGATATGTTGACGAGACACAAAGTTGCGGTTTATGACACTATAAAAGATTAATTTACTCTTAGCAAGGACTACACCTGTACAACTTTGCCTGTACACATAACAGATAAATTGCCCACATTAGCATTGTACGCCCAAGTGGTGGTGTCCTAGTAACTATAGTGTAACAATAATTATAGCATGTGTTTATTATAGCAAGTGTAACGTGAAACTAATTGTTTGCGTCGCGCTTCACTACCCATGTAGGAACTGTTTGCATTTGTAATTCCCCGACAAATAGACAGACAGACACCGGTTGGTCGGTTTGAACTCTAAAAACAAAAGAATGTCACCTCCCACGAATATAGTATCGGAATTCAAGTTTTCGTGATTTATATTGGCTCATAAACGTTTAGTGCTAAACACCTCAAATAACCTGTACAATAAACACTCAATAAATCTCTTATCACAGTGATCACTTATCACGCAAGAATTATTATCCTGAATTTGATTTCAATTTCAAGTAGATAATCGGTATTGTGACGAAGAAGTTTAATGGCGTTTAGAAAACAAATTACTTGTTTGTTTTGCTTACCTAACAATTTACACAAATCAAGTAAAAAGCAATGCCCGAAATAATTAGAGGTGCTAATATAATTACGATTACAAGTGTACATAAACACCTCGTAAGAACAATTAATTGGCAACATAGTGAATACTAAGCTTTCTAATTATTTACGTAAGCAAACAAAATGTGAACTGAGTTCACAATGACTGTGACTTATTAATCTGTACTATAATAAACAAAGAGAGAGCGCATAATTTCGAAATAACCTTAAAACTTATTCAACCGATAGTTATGATATTCATTTGGTAGAAAGTCTGTAAAGACGTACGATTCTGACAATTAAAATCAATGAAAAGTAATTAAATTAGTGACTTACGTCTATTTCATAATTTGGGAGAAAAAGAAAAAATCGGTAACAATAAGAAAGTTATTGAAATACTATGAAAGTTTACTACATTCATTCGGAATGTAAAAAAAAAACGTTACCACAATAGGTAAAAAGCAGAATTAATAAAAATGAAGCAACGAAAGTTAAATTAATTACTTATTTGATAGATACATGGTTCTCACATATTTACATAGTTAACAACATTGTTTATTATCAGAAAAAAAATACTTGCACAACACATCTCGACATTAAATGGTGTAAACTTGAACAATTTACGAGTCACATCTCAAGAGACTGTCCATTTCATACTACAAATTATCTTCTGACATTATTAAAACCTTTTGTTCCTGTATTTAATAGACTTTTCCTTTCCTTCCCCTATAATTCCTCCAACAATTTCTAAACAATACGAAAAATAACTCCATCCGACTAAGTATAAAGAAACAAGAGGCATTATAACCACTGAGTGGAGATTGAAGCGGGTAGGAGCGGGTATCTTAGCATTCAGGTGTAGCTATAAAAGGTCTGCCAATAAATAGGATTCCCCTAACGGCAGGCAGTCAGGCACGTCATGGCTGAACAATGGGACGCGGCTGCAATTCTACTAATAACGTGAAAATCTGACGGCGATGTGAAATAGAAAGCCGTGGTATGGCATGCGCGTGCACTGGCGATGGGCTTGGTGGTGGTCCGGGTAAGAGCGGACAGCTATTTGAAGTTTTTTGGAAAAATGCTTTGCTAATAAGCTGTTGACAAAGCGTGGGATTAAAAAATGGCCTTCTCCCCCTCATAAACTTTGTGATCAGTGTATTGTTCTAAATTCTGTTACTGATTCAACATCATATCCCAGTAAAATTGATGGAAAAACAAATTTTATGATTAAGCATACAGCTTTAGCTGAGGTACGTAGAGGTTGTTATAATATTAGGTGTTAGCAATTTGGGAATTGTGTTGGCAATTAATAACATCAAAATAAATTCAAACATACCCTTTTTGTATGTTTGTTCTAGTTTAATTGTAACAAACTTAATAGTTTTTGTGTGAAATACTTTTCGGCTTCAAACAATTAAAACTGTTGCCTCCGCTACCGGGTAATACTATAGCCCCACCTCGTACCTATCGGCTGTCAGGCACTCCGGGCTGATAATCTTCATAATGAAGCGCGTGCGCAGCGGCAGTTTAACATTGATCCAGTTCGACATGAAACTGGGCCTTGATCATAATTGTGTTAACTATACTTAGGAAGTGTAAGTACCGTACTATGAAGGTCAATAGTAAACAAGAGATGTAGAAACAATATTAGTATGGGGATAGTTTATATTTTGCACAAATAGCCCCTGTAGTTTCTGGTAGCATGTCCGATGCGTCTATTGACAAGTTACAACAGGGATATATATTAGGTTTTGTCCTCACTTTCATGTTTTTTACTTTATCTAAATGTGCAATATGAGAAAATTCTATAAAGAAACTAAGTATTCGCCATAATATCATGGCATGATATTTATGTATCGTATAGCAGCATTTTATAGCTCGACTTTAATCTACCTTCACATTAAAATTAACATCCTGAAGTCTCATCCGAATGCAACATTATAATCTCTTAACAAGCCGGTTCCACGTTCGTTCCAGCTTGATGTAACGACATCATAAACTGAGCTTTACGGCTTTCCTCTCTGGATAATAATTCGGCATCACGCCCTCTTCCCGTTAGCCCCCTCCCCGCACATCGCATCCCACACCCCGCACCCTGCACTCTCAGGGCGATATGCAAATTATCACCGTTATAACTGAAGTTATGTCAATAAATAAATGCAGAAAGTCTACTTTGAAAAATATGTGATATACCATGACTTTAGCTGGCATCGGTCGATCGAAAGTACAGTGGACATTTGGTACCTTTCTATGGCATTACAATGCAAAAAGGGAAATTTTGCCTTTATAAATTAACAATTTGTAGGTGGTCTGTGATAACATATCATGTATATTATTGGTTTTATCATGGCGTTAGGTTGTGTTTTAGAGCCCCCAAGATTTAACGTACCCTAGAACGTGCCTAACTCTTAGAAGTTCACCACTAATCTTGCTAACTGCATAATCGTTTGACTACAACACGAGAGAAGATGAAGGATCTTCATCTTGAGAAACCATGAGAAGTAAGTCTTCTGTATTCATCAGCATGATTCTGCAACGTTTTAGGGCACACGTGCGCCCGCGCATCGATCGTGATCGGCGAAGTAGCGTGGCGGCATCATACATTATACATATGTGAACCTATAAATTATACAAAGGTGCTTATCAGCCAGCTGTGCGGGGCGCACGACCCACAGCCGCATTAAGTGCTATTGATAAATGATGCTGAGATCTTCAAGTAACTGTTATCAAAGAGTATCTAAGGGGCTTCAGTAGCCGCTGACTGAAAAACGTCTCGATCATTTCTCAATTTTATTCAAGTAAATTAAATCCTACTACGCAGCGCCAGAAGTTACACCGTAGTAAGTAACCCTAGCTAGAAGAATGTAGTACATGTTCTGAGTAGTACGGCCACTGCACTATTTCTTTTCAACTGCAAAAATCTCTGAGTTAGTACCAAAACAAACGCTATAGTTCTCGATTCAATATCTTTGATGAACAACGTCAAAGGTTGCGAACACCACAGAAAACGTTTGGTATTTTGATTCCTAATCACGAGGCCATACTAGCGCAACCTTAGCAGTTCAAGGCCACCCAACATTGTCAAAACCACTTAATTTAATCATGTGTGTTGTTTCAGCAAACCTTAGAGGCGGGCGGCGGCGGCGGCGGGGGCGGGGTCAGCAACCTCGAGTGCCTGGAGGCCAAGGTCAGTGACCTCTTCACTACATTCACACGCCGGAATTTCGTATGTAGAGCAACTGATAAGTAGGATTACGTCATATACGGTAGCATTTAGAAGACGATAATAAAAAATATACAACTGAAAACGGAAAATAATAAATACGAAATTTTGTTATTTGGATAATTAAATATAATCGCCGTGGTATTACGAATAGTAACTGTGTTGGGAAATTCTTTAACGAACATTAAAACACTGGACAAACTACTACTACTAAAAACAAACAAAAATAGGTAATGTGTTGCAATTTACTTCCAACAGCTCTCTCAAACTCAAACCCAAAGCATTTATTTCAATTAAACTATTTACAGGCACTTTTGAATTGTCAAATAGTCGGTCAGTTATAATAAGTTATAATAATAAGCCCAGGCAGAAAAGAGATGACCAGTCTCAATTTACGGCGCCCGTTCACGAACATGACGCGTGGATCAGCACCATCCAGCTCAACCATTTTGTAGGGAACCGAATGATCCAACACACTCGCCACCATCAGCGAGAAATTTAAGTGAGCATGACATACTCTCAACTGCCGTGCTCTTTCAAGTCAACGTACATCTTAATAACATAATAAACGGCTACAATTTTTTTAATGCTTGTAAATTATACAAAACTAGTTTGTAATGAAAGTATTTGAAAAATTAGGTGATTAATTAAGTGTATTCAACAATTAAGACTTGGTTAAATCAAAATTAAAAAATAAATATTAAGTTTTTACATTACGGTAAGAGAAAATAAAAATAAAAGGGGAAGCAACTCTTCCAAATATTAAATTTATTAACTAGTGAGCCCAAGTTGCTGTGAAGCAGGACCAGCATTAAGCCAAACATTTTTATCATCGATATAATCATCCAACTATAATATGCTTGTCTACATAGTGTGCGTTTAATGCATGTTTTAAATTTATTCTCATTCAGTTGAAGAATATCGAGTGGTATTTTGTTATAACATTTTACACAATACCCTACTCTACTCTCATTACATTAACAACTCATCTATAACAATTAAACAATCTTACTCAGCAAGAGAAAATAGCTATAATATACGAAAATATGCTCATAAAAAACCCATTGCAGTAACAGAGAAACTATGGTCCATGACTCTATGAAATATAGTCATTACAGCGCCTACTGGACTGCATCAACATTACGAACACTTTCACACATATCTTAGAAAGCTAAATATACATAAAGAACTCATATATAACTAATATATAATGATTAAAACTGATTAAATGAAAAGCAGTTCGAACCGTCAATCAATTTCCGTTCGGAGTGCAAAAGACATCAACGCGCTCGCACCTTTGAGTTCCTTACGTAGATTTAACGAATTATTAAATAGCGCGAGAAACGATTAAATAGCTATAGGAAGCCATAAATATTATTTAAACTAGATTAAACATGTCAAAATGTAATATATTGCTAAGGGTTCTTTGCATCTTGAATTTAGAAAGGCTTTAATTTTGCATATGTTAGGTAACGGACCCAACACATTGGTAAAGGGAATGACTCGGCGTAGACTTTGTATTCAATTAACTTTAGAAACTTTATGAGACAATTAAGAAATGATAACATGCTTACATGGAGAGTGCAATCTGGTAATCAATACATGGTACGGATTTCCGTGAGGTCAAACGGATCCAGAAAGTAGAACTGAATGCCTATAAAGATTAGTCAAACACGATCGATTTTTGTCACATTATGATTGGCCTATATTACTATACATGAAAGTCACTTTAAGTTTTTTATGTTATTAAGATGTCTGTTGACTTGAAAGAGCATGGCAGTTGACAGTATGTCATGTTCACTTAAATGTCTCGCTGATGGTGGCGAGTGTGTTGAATCATTCGGTTCCCTACATAATGGTTGAGCTGGATGGTGCTGATCCACGCGTCATGTTCGTGAACGGGCGCCGTCAGTTGTGACTGGTCATCTCTTATTTTTAATCTTATATTTTGAATTGTTTTGATTATTTTTGTACATTGTTCTCACTTAGCAACAACAATAATGTACCGTGGTCCAGGATTTTGTAATTTTCTATATTTAAAAGTGTCCTTGGAGTTTCTTGCCCGTTCTTCTCCATAAAGATCTACGTTTTGGAATGGGCAACTAGCTTCAACTTTCTGACTAACTGACCGACTATTTAACAATTCAAAAGTGCCTGTAAATGGTTTAATTGAAATAAATGTGTTGATTCCTCTACAAATAACTGAATCCCTAACTAGATAAAGTAACGTGTTTCGTGCGTAACGTCAAGAAGATAAACGCATGGATTCATATTTACTGCGTTTATTTATCGAGTGTCAGGCTTTCGCTGCCATTTGCATTTGATGAGCTTCTTGTTTCCTGGTATAAGAGCAACGATACCCTGATTCATTTAATATTAAGATTAAGTGCTTGAATAAACATGGACATTTTTATTTACTGACATTGTAATTAATATATGTAATATATAAAGGGAATTATGTAAAGGATATTAATTTACTTGCCTTCGACATTCATATGAATTTCAGCCAGGAAACTAATTCCGACTTCAAAATTACTTTAAAGATGTCAAACCTTTTAAGTAGGCCTCAATATAAATGAATCACAAGCCACACTCCTTCAACTCGAGTACATACCATGTAGCAACAAACTCACTCAATTATTTTAAGCATATATTTTAATTTTATATAAAAAAATTGATACCGACCAAGATGACAATAACCTACTTGCCTTTCCATTGTGCTTAAATAAACCCATCTCCCTGTTGTAAACAACTGTGTGACAAGCAAATGCCTTACACTCCATTTCTAAGCCTAACATAAACTAACATCAGTACACTATCTACCGACACAACATGTAGACTGGCGACAATTTGTCGTCCCCTGCGACAGTGCGGCGACATGCGCGACAGCACACGACACGGGATTTATAGCGATGTCGCGATACTGGGCCGTTAGCAGTCGCGGGGAACTGATTAGTGCGTGCTAATTAAGATGGGATGATTAACACGCACTTATGTATTGTATAGGACTTTCCTTATTGGTTTAGGGGTGGAAGATGCTGTAATTAGTTTTTAACACGCTTTTATTAGGTCGACCTGTATGTATGTAACTATGTAATCAAATCTAAGAAAACTAATTTAACCATCTTCTAAAGATCGTAGCGTTATGAAAATTGGCAGTTGTATGTGATTTTGATGACAATACAATAACATGGTACTGTTGAGCTGATCTGATGATGGAGCCGGAAGATATGAACTGGAACTTCATGATGGATGATCGTATCATAGCCGTGTTTGGACTTGTTAGAAAGGTCTTGTAAAGGTGCACGTAAAAGCGTGTTTTTTAGTTTTTTTTAAACTATTAATTTATATTTATTATTATGAGTTGAAAAGTTGCCCGGCCTAAATAGACATTTGTCTAAATCATTTCTTTGGTAGCACAAAAGGTCACAAAATATTTTTTTGCGGTTAGCCGTAATCTAATGGGAATTGGTCTTGCAATGCTTTATTGCTGATACGTTATTAGTCTTTTTAACATGCTTTTATTAGGTCGACCTGTATGTATTTAACTATGTAATCAAATCTAAGAAAACTAATTTAACCATCTTCTAAAGATCGTAGCGTTATGAAAATTGGCAGTTGTATGTGATTTTGATGACAATACAATAACATGGTACTATCGAGCTGATCTGATGATGGAGCCGGAAGATATGAACTGGAACTTCATGATGGATGATCGTATCATAGCCGTGTTTGGACTTGTTAGAAAGGACTTGAAATGAACTTTGACCACGATTACGTTTCAAGGTCTGAATACGCCTATAGGTGCACGTAAAAGCGTGTTTTTTTGTGTTTTTTAAACTATTAATATTATTACGAATAAAACTATGATTTCAATTTTAACACGCTTTTATTAGGTCGACCTGTATGTATGTAACTATGTAATCAAATCTAAGAAAACTAATTTAACCATCTTCTAAAGATCGTAGCGTTATGAAAATTGGCAGTTATATGTGATTTTGATGACAATACAATAACATGGTACTGTCGAGCTGATCTGATGATGGAGCCGGAAGATATGAACTGGAACTTCATGATGGATGATCGTATCATAGCCGAGTTTGGACTTGTTAGAAAGGACTTGAAATGAACTTTGACCACGATTACGTTTCAAGGTCTGAATACGCTTATAGGTGCACGTAAAAGCGTGTTTTTTTGTGTTTTTTAAACTATTAATATTATTACGAATAAAACTATGATTTCAATTTTAACACGCTTTTATTAGGTCGACCTGTATGTATGTAACTATGTAATCAAATCTAAGAAAACTAATTTAACCATCTTCTAAAGATCGTAGCGTTATGAAAATTGGCAGTTATATGTGATTTTGATGACAATACAATAACATGGTACTGTCGAGCTGATCTGATGATGGAGCCGGAAGATATGAACTGGAACTTCATGATGGATGATCGTATCATAGCCGAGTTTGGACTTGTTAGAAAGGTCTTGTAATGAACGTTGACCATGATTAGGTTTCAAGGTCTGATGATGAAGCCGGAAGATAGGCACTAGCATTCCATGATGAAATATCGTATCATAGCCGTGTTTGGACTTGTTAGAAAGGTCTTGTAATGAACTTTGACCACGATTAGGTTTCAAGGTCTGAATACAATAATATGGTACTGTCGAGCTGATCTGATGATGGAGCCGGAAGATATGAACTGGAAAGCGTGTTTTTTAGTGTTTTGAAACTATTAATTTATTGATCATTACAATAGCAATCCCTCCTCTTTTATGCCGCCTGAATAATATATAACTCAAATATATAAAAAAATTATTCAAAGTGGTAGAATAGTTATTTTGTTATTCCTACATTACTCTACATAAACACTCGTTCTATCAACAATATAAACTAGAAAACCTGCCCCAGGGAGACAAACACCAACCTATCACGATGAAAGAACCCGTACCATAACTACCATAGTACAACCTACTGGCGGCGCAGGAGTCTTCATAATAATGGTGCATTTACGGAACGAAAGTGAAGCGGGAGTGTTGAGTCGATAGCCCGCGGCGACTCCTTTATAAGTTATGGATCATTGGTGTACGGGTTACAATAATAGCAGTGGAGGATAATTTTGTTCTTTTAATTCCCACGATTATAACCTGATGTCATATTTGACCTGGCTGTCGATATTGGCCTTTAGGAGACCAATATCTGATTGCAATATTTTGCAGGTGACTCACTATGAGTCACCTGCAAAATATTGCAACTTTACACGTAGGAGAATACCGGATGGCCTATTCTTGAGATAATATTATCTGTCGCAAGTTAAAAGCAAACAAAACTTCTGAAAATTTCCATTATTATAATACATAATATCTATATTAAGAACAAACAATGTAACGAATACCTGCATCATACAACACAATGTTATTGACAGTTTAACACGACTTTATCGTAAGACAACATCTGTACTACCATACATGTTACAAGTAAAAGACTACTTAAAAAAATACACAGCAAGCCTTCAGCAATAAAATCTGCCTACATATCATAGCAATCTCACATTACTAAGGGATCTTAGGCTCGCATGCATATGCAATCACCATGCCGCATATGCAATTACTCGCCAATTTATTATCAGCAATAGTTTTTGCATTTTATCGCCACATCTGGTTGTCAGTGAGAAGCAAACCTCCCTTCCCTTTCTCTCTATAGAATCAAATGTAGGATTGAAAGAGATGATGAGATTTTCGTCGTGAGATGTTCGATAAATAAGTGTGACACAGTAAATAGTTTGCGGTAATTCAAATGATCTTTGGGAATGTGGGACTATTTGAGGTTATCAATGCATTGTGACCGATAAACTGGTAGTCACTAGCGAGTCTCCTACCTGTCTTGTTACGATTGGCTCTCACCTCAGTATTTTATTCTTATTATCCTTCTAGAGGTATCAGGAAATCTCGCGTTAATTTAGGATTGCGGTGTTTGTATGCATATGTTATAGCCAGATTGAAAAATTGATCACATCATAAAGTAGTCGCCCATTTTGTGAAATGGTGGCATTTCATGAAATATTACACTGATTGTTAACCATTCCAGACATGACTTGACCATCATTTTTGATTTGCCTCTTTCTTTGATGATGTCACGTCATCCCCTTTAAATGAATAGTTTATTTTTTATTTTCTTTTAGTTTAGTTTGGAGTCATTTTGGTTTTATGGACGTGACAGAGTCTTCCAACAAGTCCGAGTGGAGTGTGAACCGCATCTCAATACCAATCTCTGAAACTCCAACATACAGTTCTCTTAACTTTAATCTCTGTACCCGGTTCACAGTGGCATCAGATTAAACCGTTTTCAATTATACAATTTGTTATGCGACGCGCGGCCGGCGCAAGCGCAGCCGCCGGCTTTTTGTTCACGATCGATTATGCTCGATTCATTATATTCCAGTATCGATTTCGCGCCCGACATTTATTGGATTAGTGTCCTTTTTATTCATTTTAATGTTAATCTTTTTGTGTGGTGTGCTTACATTGAGTGTAGCGTATGACTCGGAATAAACCTACATTTATATTTTTTCCCAGCTAAAATAAACACTTGAGAGCATTTTAACAGAATTGCAAAGATGTCCACTTACTACAGTATTCCGAGCTTTGCGTCGACAAGTGACTAGCACTGTGTAAACATTCACACAAAGTCGACTTTAAACCCATTCCGTTAATCATATACCTACCAATTTGCCATAGAGATCTTGCATAGTAAACTGATATTGCACTGTGTAGGTACCATGATTTCCCATGCTCTTGCAGTCAACCCTTCCCAAGGTCATTAACCTACATAAAAACAATAGTATGTCCACACCACATTCCACATAATATTATATTCAATCAACAAGTAAAATCTCTGTCGTTATCGAAGGCTGTGTATCATATGAGCCGTAATTTGTGAGAAAAAAGGGCGGCGATACACTTGCGGTACTCCCAACACAATGGGTGGGAACCCAGTGATAGCTGCTATAAATATAACTAGTACTTGGATGTAAATATAGATAAATAAAGACACGCGTCTAAGGAAGTTGGCGCACTGTGCGGGTTAAATAATCATGTGGACACAAGATTTTAATGTTCGACGTATTTTTAATTAGGTATCTTACTTAATTACAGAATATATTTGAGTTACAATAATGTATGCGTTGCTTTTGGCAGTCGACCCCTCTATCACCTCATAATATTGTGAACACAGAACGAGGAAAACTCTCACCATAATACAGTGCATAACTAGTGCGGGGGTCAGGGGGAATCGGTTTCGTAACAACCAGAATTCTTCTTTTTTTTTTCTCGTGTGGTTAGTCACTAACCTGGTGTCAGAGTTTTAAAGCTGTCCATGGGCTTCTGACTTGGCTTCACATTCGATCGAGAAATATATCTCAGGCATTCTCCGGTTTCCTCACGAAGTGATAATTATACAATAAAAGTATGAGGTGCGTGCTTTGGGTTCGAACTCGAGACCTATCACCAGAATTTATTATTGTGCACTGAGTCAATAATTGAGTATCTAATCTTTTAGATTCATAAATAAAAATAAGTACCAGTATATTTGTAGTAAGGTTGTTATTCTTTTGGCAAATATAGATTATCGTATTATATTATATATTATTATTAAATTATATTACCTGTTATAGTTGGCTTGCTAAGTGGTTTGTATTGTTATCAGATCACTAGTACTGTACAGCATGAGTTACAAGTTCGAACCGATAAAAAGAAGGTTCGCCACTTAAGTTGGCTTGGGACTAATTTTAATATAAATATTTGCTCCTTTTTATAAATAAACGATTATTATTATATTATATTATTAATGGTGGTCAATTATCTTATCCGCCAACGTGATGGGCATCGGGACTGCCCCCTGTTTAAAATGTTTGGAAGTGGATAAGCTTAGTTAGAAACTTTGAATACACCACTGTGTCCATCTCTTGTTAACTCTACATCGTAGAAGAAACGATTTGGAGTTAACAAGACGTGTACACATTGGAGTGAAGTCAGTGCTGTATTGTGTGGTGTACTCTACCTATGTACGCAGTCCCTAACATTAATCGGTGCGAGATCGTTCTGCGCATAAACCCGCAAATGCACTAATCTCACGCGTGATCTGCGCAGATTCCCACAAGTAGATGATCTCGCGCATCTCATCGCTATAATAATATAAGTAGTTGTAATTACAGCTTCGTACGCATCTAATGCTAACTAAAGGCTTATTCACACAATGTTGCGGTTTGGCAACGCAACGAAATAATAGAGTTAAACGACTTACCAAATGGGACGCGACGTCTGTAATTAGCTCTGGTAACATAAACAAAAAAAAACAACCGACTCCACCGATTTCAAGTTTAAAGTTATTTAGTACATGGAAGCGTTTTTTTTGGAAGTCGGTTATCTATGATATATTAATTTTGTAAAAAGTTCAACTTACGTCTTGCAAAGTTGCAACCAAATCTTATTTCCCGTGTATCCTAATTCAAACAGTTCTGGGCGCCATGTTCCCTCTAAGTTTAAATGGTCACATGTTACACACATAGGATAATCGCATGATAATAGGACTAAGCTATAGCGGAAATATTAATTTAACTAGATAACTGTAGTAAATAACATAATAATTCTTCTTTTACATAGATACCTTTTAACATTCAAAAACAAAATTAATTTAATTTTAAAAACACTCTCACCGATGAATTCTAAAAAGTTAAAATCAATGACGAATCATTCATTGTTTTCACATAAATCGAAAATTTATGTTACATAAATAAAAAAATCTTGATCTACGACAGCTGATGAGCTGAGAATAATTAGCTATTGTTGATGAATCTCCGCCTTAGTACTAAGAAACAAAACTATACCCGTATGTATAACTTCAACATGAATGATGTAACCAATAATTTTGTAACCATATTATGATTTAAAAGAGTGTCCGTGGAGTTTCTTGCCCGTTCTTCTCCATAGGTACCTACTACGCTTTGGAATGGGCATCTAGCTTCATCTTTCTGACTGACCGACCCCCTTGACAATTCAAAAGTGCCTGTAATTGGTTTATTTGAAATAAATGCTTTGAGTTTGAGTTTGAGTTCCGTACCTCCGCCACTTTGAAAATAATCTAATACCCATTATCAGTTTAAATTGAACCATCAAGTATAGTCTTTGTTTATACTTGAAACAAGCTCTGCCGTGTGGAACGAAGCGTGCTCTGGCGCAGGAAGTCGCGCAAACAAACGACTTCAATCCACAAGTTCATAGTACCCACATAAAAGTTTTATTAATACAAGAAAACTTTACGAGGAAACTTATAGAGCTATTTAACTACAACATAACTAAAATAGGTATCTTGCGACAACTTTAATACCTGCCCACGAAACATTAAAATGATCTCTATCTTTCCTTTTAATTTAGAATTGCTTGGTATAACATACCATTACTAACGTTATATGTATGTTCGTTAATATTTAACATACAAATAGCTTTGTGTGTTTAATTTACTATCAAAGCAAACGATCTGGAACGGTCAAGTTGCCATTATAGCGCGTAACGACTAAGGAAAATAATTCAACAAATATAGCGAGAAGTTTTTGATCTTTACATTGCTGATTTCCCAGCACTGATTTACTTAATATAAATAAACCTCTAAATAAGAAACCTCTCAATTAGCATAGATGTACGACTTCCAACTGAAACGTAGCTTAGACATTCAACTTAAACATAACTTAACAAGTCCCTTAATTAAGTTAGTAAAGCCGAGTGACGTGAAGCAAGAATATAAAATGTAGAGTGAATTACTGAATGAATGACCGAATGGCGATATATATCCGAGAGACATTTGTTTGGCTGCATGCCGTACCTTCGAGTTATGGCTTTTGAGAAACTTGCTAGTTTATGGCGATTAACAGGAAGACTTCGGTTGTATAGTTTGAGGATAGTCGTGTAAATAGTCAGAAAATAATAATTATCTTTACCTGTTTTTATCATTTAACGTATGACGCTAAAATATCTTCAACTGCCTGCGGAACCAACACAAATGGTTTAAGATTCCCCAACAGCCGTAAAAACTGCTGAAAAGTGCTTTCCGTTTTTTTTCAGCAGCTACTATTTATCTACGTTGATTAATAAATAATTGATTATATTTTTGACACAGATGGCGAGTATCGAGGTGTCCCTGGCGGGTTCCCGCAGACGCAGCGCGGGCGCACGTGACGTCACTCGCGAGCTCGACGCGCTGCGCACTGCGCTCACCGATAAAGACACCCTTATACAAAGGTTATTGTTGTATTCATAGAATAGATTACGCGGCTGTGAGGTTTGATATCTCAGAAAACAAAACCCCGTGTCCAAGACTAAATTACAGTTAAGATTTGATGATTAAGTTCATACATTTTATGGGATAATTAAAACCCGAAACTGAATTTTCAGGTCACGATTTTGTCAGTCATTCTTTTACCACTTCGTCTCATATCAAATCGTATTGACCCTGTATCTTTTCTGTTAACCATGAATATAACCACCACCTGTTCCCAACAGTCTGAAGAAGCAGCTAAGCGCATCCCTAAGCGCAGCCCGACTGGCCTCCCCCACTGCCTCCCGGGCTAGTTCCCACGAGGACCACGCCGCAGCCCTGTCGGTAGATGAGAGACGAGCCCTGGAGGAGCGAGCCAATGCCGTCAGGAATGACCTGGACACAAGGAAGGCTAATATACAGGAGTTGAGGAGGCGGCTTGAGAAGACGCATGTAACTGAGTAAGTTGGACTTTTTCGTTACAATTTAGTAGAGATATTCGATTTAATAGACTATTTCGGGCCTCTGACAATGTAGTCTCGTTATTCCAAATATTATGAATGGCTGTAAAGGCGATCCGAGTAACGCTCTCTGAAAGCCTTGGATTTGCCAAATATATGCCATTAGCTATTATGACATAGAAAAGCACTATCTACGGCAATATTTTGCTAAACTTTACATTTTGCTCTGTTATAATTGTGTAGATTCACTTAATTTCTGGATGTGCTATGTTTATGCAAGTGTCGTTACCACCCAACACAGAGACGTCTCAGCGGCCATTGTCAGCGCGTCGGCTCGATGTTTCACTTGTAAATTTTGGATGACCTCATTTTTTAAATCACCATCTTTCCTCCCAGTAACATCGACACGCGGATCCAGCAAGCCGAGCTGCAGTACAAGCTGGGCCGCGAGGAGCTGGAGCTGCTGACGCTGAGCGAGCAGGCGCGCGCGCTGGCGCAGCTCATCGAGCAAGCCGACGCCGCCGCCAGCAGGAGCCACCGCGCCACCGTGTACAGGTAACTATACCACTAGAGCTGTGGAGATAGGCAGCAGCATCTTGGCCATTCCTTTGCGCTTAAACGATTTTTCAGCGACCCAAAATATTCCTAGACCTCTGATATGAGAATCCACCATGTATTGGATGGTTGTTTGTCAACATACTTCAATTACTGTGTCCTTGTAATACCTGGCTACTATGGCAATAACTGGGTTTTTTTTTAGGGTTCCGTATCTCAAAGGAAAAGACGGGACCCTCATAGAATCACTTCGTGGTCCGTCTGTTTGTCTGTCAAGACCCCTTTTCTCAGGAACGCGTGGAGGTATCAACTTGAAATTAATATAAATTACGCAGGTCTATGATCCCTTGGAACTCAAAAAAATAATCAAACAACAAAGTTAACACAATAAAAAAATACGGCCATGTATTTGACAAATTTTGATACTCGTAAATAAATCAGTACTTCCCGTTGACCTACAATCATGTTTGGCAAGAAGCAAGGGAAAATGTCCGAAAGTCGTTAATTTGTAGTTTTATCACATAAGAAAAATATTGTTTTATGATTACAAACTAACATTTGCAGTTGGAGAATTGACTGTGACGAGATGTATGGGAGAACATGTTTTCAACTAGAATGTTAACTTTGTTTTTGGGATAAATTCATCCCAACTACGAAACCCTGTCATTGTGCGTGGTCCGACATGCACTTGACCAGTTTTTTATAACCACTTGCCTTTTACATACGAAACGCAGGTTACAACTCACAATCATCAGTCCCACTGTCCACTTAGCGCTAGTTCCAGTTCACGAGGTTCATGTTAATATCTAGATGATGGTGGTTCTTTCATCGAAATCAATTCCGGTAAAAGCTAGATGTGTTAGCTCAAAACCATTAATCACTCGTAAAAAGAAAGCCCGGGAACCTTTTTGTTTGTTATCTCATTACTGTATAGCGTGCGCACGCGCCCTAGATGACATTATATTGTCAGTAGAAACGCAATCTTTTTAACCATGCCTGTTTCCTTTCTGTACTTCCTTTCTAGATGGTGTACAGAGAACATCGAGATTAAAAAAACAAAATTTATTCAAAGAGGGAAAAGTTTTTTTTTTTTTTTTACATATTTTAGGAATTCAATTAAATTCATAGGTTCTGAGATATGGCGAATGTTTTGAAAATCACTGATTGTCTAGATATTTCAAGTCCAATTATTCCTATAAACTTTCTGCCATTTACGATGGGAACTCAGTATACATATACAAAAGTGATGATGATCAGGTTTTTAAGAGTCCATTGAAAACTGTCAGTATGTCTCCGACCGTCGTATGTTGCTCCGCGGATCAGGCACGTGTAAATTGTGTCGCACGCAACCAAACATGGAAGAAGATCGGTGTAAGATACCGAGGTGACAAGCGTAGGAGAGAGACAGGAAATAAGGAAAATTACATTTTGCGTAGCTAGAATTATTAGGGGTTGGACCGGATTTGGCTGGAACTGACGAAAAAAGACCAGACCTCACTCAAATCACAATCAGTGCTAGAAACCTTAGCTCTTTCAATTAAACTAGGAAAGTTGTTGGGCTGAAAATGTTAACCAGCCACTTCCAGAAACTCTTAAAGAATGCAAGTGTTAACGAGTTTCAGTTCAAAGAATGTTAATTCGCATTAAGTTAATTTATTCCGTATAAGGGTGAAGTAATTGCAAATCACACACAGATAGGATCTATTCAAATTAACTAACTAACGCGCCTGCGTAGACCAGCGCTTCCTGTTTCCACACTAAACGGAAAATTTGCCATCAGATCTGACTGTTACGATCATTACGCCATCCATTGTTCGTCGGGGCGTGTCTTGACAGCATACTTTCTATACTCAGCGTTCAATGTACCGCAATCGGTGGGAACTATCACCGAATGTGGCCGTCAATAGGGAAAGTTCTGGACGCTCTGATTTAGTTATTTGCATGTAGTCATTAGAGAGGCGTTGTAACGCGTGCGAACTTGTTGAATCAAGAGGTGATAGAATTCGCTGGACGATGAGAGGTGGGCTGGGTTCACAGTTACTTATAGATTTCTTATCTAGATGGAACAGTAAACAAAAAGGCCGGCTATCCGCCACGAAGCTTCATGGACATAAATCTGTTGCATGTAAGCGAAGATGCTGAAGCTGAAAACAGAACAAGCCTCATAAATTACGTTTTTTTTTTCAGTGTGTCTATCGAGCAACGACAATTGAAAAACTACTCTCGAACAGAAATTTAGTCACAAAGAGACTCAAAGACGGCATCCGAGGCACAGGCTCGCAATCGAAACAAATAAATCAATTGAGTCACATACAGCGTTATCTATAAGATAGAAGCACATTAACATAAAACAATTAGCCAACAAATTGCACCTACTCAACACCTTCGCCTGCACCCTCCCACTGTAGCAATCTCGATTGTATTGCCGACAGGCAGTACCCACAAGTACAGTCAACAAAACAGTTAGGTTACCATGCAAGAAATACACATCTTTACAGTAAGCTGTCAAATATTCTTTGTTCGTGTGACAGTATAATTAACTGCCTCGTTGATCGCCAGCGCTACTCCTGAGTATGAAGTCCTAGTTTCGATTCCCGGTTTAGACAAGGTATTATTGAGTTTTTCCATCTGGAATTCCCAATAGCAGCCCGGAGTTCGGATTTGTGCCCGGTTGATGGCAAGAGGCTCACGCCCTATTTCATGGGACTTAAACGTAACTTATTGTTTAGTGGGTGTACTATAGGTACACCTCTGTCGAACCCTTTGGGAATTACAGGGGCGAAGTTTTGTTCATCTGTTCCTAAAAAGCCTAAGGCTGACAGACTTTTTTTTTTCTTATATTATAGTGGAATCTGGTTAGGTTAGGTTCGGCTTCCTCATAAACTCGGAAGACTGTTATCCAAGACTTCAGTACTCACCACACGCACAACATAGACTGAAAGTACCTGCCTGCCTGTACACTTATCTCTTTTATCGACTATACAACCGACTCCCACGCCCATTCGAGCGCGCACAAACAATACCCCATTAGGGTAGAATCATACGTGAAATATTACCGGTATTGGTTTCCCACGGACGCGTAACAGTGTGGTAGCGAACTGGCAAGACTTGCGGTCGAGGTCTGAGGTTCAATCTGCTGGAGAAAGTATTATTAGGTTACACTAGGTTTACTGGTTTCGGATTCGGATCACATAATATTTTTCGAAGATGAATCAATCAGCAAGATTAGTCTCACTGAATAACTGGGTGTAGCAGCCTCTTACATGAGGAAAAATTGTGTGACCGAGTCAATCATTTTAAAAGTTAAGCGTTTCGATATTTCTGTCTTCTTCTTTCTTGCTCCTTAAAGCCTTTGCGTTGCCTCCATTATACATATAACTTGTAACTACGTGAAAAGTCCCCAACCACATAACTTTTTACACCTAATAATGTTCTGTAACCAAGCTATCCTCGGAACAAGCCAGCCGTGACAGTATTGTAACGTTTCCCACGGCTGTGATGACTGCGGGATGACGTGTCGATGTCGGAGGAGGCTGCGGTCAGTTCACTACGTCCTGGTTGCTGAGACACTGACCCAAATGCGGCTTCGAGTCGAGTTACACGGTTAGAAGAGGCTTCTAAGGTTTGTGCGAATAAGGATACTGTAGGGCTTGCCAGACATTCATTGTGAGATGAGAAGTTATGTAAATAAAACAGATCGGACATTTGTTCCTTTTAGGAACGTCCTTAGCGATCCTTTTTAGGGTTCCGTAGTAAACAAGGAACCCTATAGTTTCGCCATGTCCGTCTGTCTGTCCGCGGCTTAGCTCTGAGATTTTTGTATTAGAAAGCTTTGATTTGGCATACATATTAATCACTTTCTATTAGAGTCAAGTGTCGTCGTCGTCCCTGCCAACTAAATGGTTGATTTGGATATGTGACAAAATTTACGGCAGTAGTAAATATAACGAAACTAAAAGGAAAACTATCACAGCTACTTAGCTGTGATAGTTTTCCTTTTAGTTTCGTTAGGGTAGGCTTTACAAGTTGACGATTAAAAATCGATCAACTTACATTTTCGGTTGCAAAAATATCTTCTCCCATACATTCCGTAGGGAGTACATGTTTTTCAACTACAAAGTTAAGTTTGTTCTTGCGATAAATTCATCCCAACTACGGAACCCTTCATTTTGCGTCCGACACGCACTTGGCCGGTTTAGTTTAATGCCTTTAAAGCGCGCTGTTAGATTTCAACGATCAACTCAATAGAAATTCCAACAGTGCGCTTTTATTTAGACATTCATTAAGGTATACACTGGTATACATAAATCATAAGTCTTCCAAGTGAAAAATTAAGGTCATCTGGTAGATCTTTCCGACATCATCATCCTAGACTAAAGACCGCAGGCAGGTCAAGCTGTTACCTCGTAATATTGAATTAAGAAAACAAGTTTTCAGACGACCGGGCAGTATTTTATCTAGGTATTATCCAAAATCTAAATATTGAACAATTCCAGCATCATGAGATCCAGGGATTTGATTAATCAAACTTGATGGAAGGCGTCGTTTCATTAAATAACTTATGTATCTCTACAAGAAACTTGTACATATAAGATTACTGATAAATAAATAATCGAGTAATAAACCACCGCATCGTTTATGAACACTATTTAATATGTCACACACGTAACTACAGACAACAACTTCCTTCTACAGTCCAGCGAGTTTTTGTAAATAAAAATCAATTTAATATACTGACACACGCATCTTAGAAATAAGAGAAATGTGTTTTATTGCAAATGCGAGCTTGCAATAAAAATGAGCGTATACTAACTTATTACCCTTGCACACTTGGAAAAACCTTTATCATTTAGCCCCCGTCAACCCTAAATAATAAATACAATAATTTATTTGTGTAAAACATGGTATACAATGGTGTTTAGCATAGGTCAGAGTGGCACAAACATGTTTAGCTATGATAAAACATAGCATGCCAAAATTTTATGTCACAGGGTAATTATAATTAAGTACATTAATGTTATAATATAATGTCAATATTTTTTGTCCATAAATTCTTTCAAACTATAAAAGCTACATTCATTTACCCATTTGTATGATTTGTTTTTAAATAATCTTACATTTAATAGTTTTAAATTATTTGTTACCTATTTAATTATAAGTACGTACACACATTGCTAGACAGCTTTTATTAGATTTGGTTAGCTTTGGTAAATCATTTAACACCAGTCCATAAGGATCACGTCTACTCCGAGGACATACATCGCTTGCTGTCTTGAATAATTGTTTATTCTTGGTCACAATCACACATATTTCATAGATCAAGTTTTTTAAATATTTGCCGACATGTATCATCCGACTGAAGTTCATAAATTGATCTTAGGCACTTCTTTTGGGCGATGAACGCTCTATTTTTAGATCAGTGCTATTACCCCACACTATAAGACCATATCGTAGTAACGATTCAACATATGCATGGTAACCCAGCCGAGTCATACTTTTCGTGATATGCCCTCGAGAAATTGCAACCAGTGGGTTGTTGCTTGCTCCAGATATTGAAGATTCTGCTACCATATTTCTGTTGAGTCACGATTCCATGCTTCGCACTTGCGTCATTCTTCAATAATCTGCCCTGTGGTTATTCGGACCTAAGTCATACGATGCTTATCTTGTTCGCTGCTAGTCAGCGGTCCGCTGCCAGAAAATGAGCTGGTGTCACGTAGTGCCACGTAGTGTCACCCAAGGAAATACGACGGTACGCTTTAATTGCTCAATCGAGTCTAAAACGGCGACTGTAGTATGAATTCATCAACACTGATAAGACGGATCGTAGCCTTTTATGCGTGTCAGTTTACTTTTGCGACTAACCGCAATTTCCTTAACTCAACTCAAAGCATTTATTTCAATTAAAGCAATTACAGGCATTTTTGAATTGTCAAGGGGTCGGTCTGTCAGAAAGATGAAGATAGTTGCACATTCCAAAGCGTAGTAGGTTCCTATGGAGAAAAACGGGCAAGAAACTCTACGACACTCTTTTAAATCAAAATATACATGGGAGAACAATGTAGAAAGACGTGCACGTTAAAAGCGTAGGTACGGACGCAAAAAAATATAACAACAATTCAATAATTAAAATATATTACAAAATTGTACCCTTTAAGTATTACTGAATACAATTCTAACATTCATGTTATACCCTATACCTACTAGCTTACCTGCTTGTGTCAATAACAATTATGGCTCCTAAGTTTATTGTTAAATTCTATCAATGCTGTTAGCATCACTTTCCATCCTTTACTTAAGTTCGTGGAGTTAAACGGTACAGAACATCAAAACAGACGATCCTTAAACACACGCTATTTTCTCCAGACTTCGCTCGCCAGCATTTCCAGACACTCAAAGATCTGCATTTAATAACATACAATTTGAGATACTTGAAATTACGCAAATTGCTCGGACCTTCGTTTAAAAGCAGCAAATTAGGCACCCTAATACGTTTCCTGGAAAGCGTGGAACTGTTACTGTAAACACAGCTTGTGTGCATCTCTTGGTTAAGCAGAAGAGAACTAGATAGTATAAATAAATAGGACCAAGTTGGAAATGTCAGATAGTACGAAAACAGCATTCAATCGTTCACAAGTTTCTGTGGCTCTATACTTAGTCTTCTTTGTAACAGATAAAAATACTATGAGTACTAAACCCAACTTAAAAAAAAATCCTTTATTTAAAGTCACTTACTAACTAAAGCCACAGGATCGTAAAACTGTGCTATAGGTAAGCTTTCCATACGCCATACTTTGTGAAGACAGTTTGTGCAACGTCTACTACTAAATGAGCGCTCTATCTCATCCATACCGAGAGGCATAATGAGACCATTTTGACGGATTTAAAACACATCATCCGAACCGTGTCATGTCCCGTTCGTTTGATGAACGCAAGAACTGACACACACATACCCACAGTCACTTTAAGCCCGTAAACGTCCTCTCCTGAACAAAAACTGCGCGCGCGGCTAATTGGTTCACACCTTTGTCAAACGTCACACGGTGTATGACTTTGTGATTTCCGCGAACAACGGCCGTTCTGTAACTGTCTGCTAATATGTGGTAGATGGTAATACTACCCTTATTACTCATAGAAATAAGTAGCATTTCTATCTGAAATTTTCACAGTACGGTGGGAGATGTATGTGAGTCTACCTATTACGCTACGTTTACATTCAGTTGATAATAAAATAAGTAATGGTAATTACCAACAAAACCTGAATATCTAGTAAATATATATCAGAATGTGTTACAAAATTTATTAACTCAAATTCAAAGCATTTAATTCAAATAACAAATTACAGGCACATTTAAATTGTCAGTTGGGTCAGTCAGAAAGATGAGGCTAGTTGCCCATTCCAAAGCGTAGTAGGTTCCTATGGAGAAGACCGGACAAGGAACTCCACGGACACACTTTTAAATCAAAATATGGTTTCAAAATATTGGTTACATCATTCATGTTGAAATTATACGCGTGAGAACGATGCAGAACATTAAAAGCGCCCTTAATAAAAAGATTTAAAAAAACAATTCAAATTCAAATTCAAAATATTTTTATTTCACATAAACCTACAAGGGCACTTATGAAACGTCAGAAGCTAGGTGCACGGTTCCAATTGGTCGTTTCCTATGGAGAAGAGCCGGCAAGAAACTCCACGGTTACTCTTTTAAAAGTAAATGGTTTTTACAATGTTTCCAAGTTACAGTGTTAAAAGGTATGAGAGGACAGTGTAGGCCCATCAACAAGTACCAATTACCAATTTAGAAGTAAATTAAATTAAAATAAGCCGTGACAGCTAAACAGATGACCCAGTGCCTACTGACGGCGCCCGTTCACGAACATGACACATTGATTACGATATCAGAAGATGCGGTCGCAAACCAAAACAAACGAACTCTCTATTTCTACGAAAGCTCTTATGCTCACAATGAAATATGTAATCCCCAGCTTACCACGTGTAGTATATATGTAATCATAATCATAACACATAATGACTAAATTAAATTCCCAGTCTTTTAAACGAAAGTAAATACGACAATACCTAATAACGGCCTCTGATCTTACCTTATCTTGTAAGAAATCATGCAAGCACGATGACTTAATGAAAAGCACATAATACAACAAAGACATTAACGACATCATATATCATGCATAACAAGCCTTTATTTAAAATGTTACATTACTTGTGATTTCTCTTGTGGGAACACTCGCAATAGTGTACGAAATTTCGACTGATTTATGAGTGTGAACATGAATTTGAGTGAAAGTGTTCACAGAAGTGGTTTGCGGACGACACGTACATTAGACCTGCACATTAGTGCTTTGAATAAGCACATCTTACACATTAAGATGGAGAGCTGCATTAACACATTACTAGATTATAATGCACTTTACATCGGGAAAAAAACAAAACACAATCTGAATCAAATGGAAAGAATCAGAGAAAGATGGAGCCATAGAGCAAGTTTAAATTAGGCTAGATTGTGTTTTTTTGATCAATAATCATCAAGGATTCCATGACTAAGTAAAGAGGTTCAGAGGCTGCGACTTCGTTGATAAACCCTGGAAGAATTAGCAATTGAGTTGCTAATGATTATCGAGATCAGACACCTTACCTGTCCAGCACCCGACGTAGTATCATAAAGAGTCAAATACAACGCAACTGGCGTATTGTTTGTGTTCAAAGTTCTGCTCTGATTTCCTGCAGAGGAAGACTCCATGACGATCATGTAACAGACTTGTTGTAAAACTATCCTGTGACACATTCTCATACATTATGTGCATAAATGTAAGCTTGTTTATAAGCACGTAAATCGGTATTGTCGCCACGCTTATGATTGACACGCCTAAAGGAAATTGATTAGAATAACATCGGCTACTAACCGTGTGTCATAAAGTTACAACATTGGACAGCTGTTCTATGTCGTGAGAATTTGTAGCCACCCAATAGTAAACGCTCAATAAAGTTTCTTGCACCATTGAAGAGACGCCATTGGAGAAGACGGAAATATATCAACAGCAAATAATAAATGATGTCCGGTAAAGCACGTGCTACGATTTCAAGACAACTTTCTGTATTTAAAAGACGTGTTGAAAAATAAGTGACCAACCCAACCTCACAGGTATTTACGTGGCGGGCACATAATCACCTAATGGCAGTCATTTTCTTTATATACATGATAGTTATCATGAAAACAGTCGAGTAATTCGATAAACTGAGGGACATAGTAGATAGTGTCTTGTGCGTGCATAGTAATGCACGCGGTGACGAACGACGCGCGACGGCTCGTAATATGGTCGTGATTGCCGGACGCCCACGCAAACTGATTGTTAGTTTGTAGCTAGAATAATTTTGGCGCACGATAAAGTCATTCTGCATTCTTTTGGTAAGGTTTTTTTTGTTTATTCTTCGTTAAAATTAATAGTAAATTTGCATTTGATTGAACTATGGAACGGAAAGAGCAAAAAAGGTTTATTTTTTGACAAATAACCGATCATATTTTCCTAAGTGGGATGTTCTCGTCATTGAAAATGCAGCATGCACGTCCAGCCATACTTTGTGATGCAGCTAAATATTGGAAGAATTAAGCTACGCATTTTCATGAAAAGCCAGGGTCTTGCAACCAGGCGGAAGGTTTTCCTGACGATGTATTTCAATGTATCTACGACTGTCTGTACCCACTAGTCCTGTCTATCAGAACAATGAAGACGGAGTGCAGCCATATTTAACAATAGGTAATAAAACTTAATAGTTTAAATTAAGACATTTACTTTTATTAGTAATTAACATGGTTCATCAAATCGCGAATTAAACGAGTCATTTCACTCGGCGTGTGGGAATCGACTCCGACTTTTCTTTTTAGACTAGGTAACAAAATAAAGTAATTAAGAATGTATTAAGAGGGAGCATCTTCCACCGTATGAAAAGCAGCATCATCAAAATAATTATTGTGCTATTAAACGGTGAAATAGGAAATTAAAGAAATCGTCATCTGCCTAGCCTTTTCCCAACTATGTTTGCAGCTGAATACCAGTATTTATATGGAGTGACTGCCTATCTCACCTCCTGGGTAACCTGGGTAACACGATACCCTTTTTGGTAAGACTGGTTGTCGGACTTTCGGGCTTCTGACTGCCCGTAACGACTGACAAAGATCTACAAATGACAGCCGGGACCAACGGCTTAACCTGCTTTCCGAGGCACGGAGGAGTCTCGGTATTTAATGAATAGTCACCCATCCACGAACCTATCACGGCAAGCGTCTATGTGTCTGTTATAAATAGGTATAGGTAGTAGTTTAGTATTTGCATCAAGTGCAATTTTATAAAAGGAAGTAAAAATGAACAGTAGCCGTCACCAACATTAGTGACGCGCGTGTCAGACGCACATTAGCTGAGCGTATCAACATCCGTTGTCAGTCAGGCGATGCGCGTGTGCCGTGGGATGCATGCGCTGGCGCCGCTGTTTTAGTCCAGTTTTCTATGTGCTAAATAAACACAGGAAGTACTGTAAAGGAGTTATCGCTAGGTCCCTGTAGTAAAAATGAGAACCGCCCCGTGCCAATTTGAATTTTAAAAACTAGTAGCCGTACGAATCTAAATAATAATTTTATCCAATGAAATCCAAACCAAACCATCGACGTTTATTTCCGTCTTTGTATTAGCCCACTCAGCCCAGGTCACACTTATAATCTCGTCAATAAGGTTCCACGAGAATTACCTGAATTTTATGTCTCGTATGAGATACTCGCTTGATCCTGAGCACACGCTATAAATCTTCTACTTTCTGTTCAAATAAGTACCTCATGTTAAATAAAAGACGCATTCTTCGCTCCTGTGCTCGTGTTATAGTACCTATAGTTTATGTGTGATAACCTGCGCTGTTACTACAACGTTAACCGACTTGTGATGGTCTCCATAAATATTGAGCGGACTGGCTTTTATTAGCTTGTGTCAAACGCATCGGAGATCAGGTCCTTAGGGAAGGTTTAATACGCTTTAAAAGTGTCTTATAAGTTTATTAGAAAGTACTTAACTTTGTAAGGATTTTAAAAGAGTTTAATGACCTAGACGTATCAAAGTGTCATGAGATTTAGATAATTACAAATGGAATGATTGCGTGAAATTATTCGTTGCAATGCCCATTAAAGTCAGAAAATCAAGCTACAAATCTCTTCTCTTGAGTAGGTAGTTGCCAAAATTAAGCCATCATTTCTATAAGGCTTAAATTTTCTTCGATCACTTCTATGTGCGACCATTACTTCAGAATTCCTATAACTCCATAATAGGCTAAAACAGAGTCTCTAATAAATCGGCTGCCATACGAGCGGCTCACGTGCTGCCCGGGAGTGCCCGGGCGATAACGGGCGATATTTTATTTATTTGCGCCCTACATGGCGCGCAATCTTACGCTGCGCGTTTCTGAGCGGATTGATTGCAATCTCCTTTTTATTGCCGTCCGTACAATGTGTTGGGAATAGGTGAAGGGGCTAGAAACTATAAACTAGAAGTTTCGAGCTTAGGTACCTGTTGAGAGAAATGGTTGGGTGGACGAAACGTCAATCTTATTGCGTAGAATTCGGTGATATACACTCATCCTTTTTTAACCAGTACAGTGGTTGTCCAATCCAGACTACAACAAGCCTGGATCCAATTTTTAATTCACATGGAAAGTCGTAATTTCCTTTATCTATACATTGCGAGAGCAAAACTAGGATGTCACGTAACGTCGAGAAATTTGATCATCATAAAATCACATACTTACCTTTATCTTAAAATTTCCGGTTGTTCCAAAGTAGGTTTAAGAATTGCATTTCAGTTTACCTAAGTGCATTGAATCTGTTTCCAATCTCGACTGACAGACTGACTATAGCATTATGTGACAATAAGGCAAACCTATCATGAACTATTCGTGTCACAACTGCACTCGTATATTTTAATATTGATGAGATATATTTATGATCTTTATGCAACGCTGTAACTGTGCTGTAACACGTCTTTTAGCCTCTTTAGAGCTTAGAACTACTTCCTAGAATAATGAAACATAAAAGTCCCATAAGTCCAGTACTTAGGATTTACTCTCATAGATTCAGACATCTTTTTAAATTATTTTGGTATCTATATGTTGCAAAAAAAATATTAGAGCGCCGCCGCCGGTTGTGAAAACTGCGCAGAAAACAAAGACATAAAAAACGCAATACCACCTTGTAAATTAATTTAATAACAACTACAAATAGTACCTAATTATGGCAACCGACTTTGGTAGGTATACCATCAAATACGGAAATGACACTGACACAGCACACATAAATACGTAGGTAATTTAATATTGTGTGCATTAACCACCACATTGTTACACGCACGATCGCATAATGTGACCACAGTTTTCATGTAGTCACATGACACATTTTGATCAAATACATATTTAGCAAAACAATATTAGGTACTTATGTTGTATGTGACTGGTTTTTTTATCGTGATACCCAGTAACTGGGTTGTGGACGTTAGATAGGCAGTCGCTTCATGTAGAATACTGGTATTCAGCTGCATCCGGTTAGACTGGAAGCCGACCAACATTATAATTGGGTAAACGCTAGGCAGATGAATTTTTGTATGGTGGTCGTTTTCTTTTAGACTTTCCCTGCAGTTTTCGCAACCATTTGACAGCTTACATGCAGTTTTACCATTTTTATGACAGCTAAGAAAATAATGTTTTTTTCTGGAAACTAGAAGTACCTACCTCAATTACTTGAGCAATATATAACTACTAGAACTGTCTATTAAGAAAAAATGGTATTTTGTCACGGTAAGCGCGCTGACCGGTGCCCTCGACTTCGTCCTTGACTTCGGGTCATAATATTATGTATTAAATATAGCACAACATACAAAAAACATTAATTGCACTTGCACCTCAAAAGACGCTCTATCTAAAACTTGATCGTTTTTTATAGTCTTGCGAAAAATTCAAGCCAGTGCAGTGCGACTCCGACTCCAACTGTACCAAACAGCATCATGTAACAAAACTGCAAGCAGGCCAAGTGCGTGTCGGACCACGCACAATGAAGGGTTATTGGGATGAATTTATCCCAACAAGAAACTCAACATTGTAGTAAAAAACATATTCTTTTTTCCCTCTTCCCCTCGGACGCTGTGCAGTACAGACGTGTCTACACAAATACTCTGTCAATTTTTAATATTTAATTTAATTGAATCAAAATAATCGTAAAATAGTAGCCGAATAAATCAAGTGAAGTACCAGGAGCGCATAGCATCGTGGATTACTAAGCACCCGGCGGCGGCGAGCGAGAACACCCAGCGTAAGACAAAGACCGATATATATTCGCGTGAGTAGTCTTCAACTGTGACAGCATAGCTTATGCTCAAGGACACATGCACTTACCACTCTGCGCCTACGCAAGTTGCTCCTTCACGTACCTAACGCTACGGCTGGCGGCGGCGGCGCGCAGTGACTCACATCTCTAGCCACAGTAAGATTACCTCGCTGCCCGCGGCCGATACACTGCTTCACGCTCGCGACTGCGCTTTGAGGGTGAGCAGCGCACGGCTTGTGTTTTGCTCCACAAAAGATCGTATTGCTTCGCACTTAATATGAATTCACTTATGAACAAATCGTTGTCGGATACGGATATAACCAGTGCGGTTATTGATAAAACACCACCAAACTATGTATCTCAGCGTACTAAAAGGGGTAGGGAGTACATGGAGGTTTCTATTGGGCAACAACTGGACGAATTTAAAGAGGAAATGAAAAAAATGTTATCGACCTTCACTGAAAAACAGGGGAAAGATATACAAATCATGAACACAACATTACAGGAGATTCAACAATCTAATATAAATATAGAAAGTTCTATAACTTTTCTTACTGCGCAGAATGAGGAGTTACGAGAGAAAATTGCCCAGCTTGAAAGGCAGACTAGAGAAGATAATACATATATCACTATCCTAGAAAATAAAATTGAAGACCTGCAAACGGGAAGCCGCAAAAGTAATCTGGTGGTTAAAAACGTGCCTAGAAAAAAAGGTGAGACTAAAGAAGATCTTATTGAAATGACCATGTGTCTTTTCCAAAACATGGAGTGCAGCATTAAAAAATACGATATAAAAGACATTTATAGAGTACGTGGAAAATCAGCAGATAAACAGAACACGCCTATTGTCGTGGAAACGGGCTCCACGATCTTGAAGACTGAAATTCTGAAAATGGCAAAGACATTTAACTCAAAGCATAAATACAAATTATCGTGTAAACATATGGGTTTTAAAACTCAAGAAGATACTCCAGTATTTATATCGGAACATCTGACCGCCAAAGGCTCCCGTCTCCACTTCCTGGCACGTGAACTAACAAAGTCTGGAACCTACAAGTTTTGCTGGACAGCCTACGGCAAAGTCTACGCTAAGAAGGATGAAAATTCTCCATCAATAGTCATTAGAAGTGAAGATCAGGTACACAAACTTTTACTAGAAAAATGACTATTGTCCTGTAGTTCTATAGCTAAGTTTCATGTCACTGCTGAATTGGTAATATTGTTGCCTGTATTAGATGTGCCTGTTAACCAACTTCTGGTTCTGTTTTGCCATATCTGTGATGATGTTTTGCCTGGTCCTTTAAGATTTTTTGTTAATGTCATTAATACACATACTCACTCAGTACACAACCGAATCATATCCATACACTCAAACACACAAACTCAGAGCACATATATACAATATATACACCCATTCGTTTACTCAAACACCGAAACTTTCACATCAAAAACATATTCCTCACTCAAAACTCATATTACAATCATTATTACAATAAGTAGTTTTCTATTGTCTCATTGTATTGAAATATACACTTCCTTGATACAACTATTCATCCTAGATTCACTCTGTTTTAATGGATAATATTTTACAAACGGTATCTGAGTTAGACAACATTGAAATTGCTCGTTCTGTCTCCTGCGATTATTCAGAACTCCACGATCACGTCATAATAAACAAAAATGACCTTACTATCATATCTCAAAACATAAGAAGCATACATCGTAACTTTGACGATTTTATTATCAATTTGTCTACACTTAATGTCGAACTAGATATCATTATCCTGACAGAATGTAGATTAAGTTCTAACAAACCTATTCCGCAAATAAACAATTACCACTCTTATATGACAACTCGACAACTTAACCAGAACGATGGGGTTGTTGTATATGTAAAATGTTCTGTAAAGCACAAAGTTGAGGAAATACAGCTCGACCAGGCGTCCTGTCTACGGCTGGATGTCCTGGGTTGTGATGTGTATTGTATATACCGCTCACCTTCAAATTCTAATATTGATGGATTCACGGACTCTCTTAGCACACAACTTAACAACAAATTGTCACATAAAAACACTATTATAGCTGGAGATATAAACATCAACATCATTGCTAGAGAGACTGAATCATCCCAAGATCGCAAGAATAGAGTTGGTTACCTAAATATGCTGTCTCACTTTGGTATACTGCCTGGACATACACTTGCCACCAGGGAACAAAACTGCCTTGACCATTTTATGTTAAATATAAACAAAAAGAAGTTCTCTGCGTCTATTGCTGTCTTATACTCAACTATCACTGACCATCACACCACATTCCTATCTCTAGCAAAATTAAAAAATATTTACACGGCAAATAGAAATACGACTACAATAAATTACGAGCAAGCTCTGAAAGATCTAAAGGAGAAGAAATTATCTGATCTATTATTTTGTAATGACACAGACTTATTAATTAGTAGCTTTATAAATACCTTAACTTCTATTATACATGAAAACACGATCACGAAAAAAATTCCGAATAGTAAACGGATCATCAAACCATGGATCACTATGGGTATACTACGATGTATTAAGAACCGGAATCGTCTACAAAAACAGAGTCGCATTGACCCCTACAATGAAATACTAAAAATAACGTATACTAGATACAGGAATTACTGCAATCGGCTTATAAAAAAAATAAAAAGGAAATATGAACGAGACTTACTTGCAAAATCTGTAACTAATAATAAAATACTGTGGAAAAACATAAAAAATATCACTTACTCTAATAAAATAAAAAGTCAAAATATAGAATTGTTAAATATAAAACCCACCTCTCATGACTCGATAAATTATATTAATGATTACTTCGCTAACATTGGAAAACAACTAGCCTGTCAAAATCACCCAACTTTAAATAACGTCCATATCCCTGTTCTTCCAGATACATCTCCGCTAAACACTTTCGTACTAATTGACTCTGACGAATCTGAAGTAAACGCTATATTAATGAATTTAAAATCTGACAGTGCCCCGGGCTGGGACAACATCTCAACTAAATTCTTAAAGTTTGTAAGAATAGAAGTCGTTCCTATAATAACCCACTTTGTAAATCTGTGTCTCCAGCAAGGCGTCTTTCCGGCTCCCCTAAAACAATCTATAATAACCCCAGTACACAAGGGGGGGGACAGAGACGATGTCAATAATTACAGACCTATCTCGGTTTTACCAGCCATATCAAAAGTTCTGGAAAAGGTTATTAATTCTAGATTAACTAAATTCTTTAACAAATTCAACTTACTATCACCTTCACAATTTGGCTTCAGACAGGCTGTAAGTACCGAAGATGCTGTAACTTCATTGACTTCTCATATAACTGGGCATCTTGACAAGGGAAAAAAGTGCCTATCCATTTTCCTAGACCTCAAAAAAGCTTTTGACACCGTCTCTGTCCCTATCCTAGTGAACAAATTACAAAAAGCCGGAATAAGAGGTACTGCACTCAGCCTGCTCAGAGATTATCTCTCTAACAGAAAGCAAAAAGTTAAAATAGGACAATACACTAGCGACAATGCAGAGGTAACATACGGCGTACCACAGGGTAGTGTTTTGGGTCCTACCCTGTTTTTAATATACATCAATGATCTGTGTAATATTGAATTAACAAACGCCAGGGTATTTGCATACGCCGATGATACTGCTATTGTATTTGCTGGTGATTCTTGGCAAGATGTTACACTGAGTGCAGAGGTAGGGATTGCCCACGTAGCTGAATGGCTGAAAAACAATTTACTAACATTGAACACCACCAAGACTAACTACGTATGTTTTAGTGTTAGTAACCGGACACAGCCCAATGATGACCTCAATTTGAGGGTACACACATGCGGAGATATAAACAGGTTAAGCTGTAATTGTTCATATCTAAATAGAGTCTCTAAAACGAAATACTTGGGCGTGATGGTTGACCAGTTTCTGTCTTGGTATCCTCACCTTGAGCAGGTGATTGCGAGGGTCAGAAAGCTTACCTGGATCTTCAAAACATTAAGATACGTGGCTCCGACTAAAATGTTTAGGAGTGATAAGCGACCTAGAAATCTCCTTAATGAAATCTATTTTGCTCTAGCACAATCCGTCCTTCTATATTGTATCCCCATTTGGGGTGGCGCAGCTAAAACTAGATTTTTGGACGTGGAACGTGCACAACGAGCACTTATAAAGATTATGTATTTTAAAACTAAAAGACACTCTACTAAAAATCTATACGAAATCAGTAATTTACTCTCAGTTAGGAAGCTATATATAACTCAAACGGTTCTAAAAAAACATAAAACCCTCCCTTATCATATGAATAAGAAACACAAAAGGAGAAAAGATATCATTGCAGTAGTTCCCCCATGTAGAACCAAATTTAGTAGCAGACAATTTCATCATCTCTCAGCTCAAATATACAACAGGATTAATGGAAACATATATATACACAATAAAAACAATCACGACTGTAAAAAAGCTATAACAAACTGGACAAAGTCTCTTAGTTATGAGGATACGGAAGCTCTTCTGGTTTATCATGAGTAACATAATCACACACCATAAAATATACAAACCTTACTGTTCTCCATATACGAGTACTAGACTACTCTACACCTCGCCACACCAACACTACACCACACCACGCTACACCACATCACGCCACACCACACCACACTACACCACACTACAGTACACCACACTACACCACATCACACTACACCATACCACACTACACCATACTACACTACACTACATCACACTACACAACACCACACCACACCATACTACACCATACTACACCATTCCACACTACACCACACCACACCACACCACACCACACCGCACTACACACCACACCACACATCACATGTAACCGCACTACATCGAACACACACGCCACGCCTAACTAAAGCACACCACGATTCACGTGATACATACTCAAGATGTTAGAATAACAAAAAACTAATTGCCATAATGTAATATAAAAATGTAACATTAATTTTTGATTTAATTTAATTTAAATTATTTAAATAATTTGTATAACTAAGATATGGAGGAGCGGAGTCTCCTAACACAGGCATTGTTTGCCTAAAAGGAGGCTCCAAACACAAATCATTGTTTAAGAAGCATTTTGTTTAAATAAAAAATATTTTCATTTTCATTTTCATTTATACATTCCAACTGCAAAATGTAAGTTTGTTCGCACAATATTGAGAGATTTGTCATGTTATTGTAAGACCATAGACTTCTTATAGGTTTTCCTGTAATGTATAAGTATAGAACAATTTTCTGTAAGTATTTTTTTCAACCTTCAGTAGTTTCGGAGTTAAGGGGGAGGAAAGGTCAATTTTCATCTATTTTCTTAAAAGGTTTTAAAACTATTTAAGAATGTTACAGAATTTCATATATTATGTACCTATGTAATTTAAACATAGTCGTTCCATTATATTCGGAGTAAAATGGCTGTGACAGAAGGATAGATAGACAGACACACGCAAGTGATCCTATAAGGGTTCCGTAGTAAACGAGGAACCCTTATAGTTTCGCCATGTCCGTCTGTCCGTCTCTCTGTCTGTCCCTCCGTCAGTCTGCCGGCGGCTTAGCTCAGAGACGGTTTGTACTAGAAAGCTATAATTTGGCATATGTAAACGTATTAATCATGCCGACAAAGTGGTAAATAAAATCATGTTTTTTTGTTAGGGTACCTCCCCTACACGTAAAAGGGGGTGTTTTTTTTTCTAATATACTCCATGTTGTGGGGTATCGTTAGAAAGGTCGTTCAAAAATATTGGGATTTTGTGAAAATCATTTTTGGATTCAGGGATCCGTTTGCGAAATATTAAGCTTTTGACTGAATTTTTTATTAGAGTCAAGTGTCCCACTGCTAGCTAAATGGTTGTACTTGGATTTGTGAAAAAAATCACAGCAGTAGTATATATAACAAAATTAAAAGGAAAACTATCAGAGCTAAGTAGGCCGTACAGGTTAACGAGTAATAATCAACCCACTTAAATTTACAGTGTGAAAAACATGGTCTCCCATACATTCCGTATGTTTTTCAACTACTTACAATGCTAAGTTTCTTCTTGGGATAAATTCATCCCAACTATGGAACCCTTCATTGTGCGTGATCCGACACGCACTTGGCCGGTTTTTTCATTCGTTCTTACGGAACCCTAAATACTGAAGGTAAAATTTGTGGTCACAAAATAAAACTATTGAACTCTTTCGCACTTCTAGTCCTAGTAAAAGGAAGTAAATAAACTCTTTTGTCTCTCTCATTGCAGTCTATAAAAGTTAAAAAGGAAACGAAACTATGATAGACTTCATTGTCTTTTATGGACCATTTCGACGGGGCCAATCCCCGAGACAATCCACTAAACCAATCCAATAATAGCCTCGTGTAAATAGAGACAATCCACTGCATTGGATTGTCCTCAAGCCATTTTGCCTTTTCATTGTACTGGCTTAGTGGATTGTCTCGGGGATTGGCCCCGTCGAAATTGTCCATTGTGTACAGTCAAGGAAATTAATTGGTATGCAAATTGACACCCTACGTCAAATTACCCCGGTATACCTTTTCATTAAACTGTCAAAGAATGACAGTTGTGATTTGAATATACGGACAATTTAATACCGGGTTCACACGGTTCGATTTTAATTGATCAACTGCTAAGTCGAAAGCGATTTGAACCACCTGAATAGACTTTCAATCAAACAGAATTTCAAATTCAAAGTATTTTTTGTTGAATAAAAGTTGTTCAACTAAAATGGATTATATTATTAGTTAGTAATCAATTTCCTGAGTAATTAATTTCCCTGTTATTATAAGAGTGGTTTGCAAAGATTTTTATGAGTATTGGTGTTTAAACTTGTCTGCCGGCCTGTACCCTCGGACAATCTCGACGATCGTGAGCGTTCGACATGTTAGTTTTTTTTACAACCAGTCCGACCGGGAATTTTATGGGTTTCATATTTCACCTCCATGCCAGTAGGTGTAGTACCGCGAGACTAAAAACAAGAAGTAGAATGGGAGGTTCATTTCGTACTAAGTAGAAAAGTTTTATGTATGTTGACCAGAATTAGGTAAATATTATTTCTGCTACTTATATAGCTACGCGAAATAAGAGTTATTTTTAGCGAGAGACTTGCTGACGTAGTAGCAAGCAGCAAGTCAGGTCAGCACCGTTATATGTTACAGAAATAACAGGATAACAGTTACAGTTTTCTCAAAATACTCTGGTATTCAGAATTATATCAAGTTCTATGAAATAAAACGCATAAGATATACTTAATGCGTACGCGCAGTGACTAGGTAGGTACTGTCTGACGCGGACCTTTGTAACCTCAAAATAAACCAGACTCTAGAGTATCAATGTTGTCCAGTTTACATATATTGTTTCTATATAATATTATGCTTTGGCACACACAGGAATATCTTACAGACAAATCCCACAATAATATTTTTTACAATAGCTTCCTTACCTAAAAGAAATGAGGTCTTCTTTAAGCGAGAAATCATACAGCGAACACGTAAAAAGAAATGCAACAAGCGTAATTTTAAAATACATATTAGATTGGCAAAACAATAGTGATATTCGTAGCATTTCTCTATAACAATAATGTAACACAAAAACTTGACATACCGTGAACTCGAGCGAAATTTATATCTCTTTATAATGTCGATCTTTTAATTATAAGTAATTCTTTTGTCGATAAATGTATGTCTCGTGACGTACGGTGAAATATTACGTCTAATTAAAGCTTTTTGTCAAACTGTGTTATCTATTTTAATTTCCATACGGATCTTGCCGCCGCAGAAAAACTGCCTAGTGCTGCACGAACAGCCGAGTTTGTTCAAAAACTGCTGTAATTCGATCTTGCGTGCTTGAATTTGTAATTCCGAAGTACTCCAATATTTTGAATTACGGCAGGAACACTCACACAAGTTTCTGTGCATCAGCAGCTTAGGGATCTTCGGGGTGCCCGGACCGTCCGATGAAACGCATCGGTGCACTTCCTGTGCATTGGAAAGAAACGACTGAGTAAAGAAACTTACATAAAATGAGATAGCGCCTGTTTTCCTCGAAGGATTAGGTGGAGGTGTACCTAAAGTACATTTAGCCTCAAAAAGATATATACTACGTCGACAAGAATTATACAATCTTTGTCCCATAATATTGTTTTGGTATCCATGTATACAAAACATATTACAAAATCCTCATGGGGTCTCCGTCTGGGGAGAACGGAGGGTTGTCGGTATCCTACCAAATAAAAGCATAAGTCGGGGGCCCGGGAGATACTTGTATATATTCGACTGGTACCTGTGGGTACAGTCTTGGGGCGCGGCGAATATACTACTTCCCTAAATAATCTAGCATTTCCTCGTATTACTACGTGATGACGTCTTCCTTATTTTAAATGTCCAAAATCATAACAGAATGTGTTGTCGTCAGTGCGGTGCGGGAGTGCGGCGGGTGCGCGTCGGTGGTGACGGCGGAGGTGCGCGAGGGCACGTGGGGCGCCGTCCCGCGCGGCACCGGCATGCTGGTGGACTGGCCCGGGGACAACCCAGGGCTTAAAGCTGGAGACAGGTACATACGTTTTACAGTATTTTATATTTATTTATCGAGTATCTTACTATTCAGTTTTTGTACAAATGTGAACCACTCAGGCTACGCGGCTGAGTTTAAAATTTTAGGTTGGTATTCTGTTGAGGATGAAAGTTTATTGTTAAGATCTACTGTAAGTTAGGCTGTTTTGCCTAAGTGGTTCCCAATTTCACATCATATTTTTTTTTCTTACGAATTCACGTAGACGTTCGGACAATGTACATTCAACTCCCCCTTTAAATTTCCAAGGAAGTCACTCAGGAAAAAGACGACACGGAAACATGCAAACTCTAGCCGCCGTCAGTCGCTACATGAAACCATTGATTCGGAGAAATAGTCATAACATCCATTCACGAATCACCAAAACTTGCATAAAACGCCTTTACGATGCAATCTCCGCACTCACCACTTTATAGTGTGCAATAACTACGCAAATGCGCGCGCGCATCTGCGCAGGCGCAGCACCATAGGTCAGCGGCCCGCAATCACGACCATCGCGATGCTATCTATGCCCATATATGGGCAACGGTGGGCCTCGGACTGTGGGCAAACATTGTCGAAGTAATTTACATTAGTGCATGGAATTTCTTGGCAGTTGTGACGGCCACACACCGCGCCAAATAACTGGTTACTTCGCCAGATATGCGATCTCTGGTTTCGCTTTATCTCTTTATTTTGTTTTGGAATAATAGAATATTTGAATAACTTCCATAATTTTCCATATTTTTAAGAGAATAGGGTCTTGTAAGACTAAATGATGATCTACTAAGCTACATTACATAAAGCCGATGTCGGACTGGACTCTTTCTTCATTTTATCGTTAGTTTTTAATAAAACATGAAGCTAAACAGCAACAGCATTCGATATTTAAAAATAAACATGAAATACAGTAGCAAAATAAAAAGAAATACCTGTGACTTATGATTATGACGCTAAAAGCACACACTATTTGCACAAGGCCACAAGTAGGAGGACCCAGCGCCCGCGCCGGGACTACACGCCATTAATACACGTTCGTTTAGAATGCTCACATATAACATTACCGCATTAAAGGATGACCTTTGGAGAATGTGCAAAATATTCTAAAGCTTCACTACGCTCACGAAATTTATTGCCATAAAAGCAGTAAGTATATATATAGCATGTGGCTTCGCTCGCATAAACGAAAAATCTTTTTTTTTTCGTTTTGGTTGAATGTAGGTAAACTTAGATGGAACACCCTTACTAACATTTGTAGTGACGCCCTAAGAGGATGACTGTTCTAAGAAATCCGCAGTACCTACGTAACGACTTTCGTAAAAAAAAATCAACGGTGGGGCTCCGCGTGTACCTAACTCCAACATAAACATGATACTGAGAACTCAGTACTACATCTAAAAACAGATATCAAATGCACCATGATGTACCAGGAACACTGAAGGTCACGAACACCTGAACATGAAAACAGTCGACGAATAAATAAGTTCATGTTCGCAAAATTACAAATCCAGACCGGAGAGACACCCCAACCAATTGGCCGTTCAACTCATAATATAATATAAGTCCAGACTGGAGACACACCCCAACCAATTGGCCGTTCAACTCATAATACAAGTCCAGACTGGAGACACCCCAACCAATTGGCCGCTCAACTCATAATACCAGTCCAGACTGGAGACACACCCCATCCAATTGGCCGCTCAACTCATAATACAATCAAGTCCAGACTGTCAACAGACTCAAAAGACGCAACATTCTACAATTAGATAAAATGTAGATAGAGAGCTGCTCGTCTAATAAGAGAGTTGCTCCTGATGAGGACTAACTCTTCCCTGCCAGATCATCCTACAATTCATCTGCTCATCGTTTTGTAAACTGATTGCAAGATAAGCAAAGTAAAATAAAAAAACTTTCGTTTAATTAATCTCACGTGGAATTATTTAATTAAGGTAAGCTCTTGACCAATGAGCGCAATACTAGTTCCTTTGGGACGAAATAAGAAGAGGAAACCTGAATGACTCACTTATCTATCTAATCGCGGATCTTTAAATCATTATCATCTTTCTATGTCGAGTAGTTGCTCCTCCTACTTTGCTAATCAATCGACAAGTGTGTTGTAATTGGCGACCTGTCGATAACTAGTTCATGATTTTGCAGATAAATATAATCAGATATTATAGTTAGCAGCTTGAATGCTAACATGATAATTAGATAAATAATTAAAGGCTATAAGCACGCAGCATCAAGATGCGAGGGTCGCCAGAATTTCGTCTTTGCCTGCATGTGTTTATAGGTAACTGCTATACCTATCTACGCCCATTTAATTGATTGTTCTTATTTATGACACCCGAGATCAATATAATCAATCAAGTTTTACTTCTCAGCATCTAACAGCATTTTCAATACTAAGAAAGCCCTCAGAGCATGTACCCTGGGCCTGGGGCAATATAATAAATATTTATGTATGTGAATTGCTCTGACGTGACGTAAAAGGACTCGAACGATTAATTCTACACGATTTATCGATCCTAACAACAGTCTACTCTTGCGCATTTGTCAATCGAACATTATTCTTGTTTATGCTATAATAGATCTTATTAATGTTTCGCATAAAGGCTTTAATAGTCTCATATTGATAAATAAGTTGTCTAAGAGCATAACAATTATTCAGGAACGTTGTCAATAGTTGTCACAAGGAGCAGGAATTGAGGTACGTGCTCGTCCCGTCAGTCGGAAAGATGAAACTAGTTGCCAGTAGCGGATCCAGGGGGGGGCTAAGGGGCTCAAGCCCCCCCCCAAAAGCATCTGAGTTCTTCCGTGACAAATCTTTTAAAGTGAACTTGATATTATTTTAATTAAACTTTTTAGCAAACATTACACTGCCTAAAGCGAAGTGTCCACTGGCAAGTTACTTCCGCAATTTCTGGCAGAAGTCAATTGACGACTGTTTCCACTGACTGCGATTTTTCTATTTGCAAGTCGCTTTTAAAAGTGTGTTGAAGCTAATTTCCTGCAAGATCTTGTAGAACCGTTTCGACAGAAATTGTATACAAATTACTTGAGCAGGAGCGGTCAAACAAGGTGCCTAGCTGCAGAAAAATCGAGCTGCGTCTATTGTGTTGTTTTTCAAAAAATAAAAATAAACGTAAGATGTGGGTACGAGATTGGATATTGAGACGTGATGATTTAGGTCTTTAAAACCAATTATTTAGAAAACTCCAAAGCGAAGATCCCGTCCAATTAAAAAACTTCCAACGAATGACTAAAGCCACCTTCAATATGTTGCTCAATTTAAAAGTATTAATTTTAGAATCAAAAAGTTGACGTATGTCGTATGTGCGAGCGAGTGTATCGTATAAACTTGTGCGAGCGTAAATTTACACGTTGAAAGTCGCTTGCACAAGTCAATTTCCGCAAATTTTATTGCTGTGTTTCGCATAGGGTTCAATTGGCAACTTATCCTTAACTGAATAGCTATTATGTTTTTGAGTTTTAAATTTCTCCAACATGTTTTGTTTACCTGACGAATTTTGAATCCGCGCGCCAATCATTCTGCCCCTCACGCTGCCCGGTTTGGCCGCCATGTATATTCACCGGGATATTTCTGGTAGTCTACAACCTAACGAATTCATTGTGGAATTTGCGAAAAGTAATCCGAAGAGGCTTGTTAAGCAAAATAAAACGTGTGCTTTTGAAATTTTTACTTTGCTATAACCTACCCTCAGACGGGTCAAGGCCCTCCCAAACGACAATCCAGGATCCGCCACTGCTAGTTGTCCATTCCAAAGCGTAGAGGTTCCTATGGAGCATGGGCAAGAAACGCCATGGACACTCTTTTAAACCCAAATATTGTTACAAAAACTGTCTGACTGGCAGAATCTCATCTCATAAGATAATTAATAATACCTGCTGATTGAATTGTTTTTTATTGTTCCACAGACTAATAGAAGTGAACGGCACATCAGTGTTAGCGTGCCGCAGCCAGGAGGACCTGCAGCGCGCCACGAGTGCCGCTAGCCCCGCGCGCCTCGTACTCCTGCGCAGCACCGGCTCCGCGCAGGCGCCGCAACCACCCAACGGCTTCACACAGGTACATATGAACGCTAGGTATAATCCATGAGGAAAGTTATTTTGAATAAAATATTATTAATATTATTATACCCAAAAGTTTCGGTCTGCTAATTTCGTACAGCTCGTGATACAAGAAAAAATACCAAGTGCGAGGGTATCAGGCCCGCTAACCATTGCAATATACGCTTAGCATTCATTGATATCTGTAAAAAGGCTGGCCGGCTGTGTGGAAACTGTATTTTGACGCATCCTCGATTTACTATTTTAGAACGAAGCAGCATCATTACGAGCGGAGTTAGGCGCCCTGAGATCTGCAGCAGATGTCGCCGAGAAGGCGAAAGAAGGGCTCCGCTCCGACAACACCAGGCTGACGCACCGCATCTCCTACCTCGAGGAACAAGTTGCCGAACTGCTCAGCAGACATCCGCAGGTACTATGGAGAACACATTGATAATGTTAAAGAAGACATATTGTTCATCTTTGGTCCCTAGAACATGGTTTACTTCTATCCATGCGACATTAATTAACACTTCTTTTGTTTCTTCTTTTCAGCTACATTCAGTGAGTAGTAACGACAGCTGCATAACAGTGAACAAGACGAAGAAGAACGTCACCAACATCAACATCACGACGGAACCTCATCAGAAGCCCAGTCCCAAGTCTGAGGTCCAGGTGTTCCAGAAAGGACCAGACATTACTGCCATCGTCGCCAAGCTACCGGGGCTTGACGGCGTGGAGAACAATCTACCAATGATAAGACCGAGGTCGAACGCTTCAGGAGCATCTTCCAGAGCGGCTATCTCCCCCAGAGCATCGCCACCCTTGAACCACAGATCACACAGCTCCCACAGCCTCGAACACAAAGCCGAACGAATGCGTCACTCTCTCTCCCATCACTGCATTCATGGAGGGATCGACTACAGCGCCGAGACCGACGCAGCGATACGCATGATCGAGAGGAACCAAAGACACATAGAGAAACAACGAATGAAGAACGAGAGACTGAGCCGGTCCAAGTGTGAGGACTACTTCCGGTCAGACAGCGACTTGGACATGCGGGACACGCACTCCACCGCCAGCGTTGACCCAAGACATTACGAGATAAAGAAAGCAGCTGACAGAATAGAAGAAAGTATCAAGAAGACCAACTGGGCAGAGAGGAAAACTCTTTCAATCATTGAGCAACTGAAGCGCTCGCAACGTCTAAGAAAAATTAAGAAGAACGACAGCTCAGAAGACATTCAGCTGGAATCTGAAAGACATTACATGTATCATAGAATAGACGGAAAAGTCTTAGAGAACGCTCACAAATCCAGCAGAAGAACATCCAAACTGCACTCGCGAAGTGCTAAGTCTTCAGAATTTGAATCCGAGTCAGACTTTCCTAACGGCGACATGTACAGCAGCTCGCCGAGGATCGACTTCGGCTCCGAGACTTGTTCCCGGATGAGTCATTACAAGAAGAACGAAGACAGAAAAGACAGCGACGTGAAGTCGCGACCGACACCTCCGCGGAAACCTTTGCGACTATCCCTTCACAAAGCAAGGAGCGCACATTCTTTGATAAACGGCAGTGAATCCGAGACGCCAAGTCGGCCTGCTTCTGAGGCGCAGCACACTGACACGGAGTGTGGCAAGAGGCCGGTGAAGAGGACGCATGCGGCCGACAAGTGGGCGCGGGAGAGGATCCGCGACGCGGGCCGAGCCACGCCACGGCCGCAGAGGAAGCACCTCAATGGCCTGACCGCCTGTGAGGCCCCGGCGGCCGATGACCTGTACCCTGAGAACACACACTTGCCAGTAAGAATAAATGGTAGGACTGGCAAATGGTGCTAGCACCTATCCAGTGGGAGGTTAAGTAGGCTAATGATTAGAATAAATGGCAAAAACGAGGCTGAAAATAAAATAAGTCTTACATTTTCATTAATCAAGCTTGAATTTAGATATTTCTATTATTTCTACAGAGTTACAAATTATTAGCCAAAATTTAAGACAACTTTATCAGCAGTGTACAGAATATTAATAAAATAGAGGATAATGTAAATACACCGTATGTATAAGCACCCACCGCGCAATACTCACCTAACGTAACGTATTTATTTAAGACTTAGATGATAGTAGGCTACGATATGTACATGACAATAAACGTATTATGCCTTTACTTTTGTGAGCTCATTGAATCGGCAACCTCACAGGTTGGCGATATAACCCTAGTGATGTGTTAAAATAACGTATATTAGAATTCAGAATCTCAGATAATCGTCAAGTTTTGGGAACATAAACTCAATGTATGCATGCATGACAAAGTTCAAATTCCATTTCAATTGACCTTTATTAGGACCACTTTATTACAAACGGTCAATAAAAAATTTAATCAAGTATTAACTAATTAGTAAATTTAAAGAAAGTAATAATTGGTAATATTATATTCTGTTTCTCATATGGTTAACTACCAATTTTTTTATTAGTACAAATAAAGGGAATCTTCAATCTCATTACAACTACGAAATAAAAAACGCACATCATAATAAAATCATTATAATATTAATATTACTAGCAACAAAAACAAAAGACATTATTATGTACACCAAATTAATATCGTATAAACATTTATCATAACTTCCCCAAAGCTGGGTACACACTCTGTTGCTGTTACAGTTCCATTTAAATCATCCTACGACACCTCTATTTCTTACTTATAACAACAATATTTAGATAGCATACTGAGATTTAGCTTTATAAATATAACTATAACAGGAGAGTGTGCACCCAGCCTAAGTCGATAAAAATAATCAACTTTGGTTGAACATGACGCAATTTTTTTATAAAGAATTTCCTTACATACCAATATCGTACTATTATTAAAGAAATTCAACATCAACAACAAACAAACCAGTCGATATTGGCAGTAATCAGATGAAGGCAGTTCCCGGCAATCAATCAAGTGTGCCGATAGGATTCAATCAAAGCACCTGTTTACAGTCTGAGTGTCTGTAGTGCGTTATTTATGAAACAACACATTTATTTCATGCAAATACTGTCATAACAACATGTGCGGTCAGGAGACCCCCGGCCCCGTCAGGAACGAAGTTGCACACACGCACTTGTATATAATAAAAAGAGACGCAATAACATAACGCTTTTTCCTTACGTGACGACTTCTACCAGTCAACTCCTACCGCAAGCCGCTTGACGCGGCTTATTAACTTCGTTCCATAATGAATTACTGATGTCGAACGAAACAGTAATACATTGATATAATGAATATTGTTATACATACAAATTATACTTATTTTTCGAAGATCTGTTTTGCACTACTATCCATAATGATAGTGCAAATGATTATTAAATAATAACAATACTACAGATAATGGCGTTTTAATTGGTTACATTTTATCTGTAACACACTTTATGAAAGTTATTATGACAATGATAATTGAAAATTCAATGAATTTTCAATTGAATTCATTACAACTTTTATACGAAGAAATATTTACCAAGATACGTCAACACTCTATTCTGAACATAAAAATGAACCTTCTGAACATAATAAATAACAAACACCATAATCTGTAAAATAATTTGCGAGCTCGTCTACAGTAACAGCGCCGTATCCGACCAAACTTGAAGTATTTACTGACACTATATAATATTATGCGCTGCGTTCAAATGGCCCCGCCGCGGCACGACACAAAGGTACTGACTAGGTGCGATTTGTCGGATAAAATAAAACCAGACAAAATCGTCGTTGTAACAAAATGAATATAGTCTTCGAGTTGGTATCCCTATCTACGATATTCACGCCTCCAAAACCACTCCAATAAATATTTAAGGACCCCTTCCTGAGAAGAATGTGGACTCAGATCAGCAACAGAAGCGCGCACGCAGTAGTTGCGCAAAACGCAAAAGATGCGCGAAGGTGAGCAAAGAAATAGACGCTCAAAACTAAATAAATGCGCAAAACATAGAAGGTAAATAATATAATAAAGAAGGGTACGAATAAAGATGTATACCTCAGATGAGACAAGTTCGCACAAAGTTCTCTGTGGCCTTCTCCGACCATTTGAACGTCAGCGACAGTCTTACTTAATAATAAACTAATCTACGATAACTGCAGTACTCGCCAAGGAACGGCGTAGAAAATGTTGACAAAGTCTATTTTTCATTGCACTCGGCAGAGACTAGTATGTGCATACGAGTTGCAACTTTACTCGCCAGAAATAGTTTTCTTAGATTACATAATGACTTAAAAGGAATTTAATTTCCAAAAGTATTATAAACTTATTTGTTTGATAAATGGTGATTTTCTATACAGTGAACCATATGGCAGATGTCAGCCATGGCAAATCGCCTTTAGTTGAGACAGAGATGTTGGGACGTAAGAGCTGTTCTCCTTGACAGCATGATTAGATGTTGTGATCGTCAATCGACCTCCAGTCTCGGCCGCGTACAACAAAATGGCGGCTCATTTTGAAATCCGAAGCTGACGTTACACCCAGATCAATGTAAGTGGCTGAACCTATCCTACATGAAGGTTATTTACATTTAAAAAGGTTACACTCTGAAAGACGTCGAGCAACTGGCTTGTAACTTTTTAATATTAGTCATGCTCCTTTTTAGCCACTTTTTTATTTAATGATGGTAACACTATGTTGTACAGTCAGTGTGATAATTTTATTGTTGCCTACGGCTTAGAGGGTAACTTACGTGTATACAAATTAACGAGAGACAAAACTAATATTAAACTGTATATGGCTCTAAACATTTATGACTTTATAGATAGATTGATAAGATACATGGGACATTTAATGACTGGGCAAGATCTGTACGGTGACGTGACACATGTTAGTTAACGTGTCTATAACGTGAGCCGTGTTCATTTCTCCTGGAGAGTTTGTTGCACTTCTTCTTCCCAGCTAAAGCACTAGGAAGTGGTGAAGGGTGGGCCTTTTGGGGAACTGTCTTATGTAATTTTGACATTCGAAAAGTGCTGATTCTCAGCCTAGTTTGAATAAATGACTTTTGAATTTTGAATCATAGTATGGCGTAAACTAGAAAATTATCATTCTGTAGATAAAATCTAATTATTTCGTTGTTCGGTATACAGGTTTTAACACTTTGTGGGACACTAAACGCCCATAGGCGTAATGACAATAAAACTTCTATTGTGTCTCGTTCAGTGTCCGTCAACCGATGAAGGGTGTTAATACAGATGGCCAGTTATTAAAGTTAAATCTAATAAAATTATATTATTGGCTGTACAGTTGACACATCCAGAAGAAAATATTCTTGTATAGCTACTGATTTTAGATTGAAAAGAACTGCGTGAATTTACTTTAAAATGCATCGCCTAGTCGTCCTTGTCTAGATAGGTTTATAATCGACTAGGTGTGCTAATCGATATTAAATCGATAAATATAAAATACGCAGGTTTTTCAAAATAAATATTAGCCTTCCGATTCTGTTGACTTTTCATGTCGTGTTGGAAGCCATGACAGGAGAGAGTAGTTGCTTGCAAGACGAACACACGGGCGAACATAGTGCTTGCATATTATTCGCCCCAGATATTTTTTCATGAAAATTTATAATATACCTATACCTAACAAATGTGTGTATAAAAGTCAGATTTCAATAAATAAGTACTCTCAATCGTCCAATCTTTTTTTGAAATTCAATTTTTATGAACACATTATATAGAGAATTATAATTTCTCACAATAAAACGGTTGATTTTGATTTCGGGCCTTCTGTTCTAGCTGGGCAGTACGTTGCTTTTCGCAAAACTGCGCGAGCGCACGTTTTACATTACGACATCGTAAGCACCCGGTCAAGATAGCGACGCGCTGCTCAGCTAAGATATCTCTATCGACTTAGAACTCGAAGCAGCGCCCGAGGTTGACATACTTCTTCAGTGCGTATGGCAACGGCAGCTCCTTAAAGAAATTAAATAAAAAATATTATGCTGCACAAATTCGAGTCTTATGAAACAATAACGGGTGTAAACAGGCGCTTTAAGAAGCCGAGAGTCACTTACTAATCGCGCGACAATCTAAGAAGCCCGATTTGATACCTATCAAAATAATTTGTGTAGTGATGGGAAAAATTTATCATACTTAGAGTTTGTAATCGACAATTTATCTACTACGACTGCTTATAATTGATTCTCGAGGAATATCAGATTTGATTCGACATTTGTGTAATGTTTTATTAGTTTGGTTTACAAAATTCGACAACGTCGCGATACAGTGTGAACATGCTTCACAAGTGTCACCCACGGCGAGCTGAGTAAGTCCGCGAACTTAAAAACCGCGTACTTTAAGTTCGCACGTATATCTCCCACTGAATAAATTCATTTTCAATCACATAGTTAAAATGTACGTCTCTTCTAAAGTCTTCCGTTATAATTTTCATTCGATCGACTTTGTTTTTATGTTTAAATATTTAATAACACAGTAACTATGTTTCTTTCTTTTCTTTTTTAACCGACTTCCAAAAAGGAGGTTCTATGTTCGCAGCGTATGTATGTTTTTTTTATTTATGTCCACCGATTTCTCCGTCAATTGTAAACCAAATATGTATGCTCTCAAGTTGGTTCCATATAAATTTTATTAACTTTGCTTGGATAGTTTTTGATTAAGCTACAATAATACTTATTTTTCCCACTTAGTAAATGTAGATGATATGATAACTTCCTGTCACTGTTATTTACATATACATAGCAAGTAGTGGCAATCTAATTTGTGTGGGGAAGGTACCACAACTAAAAAGTGAAAAAAAAAAACTTTAACCAAGAAATCAATTTTTCATTCAATCATTTAAATTTTTCAGAACATCAGTTTTATTCGGTCAAAAAACGGCTTAAAACGGTCACAACACTACGGCAACGAACACAAAGACATGACATTGTACTGACGTCCTGTCGGAATATTAATCAACGATTAACTCGTGTTTTTGAGTGCATTTTTCCAATTTAAAGTGAAACTTGGTGCTAACGAATGATAATCATTGTTATACTGTATGGATAATATAGTAATTAATTAGGATTATGAATTTAATTTTTCGATTTCTTACAGACGTTCATACAAAGTTATCGAGGTATGTATAATGAGAAATGTCAAATCGGGATTCTTAGATTGTCGCGAGATTACTACCCGTCATTCTGTTTTTGTTTTTGTACCGGACCATACCTACGAACCGTCTGGTTACGGAGATACTGAATCAACTTTCAGGTTCCAACTTTTTAACACGAAAATATGTTTTAAACATTATAACTTAACAATTCATATAATTGTTTATTTTAATTTAATTTTAATTTATTGTTGACATAATCTACTCATTACAATGTTTTTTTTTTTAATGAGTTGTATTTCAATATGTAACTAGTGACCTCGACAATAGATCATATTATTTATTGTTATTAGTAATTAACTGTTTATTTATTTTACCTCGATGGTCCTAGTTTATCATTTATAACTTCCAGTTACAGCTTTATGTAAGCGGGCACGCCCTTTATGCCTGGAGGCTTTTATTAAGACGTTAAGTTTTGTTTACGTTTAGTTTTTATTTCTGCCCGAGTATAGTTCTCGATGATTTTGTTTGGTATATTGGCGTGTGCTAGCTAACATATGGATAATAATTTAAATTAGGTTAATTAAGTATGTTGAATACTTATTATATAGAGTCATTTTTTTTCTTTCTAACTGAACAGACAGCTGTGCTGCTGGGGAGTTTGTTGCGCCACTTCTTCTTCCCAGCTAACGCACTAGGAAGTGGTGAAGGGTGGGCGTTTTGGGGGACTGTCTTATGTAATTTTGACGTTCGAAAAGTGCTGATTATCAGCCTAGTTTGAATAAATGACTTTTGAATTTTGAATTTTGAATTTTGAATGTTTCACAGAATGCGTAGAAAACGACTGTGTGATGGTATTCAAAAATATAAAAACCGGTGCATACCTTGACGCCGCGCTTCATGAGTATGGAGAGGCGCACGCGCCGCCAGTCGGCGCCGCCGCGCCGCTCGCGCGCGCGCCGCTTGCTGCGCCGGCGCCCGGCCGCCGACGTCTCGCTGGCCGAGCCGTCCGACGACGACTCCGCGCGCACGCGCCGCCGCTTCTGCATGTACCGACCTGAGCACGCGCACGCTTCTATTAGTCATCGAAAACCGTTACACGTCCGTGGTTGGGTCACAAAAATACATATGTGTACCAAATTTCAACTTAATCGGTCCATCAGATTCGGAGCAAATTGGCTGTGACAGACGGACAGACAGACAGACACACGAGTGATCCTATAATGGCTCCGTTTTTTCTTTTTGAGGTACCTAAAAATAGTAGCAGGAGTGTGAAAACCGAGCCATAGGCGAGATTTCTAATAGTATCACACGAGTGTTTTAATATCTAGTTATTTGCAGTTTCATACACTACTTTATCTACTCTTTTACATTGGGATTGAACCTCTGTTATCAGCTTTTATTTAAAAACTGATAACAGACATTTTTAAACAAGAATTAAAAATTTCCCACGACATTCAGTATAACGATAAAAGGAATTCATATTCCATAAAATAGCCAGGCCACTCAAAATGATTGAAGTTCTCGCGACATTGGTCAAAGGTGTCGGGTCGAGGTCGAGTCTTACCTCCAACTAGATTGGGGTCGTTCTCCAGGTCACTCAGCGTGATGACGTCGGGCTCAGACACCGCGGACTCTGACTTGGCCGGCGACGAGCTGCTCGACGTGGTGGTGCCCTCGCCGATGCCGCTGTCCAACTTCTTCCTCTTCTGCTCCTTCGAGGTCTCGGTGGTCTCCTCCTCGCTCGAAGACTCCTTCGCCGCAATCACCGTGCCCTCCCAGTCCATGTCGCGGGACGTGCCCGGAACCTCTTTGCCCAGATATATTTCCACTTCAGCCGGCACTTTGAGAGGGTCCGACTGGGCGCTATCGTCCGTCTTGGAGGAGTCGTCAGAGGTGCCGGAGGTGTTGGAGGTGCCGGAGGTGTTGGAGGTGTTGGAGATGCCGGAGGTGCCGGTTGCAGGGGGCACGGCGGGCGCGTTGGCGCGCGCGGGCGGGCGCGGCAGGTTACGGTGGTCGTCCTGGAACTCGAACGTGAGCAGGCCGCGGCACGCGCGCGTGGGCTTCATGCTAGGGTCGGGCTCCGGCAGGTGCTCCGTCACGTTGCCGTTGGGGTTGGCGAAGGCCGCGGCGCGCTCCATGCGGATGACCCGCTCGGCGCGCGCGGGTCGCTCCACGCGGAGCGTCCGCACGTAGGGCCGCTCCGCGCGCGGCGGGCGGGGCGGGCGCGCGGGCCGGTCGCCTCCACTGTCGCCACCATCACCACCGCTTCCGCCTCCGCCTCCGCTCCCGTCTCCGCCCCCGTCTCCGCCTCCGCCCCCGTCTCCGCCCCCGCCTCCACCTTCGCCGCCACCTCCCCCGCCTCCGTCGTTGTCGTCGTCGTCGTCTTCGGAGTCTGAGGGCGAGTCAAGCGAGTCAAATCGCAGCGCGCCGGCGACGCGGTTCTGTCCCATACTGAGCACGAGGCTCAACAGCGCGTTCATCTCGTTGGCGCCGTTCACGTGGTCCAAGTCGTGCAGCGCGTTCAGCCCTTCTGTAAGTATATGTAGCCCCTCTGTCATTAGGCGGGAGGAGCATTTTTAGCATGTAAGGAACATCAAGTGCGTAACGATTTAGTTACGTATTTCTCGCTAGACATTCCCATATTGTCAATCAAGGCACAAGTTTATTTAGATACAGTACGTACCAACGTCGCTGTCGTCCTCGATGGGTATGCAGATGCGCCTGGGGCAGGAGTTGGCGGGCTGCGGGCGGCGCGGCGGCGGCTCGCGCAGCTGCGGGTGGCGCGCCAGCAGGCCCGCGCGCATGCGCCGCCGCACCACGGCGCGCGCCAGCACCTGCAGGCGCGCGGGGCACTGCTCGTCCAGGTTGACTGCGGGGAATATACCGAGTCAAGCCGGAGACGAATGTTCATAGGACAGTTAAGCCGAGCAAACATTACAGCCGCAACGGGCCTCAGCGCGACGAATTTTCATGCAAAAAAGTGCGGTGCGGCCTGCCGCCAGTGTACGTGTGCGTTGGTTTATAGAAAATGTATGAAAGTGATGAAGGAGAATTTTTGCAATGCGTTGCGTTGCGGCGCAGCCCGCCCCAGTCTGCGCTAGCCTTTATGGCAAAGTAGTAACTGTGAGCTCTAAGCAAGGTGTGTGTGTGTGAGCGAGTCAATTCATAAGTAAATAATATTATTTATAGTATTATTATCCACAAGCGCGGATCCAGGATTTATTTCTGGGAGGGGGGCACGTGGGCCAGCCAGATAAGAAGTGTCTTCCATATTTTGTATTGCACTATGCTGTTTTTGGGATTCATTCTTTTTCAATGTCATGTAAGAATAACTACAAAAAATAATACAATTTCAGCCCGGCTCGGATAGAATAGATTTGCTTTTGACCATTGACCTAGCAGACCTCTGGGCCAGAGTACGAACTCAATACACCACTTTGAACCTTAGCAGTTACGCCACTGCTGCTGAAGATATATTAGGTACTTCTTCAGCGTTCATGAATGAAGTAATGTCTTGATAAATATGCATGGAGGCCAGTTTACTTAAACTATTTGCGGTGGGCACGTGCGCCTATGCCCCCTCTCTCCCCTGGATCCGATCTTGATTATCCAAACACCCAAACACAGAAAAATACTGTTTCAATCTTACCACCAAAATAAACAAAATTAATAAATATAATTACAACATTTAAACCCAACTCGGCCGGTTGCAGATTCTTGTGACAACATCTCCCATTGTATAAGGCGACGTAAGTAATGTAAGTGAAGATTTCAACAAAGACTACAACAACTTCTTCTCTGAAAGTATCTCACTTGGTTTGGAGAATTCTTTGGGGTCCTCCTTGGTGGGCACCCTGAGGGTCGCGAAGGACACGTTGAGGAGACTGCGGCAGTTCCAGGTATCCTCCGAGGTGCGTTTGATCTGCACCAGGTTGTCATTGAGTGGCATCACCAGGACACCTCCCACCTTGAGGGTAACATATCACCACGGTAAGCTTTGTCTTCACATTTTTTGTATTAATAATAGCTAAAAAAATGTGAGATGTTTTTTAAATGTTATCCAAAGCATTCATTTCAATCACCCTACCTACCTACAAATCCTTGATGATTCGAGTCGTTATTATAATATTATGAACCTTAAAGTTATTGTGAAACCGCTCATTCTGTATTACCAACAGAACATACATAAATACGCGCTTTTGTCACATGGAGCCCCATTGTGTTCCACCTGCAGGACCGGCAGTGTCCTAACCTAGACCGAAGACTGAGACAGCCCTGTTAACATGAATAAAATGTAATTTAATTTATAAAAACTCGAATTAAGCCATATTTCCTTTGGAGAAGCGTAGCCATGTTTCTATGCCAAAATAGCGAAAGTGCGAACTGAAAGAGTTAAGATTGGTTTAAAAAAATATAAACACAAGTAATTATACTCCACTACCTCTCCAGCATCTAATTAATAGTTGATTTATTATAAATCCGATCCTATGCGCTATTATAGAAAAGGATAATTCTGTGTATAACAAAAACATACAATGTTCATGTTAACAGGTTGCGATGGATAGGGCCTACCTTGATGAGTTGTTTGAAATAGTTCTGATACTGCTCGGGGCAGCCGGCGCCGCAGTACAGGCGGTCGTAGGGCGTTGTAAGCGGGGGGATGCTCAGCCCATTACCTCAAATAGAAACAGAATTTTAGGACCAATATCACCAATGAAACTGAACGCCAACAGCATATCATAACCGCGTTCAAGAGCTGTCAATGACAAGATTCCATACAAATACCAGGTGGGGCAAAAGTAATGTTATAATGTGAATTGGCTGCCATCTTGTTGAAATGAAAAAAAAAATTGGCTCTGGTTTCACGGAAAGTTTATTTAAAGGTTTATAATTTATGACATTAAGTCAAAAAAATGGTATCGGTCAAATGAAAACACCTCCTGAGTTGATGCACAATGTGCTCGTTGTCCGCATTTTGAAATTTTGGCTTTTAAGACTTGCAAGGTTTGTGGTTTGTTGTGGTAAACGCAAGATTTCAAAAAGAGTGCAAGCGCCGTCATATATGGTGATCTCGCCGGCCAGTTCAAATCGCCAAAACGTAAAATCACAAAGCCTGGAAAGTGTTGTTTCAAAATCTCCATCGTTGGCTCAGCTGTGACTGTGTGTATCGCTCCATTGCATTGTCAACTAATACTCTATCTGTGTACAACATACGTATCAAATCACAATGACATTAAGACGCCATTTGCAAAAATTATGCCTCATTCACATTATGACATTACTTTTGCCCCACCTGTATAACAATAAAGGCAGTGATAGCTCTTGAATGCGGTTATAGACGTGCTGAACGCGTTCATTTTCATGTGAAATTCGCCCACGACGTCGTCGTCGTGTGGGACCTCGCGCACGACGCCGCGGTCAGGGACCACAACGTACAAGTAAAGTATCGTAACCGGTCGCACGACGTGCCGTCCGACTGGTTGCGGCCAAACTTTGTGTACTTTATTAAGAACGCCCTCATTTTGTTCGGAACTTCTGCGACCTTGAACATGACTGAATGGTTTATATGCTACTTTCCTTGGTATCTATTTCTGGTCTTAACAGATGCGGCTGCGTTATCTGGGTTCTACACCTTTGCACCTGTCCTTTGCAACTCAATATCTGAAGGATACGGGTCGGAACTCGGAACGGTTGTCATTTGTGTGATTTTGATGAAGATTCAGAATGTCTGTAACAGTCTGAATCTTTGAAGTTCAGTAAGACTGTAAAACAGTTACTAAGTTTCAAGTGGCCTATTTTTTGAGTTTCAGAGTCCAAAATATAACGAGTAGCAACTCACTAGAATAGGCCAATGTCATTCGGATAAAAGTGTAAAAGTATTTACTACTTACCACCATAAAACCTAGGTTCACAGAATTCAAACTCGTCCAAAGTGGGAGAATTCTCTATGAACTGTCCCAGTTTCTTGACGGCGTACTCCAGGACATAGGGGTGCACCTCGATGCCGTGGTTGACGCCGGCGGGCCCGATGATCAGCCCCACCAGCGTGCTGAAGTAGCCCGTGCCGGAGCCAATGTTCAGGAACGAGAGCCCCGGCCGTAGCTCTAGTCCTTCTAACACTTCACTGTAACAAACATAATGTATTAATATTGACAACATTTATATCTTTGAAGACAGATAGGTATAATGGAGCTCGTAATTTTTCCTTTCTTAATTGCTATACCACTTTTGCCAACGATTCCTAGTGAATTGAAGCTTCACCTCGATTTTCAACTCTCGGTGTTGAACCGAGCATTGAGAATACAACAGAGTGCAACCCAGCGCGTCATAACAAGCACTGTTAGATTGTCGCAGAGTTGAAAATACAACAGTGCGTTTTTTTTTAAACCGCGTTGCTGTAATATATTATTATTAATGTGAGTGTGCGTACCCAGTTACTAGGTTATAGAGGTGAGACAGGCAGTCGGTCCATGTAAAATACTGATCATAGATATAAGAAAGAAGGAGATGAAACTGTAACTGAAAATGTATTGAAACTCAATGTCTTCACTAGATCCCCCCTACCTTGCCACAACTACACATGCATCAGTAAACCCAATAAATACGAGGTCGCACTTGCAATTTATAAATCAGAACGTACTACACAATCAATTATAAACCTTATCCCATCAAACACAGCGTGCATTTACCATGCACCGTACCGTACAACTCACTCACACGAAAACATCGATCGCTATCGTTGTGCTGTGCAAAAGCCATTTATTTTACATATACGCTAGTGATTGACTAAATCGGAAAGTTATCGATTCTCCCATTTATTATTGTACGTATTAAAGTTTTTGGGAGTTCCTGAAAAAATTATAAATAAAAAACGATATACATATAATAAGATGATATAAATAAACAAAAAGTGGCAAATTTTTTTTTTTTTTAATTAATAATTTCAACATTATGAGAAAATCTAAATGAGTAATATAAATTCATACGACTATTGATATTGTTGTCGATAGCCTACGTTAGTGGAACTGCACAACCACATCACTAACTCGTCGAAAGACACAGCGGCTGTACCACACGATGCAACCACAAAACAACAGAAAATATCGTTTTGTGATTTTTACATTGCTTTTCCAGTCACTTAGCAACATACTTAGGTACTAGTAAAGAAGCAATGTATTTACTGCAATAATAGTACAGTCGCTGTGGTACCTATATGAAAACTAAAATAACGTAGTAAAGCCATAAAATATTTTACTATTTGTTGTTTTTCACGATTTTCAACACAAATTTAGTCAAATACTTGTGCTGATATATAATAAGTGGTTCTATGATTTATAAAGTTTCTAGTTTGGCTTCGATTTTTACAAGAAACCACTGAATAACACGGTATTCTTAAATGTTATCACGATCGCGTTCGAAAGCGCACTAGTTAGCGGAGACGGCCATTTGCCTGAGGCATGAGCATTGTGAGCATTACGCGCGGACACAGACACGACCACATGCCACTTCTCCTGTTATTTATATTTCTATGATACTGATATTGGACCCCGATTCCCTCACAGATGAATACAGATGTTTACTCCGCATTTTAGGTATGAAGTTACAAGCGGCGGGCTCGTTTTGTCGGGCCAATTCAATGAGCGTAACGTAGTCAGAAGATATAAAGCCCCCAGTACACGTTGGGCGAGCAAAATACACGCAAATCAAACAGCAAGCCACGCGAATTGCACTTTATTGTGTCGCGGCAAGAGTCGGCTTTTATTTAAATGATTTTGCGGAGTGAACCATCTGTATTCATCTGTGCCCCAACATAGTTGGGAAAAGGCTTGGCAGATAGCGAGTGCGCGTACGCATGGGGTCTCACGTGCTTTAGCGACGCTGACGACGCGACGCGCGTATTTTATGTGAATAGCGGGTTTTCTTATAGAAACTGGTATTCACGAGCGTGCGTCATGTGACTCTTATGCCATTATAATAAGGTACCTATAAATAGGAATAATTGACGCCCGTTAGTTAAAAGTAACATCTTTATCAATCATTATAATAAAATAATGTATTTTTGAGATAGGTAACTCAAAAATACATTATTTTACTTGAAAATAATTTAAAACAAATATCGTAGTGCACAAAAAAACATTGGAAACCAGTAGTTTCATTCAATATATTTATAACCATGAATGAAAAAAAATACGAATATAGATTTTACACACTCACACGTACACACGCACACACACTCAAACAGACATGCACTTAGACACACCATCAACCACTCGCAATGTACCACGCTGACAATCTTTACGATGTGTTACAATTTTTATGTATCTTTTACGGTTTACGCGGTGCACGCCAATAAAGCTCCCAGTCGGCATAATTTTTACCGACATCTTCAATAATAATCGTCATATTCTATGGGGCTCCTTAGGCTTATATCTCCCCTTTCGCTACATAGTGGTCCAGTATCGAAAGGGAATTGAAAGCGCAGAACCTAACTCCAATGACAACCCAGGACAGAGAGTCACACAAGAAGACCCGCCCCTAATAACTGGGATTAAGGGATGGAAGAAGAAGACTCACAGACAACGCACAACCTAAAGCGCTGGGTCTAGACGCATGAAATTTTGCACTAGAGTTCCTCTATAACTGAGTACTAAGGGTAAGTCAGGATTTTTGAAAATATATCCCCTTAAAATAGGGTTAAATAGGGGATGATAGTTTGTGAGTAAGTTGATAATTTTTGTCGATAGATAATCCCATCTGGCTTGTCCATACCAAAATTATAAATACGATGTCTGTTACCTTTTCAAGCCTTAAAGCAGGTTTAACCGAACCCAGTAATGTGACAATACAATCCAGCGCTGACTTGCAACAGTGCTCGTGTAGACACTAGTTCCAAGTAGTTTCAACCCACTCCAGTGCTGACTTCGCGCCCTTAAAGTAGTCTAGTTGATTAACGTACCCGTCTATTTTCGGGCCCAGTAGCTTTCACCGCCTGTCACAATTTGTCCATCGCACCGAGAACGACACGTCAACGAGAAACGAGATTACGCGGCCATAGTAAATGTACTGTCGCTACTTCGGCGTTGTCATCTCGTTCTCGTTGACGTCCCGTTCACGGTGCGATGGAGAAACGGCCTGACTTACTGCCGATCTCGTCTACATGAACCCACTGACTGGGTCCGAAATTCCGAGTCCCTGGGTTCAGTCACTGCCATCGTATAAACCAGGCATAAAAGCCTGAACGTATTTCAGGTAGGTAGCCCATGACCTGCATTTAGGAGACTTAGGACATATGATACTTTTTATCCTAGTAGTACGTTACCGTGGGATAGTTTCTGACCTCCACGCGGACGAAGCTGCTGGCAAAAGCTAGTACCTATATTAGATGCGTACCTAAATAACACTGTCTGTGTGTTACATTTTCGCGAAATTCAGCATACAGGAAGATCTGGATCTCCGACATCCCCACAACATGGGGTAGATGAGAAAAAAAAAACATCCCCACTTTACGTGAAAGGGAGGTACCCAAAAAATTTTTTTAGTACCTACTAACCGTCTCTGAGCTAAGCCGCGGACAGACAGACAGACAGACGGACATGGCGAAACTATAAGGGTTTCTTGTTTACTACGGAACCCTAAAAATGTATATACTGACGTATATAAATGATAAAAACAACATTCATGACTTTGACTTTGACTTTTTGACTTTGAATTTTTGTCTTTGATTTTGGCTTTGACTGACTTAGACTTTTGACTTTGACTGACTTTTATTTTGATCATCGTCATAGTCATCGCCATTGCCATCGTCATCGCCATGGTCATCGCTATCGTCATCGTCATCGCTATCGTCATCGTCATCGCTATCGCATTGGCATCGCTATTATCTGATTTGTAAACTTTTCTCAAATAATAAAAACTCTATGCCACAGGTTGTCGACGGCCTCAAAAAAATTTAAAACAGAAGTGACACTTTCCTCACAAATTGACTGCTTGGAAAACGCTCTTTTCGAGCAAATGCATTGTAAAATATTTTATATAGACAATGATGTAATTTTTTTAAATGAAATTTTATTAATCATTTTCTTCTTCATTTAATTTTCCTTAATTAACTTCTTTTTCTCGATTATCTCATATAAATGATAGGTTAACTTAATTTTGATAAACATAAATATTCTACAACCTAATATGTATTATAACTACTTGAATTGTTCCAAAAATGTTTCTTTTTTTTTTTAATTCAAAATCATAATTTTTTATTATATACATATTATTAGCTAAACATTCCATTTTGAATTATTAAATTTCATTCACAGTAACATAAAACTGAGATTTTCATGTTTTTAACGCTCCAGGCACTCAACTAAATTCAAAGTTGACATTGCAGTTATCGTTTTGTTAGATGGTACGCAAATACTTAATGATATGACTGTGGCAGGTGGCAGGGTATCTTTTAAGGTGGCACTACACTTGGCATTTTTGTCTTAATTATATTATATCATATTTAGGCAAAATAAAAACTTGTTCATCTATAAATTGTACATAATGTTAATTTATAATATTTCTGTTTGTATAAATACACCAAATGTAGTGCCTCCTTAAGAGTCAAAGCAACATGAAAAATATGAAACTTTTAGCACACATATTTAATTAATAATAAATAATGCATTTCACGCTACCTGTTATATGGTAATTCTATTTAGCTTACTGCTTTCATGCTAAGGCGTACAGATCCCAAATTTTCTAGATGTGAAGAGTAGATTGATTTTTTGACATTCAAAAGTGCCTTTATGGACGCGTCCGTAAGCCGCGGCTGAAAGTTGCAGCTTATTTGTATCTGAATAGTACATTTAGCACTACACTGTGCAAACTATCGGTCGTAAGTCGCGGACGTGCCTTTGAGCGTTCGGATGTCTGTTGGTTGCGACTGTCAGCCGCTGCTTACGGATTCGTCCGATAATTTGTTCCCAGCTTAACTCAAGTTTTGTTATTTACAAATATGCCCTACACCCTTGAAAAAGGTATTTATAGTGCTACTATGTCAGACATAAACTTCTACTGATGCAAAGTATTGTGTGAATGTAACCGGGTCTTCAAAACAAAATTCGGCTTTGCTAGTCAGAGAGCACACAATAGAGATTAAAATTTGTCTCGGTCTCTGTCAATGGATATGGTGCAGAAGATAGACTAGGATATTGCATAGGTATTGCCATTTCAAGATATCTACAAACAATACAATAATAAAACATATTGGGTATCTCCTAAACATAGCTAGTCAATCTCTACATTTATGATTTAAAAAAATCTGAACGGGACAGCTTAGATATCAGAATAGTCATCTATTACAGTTTAATACATGATAATGCCATGTTATGATAATGATAAATGTTTTTTTTTCTGTAAGTAGGTTTGGTTTCTATAGTATAGTACATCTAGGTATGTTAACAACCATTGGATGTGAGACTTTTTGAAAATACAGAGATTTTTGTATAGCACACCCCATTGAAGCTGCAGGACCACCTTGAGATGCCTCTTTGGCCCAGTTTAGTGTATATTCTGCTAGATTTACAATGTCAACCATTGATTTAACCCAATGATGTAGTTAAATAGGATAGATTTTTTCACATGTACCCTCATTTGTCGAGCAGTGGAGCCACCCACCTGTAAATACACGGTGCGGACATGTGTAGCGGCCCATTCCGCCAGGCGAGGTCCTTATACGCCTGGTCCCGCGACTCGGGCGTCATGTAGTCGGCGCGATCGAGCGAGCGGAACACCCGCTCCACCGGCCGCGTACGGATATAGTTGCCGCCCATCAAGTTGTCTATCAGCTCATTGTTGTCGCGCCCCGAGCTCACCGCACCACCCATCTTGTTTGTTTTGCTGAACTTATCGTCTTCAACCCTCCCTCTCCACACACCACCTCAGCTGATTGGAAATGTGACGTCACAATTGTTTTTCAACATATTTTAGGACCAGCACTTGCAGTTGGTGATTCCAATCAATCACAATTAACACAAAACCACAATTCGTAATTTAATACGCACATACGCCAATCGATGCCAATGAAAAAATATTCACAAAATATTCGGTTCACACAGGATAAAAACTTGACATTTGTTTTCCTTGTGCAAGTTTATCGACTGCATAAAATATCAAATAACGATCAACGATAAGCAGACAAAGAACGGCCAATCACAACGCAGTAACAGGAAAGCAGAAGTGTAAAAGAGAACATGGCTAAGAGTTGTTTATAAACAAATGAAATCGATAATGCTTGTTGCAGTAACTTTGAGGTTTTGTATACGATTTGAATGATTTCCCTAATAAATCACGTAAAGTTTAGTTAACGGGATTGAGAGGTCGTCAATAGTGATGTGAACCGGTTTCATAAAAACCTAAAAAATACCGGTTTTAGACGAAACCGATAATCACCGGTTCTCATTGAAAAACCGATTACAATCACAAAACATGTAAGTAGGTATCCGAGTCTTTGACATGTATTAGAGGTTTGCGCCGGAGTAATGGGCACCGGAGAATCACCGGTTATTTTCCGGTGAACGTATTCGGTAAAAACACTGAATAAAAACCCAATGATCACTGGTTTTATTGGAGCTGATTTTTTTAATAAAGTTAATTTGATAGAAACAGGTAAAGTATAAAATTTATATTTCCTGGTTATTTGTTATCTGTTTGATGACCACTTTCTTTTTATGATTGTAATCGTTCCTAATAATTTTAAGAAAAGTCGGTAAAAATAAAAACTAAGCCATAAAAAATACTGGCTTTTTTTTTAGGGAAAAACCTAAAAAAAACTTAAAAAACCGGTTTTAATAAATAACGAATCGGTATGAACCGGTGTTAAAAATTGTAATCGGTTCACATCACTAGTCGTCAAACACTTGAAAGTTTTTTAAGCCACGTCTTCATCGTCTGATAAGTCATAAACTATAGATGAAGTGACAGTTTTCTCTACTATCTACAGTCTATGACAATTGACAAAAAAATGACAGATCATCAAACCACGGGATTGGGGATGTGATTTATTTATTTTTATAATTTTCTGTGTGAATAAGCTGGGTAATATTTCAAATTTAACAGTGTCAGGTAATTTTCTTGTTAATGTTTTAAATAAAATAAGTCTAGATTAATATAGAGGAAACCCCGTGAAGTTTTGTCGTGTCACAGTGGGAACGTCATTGGTGGTGATAAGGTTTTTATGTTAAATATTTATGTGTAATTGTCGTGATCAGTTGTGGAGTGTTTTCTCGAACAGGAGCGATGGCAGAGACGAGCGAAGCGAGGGCGAGTGACTCGGCGCCCGGCGGCGACGCTGGCGGAGAGGAAGACAAACATGACGAGCGTATGTTGGAGTGCAACATCTGCCTGGACACGGCTCGCGACGCTGTCGTCAGCATGTGCGGACACCTGTTCTGGTAAGAACATCTCTATATATTGCAGAACAAATATAAATAAAAAGAAAAAAAACTAATTAATGTGTGATAATTATACATTCGTAAAAGTAAAAATGGAATATGTTTAGTTTTCACTCACTTCACTGTATCTGAACTGTATTCAATTTAAAACAATAGATAATTTACGTCTTGATTTAATATTTGAAGAGCATTATTACCGTGGTTAAAGTAAAAGAAATGCTTCATGAAAAATGACAAATAACATGAAATGAATGCAGTGTTTTATTGGAGTGCATACAACTTATGTCTTCATCTTGACCTTCTATTTTTTTTTAATTTTTTGTCTAGTGCATGCCCTAGTTGAATATCTAATATGCATGCAGCACTGTCTCCACTTATGCTCAAGGCACAATCGTAATAGACGTGCTGTTATTTAACTAGGTTTGCCCTTAATTAATGTCTCACTTAAACATGCAACATGAACGTTAAAGTTCAACAGAATGGACATAAATATATTAACATTCAAATAAAAGATTTTGGCAAATAAATCAACCATTTTAGTTTAAATAATAGTGTACTGACCTTATATAAAATCATAAATATGTAAATGCAATTAATTAAACTTTAAAAGTAGACAGACAGTAGTAGTTAACAGAATATGAATTTATAAATAAACTACAGTTAACCTTGTGACAGATGTTTTTGTGTCCATGCCGCCTCAGTCAAAAAGAGTGAAGCAGTTAAAACGAGTTTAAAAAAAAAGAATAATTTAATACAAGAAACTTGTTTATTCAATTGTGCAATACAATAAAAGAATTCATGAAACAGTTAAAATCCTGGTTTTAGGCTGACTTTGTGTATATCATATGTACCTAGGGATTGTTTCTAACTCAAGACTACAGGTTCTAGATTTTTAATAACACTTAAGATAAAAACATGTCAAAATTGGAAAAAAAAAATATGTTAATTGATCTGAAATACTCCATTGGAGAACTCCATAACTGCATGTTACTCAAGTTTTGTAAATCTAGTAATAAACTAGATTGTTTTACTCTCTTTGGATATTACAGGCATAAGGTGCGATTTTATGTTATGTATCACACCATTAAACTGTCTAGTTTATTTAGATTAGCACGACGCACTTCATCAAAAGCCTGTGGAATGTGGATGATCTACAAGCACGGATCCACTGTTGTGGGTACGATGGGCATGCCCACGACCCTAATAGACTTGTGACGTCACCCTTTCACAGTCTATTGATGTCGATAGGCTGATGATGTTATATCCAATGCCTTAATAAAATAAAATAAAACAAAGTATTGTGCGTGATTCAGAATGCAGCGAAGTACTTAGTTCTCGATATGATGACACGATATGTCACATTTCTGACAACATATTATCTGTTTCTTTTTTTTCCATGTTTATCTTGCAATGGGTTGTAAACATTTAGCAGATTTTCTGTGGGATATTGACTGCTGAGGTCCATTCTTCCAGTGAAGAATCTGCCTCTCAAAATTTATTTAGTTAAGTCCCATATGTGTTTGAGCCTTTTCATGGTTATTGGTTCACTCAGTGCTATGGCTAAGGTGTTGGTATGTGATGTTATTTGATGTTTGTAAGAATGCATCCTTTGTTCTATTTCCTCTTTTACAGTTCTCATTTGTAGATGCTCATGTAATTCTGAGGTGTTTATAAACCATGGATTATTTCATATTACTGAGAGCTTTATTTTGAAATTGCTGGAGAATTTCCACATTTCGAATTGCTTCTTATTTTGAAAAGTCCTAAGTTTTTGCGATCATACAGAATTAATTTCTAAAATATATAGAGAAAGCAGAGTCAGCATATCAATTTCTTTGAATTTGTTTCTAAGGGACTCACGAGGACCCATTTCATAGATCGCACGGATTGCCCTCTTTTGTAAAATGAAAGTTGAATTACATTAGCTGCCGGTCCCCACAACAGAACGCCATAAGACATAATACTGTGGAAATAAGAAAAGTATACTAACCTAGCTGTGGCTATATCAGTCAACTGCCTTATTTTTCTTACTGCATATGCAGCTGAACTTAATCTACCTGAAAGAGTTATAATATGGGCGCCCCATTGCAATTATGAATCTAAAGTAATTCCTAAAAATATAGTTCTTGTAATTGCATCTACTTTCTTCCCATGAGTTTTAGATTTAGACCCAATTGAGGTACATTTGGTAATGAGAACCTAATACAATTACTTTTGTTCGCAATAAGTAAAAGATTATTAGCTGCGAACCATTTCGAAAGAACAGCCAGACTATCGTTGGCATGTAAGACATCTGTGTCTTTTCTATCTATTTAAAAAATAAGAGAAGTGTCGTCAGCAAATAGAATTATATCCGATAAGTTAGCCATCATGTAAGAAAGATTATTTATATAAACTAGAAATAAGAAAGGGCCGAAAATTGAACCTTGAGGCACGCCCATTTTAACTAGAGACCCCGAGGACGTTGCCGAATATTGAAGTCATGATAGTGTTGAGATTTTCCTAAGGAATGACACGTAATTCAGGGTGCTTCTTGGCATACTTTAGCCTTTTCGCGTTCTGTCTCGCGCTACCCTTCTCCAATAACTTTACTATGTTTCATTAAATCAGGAAACGTACAGTTGTCCAAACATTGATTAAATAAGCCTGTTAGGACAGAGGCAATTGTGTCAATGATCTCCTAGAACCTTAACAGCCCCATAAGTCTTCAGTGTTTTTTGAGTTAAGACTTTTGAATGCTTTTTAATTGTGGCAATAGAAATAGGCTTCAATGCAAAACTTTACTGAAGTTTTCTTTGAGAAGAGATTCAGTTAATAAAGATGACGAGTTTATTATTATTTATTACTTAATAAAAATGCTTCTCCAATAAATTGATGAAGATAGTCAAATATAAATAATTATATCACAACTATGTCTTCAGTTGGCCATGTTTGCACCAGTGGCTAGAGACGCGGCCGAGCCGGCAAGTGTGTCCCGTGTGCAAGGCGGCCATCAGCCGAGACAAAGTTATCCCGCTGTACGGCAGGGGCAACACTAAACAAGAGGACCCTAGGAATAAGGTATGACACAAAATACTCGATATATAGAAGGGTCCAGAGTTCCAGAATAGGAGACCTTCTTGAGTCCACCGCTTACTTACCACCTTTGTAATATGAAGACAAACTTGATGAACAAAAGTCATCAGCTAAGTGCTCATGCAGCAAGTAAGACAGAGCAAAAACGTTTTCCTACCAATCAAGGGATGATTGGTAGGAAACGAAAACGAAAACGTTTTTGCTTTGTCTTTTGATTGGTAGGAAAACGTTTTTGCTTGTCTGATTTTATAATACAAATGTCGCTATGTTTGTAGGTGCCACCACGGCCGGCGGGGCAGCGCACGGAGCCCGAGAACACCAGCGGCTTCCCCGGCTTCGGCTTCGGTGAGGGCTTCCACATGTCCTTCGGGATTGGCGCCTTCCCCTTCGGGGTGTTTACATCCACATTCAACTTTGGAGATCCGAGACCTAGTGCCGGTATGTATTCAGTAGCTTCGACAAAGTATTCTTGGACAAGCTTCTGCCCGCGTGTTTGAAAAAAAAAATAAAGGAAAAAAAAAAACTGACTTTTACCTCTATAATATTAGTCTAGAACTATAGATCAGATTATGTATTATCTCAAAGATGACATGGTTAGAAATGATGAATACTGAGAAGCAGGCTAAAAGTGATGTAGGGAAAACAAAACCATCTGCGCTGACGATAAATAAATTGGAATAAGGGTAGAAATGATGATGACATCAAGTTAAATGATCAGCGAGCATCTGGTCTATAAAGCCTTTCACTAGCTTTCGTACTAATCCCTATTTATAATTAGTCATTTATTATCTGTGCAGCTCCCCGCGGCACAGCGCAGTACGAGGAGGAGCAGTTCCTGTCGAAGATATTCCTGTGGGTAGCCATCTTGTTTGTGTTGTGGCTCATTTTCGCATGACCGCCGGAAACGACCCCGCAGCTCATGGGCCGCTTCCTGCAGCCTTACTGACTTGCCTCCGACACGCTGTGCTTCGGTATGTTTACACTTTGGTCGCGATCCTTACCAAATTCTCCCCATTTCCTTTCATTATAGTTTTAAGAATTTTTGGTGGATAGGTTTCCACCTTGAAAAGGTGCGAATGTATAAAAATTGGAAGTATTGTGAGGGATCTGGGATGTATGTATGTTTCATTTAAGATGTGCGTTCTTAAAGTGTACCTTCGACGTTGTTGCTTTTCGTTCTTTCAAGTCTTGTAGTACAATGTGCGAGTGATAAAGGTCGTAAGGGACACTTGATATTTGCGATACATTCTTAACTGACACATTGGTGTAATGTAGATGTAGGTCGAGTTTGATAACCAACGATCAAATCCGTTAGACTTATTAATCTGATATTGTAAAACGACAATCAATGGTCGCTCAAAAGATATTGTAGTAAAGGACTGGTGAACTGGGGCGAATCCCGCGCGACATGCCTGCGCGCGTCGTTTGTTTTAATGGGTCAAGACATCACACGACTATCATACCAGTTTGAACACCTCAATAAAAGTTATTTGACACGATTGGCGCAAGTGAATTTCGTCACACATCCCGCGCGGGATGCGCCTCAGTTTAACCAGAGCCAGTCTTTTGATTACCCAACTTAGCAAAAATCATGGGATTCTCGGGTAATTTTACTTTTACAATTCCATGATGGCAATGAATAATATTCGATCAATCTTAAGATTTACAGGATTAGCCACGCCTTGTTGCGTAGTGCTCGAATTAACCAAGTCTCTAATCTATAACTTCGAAAATTCCTACATGATTTTAAACTTTAAAACACGATTGATGTCCTAAAATACTTATTTATTTATTTATTAATGTTATGCCCTTGTAAGAGTAATAGAGGGTAGTCATTAAAAACATCGATACTTGAATATTGCAAAGGTTACTTAGCCGCAGATCCCCCTAAAAATCAGGCAAAACAATTGCAATATAAAATACGAACGGTATTTTAAATAACAAAACACGCAAAAGGAAAAACACTAAACTGCTCTCCCTACCACAGAAATAAAAATATAAACTTACTAGCTTTTGCCCGCGGCTTCGCCCGCGTAAAGGTCTGAAAATCAGGAACGTACTACCGGAATTCAGAGTATCCTATGTCCTAACCCAGGTCATGACCTATCCGTATGCCTTTCAACTAAATCTGTTCAGACGTTACGGCATGAAAAGGTAACAGGCAGATTTTTTTAGGGTTGCGTACCTCCAAATGAAAAATTTAAACCCTTAAAGGATGACTTCGTTGTCTGTCACGACCCTTTTTCTCAGGAATGCGTGGAGGCATCAAGTTGAAATAGATATCAAAAACTTACATTAACAATCCCTTGAATCTTGTAACGAAAATCAAACTTCCAAGTCAACGCAATAAAAAAATACGGCCATTTATGCCGCATATATTGACACTCGCAAATAAACCAAAGCCTATTTGGTACTTCCCGTCGGCCCAGCAGCATGGAGTTTGGTGAGACGCAAGGTCAAGTAAAGAAAAATATCCGAAAATTGGTAATTTGTAGTTGTACAATATGTTAAAAAAATCCTGCCCGATCCGAAAGGGGCACATCGGTACTGCAATCTCTCTTCTTAAATCTGTCCCTCATTACTGGAGGAACATTACCAAAAAGTAATAAAAATTCTTATTATTATTGAAAATAAAAAAGTTATTGCTATTTAAAATTCACATTTTTTGTACATAAATTACCCCCAACCTTTTTTCCTTGTATTACCACATAAAAGGACTCTCACGATACTTAACAACACCCTCACGGATCAGACAGGGTTTTTTTTACATATTGTATATGAACTGCAAAGTGAAGTTTGTTCTTCAATCCGGGATCAAAAATTCATAGGCCGTGTCTTGAAGTAACATTTATTTCATTCAAATCGGTACTCTCCAATCTATTGAAAGTTCTTTTTCAATTGAAAAGTCAAGTTTGTCCTTCTATCCGGATCTGGGAATTCGGGCAGCCGAGCAAGCACAGCTTTGAGACGGAGCCCTCAGGGCGCAAGTCCTACTCACACCTTATCCGGTTTTTTCAAATAAATAAAATCCTAATTGCGTAATACGCCAACAATCAGAATCTAAATCGTTTTAAAACAGATTGCTAATCCATTGCTTTATAAGTTCGAAAAAAAACATTGATCAACAACGTAATAATAATAATAATGCAATGAATGTTGTTAAACTGTCAAAATGAAACAGATTAGTCGTAATCGTTTACGAAAATGTATTACGTAATTAGGGTACAGGTTTATATGATTCTAAATTCTAATTATTCATTTTACTATTACTATCACCATTAAGGCGCTACCCTGACCAAATAACCTTGAGCATTCGTGGCACACTAACTCTGCGCAAGAGTTACTTAGCGAGTACGCTCAGATTTTAGAATAAAATCTTTATAAAATCAAATTTTCGTGTTTTGAAATTATCAAACTAGCAAAATGTTCTTTATTAAATTATCTATCCATTACTTTAGGAAGCAAATCAAAATAATGGTTATTTTAGGAGGAGATGCATGTTATAAATCATTATTTCTCATTTCTGTGGCTTTTTTGTAGCCCTTTAATTAAATATTATGCCGCTTAAAAAAAAAAAAAACTAATTTTTCAAGATTATGTAGAAATTTAATGTATTTTTTATTAGTTGCTAGTTCTTTTAGATAAAGAGAAGTTGGCTCCCAAAAACAGCCTAAAAAACGGCTACCGCTGTGTTTCGCACGGGAACGCGCCTTAATTTATAATACCTACTCAGTGCCACTATTGAGCACGTAATACGTAGGTACTTATTAGAAAGGTTAGTTTATGACTATTGTAATATCTTTTGTCAGAGCGGCCCGATTTTAGTTAAATAAAGACTAAATGTTAATTCAAGATACGGACTATGATATTTCCAATCCCTTAAATCACTTGAAAATAAGACACAAACAAATCAATATTACATGTGAATTTTAAAAACAACCCCTATTTTACCCCTTTGGGGGATGATTTTACAAAAACGCTGATAGGCGAAATACTTTCCAAAGGCATAAATTTTAATTTTCATATTCCTTACTTAAGAAAATCCCTTATATCACCCCAATAAAGGTTACTTTTGAGAAAAAACCCTATGTCCTTCTCCAGGATGCCATCTATCTTCTTGTCAAATTTTATTGAAATCCGTTCGGTGGTTTAGCCGTGAAAAGGTAACATACAGACAGACACACAGACAGAGTTACTTTCGAATTTATAATATTAGTATCGCTAAACTCCCAAGATCATGGTAGAATAATAACTTAAGTTTGCAAGTTCTAAGAACTCGTTTAGATGGCTCTAGTCTTTAGTATAGTGCGAAATTGACATTGTAGCCGAGTTTAGTAGTTTTTTCACGGTTTGAGCCAATAAATTAGATACTATCAAACCGGCACTCCACTTAAAACCAAAAACATTTGAACGACCTTTTAGACCTTTTTTTATTTATAAAGATGTCACGACAAGCGAGCCCACACAACATCCAAAATTGAGTAGACAATCAAATAGTTACAATTTTTTTAAATTGTTCGCAAGTGTAAACATATCGTCACCTTAGTCCTTTATATTTATATCTTCTTACAAGGTACAATACCACACTGCCCATTATGTCGGTCGATAAAAACATTGTACTGGGGCTGTATGGGACCAAATTAAAGTAGTAATTGTTCTAGTACGAAAAAGGGATAGCGCTATTCGTCTCCTATAACTCTGTCTCTTTTTTACACTGAAGAAATTGTGGTTTTAATTAACCCTTCCCTATACAGACCCAGATGTACTGATCAGCTTAACGTTTACCCAGTAACTTCAACAGGCTTACTGCACTTGAAACTACTTATTTATGAATCTTGATGTTTATCGAATGTCGATGGTTGTATTTTAAATCGAATTAGCATAGAACCAGTCACGTGATGCATATACTTGTAAATATTCTGTCAATAAAATGTACCAGTACCGTAAAACTACTGATTTGATGGAATATTATGCACTAAAATATCGATAGCACATTCGATAAATGGTTTGATCAAAAGTATTTTAGCTGATACATGTAGTTGTTTGTGTGTGAGGACTAACGATCATTCCCTTCGTCAAACACCAGCTAATAGGTAGTATTATAACCAATTACAACTTTGTGTTCCATCGAGTTGTTATATCGACTTAATGTGCACTTATATCGATAATTTAATTTAACTTCTACGTCGATATAACCACTCGGTACTATGTCGATAGTCAAATTTATCCAAGTCATTTTATGGATGGACTCAATATATCGTGTATTGTAGCAGTAAATCAAGATGTCCAATGTTGCTATAAAATGACATCGATAAAAATAAATAATAATCTTAGACAATATTCATAGTTTCTGAAACCAATCGCTTCGTGTGATCGATGTGTAGAGACGTGCGGTTGGTGGATTGTTTAACGAATCTTATCTCATATTCTTATAGTAATAGCACGGTGTAACTACTTGCAGCGGTTCAACGGGAGACTTAGCTCGGGCCATAGTAGGTATAAGTGTCGATCCAGACAGAGCGGCAACTTTTTGAACATGCTAGAGCAAAATCCGCCGCGTAAATTAGGCGGACACAGCTGATGTTCAGAATATAATAATATAGGTACAGAATACTGCTTGGTTAAAAAGGAAAAGGTTGGTCTTTTTGGGGTATGTACTCGTGTGCTGCAACGGTCCGCGTGGCTGCTAGAAACATACGCTCACGTATGCCACATGGAATAACATATTGCACGCTATTTGCATCTGTATTTCAGTTGCTATAAAGTTCAATATCAAATAATAATGAATGAAAACTGCTCGAGCATCTTGTTGCTCTATCTGCGCTGACCCTAATGTACTAAAATATTGAGACGTGTGGCCGACGAACCATTGTAAGTAGTTACAGGTATAGTGAATGCTATGTGTATATAAACCCGTGTTAACGTTACAAGGGCCTTAATTTTTACTCGTACAAGATACAGTGCTGTATCCAAAGATACTTGTGTACAAGGTACATAGACGGCCTGAGGCCGCCTTCATGCGATAGAGGTGCTAGTAGTGTTGTACGGAGTCGTGTGAGACTGCCAACACAACGCGCCTCTGTCACATACTCATCCAACTGTCACTCTGCATCGATACGAATAACTCTGTTTGTCGTAACTTCGAAAACATGTTGTTAAATATAGCTACACGAAGACCACAAGAATTCACAAACCATTGAAATCTCAACACAAGTTGCACAAGTTTGCCATAGTTCACCGCGTACCAGTAACATTTACGATCTGTGTAGTTTGTACACAGCCTCATACTTTATTGTTATATTCGTATTATAACTGTACACAAAACGCTAGGTTTTGATTGTCTTAAAGTTTTTAAATTATATTTTATTTTATTTTAGTATGGAGGTGACTACATATTGTATGATAGTTGTTTGCATAGGCGTTGTGGATTCTCGGAAGACGTATATTATATGAATTGGTAGATTTTATGTTAATATTCCTGTAATGATAAGTGTATATATAATTGTTATTGTATCAAACTAATTATGTTGTGATGGGAGGGTTTGTTTTAATTGTAAATTTGAAAATAAAGATACATGATGCTGAAAGGAGTGTTCATTTCTGAAAAGCGCACCTTAGATAGTTGCAACGAAAGTAAGTATATTGGATTAAATAAATATCTTATAAAATTCATTCCCTTTATTCACAAAGAAATGAAATACTCCCACAATTCGTCAGGTCTTCTGAAGTTCTTACAAAACAATAACCACTCGCTTTTAGGAATACACTTACAATAAGATTTATCAGCTAAAACCTAACCTAATATAAACTTAAATCAAGGAAAACATACTCTTCAATATTAATTGTGTATATGATATTAATCAACATTAAATAGACACTGGTCAAACATTTGTAATGTCAAAAATTCAATTTATAGGACAGTATCAGCTATGTATACCATTTTTAAAATATAAATGTCTATATTATTTCGGCGCGGCTAAATAGACAGACATATAATCGGGTTAGCTTTGGACTTGAGTTAATTTCAAAGCTTACCGGGTTGCTTGATGGCTCCACATCTTGTCACACCTGTTAGTTTCAAATAGCAACCTTCTTATGTTTTCTTATAACTCGTATAAAAGGTGGATGGTGAGCTCTACACCTTATGTGGGGCACATCGCAATATGCAACGTGCAATGTAACTACAGTTGCACAATTTATCAATCCGCCCTTAGCCCGCTGTACACGGCACGGTTTCTTTACGGTACGGAGCGCTAGCCTAGCCGCACCGCAGAATAATCGTGTGAGCTTGTATTATGACACGGTTCTATGGTATATGTATAGAGACGGTCCATGTGGTAGTGCCGCTGTCTCTCAACCGTAGTTCTTCACGGCAAAAAACTCGTGTGTACAACGGGTATATTTGACTATAATATGTTTATGTAAATATCGAATAATGTAATGTTTTCTCTTATAAAAATATTATTACGAGCAGAGGAATATACTGCCGTCATTCGGTGAAAGACCGTAACTAACATTTTTATCATAAAAAATTAGTTAAATATATGGCCAGATACAGCATTAAACTCTATCTTGGTGATAAAGCTGTATTTAATTCGTAGATGCAGATACATACTATTACAGTTAAGACTACTAACCTTGAAATTTCACTTCAGACAAAACTAATTTATTCAAAATCAACTTTTAAGTAGTTACGGCCTTTCGCTGTATGACGGCCAGTATAATAAGACATACATCGAAAACACCAATTAACCATTAATTGGAGTTATTTAAATATGTAACTTATCACGTTCGCGCTCAAGGTAGCAAAATGGACAGTGAATCAATAATGTAATTAACGAAACGAAATAAGTAATTTAAAAATAATAACGGCACGACACAAAAAATTAATTGACGCCGTATTGTTATTAAACTGGTTGAATGCTGAAATGATAGACAATACAATATATTAGTGTCGCGTCGATCATCGTTGAGATTTGGAAATCATAAATGAAGCAGTAATAAACAACCAAAACTATCATCTTAATTTTCGTCACTAATGCTACCTTTGATCCGCGCATAGTGTTACAGTCACTCATAGTAATCTTTTGATACCAATCATAATAACGTTGACTAGTGCTACCCTTCGACCCTACTCTAACCCGTACAGTTTGAGCGTCCTGTCCATACTCGTGGAGGCGATGTACTGCGCGTTCTTACCGAAGCGCACGCCCGTGGCGGACGCCGTGTGGTCGTTGAACACCTTCAGCTCCTGCCACTGTCGGCACAAGTACACCCTCACGTCCGTACCAGCGATAGCTAGGTATGTACCGCTCTGGTCGAAGCATAACTCCTTGATGGCATACCCTTCCTCGAGCTGGATAGTCTTGAAGTTCTTCAGCTTCCTCAAATCCCATAGCTTAACGCATGCGTCTTCAGCCGCCGTGGCAAGATAATAACCATTCTCAGAGAAGGAGATGGATGTGACTGGCCCCACGTGCCCAGGGAAGTTGGCTACGTTGCTCTGCTCCTTCAGATCCCAGATCTTAACTTGGGAGTTCTCCGTGCCGGTACCGAAGATAAGGCCGTCAGGATGGAACTGCGCGGTGGTGAGGCTGACGCCGGAGAAGTCGCTGACCTTGGTGAGCAGCGTGCCGGTGCGGATATCGGAGAAGGCCCAGTGCTGGTCGGTGGACGTTGAGAGCACGTAGTCGCCGGTCGGGTGAAGCGACAGGCCAGTTACTGGACCGTCGTGCGAGCGCAGGATCACTGTCGTCTGAGACCTGCCAACAAGTGATTATTTAATGATAATGGTCTAATCTAATTTACGAAGTAAATCTGTTATAGATAACAGTTTTCGAGTCAATTTAGTCTTCCAAACAAAATTCTGTAATTGATTTAAAACAAGATGTCTTCAAAAAACAAATTTTCATGGGCACTTTCATTAACTGCTAGATTTAACTACAGTATACTCACGTGGGCACATTCCATACACGAATAGTATGATCCGGAGAAGCAGTGATGACGGTATCCTCATCCGGATGGTAAATGACGCGGGTGACCTTCTTGCTGTGACCCTTGAGGATGGCCACCACCTGCTCCGTGTCCTTGTTGAAGACCGTCGCGTTGCGGTCGTTGCCGCCCGTCAGCAGCTTGCTGTGGTCTGATGGGTTGATGTCCAGGGCCAGGATGCCGGGTACACTGGCTGAGTGGAGACCCTGAGGGATAGAAATAGGTATTGTAAGAACAGATCCATACCACCAAATGGGACATGAATGTAGATGGTAAATTATTATCACGACATGGAACACCACCACCATCATCTTTAAATACTTTTTTATGACAGGTCTTAAGAGACCGTGCACAAAATTCACCCGACAGAGTTTAGGTAAATTCATTGCGATGCTATGTTTGTGTGCACCGTTCACAAACGCCTAAAGATCGAGCGTAGTGATCGCTTAACCGTTTTGATCCTTTAGATGATATTTTCTTAAGTTACGTAGGTACGGTTAAGAAATAACTTATTTTGTGACTTATTTCAAAGAATGTTTAAGAATGTTTGTGTATATTCTATGTATGTAACTATGTAATCAAATCTAAGAAAACTAATTTAACCATCTTCTAAAGATCGTAGCGTTATGAAAATTGGCAGTTGTATGTGATTTTGATGACAATACAATAACATGGTACTGTCGAGCTGATCTGATGATGGAGCCGGAAGATATGAACTGGAACTTCATGATGGATGATCGTATCATAGCCGTGTTTGGACTTGTTAGAAAGGTCTTGTAATGAACGTTGACCATGATTAGGTTTCAAGGTCTGATGATGAAGCCGGAAGATAGGCACTAGCATTCCATGATGAAATATCGTATCATAGCCGTGTTTGGACTTGTTAGAAAGGTCTTGTAATGAACTTTGACCACGATTAGGTTCCAAGGTCTGAATACGCCTATAGGTGCACGTAAAAGCGTGTTTTTTAGTGTTTTTTAAACTATTAATATTATAATATTTATAACAATCAACATAAAAATGCTACAATTTGGTGTTAGATGTATTTAGATACATTTAGACATTCAATAACATTGAGGTAAGCTTTTTACATAAATACGACTAGTGGTGCCGATTCTATCACTAAAATTCCTTAGTTTTGGCTATGAGAATCTTAAAGCTATTCTGCAAAAAAAAACTAAAATTAAAAATATATTTGACAAAATTAAAATCGAATTTGACAATCGGGACTCCACGTGGTAGGTAATTGTTTTTCCCTACCCCGTGACTTTTTTTTAGAGCCGGAAGTGCGCTCGTGTTTTATATGGAATTTTTCACGTTTTGCATGGAAAATATGAAAAATTGTTACCTACATGTTGAGTTTTAGGGGTTTATGCGTTTCAAAAAAGGGGGTTGAAAATTTCATTATTTTTGCGAAAGGACACCATTTTCGAGATATAAGCAAAAGGAAAATAATATATATAGTACTGTTTTTGCATCTGAAGTCAGGGTGTTGGTGTGAATTTTACTCCATGACAACCTAATAATTACTCCACACCTTTTTAATCGCGATTAAAAATAGTAGCAATATTGCCATTTTCACTACATTAATAACTTAGTGCCATCTTAGTGCTGTCTTACTGAAATATTGTTTAGTTGTCACTTTAGTCTATTTCAGAATGGAAAATCGTCGTTTGACAGGAATAAAGTAAATGTTGGTGATTTTTAGTCTAGTTTAGAGGCATTTGTGACAAGAGAATTGGCACTGAATTGGAATTGGCATTGGATCCATATATGGATCTGGGACATTTGCGCGAACCCACTTGCGCGAAAAAGTTGCAGAAATGAGATTTCTTCATAACATCACGCCATCAATTTCAAAGGGCCCTTTGAAATTGATGGCGTGATGTTATGAAGAAATTTTAAAATGTTCGCAGCCGCTATCTTGGATTAACATTTTGACCTCACTATTGGCTTTAGGATCCTCAGAAACTATGAAAACGACACCCATGACGAAAAATGTGAAAATGTTCGCAGCCGCCATCTTGGATCTTTATTTCGACCTTCAGTAGTAAAGAAAATTACTTCACTTAATGCTACTACAGCATATCGGCGCAGGCATGTCGGTGACGCGAACCCGTAAGTTTTTACCCTCCCAAAAATAACTCAACGCGCTAAAAGAATTTTTCACTTAAAAAAAAAACTATGAAACCTACAGTAAAAATATAACTAGCGGACCCGGTAGGCAAACGTAGTCCAGCGACAACAACGCCACCTGGGTCCAACCAACCATCCAAGTGACACAAAAAGAATTTTAAAAAAACATCTAAATCAGTAAGCCGTTTAGAATAAGAAGAATTACGAACACACGCACACCGGTATTTTATCTATTGCCAGGCATGCAAAATATTAATATTCTTCCAAAACAAGCAAAGTACTTAAAATAAACTGCGGGTCAAAATGTGGTAGTCGGCGTACAACTTCTGGAATATGTTTACATATAACACGTGCGCGCCTGCGACACAAAGTGATACGTCCTCACGCTGGGAAGGCCCATTCGCTACTGACAATGACGGGATGGGTTTTCCGCGGTCGTTAATATGAACTATATTAACGACCGCGGAAAACCCATCCCGTCTTGGACTTTGCCATTTATTTACGAAATGAAGTAATTGTTTATTTATATAATAAAATTTTGATTTTATTAAATGGTTATCTTAAGATTATAATGTAAGTTTTTAAAAGTGTTTCTAAGTATTAGAAAAAAATACTTATTTGTCTTGAAGTTTTTAGAAAATTACGTTATATCAACATATTTTTTTTTGCTATATTTTGTATGGAAGGTAAAAAATGTAGTTCAGTCACATGCAAGTAGACACTATAATGATGTTGATGAGATTTTTTTAATTTTCAAAATCTAAAGTAGTTTCTTGTAACCAAACGATAAAACATCAGTCTCGCGTCATTTTACTTGTTGTGAATATTTGTGATTTTCCATAAATCCTTAATTTATTTGAAAAATCCCTTTGAGTCACATGCTACAAAGACCTCGACTTTACAAATCGTAAATAATTTTGTTTAAATTCTGTTTCTCTTTCTCACAACGAATGAACAAAATTGATTAAAATCAGTCGATTTCGTGCACGGCCCCTTAAAGACAAAACAAGTTCGACTCCGGCAGAACCAGACGTTTTATAAACTCATCAAAAGCAGAATCGGAGGAGGTTCTGCTTTCTTAGTCGGAATCGAGCACGTGATTCCTTGACCCGGTTATGTTTCGATTTTCACCATAAACGAATGACCTGTACTCCAATATTAATGAATACTTCAATAGTCGGTAACGGACATATTTCGACATAAGAACTTAAGAAATACTTTCGACATAAGAAATACTTACAGGATGTGAAGCCAAGGTGAGGAAAGCTCGTATCTGGTCAGGCGCGAGTAGTCCCTCGGGCACGGTGCGTCCGCGGCGCTTGCGCTCTTGTGTGAGCGCAGTGGCGCGCTCTTGCAAGCGCGACACCACCTCGCTCGACATGCCGACTGGGGCTGCACCACCACCCGCTGCACCGGCCTCCGCCTGGGGGACAAACACAGTTAATTACAAGAACAATAAAATGAACTTTCTGCATCTGCAACAATCTGTCGGCAATAACAATAAGCTACTTCCTTGTCCGATATCTCCTGAGATATCGAAATGAGATTAAATTGTTTATTCTGTAAATAGGAGATTGGAATCACTTTTACACGTCGGACGGGTGTCCTAGGAACAAAAACTAACTATAAGTCTTAACCGCGAAACCATAAAAATACCAGGGTATTTAGGGTACAGCTCGCTCGTGCATAGGGCGGGCGAGCTTTCGACTCTTCCCCCATCTTACGCCATCTCCAGTATACTACTGATAATTCTATTTAAAAATAAAGTTTGCTACGTATAAAGCACGTACCTGGTGTGTCGGCTGTGGGGCGACGATGCCGGCTTGTGGCTTAAGCGTGGCGAGGGCCTCTCTGGCGGCCGTCACCTCTTTAGTGAGACGAGCAATCACACGACACGCCGCGTCGTGTTGGTAGAGAGCGTGACTTAGTTCCTGTAGGACGATGTGTAATAATGGAATTTAGATTTTATTGATCTCATAAAAAAGGCATCATCATTAAATATAAAAATGTCTGCCAAGTGAGTGAAAAAACTAGTGTCAATACCAAAACATGATTTATTTTCAGCCAAAACCGAGACCGTAACCGAATCTTCGGCTCCTCCTGCTTTCGGCCGAAACCGAAACTTATAAAGTATTTTATAAAAAAAAAAATTAAAAAAATATGTTTTCAGATAATAATTTATTTATTAACTATGGATGACTTACAGCTAAAAAAAAAGAATAAAAAATTGTATGTGACACTGACAGCCAATTAAAAGTCTTTACTTCAAAAAACCGATAAAAAGAGTGTGAACAGCACAACACAGCTGCCAAAAGAAGAGAAAAATAAACAGTATAACATTCAAGCTGAAACCAATTCACATTTCATATTCGATACACGAAAAAAGACCTGAAAATACGAAATCTAAATTTAAAAAGCCAAGGCTCAGGCACTTTCTGACCGAGACCACACCTGTTATGAAAGGATCAAAATCATGCTGTTTGCACATACTATTAAAGTTGCTACTTGCACACACTATAAATTAATTTTGCCTGTAATTCGTAGTGGTAAATCGAACACGCTATGGTGCGTTCCATCGCTTTGACCTTCCGGGAACGTTAAAATAAAATTCGGATAGAATATCGGAGTTATTATTGAATTATTGAAAATTTTAAATAATGAAATAGTCAGAGATTGTTCGCCAATTAATTAGGGGCAATATATGATACTTCTTACAGAGGTTGAGGTAATCTTCAGACCACTAAGGCACTTTCTGATGATAACACAAATACTTAATTAGGTAACCTTTTCTGGGTGCTCTCTGTACAATCAATGCACTTGTGATAACATGGATTCCAGATTTCAGACACGTATTCTAAGTGGCTTCTAACAAAAGTACAGTAAAGAATTTTTAAAGTTTTGGCTTGACTGAAGCACCTAGACAGCCGCATTATGAAACCTAGTGCTTTAGATACTTTAGCGACTATAGCATCAACATGAAATTCAAATTCTATAATGTCAATTTAACAACTTTTTCTACACAGTAAGCTAGTAACTGACCTGTCGAGCAGTCTGCAGCTGCTGGCGCTGGGTGAAGGCATGCAGCATGAGAGCATCCCACTCATCCTGCATGCTCTTCAGAGTAGCCGGGATGGATGTGGCACTCGGCGGCTTTGGCTTCACTATCGGTGGAGCTGTGGGACAGAGCAATGTAAACAACTACATAAGATGTCAGGGTATAGAAACAGATCTACGTGAAACTAATAAAACTAACTTATGCTTATGCTGTAGATGAAAAGCAAACATCACAGAGAGGTTTGAGTATGAGTCATATTTATCTAATTTAGAACCAAGCTCATACCAGGAATTATTGTTTATCACTAGATGGTCCTCCTTAGCATTGATTAGACTAAGAAATAAATTTATTATTTCATATTTAGACTGATCACAGCAACAGTAACTGGTAAGGGGCAAGACCACAGCTGTTGCAAAGGGTTAGCCTGGACATACAGGGTAAGCTATTTTCTTCTGTTACATTACTAGCCAAATGATGTTTCAGTGCTTATTGAATCCCTCCTTACTTGTCAGAAAGTTATAAGCCAAATTTGTAATACTCACTTTTTATCTCAATGAGATCCTCAACTCTCAACTCCTTGCCAGTGATAGGATCCACGCCATTCTCTATGATATATTTCTCGATAACGCGCTTCTCAAATACGGCGCCCGATGAGGGGGACACCACAGGCAACTCGGGGACCTCATTAGATACTGCAATCACAAAGTTAGGTTATAAAAACAAAATTTTGTGTATATTTCGTAGATATCACGAAGATGGGTTTGAAACTACCAAGTTATCAATAAACTGGCATAGATAGACAGTTTCTAACACTGTGAAATTATTGTTAGACCAGTGTCGGATTGGTTCGCCCACCGGTAGACAGAGGATACGCGCCTTTCGAAAATGTGAGATTCCAGTATAACGTGTGATGTTATAGTGGATTAGATACTCACTTGCACAATATAGAGCCATTATTGAAAGATATATCAACCAATATTCCCAGAAAACTCTTGAAAACTCATGAAAATCGGCAGCCAAACAAAATTTTAGCACAGATAGCAAATGAAAACCATAGACCTTGACATTATTTTCATCACAGATTTTCATAAACAATAGAGTTGCGAAAGAAAATCGACTATGTTTGCAAGACCATAGTTTAAAGTTGCTGCGCGTCTACCTAGCATAACTTTGGGAACAGCTTGTGGAAGTGGAGCCGAGAATGCAAAAAGGCAAAACGAAACTAAGAAATTGTTTTTAATTTTTTAATCCCCCAGTCCCTGGTCCTGGTCGCCCGCCAAATCTCAAGACGTACTTTTTAATCAAATCCTAAACAAGGTCAAAATATGTTCAGTAGCAAAGAAGCAGTTTGTAGTCGGAGGCCCCCAAAGTATGCAAAATATCGCTCGCTCTTCCGTCGTACGTTTTCTTAGTTCTCAATTTTTTTTGTGTAGGTTGGCAAAATAAGAGATACTTTGCCAACCTACACAAAACAAAATCGGTAAGCATGGTTAAAATACAACTTAATTTAAAAAATCCGCGGCGGTGTGCTAAAATCGAGATCGCTTCGCTCGCTTTTGCATCCTCCTTCTCAAACTTTTCTGCATTATAAATAGCGGCTGGTGTTCACTACGATAAAATCTTGAAAAAATATTTTCTATTTTAATTTGATTTGTCAGTCGTTATGGGTCGTCAGAAGCCCGAAAGTCTGGCAACCAGTCTTACCAAGGGGTATCGTATTACCCAGTCAGTGGGTAGTGGAGGTAAGATAGGCAGTCGCTCCATGTAAAGTACAGGTATTCAGCTGCATCCGGTTAGACTGGAAACCGACCCCAATATAGTTGGGAAAAGGCTTGGTAGAGCGCTCCCACTGTGTCTGCCTATTTCAGTCTGCCCCATATGGTCCACAGAATACATAAAGAGGTGGTTCTGTAAGAGCTGCAAGTGAACATTGAGTCTGAATACCTAAATTTTATTATTATTTATATTGATTTCATAGTAATCTGTGATCGATTCTGCCCCTACCGAGTCATACTACGGCGGCTGTACACTCCTGTCCGAGTGCTCTCGCTAGGTCTCGCTAAAAAGTCTCGAGCGAGGGGCTTCAGCCCAAGTGCGAGCTATACATTTCCAGTTTATGCTGATCTCGCATTGTATAGGATTTCCGTACAATGCGAGGTCAGCTTATACTGTAAAATAGCTTGATGTGTAACCGTAGCTGCGTAGCCGTGTGTACACTCTCGGTTCAGTTGAAGTTGTGAATAAAGTCACATGCTCTGTGGTTGGGAACCCCGAGAGGATGGACGGAGACATTGAACTAGCTGCTGCCGTTGCTATGTGCCATCAGCAAGCGACACTGGAGACACGAGTGTACAGCGACGCACTCGCAACTGCCGCGACATCCCAACACTCGAGCACTAAAAACCCGGCCAAATGCGTGTCGGACCACACACAATGAAGGGTTCCTTGCGATGAATTTATCCCAAGAACAAACTTAACATTGTAGTTGAAAAACATAACCCTTCCTTGGCAGTCGGGTAAAAACGTGTTCCCAGAACATGTTGCTAAACACGTTCTGGGAACACACACATGAACATGTTTTTGCAACTGCAAATACCTACGGATAGTTTTCCTTTTAATTTCGTTATATAGGTACAGGGTGGCAGGGACATCGACGCGAAAACTGATACCATTGATTCAGTACATAATTCTGGACGCCTCAGCATATAAATTTTGCGTAGGTGTTCCTGACGTCACATCGGGCCACACACCAACACCACAACGTGATCGCGGGCTTCCCCCACCTTTTCACTCGCTCGCCGACACCTTGAGCGTGCGCACATATATCGGTCATCTAAATAATATTGTAATCAGCAAAAAAGAAATACAGTACCTACTTGTCTAACGGAATCAAGTAGTTTTTATTCAAGACCACCAGCAGCACACCTGGAGCTTGATACTCAACATATGGTCCTTCCAGTTAAAGAAGATCGCCGTTTTTGTGCTACGCACACGCCTCCAGTGGACTTTGGACTGGCCGTCCGTACCGCGCGTTCGCCTACGCCGTAGAGGACACTTAAAGGACAGTCTACCCAGAGGGACATTATTCTGAGTGAGTCCGTTCCATTATCCTTATCTACTTTCCTGTCTTTTCACCTTTTCTACCCAGGAATTTTAAAATAGTGCTATACGGATCAGGCATACATTGATCTCTTCATATATAGCTTACCTATTCAGTGGAACTTTCCATAATCAAATCAATATTAATCTTAATCTTTCATATCATCTTTCCATCTTTATGCATAATAACTTAATTTCTTAAGACATTCCTTTGTTCGCTAACCGCACGTGTTTGCTAAACGCGTAAACAACCTCATTAGTGTTTTTTTCGATATTGTACTCATTGCACCGGTTAACTCGCCGGGCTCATTAGCAATATCAGTTGATTTTACCGTAAGCTTGGCCAGCTGTTTACGCATAATTTTATAACTTCACTTACATTATTATTGGTTTCTTTGTCTTTGCTTGCACTTCGGACTTTTTGCTTTGCCTTAACGACCTATCTACCTTCTCATTATGTCTGATGCAAAATTAAGGGAACTTATAAAGAGGCGTGGTGGCTACAAAGCAAAGCTTACGCATTTTAGCAACTTTTTAAGATTATTACCAAGTACGGGAAATGATTTAGATAGCTTCCAAGCAGCAGAATTAAAAAACCGTCTTAGTTTAATGGAAACACTATACAAGGAATTCGACGTGTTGCAGACAGAGTTGGAGCTGTTGTCCGAGGATGCGGACGAAATGTATGAAGAGAGGGAGCAGTTCGAGACGCAGTACCACGCGCTGGTGGCCCGCGCGAGGGCGAGCCTCACCCCCGCGCGCGCCTCATCGCCCGCGCTCGTGTCTGCTACTTCCATCGATGATCTCCCGCGTCACGGCTCTGGCTGCAGGCACAACTTCGTTCGGCTGCCTAAGATAGACTTGCCTCACTTCGACGGGGACTATCAGCACTGGCTAGAATTCCGAGATACGTATCTTTCTCTTATTCATAACAATGACAGCATACAAGATATCAACAAATTTCACTATTTACGTGCTGCCTTAACCAGCAGCGCGTCTTTAGTGATAAAAAGCATAGATTTTAAATCAGATAACTATAGTACAGCTTGGCAGTTATTATCCGAAAGGTACGACAATGAAAGACTTCTTGTTAATAATCATGTGCAGGCCTTATTTAATCTTGAACAAATTCAACATGAATCTTGTAAATCGTTACGGAATATGATTGACGTCACTAATAAAAATCTTCGTGCCTTGTCAACTTTAGGGCAGCCTTCTGAGCAAGGGGGTCTAGGGGAAACCCTTATTATATACATGATGTCAGAAAAACTTGACAAGGTCACACGAAGGGAGTGGGAAGAATATAAAAATAATTTAAATGCCTTTCCAAATTTAAAAGATTATATTAAATTTTTAACAAACAGAGCAGATTTACTTGAATCCTTAAATTATAATAAAAACACAATAACAAAAAACACTTACGAAAACAACAAAACTAAAAACTTCCTTACAACAACTAAACCTAAAAATAATAACAATTCAGACAATGTTAAATGTCCTATGTGTTCTCAGAATCACTTTTTATTCAGTTGTCAGCCTTTCAGAAATCTTGACATAGAAGCACGCATTAAAAAAGCTTCAGAAAGTAATGTTTGTATGAACTGCCTTCGACCTGGTCATACCGAAAAGCGTTGCAGTCTCTCGCATTGCAAATATTGCAAGACCAGACACAATACCCTCTTACATAGGGAATCAACAGATAAACAGACAGGGGAAAACATTGTTTTGTCAACAAATGTCGTATTACCCTGTTCAGAAACTAATCAGGGTCACATTTTGCTATCCACAGCCTTGGCAAAGGTGACAGACGTCAATGGAGAGCTTCATACTGCTAGACTACTGTTGGACAACGGCAGCACCTCCAACTTCATCACCAAAGAGCTCTGTGGAAAGCTCGGCCTGGTAAAACGCAGCACTAGCTCCACTGTCTCAGGTATAAACGGTCAAGTTTCCAGTACCTCAGATAGCTGCAGTCTTCATTTGCGGTCTTGTTATGGTGGCTATCAGGCGAAAGTAAGCTGTTTTGTTTTACCAAAGATCACACAATCGCTGCCTGGCTCTTATGTAGACAAAGGGTACATTACTATTCCGCCAGGTATTCAATTAGCGGATCCTTCGTTTAATGTACCTACCGCTATTGATATTCTGGTAGGTGCTGAGGTATTTTGGGACGTCTTAGGTTCCGATACCATTAATTTAGGCAATAATCAGCCTAGATTACAGTCATCCAAACTAGGTTGGCTTATTTCGGGCCGCGTCAGTCGGTCTCGTCTTCTTACACAACCTTCTGTTTGTCACTTTCTTTCACATGAGGAGTCAGATCAGCTGACTCGCTTCTGGGAACTTGATACGGTGTCGTCTGCAAACTGTTTCTCTTCAGAAGAACAGGCTTGTGAAAAACTCTTTCAAGAGACCACACGTCGGGATACGCATGGTCAATTCGTTGTCACCATACCATTGAAGGACTCGCTCGAGTGCTTAGGTGACTCTTACGCGATGGCTAAGCGTCGTTTCCTCTCCCTAGAGTGTAGATTTGAGCGGGACTCCACATTTAAACACAGATATTTGCAATTCATGCAAGAATATATAAACCTTCATCACATGACACAACATTCAAAAACAATTCATTCAGAAATAACTTATTTTATGCCTCATCATGGTGTTGTGCGCGAGTCAAGTTCTACCACAAAACTCCGCGTAGTTTACGATGCTTCGGCCTCCAGCACCTCGGGCAAGTCCTTCAATGACATTCAGATGGTAGGTCCAACCGTACAGGAGGATCTGCTATCCATACTTTTGAGATACAGGCAACACAAGTTTGTTGTAACAGGTGACATTGAAAAAATGTATAGAGCTATTCTAGTTGAGCCATCTCAGCGCCCGTTACAACAAATTGTTTTCAGATTCAATTCCTCAGACCCTTTAAAGACCTATGCACTGAATACAGTGACATACGGTACAGCATCAGCCCCATATTTGGCCACAAAATGCCTAGTTTCGCTAGCAGATCAATGATCAGACCCAGAGGTTAGTCAGTCCATCAGACGTGATTTTTATGTAGACGACTATTTGAGTGGCGGCGATTCGATTGAGTCGGTCATAAATTTATGTCAAGGGGTAGTGAATACTCTCGAGTCCGCCAAGTTTCATCTTAGAAAGTGGCAATCAAATAGTCCGAAGATATTAGAGTCCGTCACTAATCTAAAACCAAAAAATCTAGATAAAAAATTAAACTTAAATGACAATCCTAGCAAAACACTTGGGCTATACTGGGACTGTAAAACAGACAGATTATTTTTTTCTATAGATTTAAAACATACTTCAAAAATTACAAAGCGTAATATTTTATCTTTAATAAGTCAGGTGTTTGATCCTATTGGCCTCGTCGGGCCATGCATAGTTCAGGCTAAACTTATGTTACAGCAGCTGTGGATACTTAAATGTAACTGGGATGATGAAGTACCAACAGAAATAAAATCACAATTCCTTGAGTTCGTACAGTCACTTCCAGCTCTTAACTCTGTTCACATTCCTCGTTGGGTATCTTGTAGCAACGCTTCTTTATTGGAACTACACACTTTCACAGACGCTTCTGAACGCGCCTATGGTGCGTGTATTTACGTGAGAACGGTAGCAGTCGATGGAACAGTTTGCGTTCGCCTTTTAGCTTCCAAAAACAGGGTCGCCCCTATAAAGCCCACAACCATACCAAGGCTGGAGTTGTGTGGTGCTTTACTGGGCACAAAACTTTTTCTGAAGGTACGTAAATCACTCACTCTAGAGTTTAATCACTGTTTCTTTTGGTGTGACTCGATGATCGTGCTTGGATGGTTGTCTACATTGCCAAGTCGGCTCGATCAATTCGTCCGCAATAGAGTGAGTGAAATACAAGAAGCTACGACTGGACAGACGTGGAGCTATGTGCCTTCTAAGAGCAACCCCGCTGATCTCACATCTCGGGGGGTGAAGGCTGATTCCATCAGCTCGTCCACTCTTTGGTGGTCGGGTCCTGATTTTCTTAATCATAGAGAAATCAAATTTCCTACATCACCTAATACACAAATTCAATCTTTACCAGAAACATCTTTACATACAACTGCTGACACACATCACCAAAATAATAACGATATATTTTCAAATTTAATTCATAAAAAATCATCATTTACATCACTCATAAGAATCATAGCCTATATACAAAGATTTATCCATAATTGTCTAAAACAGAATAATAAAATATCATCTTACTTAACAGTTTCAGAATTACGATCATCACAGAATCTTATATTACAGATTTCTCAACAGGAAATGTTTCCTGAGGAATATTCATGTCTTAAAACTAATCAGGCCTTACACAAAAAGAATCGCTTAATAAGTCTTTCTCCCTTCATTGATTCAGACAACTTAATACGCGTAGGTGGACGTCTTAACAACTCCAACTATAGTTACAATGTTAAGCATCCTATCCTTTTATGTAGCAAACATCACTTGACGAAAATTATCTTCGAAAGTGAGCACAAAATACTCTTTCACACCGGGCCACAATTACTTTTAGCACACATTAGACTCACCTACTGGCCTTTAGCAGGCAGAAACCTAGCTAAGCATGTAGTGCGTAACTGCGTTCGCTGCACTCGCTTCAAAGCTCAGCCTATTCAGGTCATCATGGGCAACCTACCAACCGATAGGACTCATCTAGAGTACCCTTTTTTGAATACAGGGCTTGATTATGCCGGGCCAGTGCTGATAGCCGACCGCAGGGGTAGAGGATGTAAGCTACTTAAGTCATACATTTGTGTTTTTGTGTGCTTTGCAGTCAAAGCCGTTCATCTGGAGCTGGTTTCCGACCTCACCAAGGAGGCTTTTCTTGCGGCCTTCAGCCGATTTATTAGTCGTCGGGGCAAGCCGCAACGCGTGTACTCCGACAACGGCACTACATTTGTGGGAGCTTTCAATGAGCTTTCACGCTTCTTAAAGGTTTCATCTAGCAATATAGAATCAGATCTTGCAACCAAAGACATTGAATTTAAATTTATACCTGCCTACAGCCCACATTTCGGTGGAATTTGGGAAAGTGCAGTAAAGTCCACCAAACATTTATTGCGTAGAGTCATGAGCCTCACTCATTTAACATATGAAGAGCTCTCAACTTGTCTTATTCAGATAGAGGCTATTTTAAATTCCAGACCTTTAACACCCCTGTCCACTGATCCATCAGATCTTTCTTATCTTTCTCCTTCACACTTCCTCATCGGACGATCACTCACGTCAGTCCCTCGTCCTCAGATCACCGATGTCAATATCCAGCGGCTACAGCGCTTCGATCGCATCGAAAAGCTACGACAACATTTTTGGCAGCGCTTCTCTAATGAGTATGTGTCTCTCCTGCAGCAGAAAACCAAATGGCAGACAGCTGGTCAAGAGCTGAAATTAGGCACCATGGTCTTAGTGAGAAACACAAATCTTCCTCCTCTTCTGTGGTTGCTGGGCAGAGTGGTTGCAGTGAAGACTGGCTCTGACGGACATTGTCGAGTCGCCGACATCCTGACGAAGAAGGGCATCATAACACGTGCATACAACAACATATGCCCTCTTCCGGTCTCTTCAACATCATCTTGAAGACTTCTCTTCAACGCGGGGAATATGTTCCTGACGTCACATCGGGCCACACACCAACACCACAACGTGATCGCGGGCTTCCCCCACCTTTTCACTCGCTCGCCGACACCTTGAGCGTGCGCACATATATCGGTCATCTAAATAATATTGTAATCAGCAAAAAAGAAATACAGTACTTGTCTAACGGAATCAAGTAGTTTTTATTCAAGACCACCAGCAGCACACCTGGAGCTTGATACTCAACAGTAGGTTATTTAAAAAAAAAACAGCTGTTTGATAGAAAAGTGCAATACCTACGCGGTCAAAATGTATGGAACAGCAGATTGTTTTATCAGTTTTCGCGTCGATGTCCCTGCTACCTTGTATACAACTGCCGTGATTTTTTTCACTTATCCAAAACCAGTATGACTGACACTGGCATGGCCACCATCAGGGATTTTAATTTTGATAACACAAAAAAATTGTCGCTAATTAGTCGTGTCGGTCACTGGTTCAAAAATTATGAGGGTTTATAGGTGGCCCATCTGGGGAGCATATCCAGCTTGGCCCAATTGAATTACAAAAGCTAGGGCCCCTAGCGGAGATCTGTTTTCTCCCAAATTTTATTGCTAATTAGTTGCAATTTTTCGCCATTTAGTCGGGTCATACAAGAGCTAGACCGAAGAGTTTACGAAAAATCTTCGATATAGCTCAGTAGCCATGCCAGTGTCAGTCACACCCACAACCAACCATTAAGGTGGCTAGGGGGGGGGGAGGCACACTTAACTCTAACAAAAATTAGCTCTTTATAGCTTAATATTTCGCAAACGGATCCCTGTATCCAAAAATAGTTTTCACACACTCACAATGTTTTAAAAACATTTCCAACGACACCCCACATCATGATATAGACAAGAAAAAAAAAACAGCCCGGTGAGGCGAAAAAAATTGTTTTCATGATTTTATTTTACCACTGTCGGCGTGATTAATATATATACCCCTGCCAAATTACAGCTTTCTAGTACTAAGAGTCTCTGAGCTAAGCCCTGGACAGACAGACGGACATAGCGAAACTATAAGGGTTTCTTGTTTACTACGGAACCCTATATATACCCGGAAATTGAGTTCTATCGCATCTAAAGGAACGAGAATCTCTGCTTTTCGCATTACAGAATTAATTCCTTCTTTTCTGGTCTGAGAATGCTGCCAATAAGCCGTACATAATACTGGTGCCGATTCTCTTGTACACCGAACTAAACTATCACTAAAGTTCCTTACTTTTGGCTATGAGAATCTTAGGCCTATTCAGCAAATAAAATTCTCTAAATTAAAAAAATATTTTGACACAACTAAAATCGAATTTGACAATGATGAATCCACGTGGTGGTTTGCCTCCCGTGATTTTTTTTAGAGCCGGAGGCGCGCAGGGTTGCAGCTTCGACGTGTTTTTTAAGTGGAATTTTTCTATTTGTAAGGAAAATATGAAAAAATATTACCTACATGTTGAGTTTTAGAGGTTTATGGGTTTTATAAAGGGGGTCGACATTGTCATTTTTTTGCGATAGTACGCACCATTTTCGAAATATAAGCAAAAGAAAAATTTTATACAGTACTGTTTTTGCACGTGAAGTCGAGATGTTGGTGTGAATTTTAGTTCATGACAACTTATTTTATCCCACACCTTTTTAATCGCGATTAAAAATTGTCAGGTTTAGTCTGGTTTGGTATTTTACAATCAAAATTTTAGGTGAAAAACGTCAAATTCAGAATAGCAAAATTGCCATTTTCACTCAATTAAAAACTCAGTACTATCTTGGTGCTGTTAAACTAAAATATAGTAAAGTTGTGTTACTTTAGTCGTCGTTCGACAGGAATAAACTAAATTTTTGTGATTTTTAGTCTAGAGGCATTTGTGACAAGAGAATCGGCACCAATGTATACTAAACCTTAGATTTTGCAGGGATAAAACAAATATTACTCTCGAGTTTCACAATTTTTATTAAATTACAGAGTAACAATAAAATATTTGGTGCCAATCGAAATGGCACTTTAAAACTAACTAGTCGTCGTGTAAAAACTTACATCGTACATAGCACTATGTACAAACATGGCCGCTCTATTAGTCCAGCAGCAATACAATATATTCACACGGTCACAAATAAGTAATAAAATGTTAATTACTTAATTGTGTCCGTTACCCAGGCCAGATGTTGTCGAAAATGGTCATTTGAATCTTATAGATAATTAGTTGTGCGGCTTCTGTAAATGTTGCGCACATTTTTAAATTTGTTGCGCTTATAGTTTTTTAATTATTTCACAAAAACATTTCCTGCTGGCGTAACGTTACCGCAGCCAGACCTTTTTCTTTCTAATGGGAATATTTAAATAAATACTAGCTATAGAATTAGTTGTCTAGATGAAGTAAATGTTGTGCCTTATTTTGTATTTGTTCTTTCATCGGTTGCGAAGTTATTCGAGATTTTGCTGGGGTAACGTTTTTGGTTTTGCTAGATCTTTGAAACGGTTAAGCAGATTCTTATCATATGTTGTACAAGACTTCTTAGGGATTAGTTTAAATTTGTTCTGCAATAAAAATACCAAAAAAATGCATAGCTTAAAGGTTATTTCATTAAATAGAAAAACACTTCAATCGGTCCCAGCACTCTCAATAAGAGGTCTAAAGACATACTTTAAACGTTATTTTAAAGCTTGTAACTGCCTTCAAATGTATGTGAAGTTTCATTAGTATCCTGTAAGTATTTAAAAAGATATGATGATATTCAGTTCTTCACGAGCACGGTCTTGATGCGCGCGGTGTTATTTGGCCACTGGATTGGATATATGAACTGAATGTTATGTCAATTATTAGTTGTTTAGTTCAGTTGTATATCAGTAAAATTTCAGCGTAGTACATTGGATAATTAATGAGATAATACGATTAAAGTCATTAGGAAGTGAATGATCGAGGTAACCCGACCAAGTTTAGGTGGTTACGAAAAAGCGAAAACTCAGAACATTAAGCTATCTTTTGAAATGTTCAGTATAATACACCTTACAATTTCGGTACAGACGCGTACACTGTTAAATACATAATAATATAATAATATCTGTACTATGAAAACATTATTATTATCTTCCAGTTGCACATACTTATCAAAAATCACCGATATAACATGTCGTTCGGTGGGACGCGGGAGGGGTGGGGTGAAGGGGTAATTCATTGTTTGATTTATTCCCTTTATGTCGAGTCCCGTTAAGTCGAGCCGAAAACCTTGTCTCGCTTCTATTACCCCTATGTCGAGTAGTTTTCTGTCCCGTTTCTATTCCCTTTATGTCGAGTTTATTTACCACGCTTTTATTACCTTTATGTCGAGTTTAATAATATCATATTTTAGAAGTACAGTCACGTCCAATGAAATGTATACACGCACATAATTTAGAATCAATTTTTACACAAAAAAGAATTTAAAAATAACTAATGACTTTAACCTTACAGTACTATGTACGATTATATTTTTAATTAACCATCAAAGTATGTCATAATTTCAGTGTATTTTTTTTAATATTCGAAATTATGTGCATGATGAAAAAGTACCTATCTTTTAAAATATTAAGTTCATTTATTATAAATGAACTTAATAATGCAAATGTAACTATTACGTTAGTACCTACCTACATATCAAAATATAAACAATCAAAATACATAAAACACAGTATAAAAATACATAAATACGTAATGATACAATGCACATGTTTTCAATTTATGGTTCAAAATATATAGGTAAGTAGTACCTACCTAATAAATTTCGAATAATATAATCGTTATAAAGTATAGTTATTAATCGAAATCCAAAGCCGAAAAGACCCCACGTTCAAATTCTTTTAATTTACATCTCTGACTGTACCTGTTCACCAAACTCGACATAAAGGTAATAGAAAGCGTAAAATATCAATATTTTGGAGAACAATAGACTTCCAGGCTCGATATAACGGGACTCGACGTAAAGGGAATAAATCCATTGTTTGCATAACGCACTAAACATCTATAATAAAAGGTAATAGAAAATTTCAAAATAGCAACATTACTATCTGTAATTTTAATCTGTGATTATTTTTAAGTATAAGTTTATTAATACTTTAAAAGTTCAATTGAAATGATTATTTTACCTGTTAATAAAAATTCTTTAATAAACATGTAGTTTTTTTTAAAACTTGTGTACATGTCTGTACTAAATTTGTAACACTATCCTACATATTTTAGAAGGTACCATAATGTTCTGAGTTTTCGCTTTTTCGTAACCACCTAAACTTGGTCGGGTTACCTCGATCATTCACTTCCTAATGACTTTAATCGTATTATCTCATTAATTATCCAATGTACTACGCTGAAATTTTACTGATATACAACTGAACTAAACAACTAATAATTGACATAACATTCAGTTCATATATCCAATCCAGTGGCCAAATAACACCGCGCGCATCAAGACCGTGCTCGTGAAGAACTGAATATCATCATATCTTTTTAAATACTTACAGGATACTAATGAAACTTCACATACATTTGAAGGCAGTTACAAGCTTTAAAATAACGTTTAAAGTATGTCTTTAGACCTCTTATTGAGAGTGCTGGGACCGATTGAAGTGTTTTTCTATTTAATGAAATAACCTTTAAGCTATGCATTTTTTTGGTATTTTTATTGCAGAACAAATTTAAACTAATCCCTAAGAAGTCTTGTACAACATATGATAAGAATCTGCTTAACCGTTTCAAAGATCTAGCAAAACCAAAAACGTTACCCCAGCAAAATCTCGAATAACTTCGCAACCGATGAAAGAACAAATACAAAATAAGGCACAACATTTACTTCATCTAGACAACTAATTCTATAGCTAGTATTTATTTAAATATTCCCATTAGAAAGAAAAAGGTCTGGCTGCGGTAACGTTACGCCAGCAGGAAATGTTTTTGTGAAATAATTAAAAAACTATAAGCGCAACAAATTTAAAAATGTGCGCAACATTTACAGAAGCCGCACAACTAATTATCTATAAGATTCAAATGACCATTTTCGACAACATCTGGCCTGGGTAACGGACACTACTTAATTTATGATTTTCATTGAAACTTGGGAGACATTCTTAGTGAAAAATATAAACTTATTCCAACGAAATCAAATTTCTTTCCTAATTAATTAATATTAAAATATAATGGAGCTTCAAAATATTATCAACATTCCTAGTGTTTACACATTTCCATTTTGTAAATATTTTACATTATTTCTTTGTGATAGATCATCCAAAAGTGGATGTCATTTTCAACACATTTATGATTACCGAAGAAGTTACCCAATATCATTGTTACTTAACTCATCATATTTTGTTTTTCTAGTTTAAGCACAAATAACTCATTAATGTAAGTTTTACACAAAATAAAATTCCATTCTTACCTTACAACTAATCAAAGAAAAAGTAAACCTTCTTAAAATTTCATAAATTAACATGCTAACTATTGCTACTTGACTGTTGACCAATTCAAATAAAAATAATTTGAACTCAAAACATTTAAAAAAAATGTATGGGCATTACAGAATAAAAGTAACAAGTATTGGTTATATTACTTTAAAACTAGATTGCACAAAATCTTGATATTTACAAATACAACATTGTCCTAAGTTAGTCTCAAAGAACAATTAAATTAAATTCTTAGGCATGTGTTAGTCCATAATAGCAGTTACAAGAACAGATCAACAAACTATTGATGATATGTGAACTGAGGGCAATTCAATGTCACAGTTGTAAAATGCCTGTTGTTTGTTCAATTTTAGGAGACAAACAGTATGTGACTAACATAACACTTACAATAAGTCTGTGAGTTTCGATAGAGGAATTGACACCAACTTCATGAGTATCTTATCCAATCATAATACAGAATCTTAGGTTTTGATTAGTTTTTGGCTTTTTAATGTCCCGGTAAACAGTCTGTTCTATTATCATTCTATTTAAATAGTTATTTAATTGAAGACAGATTTATAAATGTACACACAACAGATACGAAATTACTCCAATATGTAAAAGTATTACAATATAAAACCCCATCTATGATTTGTATAAACCTAAAATTTAGATTTGCAAAAAGGTCAGATGACAGATATTCTTGCTATTATTTTTGATTTCCTAAATATTTCCTATTTAGTCACGACACTAAGATTGCATACAATCACAACCGCCTCATTTAAAGCCTTATTTAAATCTTAGTGCGTTTTGTGCTTACAAATATTGCTTGATGCAAACAATAATTACTAGCTTAGTGTATATATTGCCTGATTTCATAATTTTGGTGGATTTATTATTTCATTAAGAAGTTTAAATAAGGTTTTACTCAACTAAATATTACAACAGTCACAAAAATATACTAACATCAGCCGTAACTAATACACAATCAAATTTGGCAGATATAGTCAACATGTCCGATTGTCCAATTGTCAATAAAGTATCCATAATTTTTGCAGTTTCTAAACAAAACACACAAGTCAATGCTCAAATTAGTTAAATGAGCATGAAAAGTTCATAAAATTAAGCACATTTTAATAATCCCAATTCACTACGGGCAACGAAACTAATACCCATGACATACATACATCAATCCAATTACATACACAGTTCTGAACCAAAAAAAATATTCTGAATGCACTGCATTGTAATTTCATATAAAACCATGTAATACCTGTGGAGGTCTGTTTTCACTTGATATTTACACTGAATAAACGCAATGAGCATGAGTTTGGCTTTGGAAACACATCAGAACACACAGTAGTTGGTTTGGTATACACTTGGTGGCACGTCACTAGAGTTCTTCAGTTCATATGAGCATGAGGATGGCTCTAGCGATGGCGCGCGATCACGTGTAGTTGTCGCGCAGCTGGCGGACGGCGCTGTAGACCTTGACGGCCGGCCCCAGGCGCAGGCGCACGCACTGCACCAGCTCGTCGCGCGACGCCATCAGCAGCTCGGCGCCCGACAGGCGCGCCGCCGCCGCCGCCGCGCCGGCCGCTGCGCCTGCTATCCGACTCACTAATGCTGCTACGTCACCCTGAAATGATAAAATTCATGTCATCAATTAAATATCTAATCTCTCTTATAATGGGGCTCATTGACGACCGAGCCAAGACCGCGGTTTCAGATCACGAGTTGCGAGCCTGGCTCTTCAGTTCACAATAGGTCTCTACTACAGTTTAAAAATCAACTATCTTTAACAAAATATCTTTTAGCACAGTATTCTTTATTGTAAGCTCAGTCTTCATTTTAAAACACATAAGATAGAGTTATAGGTAAAGGTAAAGTACCTGTGACCAAGCGGTAGGGTCATGCGGCAACTGTAACGCAGTGAGATGCGCGGCGAGATGCGTGGCGAGGTGTTCGCGCAGCGGCGCGGGCGCGGAGTGCGCGGCGTGCTCGGAGTGGTCGGGCGCGGCCAGCGACGCGCGCGAGTACGTGCGCAGCGTGCGCGTGTCCGAGCGCCCGGAGCGCCAGCGCTTGCCGCCGCCGCTCGACACAGACTCATCGTCAGAAGCCTGAGTAAAAAAAAAAATCGTTCAAATAATAACCCAAATACTGCTGAAGAATGACATAGTCAACCGCATGTCAATGGTAACAGTTCGTTTCATGGAATTTCTTGCCCGCTCTTCTGTATAGGAACCTACTGTGCTTTGGAATGGGGAACTAGCTTCATCTTTTTGACTGACCAACTCCTTGACAATTGAAAAGTGCCTATAGTTGGTTTAATTTAAATAAATGCTTTGACTTTCGACGTTAATATCGTTTTAATTTCCTAAGCAGTAAGGGTGATTTTTATAATTCGCGTGTTACTACAGACGAGCAATTGACTGTACCCAAAAATATACCATTATAATATTCGATACTTTGTTTACAAGTTTATATACTTTGTTTACAAGTTTATATACTTTATTTACAAGTTTACATACCGGGTCATTCTTGACGACTTCTTCGACTCGCTTGTGTTTAGGCGGCCTGCCTCGTGGTCTGCAAAACATCAGAAAACAATCATTTATAGTACAGTGGAGTAATTACAAAATTACTATTTTTATATGTTATTGTTCTAATCAAATCCCTATTATATGTTGTTAACAAGTAAATAATTATCAATTTGTTACCTCTCCTTAGTCTCGCTAGTAGGAGTACTTGCGTGTATTGAGTTCGTCTTGGGCAGTTTGCTGAGCACTCTGAAACAGAAAATATCAATGTTTATTGTAGATAAAACGCTCGAAATTATAGGCTTGATATGATTTATTGCAGAATTTTCGACTACGAAACTCCAATTAGTAACACGTCGTCCCAGAACAGTTAATTACGGGAAAAGAAATATTGAATTTGAAGGTGTGGCATGTAGGTACAATAAAATACCCATGAAAATAAAAGAAGCGAAAAGTATATCTTGTTTTAAAAAGCAACTTAAATCGTATATAATATGTCAATAACAATAATAATATAAAAATACCAGCAATAGCAAACAATTTTTTAATTTTTTTTTAAAGATCCTTATTTAGTCAGTAGGCTGCCATGTATGCCACATCTAGTAATACATCTACTTTTACTCTAGATCCGTGTTTACTGGTTTGGGGATTAGTTGATATTTACTTTGTCACTACCTTCATATTTGTTTTTATAAATTTACTATTAACGTCGTTTTTGTACGCCAATATACATTTTATGTTAATCTAGTTTCTCAGTAAGTGAATTATTGTTAATTCTTAATGAGGAATAATAAAGTTCTTAAACCATTTTTTATTATATACTAGCTTTTACCCGCGGCTTCGCGCGCGTTGATGTCGGAAAGACGTTACGCCATGTCATTTACCGGGATAAAAAGTATCCTGTGTTAATCCAGGTCATAAACTATCTATATGCTAAATTTCATATATATACGTTCTGCCGTTTTTGCGTGATTGAGTAACTAACATGCAAACATTCACATTTATGAATAATTAATTTAGTAGGATTTTGTAAATTACAAAATTAAATACTTAGTGTAAATTTCGTAGCTGTAGTGACATTAATGAATAGGGAGTGGGAGTGGGATGATAACGAGACAGTTAAGACGCAGATAGATGCCAGTGTCCTTGAGTGGTAACTTGCGTGTTCTGTGCTGAGCCCACGCAACGCGTCGTACGTCCAGCCTCGCCCATCGAGGAGCGCTGTCCCAAATTAGACGCATTTTCATTATTCAAAACAAAGTCCCCCGCCGCGTCTGTCTGTCTGAACACGATAAACTCAAAAACTACCGAACGAATTTTCAAACGGTTTTCACCAATGGACGGAGTCATTCATGAGGAAGGTTTTGGTGTATAATTCATTAAGGTTTTGTGTAAACCGACTGAAATACGACCATTATTATCGAATATGTCGGAAAAAATTATGCCGACTGGGAGCTCTACTGGCGAGCGCCGCGTAATCCATAAAAGATATATACAAATTATGTTCTATAGGATTGTTCATCTTAAAAAGTTCGCGATGGCTATCTTCTAAGGATGACCCACAATAACCATTATTATCTTTAAGAATATTATAAAAATTTAATTGTTATTTTCGAAGCTATTTTGACCGGTATTATATTACCAATAAAATATGTTGTTTAAATTGGGCATTTAATTTAGATTTAAATATTCCGTGACATCATATCGTTTAGATATCACAGATTCAAAACTATGCGTAATAAAATAATTATGGTTGACGGCAACGCGGGCGCAGCGGTAGGAGTCAGTGACCTTTTCCTCGAATATTATGGCTGGTTTACATAGTGCGAGCTGCTGACTAGATAGTAGAAAGCTGCTCGCACTGTGTAAAAATCTTCTATCATTAAATTACAATTATTTGTCGGTTATTAAAAAACACTACTCGTTTAGAAGTGATCTTCAGTATAAAATCATTAAAAGTAGGTTATCGGCGCCTTAACAGGAAAGAAAAGTGAAAAATATTTTGCGCCGACACTGTTGAACATTGCACATGGGCACTGGGCAAGCTGAAGAAGTGACCCTAGCGCCACTTGCTTTGATATTTGGGGGGGTTAAATTGAACCATCACCATCCTTTTCTCGGACTGTCTGTGTTAATTATCCTCGGTTTCAGCACCAATTTCACACCAGCAAACAAATGAAATATTATAACATCATTTTATTTTGCTTTTTGCATGCATGAGGTGTCAATTAGAAAAAATATGTGAAATATTTAAAATAAAGAGTGAGAGTGGTTTATACTTATCGTTAGTAATATGTTAGTGTTAGTACAAGATACCAATTCTCTAATTTCAGTCTGTGAATCAAGAAAAGTATACTTTTGTAACAGTCACGACGTGCTCGTGATTATAGATATGTTTTTTTAATTTGAGTTGTTTTTAGTATGCACGTGTTTCTGCGATGTATAAACTATTTTCTTTCTTACCTGCGCTCTCTGGGCAGCACCTGGTCGGAGTCCCTGGGCGGCGCGAGTCGGTCGGGCGCGCGCGGCGGCAGCGAGCGGTACGGGCACGCCGACGCCGCCGAGTGATGTTTATGCGCTCCGCCGCGTACGGAACCGAGTCCTCGGCATCCGCCCACGCCGCACGGACCCACCACTCGTAGTTCTTCGGACGCTGAAAAGACGAAACAAGTTAGGCGCTGACAGACGATGCAAAATTTGTCCACGAGCAATTTGTTCGCAATGATAGAACGTATGGAAATCTATGCAATAACGCACACGTAGGACAAATAGGCTCCCAGGATTTCCATACATTATATTCTCACGAATAAATTGTCCATCGTCTGCACAGAGCCTTAAAGTGTATGAAGAAGGCAAATAAATCAAAGGCATTATTAAGAATGTGCAGCTTCCACAATTTCCATAAACTGATTGAGAAAAATAGCTTTCAAATGTTCAGGTTCCGCAAGAATTTCAAAGAATTTTTTATGATATTTTCAATAGTACTAGTCATCCTGAAATCAACTTAATTTCACTGGCGCAAACTCGGAAAGTTAGTAGAAGTAACGTCAATTGGAAATAAAGATTTGAATAGACTTCGAATATTTTAAGTATCACAGCACAGTTAGTAATACTTTACATACCACATCTGCACATCAATCTAGCCTATTAGCAAATTAATTATTTAAGTATAACTAAGGCGATTATTACACTGCACCGCGCTCCATCGTGTAGCGCGGGGCGGCCATAGCAAACAATCGGCGCAGGAGCGAGTCCCGCGCGCTGAATTTTTTTCTATGCAAACTGATTCAATCTTAAATCTGCCCCGCGCACCGTCGCGTAGGTGCGCGGTGCAGTGTATTAATCGCTTTAAACTGCTAAGTAATTATAAAATTAAGAAATCGTCCATTAACATGTTTATTAGTAGCTTTATGTTCAGGGAAGACACTTTGCACTGCAGTTTCAAATTTTTACTGCAGTAAAACTTACAAGAATGCATGCCTTTAAAAAAACCAATTCAAGTCCAATATTTTACAGACGAAAAAAAGGAGGTTTTCAAGTCAACGTGTACATTATTTTAAATGTGTGATCACGCATATCTTTTTCAGAGGAGTCCGATTTTGATTACTCTTTTTTTTATCTAAAGCTACTTACTAAGTGGCGGCTCTAGCGGATGCCCTGTCTTCAGACACCAGCCAACGGGGTGCAGGTCAGGGGAATCGTCATCAAACCAGCAAGCCAACTCCTCCGGCCAGCCGTCGAACGACACCTGTACTTGGTGGCCTTTCACCGAAATTATTGTCCCCACACGGATCAGGAATGGCACCTGACAAGAGAGAGCAAATATGAGTTATTAGGTCTGAGTGAGCAGACAATGATCAACAAACCATAGAAATCGTTGAGGGAATGAGGTAAATAACGTCTCATGGTGTTTTATTGCAAAACGGATTGTTACTGTGTTAAAGTTCCCTGAAATTAAGTAATCACTATGTATGTACAAATTATGTTCATAGTTTTCATTATAGCCGCAGTGTCCATATTTACCATCGAGACCTCTTACCTCTCCCGATCCCTCTCTAATCTCCGTAATGCTCTTTTTTTCATGACGCTCAAGAGGTTTAACTGACCCTTTTATCAACGACCTCCAGCTTCATGCCAGATTTGAATCCATTCGGCGGGCGCGGCTTGAAAGCGCGCGGCGGCGCCGGCGACGCTCCCGTCTCAGCCAGGTAGTTCTCCCAAGAAAACGTATCAGGGTCCTTGTAAACTGTGAACAAATATAAAGACGTTTGTTAACTTGACATTTATAGCGCCTTTATTTAGCAGTTAGGGTCCTTTTGGAGTGCACGTGAGCCACCTAGGGCGCTGGCTTCGTACGTAGTTTCAATGGCGATTCACAGGATTCGCACACCTATTGACACGGTAATTTGCACTATTTAATTATAACATACCCTGTGCCGGTGTCGTAATATGCACCGAAAGTACCACGACTACCGTAAGAATAGAAATTGCGCTGTATTATTACAAGCCTATACTGTAATAGGCGAAGTGTGTTGGCGTCTTATCCTACACACTGATAGAGCTTTCAGAGCATAGTCAGCCCGCTGCTAATCTTGCTGAACATTAATTACTGTGAAATCCCGTTCGCTCGTGTTGACACGCTAGCACATTTTGAAAACTTGTGGAGACGCGTCGAAGTCTAATATAATTTTGGAACAAACATTCGCACAACTTACAGATGTCAGATTTGTGCCTGGATGTGTTTGTATTGGCACCAAGGACATCGAGTGGTGCTCTGAAGCGTTCACACTTACGTTGGTCTGGGGATTAACAAACACACGAGTTTTTTTAATTGACTCCTGCCCAGGAAATGACCATCACCATTAAGGCTCATTCAGACCAGCGCGACGCGACGGCGCGACGCGACTCGAACAATACAGTTTCTAAGAAAACTTCACGGTATAACAATAACCGTTGTCGCGTCGCGCTAGTCTGCACAAAGCTTTACGAGTTAGTATTTTGAAGGCAGAAAGTAGTAGAGTATGTATGTTAGTAGAACGAAGATATAGAGACAGAGTATCAACCCAATGGATGGGGCATCATAAGGATAGGGTAAAGTGGTTGCATTATAAAAAATCGTGTGATAAAAAGAAGATAATGTGAATAGATAAAATGCTTATCAACCAGGCAACAAGACTGTCAGAAGAGTATGTTTGTTGTTGAGAATGAAATGAACAGAAAATATTAGTAACTTGACTTTCCGAAACTTGTCAATAACACTTTACCAGAGGTATTTGGGTTACCTAAATGAACGCTAAATGTTGACCGACGATCGACCAGTAAATATGTGTGAGCTTGATAAGAGGTATGCATTTCAATGAGGGATATACCATTCAATGTAGTGCCAATTGACTGCCAAGTGAGATCCACTTTGTAATGAGTATGTCTTGATACAACATTGTACAGATAAGAATTTGTAAAAACATCTTCTTTAGTCTGCTAAATATGCGAAACTGGTAACTAAATAATGAAGGTTTTTCCTGAATAATTAATCTCAATTAATTTACAATATTACATAGGAACACTTAATCACGCAAAATTATATGAAATTTGTTTTATTTTTACTGAATAACAAACATGAATATTGTATAAAAAGTCAATTATTAATACAATAATAAAAACTTACTCGTTTTTCCAAAGGCACATAGCGAACTATTTGACATTTGTATGTGAACTAAAGTGAAGTAAATAAGCAACAATTTGCCCGATATCATATATGAAAGAGTGTGAGAACAATAGGCACGACGTTCACACACAAACTATGTAACATGACTAATTCGTGTGGTTAAAAGAGAAGAGATAACGACGGCGACGTAACCAAACTACCGGTTATCCTTGTCGCTCAAGTCTGTAGCTACATTTGAATGTTTAATTAATACTATTAAGAATAATGGCAGAATTCATTTGTGATGTAATATGAATATATTATTAGCCTATTTATTTTGTTAAGTTTTTAAGCTTCTCAAATCAAATAACAAAAAAAAAAAAAAAAAAAAAAAAAAAATAAAATTATTAAAAGAATATTTTCATTAAGTATCTTTAAATGTAATGAATTTAACTATAGAGCAAACTTTTTCAATTGTTAAAAGCAGGCCAAATAGTTAGTTATCTCATTCTAATCTATTTTGTTGATAATAAAAATCACGTTCTCCATTACAATATTATTGCAGATTGATAGACATGGTTTTTATTTAACATCCAATAAAAACAAGGTTGTGCAGTAAACATTGTCTGTTTTATTTTGTTTTTCTAATAAACTATTTTCCAGATTTCTTATTCAGTAAGTTCAAGGCAGGAGGCTACGGTCAAACCTCTTAACATTTCTTAGTTGGTATTTACGTCAGGCCCGTATCATTAGTTAGGTACCTCTAAGAACACCTACCTACTAAAGTATGAATTAATAAAAACATCTCTTTGATACTGAAGAGATACAATGTTCATCAAAACCACTGCATGGTTCATGTACTGAGCAATCAAAACTTGTATTACTTACCGTGTCTGTAGGTACTCATTACATTTATTTTATAATGTTGTGTGCTATGTAATTATTATCATTTATTAGACAAAATTATTTGTTTTATATTTATTTGTAGTGTGCAATAAACTAAATTTGGAAATGTTTATTTCTTGCTTTTACCTTACCAACCTCGATTATGGGCAGTGTTTCAAGATATTACACAATTTATTATCAATTTATAGCAAGAGGTGTCCTCTTTGTTCTCCTTGATTTAAACAACCATGTTTATATCAACAAGTAAAATCCATATTGAAATCAATCTCGGCCCATTATACAAGGAGTTTTCAAAGTTGTACCAAACATTACGATATTTACAAAAGAAAAATGACCTTTTCTCTGTAACTTTGTGATTTAATCCCGCATATTTCATCAAATTTTGTCTTATCAGTGTTTTGTTTCTGAACGATTTCATCTTTCACCATCACTGGAAATATCTTACAGAAAACAAAGAAGTACTCACAGTTAGGCGGAGTCAAAGGCACTCCATTTTCTTCAGCCCAGCCGACAGGGTGTATGTAGGGGGAGGTGGGGTCTACCCAGAAGTCATACATCTCATCCCAGGAGTCGAAGTTGATCAGCATCCTGTTGTCCAGGACGTCAGATATCGAAGCCACGCACACCAAGTCGTTCTTCCGGTCTTCAGCTTCTAGCTTCATGCCAATGCGGAAACAGCTCGGTTTGAAGATCTAGACATAATGTCATTGAATTTAATAGTAAAAAAAATAAAAATAATACGTGTAATGCGTCCTCAGCTGCTTCGGGTTAGACTGGATCCCTAGCCTTTTCTTAACTATGTAGGGGGCAGGCTAGGCAGATTATAATGATGGAGTACACACACCTACTAGGAGGTGGAAGTTGTGAAGCAGTGGACTATATGTATGACAGTCTTGAGTTTTGTGGCTATCATTATGTTTTGCTTTGTGGCATTAACATTGCCATATGTACCACGTTTTATGCATGAAATATATATAAATAAGAAACATTCGTAAAATAGTAACTTTCTGTCAGCAAGGAATTCTTTTCTTCGATAAACAAAATCGAAAATACAATAAGTTTGCTCTGTTGCATGCTAGATGAATGAAATGAGGATTTGATGGTAATGCGGCACTTTCTCCCTATAAAAAATGATTTACGTATTCTCCTTTCTTCACTATTTCTAGAATTATTATTCTAAAATTAAACCATTATATTAGAAACTTACCGCAGCAGTTACATGTGAGAACAAGTTCCTGGGCGCGGCGACGGCCCTCATTTGCTTTAAGTACAGCGGCCACGAGAAACTCGACGAGGACATGGTGCCGGGCGGCTTGAGGGAGCGCCCGTTCTTCTCGCACCAGCCCGGTGGGAATATGTCACCCGAATCCGCATTCACCCAGTAGTCATACACATCAGGGTACTCGTCGAAGTGCAACCGCATCCGGTAGCCCTGCACCTCGGCCACCGACACCACGCAGAATATCGAAGGGTGCTGAGGATCTATCGCCTCCAACCGCATCCCAACTTTGAAGCCATTCCTGTTGTAAGGAAATGGATTCTTGAAGAGCTTGACAGGCGCAGCATTCGCTTTACAAATGTCAAGGTACTTCATCCATGAGAACCCATTCTTCCCACACATCCATGGGTATTTCTCATTCTCTATTAAATCTTCGTTGATTTTCAATAATGCTGCCTCTGATAACTGGTCAGGTGGCAATGAATCAAAATGTTTCAGAACTTTGTCTCTTACCTCAGATGTAATATCAGAGTCGGACAGATGTTTCCTCATCAACAACTTCTTAATCTTATTTTTCTTCTTTAGCAAATCCACGCGTTCCCTGTCCTTCTTCTTTTGTAAAGCTTTCTCTACTTCACTCTGACACGCGGCGCTGCAGAAGTTGGGTGTTATGAACTCGGCCGCCATGCCGTGGCAGCCGCAACATTCGCACCTATACATGTCTTCTGGAGAATTGCGTTTCTTATTTCTGTCGACGCGTTGCTTCATAGGCGTGTGGTACTTCGCATTGTCCATCGATTCTTCCTGATCACTGCCATCAAGCACGTCTATGAGACCAAATTCGTTGGTCTGAAATTGCAAAGAGCTACCTTGTAATCTAGCAACCCCATTAAGCCATATTAATCCTGGAGGATCTTCTTCTAAGACACCGTCCTTGATATCATTTTTACTGAAATCTTCTATTTTGTTAAAGTATATCTCGTGAGGATTTCTCTCGTTGAGTGAATCAGGCTTGGTATCCTTATAATCTTCAGGATCTGAATCCAAGTGTTTAGCCTCTAAATCTTTGTCCAACTTCTCGTCACAGAACAGCGAGGGAACGCGGTGGTCATCATTGTTGTCGACCTCAGGCGGATCTTCAATTTTCTCGATCTTATGCGGCAGTGCCAGTTTCGTGTTCCTGTTTGACAAGTTTTCTGCACATAAAGAGATGCGCCTCTTCATACTAGCGTTCGCTATCTTTCTGTCACTGTTGTCGGAGTTGGAACGTCTCAAAATTGCGGGCGCAGCGATGGTAACTGTTCCTACGTCGTGTCTTTCTATCATATTTCTGTTTAGTAAACTTTTTCCTTTCTCTGGTATAGCTAGAGTGAAGGACTTCTCCCTATGAGCGCCGTCCTCGTCTGCTATCGAGACAGTGTAAATGTCGTCATTCATGGCTGCATTCGTTTCGGGAATTGAGAGCGTATATTCTCCTTGCTCGCCGGTTGGTTCTGCTCGCGATCCAGGTATGGATAACGTAAAGGCTTTCTCGCCTTTCGGGCTTTGCGGTAGATCTCTACCATTTAATAGTTTTCCAAATGGCTGTAAAGGTGGCATATCTTGGGAGTCCATTATAGTGTCTCTCATGACTGTAATGTTTCCTTGAGGATCATTCTGTATTTGTCCATTAGCTATTTGTAGATTGATGATGGGGCCTTTTGAAGCCATAGTTGCAGGTAAGGTTACAGGTAAAATGAACTTTGTATTTTGAATTTTTGGCATATTCATAGGAGTTATAAATAGCTTCTGATTGTTGGCGTTCACATTGGACTGATTGTTTGATATGAGGATAGATTGGTTCTCCGATAAGTTCTTCTGGTTGGGTTTCTTCATTGAGCCGAGGTATGCTATGGCCTGTTTGTTGGGGTTGCCCGGTGCAATGCTGACGGGGACTATCATCTTCTCATTAGACTTTGGTTTCTGTATGACTATTGGCTGACTAGAGTTGACTGGAGCGAGGATGGAAGACTTGTTCTGAGCAGACACCTTTGGAGCTATGTTGGGTTTGGTGTTTACATTTGATATCAAATGTAAGTTTGAATTGCTGGTTACCTGCAAGGAGTGGAAATTAACTAATGAAATAACTGCAGTTGTAGTGTAACTAATAAAAATAATATTTGAAGATCTTGTTTGGTAGTTTTATACAAAGTCTAAACTGTTCAATTATAGATAGCAATCAATAACAATAATATCCAATTCAATTTATTCTAGTACCAAAATCTATGAAACTGTTTAACCTATTCACATTTTATACTTTTAATATATTATAAATGTTTTTATTATTGTGTAAGTAGGCTTACTATATTGGTACTGAAGAATATTTTATTTTAAGTATTGATACTCTACTAATATGAAGCTCTAATAAACCATTCCTTCTTTTTATAAAAGCTTATTTTTAGTAAGGTTTCTGTTACAACATACTCACAAAAATGTACTCCAAAGTGATGTAAGAATATGTTTTTTTCACTGATAACTACATATATTTTAAATTAATATGCTCCTGTCATACTCATTAATTATCTTTTTATATGATTGTGATTTTTGGCCTTGCTAATAATCACAATGAAGGCTATCCTCAAAGAAACAAGACACATAATATTATATAATAATTTTAAACCAAAACATGCCATAACTAAAGAATGATTTGTGATTAAACCACCACCATTATGTTTGTTTTTGTGTGAGTGAAAGTGCATTCATTGAGCGTATTGACATTCAATATTTGATTACTTTTATCTTTTGAGCAAATGAATTTTTGATTAATAAACTTGGTAAGCCAATTTATAATCATATTTATATTTTTTAACAATATTCACTATCAACTTTTATTTTACAACTTGGTAAACTGAAAGTTTAAAAAATATTTTAATAAAAAAAAAATCTCACTGTTCCAATTTGACTTGAATGCATGTTAATGGTGATGATTCACTTACTGGTCTCCTTACTATGATTTGTGGTGGGTTTCCACTTGTACTTGCTTGGGTGATGACATCAGTGCTGGTGACAGGCTTCAGTCCCGTTGGAGTTTGTATGTAGACCACATGCGGTACATGGGGCACCTGCCTTGGAGCTCCTCGTATTTGAATAGAATTAGCAGCATTCTGCATTTGTAGCATAGCATTGTTATGAGCAACTTGGTGGACTTGTGGGAGAGGATTGTTAACCTTAACTTGTGATATTGATGTATCGGACATCTGCAGGTGAGATGAACTCGACACTGTCATGTCAGAGTTGCAATCCATGCTGTTTGGCCTTGCATTTGAACCCATGTGAACTTGAATAATTGAACTGTGGATGGACTGATTGTGGTTTTGTAAGACTGGCATGGAGGGCAATGTTGGTAGTTGATGAGTGGCAGCTGGGATTTGCAGAGGAACATTTATAGTCTCACCAGCTGGTAACTGAACTGGTACGCTGGTTGTCCCAGAGACTTGAAGCGGCAGACTAACAGGTGTAATCTGCAGTGGCATTGAGTTAGTAGGCCCTGATATTTGAACAGGGACATTAATATTAGAGTTGGAGCCCGGTATCTGTACTGGCACATGCACAGTGGACAGTTGCAAGGGGTATGGAGAGTTGTTTGAATGTATTTTAACAGGGGCAATTGAATGGGTAACTAAATTATGTGTGATAGGCAAGGAGCTCTGTGAGGCCTGCATCGAGGACACGATCATGCTGCTCGATATTGGCGCCTGAAATTTGACAAATGTGTGTCAATGATGTCAAAGTATAACACAACATCACAATAAAAAAATAATCAACTCATTAGAAACTCACGCGTAATGTATTCAGTAGCACATTCTGCTGTGGATTATTTTGTGTTATATTAGTGCAGACTGACGTGTTCGCGGATTTTAATAATCTTTTTTTCAATATTTCTGTTTTAGGTTCATCAAAGTTTTGAAGTGAATTACATTGCTGTCTCTCCATTTCTCAGTGCCGAGAACGTGAGCGAGTTCATTACAGACACTCGGTTATCTTTTACAATCCATTATTGATGACCTGCAATGCATTTAAAAATAAAATATCGCAAAATGAAATATCATTCAGACGCACCACTTTCATCTATTGATGCTTGTTTGGTGGTAAAGTTTTAGTTTCGAAATAAAAAAATAAGCAAGTAAAAGTACAATACAACACATTATTTATTTAATTAATACGAAATACGTTACATACATTTTTCTTTTGCGAGTATCGCACTCTATCAAATTGTGCAGCTACTTTTACAGAACCACAACCTTCTACAAAAAAGTTCACGAAACAGTGGAATAGAAACTTATTACTTACATTTCTATGTTTCAACAAAGAGATGAGTTCTTCATGTATCTTTCTAACTGTTACAACATCGTTATCGTGTTGAAAACCATTAAAGAAAAATAAAATATACTCAATAAAGCGACGATATTTACCTGCCCAGCACAACTGGTAATAAATCTGACAACATTGCCAAAATGTTATAGGTGTTCGTTACGTTGGTACAGACAAAAATTTCCACCAATCGCAGCCACGTAATTTCATGACGAAGCTTTCGCGCCCGATTATTCAGCCAAAAAAAGTCAACAGATAAGTTTATATTTATACAGTTTGGTATGCAAGGATATGCGATGAATAAGTGAATATTACGGGCTTTAATATTTTGTAAGGTCCAATATTGTCTGTTGATGTTGTGTTAACAGTATAGAGTTCCTTAGATTTTGTTATATGTATGTTATTTATAGTTTATCTTTGACATTGTTGTTGCTACGCAAGCATGTACTTATAGAACATCAGTATATGCAGTCAACATAGCCTACTTTCATTCAAATAGAGTACATTTTTGAATGCTACAGATAACCTGGAAAGTAGTGCTACGTACTTTTGAATGGTACATAGAAATAAGCATTCATAAGTGTTTCACGAAAAATATATGTTTTTCTAGCTTTTGTCTTTTTTGGCTAACACTAGGTTTGTTTTTGATTTTAAATATTTTTTGAAAATTATGCGTTTACCGGAAGCGGAAAACGAATTTTCACGTATTATTTCCGCTTTCGGAAAAATAAAACAAGCATTTTTTAACTGCATCCTCCTTGGATGAAGTTAAAAAACTTTGCTTTATATATACCATGGCCTTAAGTATACAGCTGACTGATCAATCCTGAGAATGAGGGAAGGTAATTAGATAAAATTATGTCAAGGCCCGTTTAGTTTTGCTTTGCGGAGTCGACTTTTTTCATTAACACTTAGATTTTTTTCGTTTGATATTATTAATTTCTATGTGGTGAGGAAATCAAATAATAATACTAAAGTATTACATATAAATCGTTCGCCTTTATGCAGTGTGACTCGAAGTTCAACAATAATCTAATTCCCTCCGTAAGAATGGATGCACTTTGCATTCAGCGCATGTCAATGCCAATGCCAGGAAATGTATATAGATTTACGCAAATTATTCACCTAATTATGAATAGAAATTATCCTATATGCAAAATATTTTTCAATTAATTTAGTACCCCAAAATGTCTTAAAAGACTCTGTTCCGAAATAGTAGATTGCTTCTACCCGTTGAGAAAAAAAAAAGAAATAATGCGAATGAATGTTGTTTGATGTCAAAATATTGTCAAAATAAATTTCCCTTTGCGGATTTCGCAAATAATCATTTAAGAAATTATTATTTTCAAAACAAAATACGAATAAAACGGGAGCAATTTCTTTATTTTAGTTCAAGACTGAACTATTGATAATATTTGTAGGCGTGGATTATCTTTTAATGCGTATGTATCTATGTAATTTTAAAAAATGATATTTATTCGGGACTTTTACTTATCAGCTCCTAAATTATGTTTTTGATATTTTATAAAATAAGTAATTTGCACATGCCGTAATTTTTTGTGATACCTATAAGTGTATAAATTAAACATAAGTTCTAGATATTTCTTTGTTTTGTTATTTCATGTATTATTATGAAACTCAAGTTTACTAAAATATTTAAGTTGGAAAGATATATTCAAAAGTTGTATGATAAGCTTGGCACCTATTGGAGAATATTCAAGCATTCAGTTGGCTTAGGAGTAAATAAATTCATGATGCAAATGCATTGTTTCTGTTTGTAATCTAAAATAGTTTTATCAAAATTGATTATACAATGTGTGCAGTGAGTTACTTTTTGGTAAGGGAACTCCCCTAAAAACAAGCACCACTTTATAACAACAGTAGGTACTCCAATATTGTATTTATTTATGATATTCTGATAAAATAGGTACTCGGAAACCATATCATAGTTAAAGGTGCCTTTTAGCATACCGTGTGCACTTGTAATATAGAAAAGTTTAAAGTAATGTTTTCATTTGTTAAAGATTAATTTAAGAATAACAATTATCTGAAAACTGAATGAATTGCTTAAAGTATTGGAAAGAGCACGGTGTGTGTGTGTGATATATCTAACTAACAAATGGTACAAATGCAAGAAATATACCTAAGTCCAAGCAAGCTTGATACAGGTGATTGTATAGATTCTAATCCTAACACAATATGTAAGTACCTATGAGAGCAAATAATTTTAGCTCAATAGTGTGTTGAAAAGCTTCTGTAGTATTGCAAGGTCATATAAAATTAAATATGATCATTTTATGTTAGTTGCATGTTCTCATTATAAATACTTAATTAATAGTTATTTAGGTACTGCCCCACTATTTTATTGTTAAGACATTGAAAATGGTTAGGAGCCATTTAATGTTGACAAGTTTATAAAAAGGGGGCTGTAATATTTAGAATGTGGTTTGATGGGTCACCTCTATCTTATTGAAACCTTACATGATTTCTAGTTTGTATTTATATAATCATAACACTTTGCGGAAACTAAATGCATATACATGTATGTATATATATAGAGTCAGCAATAAATCTTCTTATGTGTCTTGTTTAATGTCCTGTAAAGTGTTAATCTATTAAAAGTATAGTGCTATTCAAATATCAGAAATACCTCATCATACAGACTGGTACAAACTAGTGTACAGCTTATATTGTAAATTTGCAGCAAACTTGATGCGAACCCAGGACAATGAGTAGCCAGCACCAGTACATGAGCGTCAACAACACACCAAGTGCACGCATTGGCGATATTGAACACATTAGTAAGATCAATCACTTATTATTTTTTAGATTTTAAGGCCCATATTACAACCCCTCACTTCAGACTGAAGTATTTTCAACCAATCAAAAGGCTTATACGAGTTTTAAGTAATGCTTGAGTTTTGAGTAAGGTTCTTTAATACGGGCCTTAGACTTCTGGAATGTGTGTATTTTAAGTAAGCATTCCAGTTTGTCATCATATCCATATACTATATCATTTCTTATTATAAACTACATATAATATTAATCCGCATAGTGATTATTTATCCCATAATTATAATTAACATAGAAAAAATTGTATTGACACAAATGTTTGGCAAGCAAAGTTGCTACAGTACTTATTTTTATTAAAACCCGTATTTTCATTCTATATGAAAATTAGGGTTTCCTTGCGGGCTAATAAGGGTAACCTTCGCGAGAAGTCTGGGTCTAAATACGACAGTCAGACTTCGAAACGAATTGGGGCGATTATAATCGTTTCAACTTAACTTCTGAATTTCTGATACGTAGACCCACATTTAAACGATTTTAGTTTTTATTTTCATAAATATACCCTATAACCATGAATTGGTAGGTACTTATCACGACGCAAAATCTTCACATTAAAAAAAATATCGCGAACACGCAAAATGTGGCAGTTGCGTGCCATTATACATTCACGAATGTCAGTTCCGTACACGAACAGGCTCGCTAACCAAATCATCGTACTTATTTGCTTCGTATGATTCCATTAAGTATTGCGAATATTTACGATCCGTAAGTATTCGCAATACTAAATGGAATTGGATATAGAGTTTTGGAGGTGTAAAGATGTTATTTTGATGTAAGTACCTAATTCCGGATTCGAGATCGAGAGATAGTACTGGTCCCGTCACGTATAAATAACGCTGGCCGTTTACCTGCGCACAGATTTATCGATTTCAGCCTATTCCATAGTACTAAGTAGCTAATAAATTACCTGTTATGATTCTACAACAAAACAATTACATTTATATTATAAAACCAATAGCCTAGTACTTTAGGATGCGACTGTACCCGTGCGCATATACATCCCCTGCACTGTCGCTCAGCGTACTTAGATCTTATCTTGTAGATTATCAATATTCCTTACTTACCTACATTATATTACCAGGATAGGTTAAGACTTAGGGGGGTATTACATTATCAATTATCTCGGATCCTAGATCTCTGAGTCATATTTAAATGATAATGTAATACAAACATATGACTCAAATCGTCTTTGATCAAAGTTTTTTGACATTTGTTGTTAGATAGGATCACAGAAACAGGTCTTGCCATATTGAATATTATATACTGAATTTTCACATTTATTTTCATAATTTCCTGATACAAAATCCGTCCATAAAATTATGTGATTTTGCCTTTTCAGTTTTGCTACTGCCACATTCTAAGTTGACGGTTTTATTAACGGATAAAAAGTAAGCACAACGAAATTTTGGCCTAAGTTCACAATACGCTTTGGAATTCTAAAATTATTTGTTGGCAACACTGCTGTACTAAAAAAAAATCAAACTGCTGCCGGGCAGCCAGGAATTCATTGTTTTGTGGCTTCATTAGTGTTCTAAGTTCTATTTGTTATATTGTTTGCCGAAAGACTTCAGTATTTTGTTTTTATCGACGATTGCTACGACATATATCAAAAAAATAGGATCCTAGATAATTGATAATGTAATACACAGATATGATCCTAGACGTCAAATATGTAGGATCAAAGATAGGATCCTATATAGGATCCGAGATAATTGATAGTGTAATATGTACCCTAGTAAGGTAGTCTGTTAATGTCTGGCGACATGTCACTGTGTCGCTACGGTCGCTAGAGATTTCGGGCGATGTCGCGGGACATCCCCAGACTTCGCACGACATGTCTGACAGCATCGCGGGACTACTGTGTTGTTCATATAATAAGAAACGTCGTGCGAAGACTGTCAAGGTCGCGCGACCCTCTCCCCTCTCTTCCTACGTCGCCTGATGTCTTTGTGTCGAGACGGAGAGAGAGAGGTCTCGAGGACACATTTGTCCTCCAGACCTCCAGTGAATATGCGGCTTAACATTATTTTGCTTGGCAAACCGACCATCGCGCAGTAAAGTCTAGACATAAGATATGTTGAATGTACCGGGAGCGGATATTTATGTCGCAATTTGTTTCCTGTCTCCACTTGCGATTGCATGCCTTTAAATTACCCGATTAAAGGAACCTTTGTACAGAAATGGAGTAATGGAAGTAAATACCTAGATGTTTGCCAACCAACGCGCGTGTAGAATGAGCTATAGTAATACATTGAATATAAATAGTATGATTTGCTACCATCCGGCCGGCCAGCAACGCGTAATGACGTAGTTTAATTTTGCACCTACTCTTTATGTAGAGACTTAAAAATCTCAATATAAGACAAAACCGAGTATCCAATTCACAATAATTATTATCGCATTTCAAAAGGGGGTTCGTTTTTGTTTACATTTCTAGCTTCTCTGGTAAAGGTTCAGTAGGCCGCATGCCGGTGGCAATACTTTGACCTTGAATTGGCTTAGCGTAGTACAGTCGCCGTCAGATATACCTACAACCTTAGTTTTTGTTTACCCTAAACTTCTTAAGGGGTCATTGTAGGTATTCATTATTATGAACAACTTTCACTATGGGACCAACGCAGAAGTCGCGAAAAAAAAATCAGCTGTTCCCTACATTTATGTTCGTATATACCAAGCAGTAACGAATTAGGTAAGCTCAAGTGTTCGTCTGCGTAGATACACTTGAAGTTGTAAGTGCTTAGATATTTTTGGTTAGTTGTTTGTATAGAAATTATTGACAAGCATCTGCTCAGATATTAATAAAGTAATGAATGTTCAGATATTAATGGTAACTTGTAGTGTATGCAACTTATTGACATTTTTAATTGTTCAGAAATATTTGGTCACCTTGTCTGCTACAATATATCCGACGGCGACTGTACATCGTTTTTAGAGAATAGACCAACTTATATTGGCTTTGTTACCAACTTATTTACCGCCTACTGTACAGAAATATTATCTCTAATTACGCGTAAGTATACATATATACCCCGCGCAGTAAATGCTCACCAAACCCAGCATTATCATTTCTATTACCGTAACCATAAGTGTTATTCCCACCAGGCCACCTGTCGGAACACATCGGCTCCCTGTGCCTATCCTCCGAGTACTCCGATGTGACGCTGGTGGTGGAAGGGCAGCGGATACCGGCGCACAAGGTCATCCTAGCTGCCAGCAGTGACTACTTTAGAGCATTGCTGTATGGTGGCATGAGGGAGACTAACCAGGTGATCTACGCTTATATAAAACACAAGTTTTTGACGCACGGCACCGGTGACTGTAAAGTTGTGTGGAAATCGGTTGGCATGGTCAATGTCGCGAGGCAAGTTTTGGGTATGAATGTGGATAGCTATAACACTTATGGATGGACTGTGTGAAAAAGATATGGTTAGAAAGCGGGTGACTACTGAGATAACGACTAAGGAACAAAAAGACATGTTATGCCGACCCTGGAATAAATTGGACTAAGTGTAAGAGAATGATGAACTTTTCCGTACACTCGGAATTATCTAGTATCGACAGAAAACTTAGATACAGAAATGCAATCTGGTGCCCATAAGTCGATTTTTAGGAGAAAATTATTTCCGTCAATATTATAAATCATAGCTGAGTTTTGCATTATCAATGTCTGTAAGAGTATAAAATAAAGTCGCTTAGCCTCAACAGTCCTTGTATTCGGAAACAGCTCTGATTCTACTTGATGTGTTTTGTGAAAATCACATATTTTCACCATCAATCAGATCATTTGCGAGAATGCTTTAAAACTATTGTACATTGATATCTATCATTCGAACGAAGCCAGGGCGGTAGGTAACTTAAAGTGATCATACTGTTTTGTCTCAAATATTTTAGATATTTTATTTCATCATTATGTGATGGCAAAACTTTGATGAACCCTTAAGAATGTATGAATGTAATCCCTCAGACGCTGTTTACTCTTCAGGTGTCCAAGTGTGGCCAAATGTTGATGAAGGGGTTAAGACAGAATATAGGTTTGCCTCATTACCCATTCAGTAATACCCACGTCTTTTGCAGGCGGAAGTGGAGTTGCAAGCGCCGCTACAAGCCTTCAAGGCGCTCCTGCGATATGTATACTCAGGTAATTATCGAGGTAATAGCTGATACTGATTCGTTTAGCAGTTAATATACCTACAGATTCAGCTACCCCTCTTTATATCTTCTATTTTTAGCCCTCTTTTGGCTTTGGTACTAAACAACTATTGCTTGTAAAATTGTTACTTAATAAAAATCTTTATTTCACTGACAGACAACGCACACCCTAAACCGCTGGCAATAGAAGCTTGAAGTTGTGCTCAAGGGTTCCTTTTAGACCGAAGTTGAGCACTAACGAAGGATTTTTTGAAAATTCATCCCCTAATGGGGTTAAATAGGGGACGAAACTTTTGTATGAAAATTCGTAATTTTTGTTGAATGGAAACCCCATCGCGTTCACAGCTTGTTTGAAGATAAAATATTATTATTATTCTGTTATAATAATACACAATACCATTAAGTAATTATGTCTAAGCTTTCTGTTAACCAGGAGGAGCAAGACCTGCTAGAGATTTGAGTAATACTATATCAAAATTTAAAAGTCATTTATTCACTTTTCGAATGTCAAAGTTACATAAGACAGTCCCCCAAAAACGCCCACCCTTCACCACTTCTTAGTGCTTTAGCTGGGAAGAAGTGGCGCAACAAACTCCCCAGCAGCACAGCTGTCTGTTCAGTTAGAAAAACTTGATTCTATACAATAGTACTTATGCAAAATTATGTACATTATGCAACATAAAACATTAAATTAAATTATTTGCTATATATTAGCTAGCACACGCCATTTAATCAACAAAAAATCAACGAAATCTACACTCAAGCGAAAATAAAAAGTAAACAGAACTTAATACCCGAATGAAAACCTCCAGGCATAAAGGGCGTGCCCGTTTACATATAGCTATTAAAGCTGTAACTAGAAGTCACAAATGATAAACTAGGACCATCGAAGTAAAAATAAATAATATAAATAAACAGTTCATTAATAACAATAACATGATCAGCAAGACGACCAATCAACACAAGCAGCACCCGTTCACGACCATAACGCAAAGATCAGCCATTAACCCCCTCGCCGTATTTGAGGGAAGGAGACAACCCGACCCGGGTCGGGTGCATCCTTTCTCCTAGCGTCGGGACGCTACCGCAAGCAGTGACGACTGGGAGCATGACGAATTTGCTGCCGGTAGCTCAGGCAAGAATAATATGATCAATTTTCGAGGTCGCTAGCTAACCACATATTGCAATACAACTCATTAAAAAAATCACTGTAGTGAGTAGATTTTGTCAAAAATAAGTGAAAATAAATTGACTTATACTGTCAAATAAAATAAACTAAAAAATTATATGGACTCATATAGGTTCAGTAGGTAAGCTAAGTAATTCTGAAGAAAGAATATAAACATTGTCTTGAGTTAATCACAGCGACCAACTATTCTTAGCGTATAAGTAGTCTTTGATTCTAGAACACTTGTTTGTTGGTTGGGGATGGGGCACATTGGAGTAGCTTAATTAGTCCCAAGACTTTTTGTCATCTAAGTAATCTTTAACTTTATAGAAACCTTTTTGACATAGTTTCTGTTTAATTAATGATTTAAATTTATTGAGGCTCAGTTCTTTAACACGGCTTGGTTGAGTTTGTTGTAAAAACGTATACACTTAAATGAATTACAAATTTTTGGAGCCTAGTCCTGGGCACAATAAATAAATATTTGTTTCTAGTATTTATGCTATGAATTTCGCTGTGTTTAGAATTTAGATTAATATTCTTTTTTACATAAATCAGGTTCTCATATACATATTGAGATGCGATATCTAGTTTTCTATAACGATTTGCCTCATCCCAGGTCACATGGGTCTCTCCCTACTGCGCGAAGACACAGTGCTGGACATGCTGGGTCTGGCGCACCAGTTCAACTTCCAGGAGTTGGAGACCGCTATATCTGACTACCTGAGGCAGGTTCTCGCGCTCAGGAATGTGTGCTCTGTACTTGATGCTGCCAGGTATGGAATAATGTCTAACTTTCCTTCAAGAAGTCTAATGAATGAATGGTCACTCAAAAATCAACTTTGAAAACATAACGCTTAAGTAGATACTCGAGTCAGTGGCGATGGAATATTAATTATCTAAATAATAATATAGTAAATATATGCCAAAATTACTCGTCTGAAGCGTTACTTTACTCAGTGTTTATTAATAAGGGGGCCAGAATTTAATTGATTTTACGATAATTTAATTTGAGAGACCATTTGTAATAAACATATAATAAAGGTCCTAATTTTTTTTGTTGCAATGGAATTTTAACTAATCAAGTCTGATGCTGGGTACAGATTAGTGAAACATAACATGAAATGGGCCGCCAAATCTATTGCAGCATGAAATGTAACAACAAGGCGATTTCTTTTTAACATGTGTTTTGTTACACACGTTGAAACAAATTGTACACGGCATCAGACGTAATCCATTGAGGTTGTTGTTGTTGTTCCAAAACTCGATTATTATCTGAGATTCTGTATTCTATTTTTATCTATAAAGTTCTTAATGCTATGCGGGAATACTCGTAGGAACTTGACTTTGATCCCCGCTTCAATGGAAATAAGCTCTAGGAGAGCTTATTTCCGTGTGTGTAGTGCGTGAGCTTTGAACTTGACTTGAAATGTGGGTGACCTACCTCTTCTTTGTTTCAGACTGTACGGCCTCAAGGCGCTGATGGACTACTGCTACAACTTCTTGGACAAGAATGCAATCGAAGTGCTGCAGCATGACACTTTCCTGCAACTGTCCGTGGTAAGTACACTCTTCACTAGTCGTAAACAGATATCACTCATTTTTTGTTTTCATTCGAAATGAAACGTCTGAACATTTAATTAATCAACCGATCCAATAATATGGGATCTTTGACTCGTTTACCGAATTATCGATAAATGAAATTGAATGAGAAGTTGAACGTGCATTCCTATGTAATTTTGTTGGTGTCGTGTGAAATTAGAATGAAAAAAAAATTAACATACTCGAGCGAGTGAACTATTTACTTGAGTCTGATAACAGCTTTAGCGATAGGTATGTGTCAATGGTTCTTAGGCTAGGCAGAGCGGTTGCTGTGGTCTTTGTTGCGCTACTTTTTTCCAGACAAAGCATTCAGAAGTCTGAAAGGCCGTTTTGGGGTAGTCTTTTGTGAAATTTCACGTTCAGAAAAGTTCTGATTCTCAACCTCATATCTGCTTAATAAAATTCTTAAATTTGTTAATTCATTCACTAACAGACCACGCACAGCCTAAACCGCTGGGTTTAGAATAAGAAGCATAAAATTTTGCACTAGTGTTCCTTATTTAACGTAGGTGGGCACTGAGGGAGACCTTTTGAACATTCACCATTCAAGTTCAATGTTGGGGATGAAAGTTTTGTTTTTGAATGGCAAAAGAAAATCTCATTGAGCATAAGGCTTGTGGCATAGAAATCTTGATGTTTCGACATGTCGCCCTTGCACGCGGTGCGAAGCAGGGGTAGGTATGTTTAAAACACTAGCGTAGGCTCTCCCCTGTTCCGCACGATATTTAAAACTTGACGAAACATCGAGAGTTATAAATTAAAATGTAAGTTTAATATTATTGCATTTTACACTATTACAAATTACACAGTATGCCAAATTGCAGCTTAATTGGAAGAGGAGCTAGGAAGAGCATAAAAATGGACTGCTCCAACCGGTCCTTTGGCTCCATACAATACTTTAGAACTACCAAGTATGCCTACCATGTTCGAACTCTAATTTCTCCAAATAATTTCCCGTAAAGTACTGATTATTTGAATTGCTTTGGAAAGCTGAGGGTCTGTGGAAGTGGTTAAAACTACGTCAGGGTCATTGCCACCCACCCTTTTTTTTTTTTTATAGAGAATCTAGAACGAATCTTCTCAAGCAAAAATTTTACTTTTAGTCACTGTAGGTGATGTTTAGATAGATAGTAATTTTTATCGATCGTAGACCATAATTTCATGTTTTTTTTTTAATGCGACAGAAATATAAGGAAGTCTGAAAATTTCCGAAAAAAATATTAAAAGCAGTTCAGCTCCTAAACTTTAAATAATCGCTCAATATGCATGGGGGTTTTTCGGGAAACCCTTGGAGAGAGGCTTAAATTTTTTTTTCTTTGGCCCTCGTTGCGTGGCCCACCCCATATAAACCTTCTGGAATAAATTATCTAAATAATGGTGAAAACCGCATCAAAATCTGTTGCGTATTTTAGAAGCGCTATAACGCGGTCACACAGACAGACACAAATAACGACTTTAATTTATAATATCGACCATCGAGGTCACGCATATCTAACCACTTTGAAAACAAAATCCCGTGCACACGACCCTTATTTTAGTAAGTAAGCGTTAATTATAGCGGCCGAGCGCTGCAAGCAAAGATAGTCCTTACGGTTCAGATATGCGTGTTCGCGATAGTACCTTTGTGTAGAAGATAGATGATTTTTCATAGTTCATTTTGGTTGTAGGAAGCGCTGCAAGGTCTTCTGGAACGCGACTCGTTCTTTGCGCCCGAAGCAGACATATTCAAGGCAGTATGTAACTGGTTCAACGCAAACCAGATGTGGGTCAAGTCCGAGGCGGGGCAGGCGCAAGTTGTAAGTAAAAGCAACAAACGAAAAGTTTATTTGTACCAAACTAGGGCACACAATAAAATAAAAAAACAGAAAAACTTAGTTATTATAAAAACTTAGTGATAAAATATATTTAAAACACCAGCAATCAAAAGTATTGACACAGTATAAATAAGTAACAGTATTATGATCTTTATAGAAAACAGTCGAAACGAAGCACTTTGAAGTCTCAGTGTATACCAGTACACAACAGTATCGAGAGCATGACGCGGAAGTTTTATCTACCGAGCTGCTGTAGGTAATCATTTCAAGGTCACTGCCGAAACATAGTACTGTTATTTTATTATACTGTGGTATTGATAAGATTTGTTTTCGAAGAGGCGCGGAAAAAGCATTTGTTGAAGAATTTGGAGAGGGCATGTGCTCAGTAGGACAGTATAAGCTATAGAAAAAGATATTTCATTAGTACTTTAGTAGCACCACCAAAAAAATGCATATTTTTTGCAGGTTTTAATATCTATTTTTTTTAAAGCACTCAATACTTCACGACTTTGTGAGCCAGATACGACCATTGGACACAATTTAAAGACTTTTTGCCGAAGAAAGCGTCACTCATCGACGACCACTGAAACTACTCGTATCACACCATAAATATGTATTTTCATGTGTTAACAGGAAAAAATATTGAAATGCGTACGTCTAACGCTGATGACGCTCGACGAGCTGCTGACGGTGGTGCGTCCGTTCTCTCTGGTCACGCCCGACATGTTGCTCGACGCCATTCAGGAGAAGACGCAGACCAAGAGCACCGAGCTCAGGCATAGAGGCTTGCTAAGTAAGCACTTCTTTATTTTAAGCATGCTTTTAACGTAACCTCAAATAATTCACGACACGGCCTCCTAAAGTATTTGCTGATAGCTAATATCACATATTGCTGTATTATTGACGTCAAAATGAATCATACATTTTAGCCCGTTTCTTTAGATAGGGAAACGATCGATTATTATCAGTTGTAGATATAAAAACAGACGATCTACTATAGAAAATACACTCAATATTACTTTGCACGGCGAGGTTAGATTGTTGCTGGTCATCCTTTAGTGAAGGTGGTGAATTCGACTCATTATTATCATCATCTTATTGCTACTGAATTGCTGTAAAATGAGTTTGTCATTGTTTGCCCCATGCAGTACTCCAAACGTGGCAGGTACTGTATTCGGTTTTGGTTTTTTATTTCTTCCCATTTTTAATCGATATTAAATAATATAATTAGTGTGCGTATGTGTATTCTTGTGACTATGAACAATATAACATTATTTTTCTAAACATAACTGGTGATATATTATGTAGTAAAGTAATGTACCTACATTAATTCCCGAAAAACGAAAAGCGCATAAAATTCGCAAGCAACGGGAAATGGCTGCGTCGCAAGCACTTTACAGTCACAAAACATTCAAGGTAGTGTTCTGATAATTTTAGAGCTGAAGCCTATAAGAATGAAGGATTTTATACAGGCCGTATAAACCAAAGGTGAAAACACAATATTCTTAGTGTAGTGTAAACAAATGTTTGAAATACATATGCGCATGTTTTTAACCTTTTGGTGTTATTTTAACACACATTTATATTGACAAGGATGAAATTAAGCAGATAATTATTTAAAAAAGGCCGAAAATTGCAAGTGACTATTTGTTTTGTTGTTTGTGGGTGGCGTGTGTATTATGTGGCGCCATCTGCTGTCTCAGAGTTGCATAAGATACCCTATTGATTTAAATGAAAATATATATTTTAGTGCAAATCCACGGGCCCCTTGAGACATAGGTACTTGGTCCTCTAGGGGTCCGTGGAAACAGACTGGAAACCCTTAATTAAATAATCAAGCTATTTGTAATCAGGGTCTTACTCATGCTTAAACTGTAATACCCAAAACCCATCTTATATTGAAACAACACTGATACTACCTAGGCTAAGTTTTTTTGGTAAATAAATGATTATTTACTTACTTATTTGACAAATAGTACCGGAAGAGAATGTGGCAACACCGAAGCGCGGCGCTCGCGTCATATCCGGGGATATGCGCTCGGCGCTGTTGGACGGCGACACGGACACGTACGACATGGAGCGCGGCTACACGCGCCACACCATCAACGACGCGCCCGACAACCCCGGCATCATCGTGCGCCTGGCCACGTCCACCATCATCAACCACATACGACTGTTACTATGGGATAGAGACAACAGGTATATACAGAAACTGCTTACATTTTGTTGCAGCAAAAGTCGCTTATCGAAACTAGTGCGGCAGAAAACGTCTTTGAAGGAAATAAAATTATCTTCCTCATTCAAACTCGAAATTATTATTAGCAAATAAAATAGCAAAAAGAGTATATTACTTTTCATAGCTCGCACTTTAGAACTATTCACAGAACACAATAAAAACTAAGGTAACTATAAACTAAACTGATTTTGGCGGGAACGCCCGAGCGATATGAAATACGTCCGTCCGTAGTCGAATTTATTTGATTCTCATACAAATGAATTAATGAATTCACATATTCTTTTTCTTAACTACCCATTTTTGTCAAGTAAAAACTTCTTTAGGCACGTTGAGCGAATTTTGGTACTGGAATATTTTATGGGTTCGCGTCACCGACATGCTAATTTTAACATTATATCTGTAGCTATGAGTATGACGTGTTGCGATTGGCTAGCAGTGAAAGCATATATATATTAATTAAAAATATTTACAAAGGATAAATTTAAAAATTTTGATACTGTAACTAATTCGAAAATTAGAACTGTCACTTCATAGTTTTAAGTTTTCACTTCTGTCGGTGACGCGCCCCGCACTAGGGCGAGCGAGGGGAAAGAGAGAGACGAAGGCCGGCATCGCCCGAGCGCCGGCGCCGGCCGCTCGCGCCGCGCGGATCACTCCGCAAACGACGCCCGCGTAGAAACGTCTCGTAAAAATAAATTATAGTAACCAGTGCGACAGTGCAAACGAATGTAATGTAAAGATTTACATCAATACTACAGTTTTATTCCTATAATTAAAACCTAGTTTGTTTAATCCTAAACCGTCGGCTGCCTATATATTTTTTTTTAATGTTCGGCTTTCCAGATCATCGTTGTCTCTCTTACAATTACGAGTACCTATGTATCTAAATCTCAATGTGTCTTATGAACCTCCGAGTTCTGTCACATCCTTGTGACAGAACTGAAACTCTCATTGTTATTTTTGCTCGCTGACGATATTATCGTGTTCGCAGATCGTACGCATACTACATAGAGGTGTCCGTGGACCAGAAGGACTGGGTGCGCGTGATCGACCACAGCAACTACTTCTGCCGCTCGTGGCAGAACCTGTACTTCGAGCCCAGGGTCGTGCAGTTCATCAAGTTGGTCGGCACCAGCAATACTGTCAACAAGGTACTGTATCAAAGATCAATAGAAGCAATCGGTGTTAGGAGTTCAAACACTTAACGGTCATATTACGTGGGATCGAAACGACACAAGTTTCAGTCTAGATTCTTTAGAAATCCCGTATTACATATTTGCCGTCTCTCTCGCACGTTTTATGACTGAGACTGCCACGAGTCTTAGCCTTTCAAACGTGTGCTGATTGATGGATTTTTACTCGGACCTAAGTACGTTTTACTCAATGTATTTGTCTAACCCTTTGGGGTATACAGGCGTGATATTATGTCTTATCAGCATTTTTAGAATATTGCACAACACTTGCCATCTCTTTCTTCTAATATTGCACAACACTTGCCATCTCTTTCTTTTAATATTGCGCAACACTAGCCAACTCTTTCTTCGAATATAGCGCCACACTTGGCATCTGTTCTTATTTCAACTCCCTTCACGTACATATGGTGTTTAATTGTTGTAGGTGTTCCACGCGGTGGCGCTAGAGGCGCGCCACACGGGCCGCGTGCCGCCGCTGCGGCGCGGGCTCGTGGAGCCGCTGCACAACGTGGCCACTGTGGAGCTGTCCGCGGTCGTCATCGAAGGCATCAGGTCAGTAACCCATGTATGGGAAAGTGTAACTAAGGCGGTGGAAAGAGCTTTTCTATAACTAAATATAAGCTCGTTATCCTCATACTGCTGAAAGACGTAAGACGACTATAGCTCTAGACAGGTCATCGGTCCACCTTATAGGCGCGTCGACAGCGCATTATCAGCCTTGCTAAACTTGAAAAAGCAGCACGTAACAGCAGTAGTTGCGTTTGTACGTACAATGTGCAGGCGCTTACTGTACTGAAACCATGATATTCCCGCAGCCGCTCCCGCAATGCGCTGATCAACGGCGACACGGAGCACTACGACTGGGACCAGGGCTACACGTGCCACCAGCTGGGCTCGGGCGCCATCGTGGTGCAGCTGGCGCAGCCCTACCTGCTGGCGTCCATCCGCCTGCTGCTGTGGGACTGCGACTACCGCCACTACTCCTACTACGTCGAGACCTCGCTCAACTACTGGGACTGGGAGATGGTGTGCGACCGGACCCGGGAGTCGTGCAGGTAACTAATACAGTATTTCATGTCCAAAACTTAGTTTTTGATATGGGATATCAAGGTGGAAACAAAGTTTAAATAAAAACTAAACCTCACTGTATTAATATTTTCAATAGCGATTGTCTCTCGTCTAGCGTCTGTATGCGATAACATGTATGTAATAATTAGTAATAAGATTAAGAATAAGATCATTGTTCTAGGTCATGGCAAGTGATATACTTCAAGCCGCGTCCGGTCTCGATCATTCGCATCGTCGGCACCAATAATTCTGTTAATGAGGTACAGTACAATTTCTTTTGAAATAATAAAACCTTTTGCTCGTAACTTCAACCCCGCTCACAGATTAATACAGATGGTTCACTCCGCGAAATCTTTCAAATAAAAAGCGACTCTTTCTACGACACAATAAAGCACTAATTGTCTACAGTCATATTCACTAAGAAGTTGCTTCTCTTTCTATCAAGTAATTTTTACACTCACTGAATTGGCCATTCATAGTAAAATGCGGAGCGAATCATCTGTAAATAATGGAAATATCCGTGTTTGGTATCAAAATGAAAAGTCATCCTAGTTTGACTAAATTAGCCCTTTTTAACGTCTAAATTAAATTGCTTATTAGTCTATTAGGCTAGATTGTAATAAATTATTATTATTAAGAACTTTAGTTCTTATGCTAAAATACCAACAAAAACATACCTCGTTTTCCTCTACTCTCTCTTATAATTTATGAAGCTGATTTGTAAATGTCCGTGGCCAGGTGTTCCACCTGGTGCACCTGGAGTGCCCGGCGCAGGTGGACGAGCCGCGCGACGACCCCGCCGCCAAGAAGCTGCGCCCCGCCGCCGACAACGTGCTCAACCCGCCGGGGAGCGGTACGGGCTTTGTTACCTATCTTATGCAGGCTGGGACAGACCCGCCACGAAGCCGTCATCCACGCATTCTGTACATCTAACTAATTTACTTTGTGCAAAAATAATTGCTGGGCAACGACTTACCGCTGGTGTGAAACTTCGCTGTTTACGGTAGTGCGCAATATAACGCACGAAAATCATAATGCTGATGGGTGCAAGCAACGGTTCAGGGATTAAGTATTTAAAGTCAAGTTAAATATAACATTTCAAACTTGTTTTCCTGAAATCGTCCAGTGTGCAGTCAGGTGTGCTCCAATACAAAAAAAAACATATTACCTGGAAGAACAAGTGACTCTCGTCTTCGTTAAGAGTATTTTACACCCGTTATAATACCGTGCAGCCTTCAATCGTGCCTTAGTTCCAAAGAACTCTATTTCTCTCGTCTATTTTGTAAAGTTAGTTGCTATTCCACTGATGCGAGGACGTTGACATCTCATTTTACCTAAGTTTTCATAAATTTTTACAGAATAGATAGGCTGAAGTTCTTCAAATAACTCGCAGACTTATTAGCGTAAAGTAGCAGTGACCCTGTCTATCGAAGGACCGATGGCGGTTGGAACAGACGTGCTCGCATAATCAGCCTATAATGTTCCCACTGCTGGGACACAGGCCTCCTCTCTTCAAGAGAGAGTGGGCTTTAGCCTTACAATTTTATAATAATTTTGACAGTCTTGTTCAATATTGCACATATATAAAATGATTAAGACTCGCGATATGTTTACTTGATACGAATGATGTTTACATGTTGCTAGGCTCAACATCAGACTCCCCACCCCCTTGCGCGCCCTCGCCGGCCAACGCGACTACGGGCAGCAGCAACGCGTCGGAGACGTCGTCCCGCCCGCGCTCGCTCCCGCCCGCAGAGACCGCCACCGAGGCTGAGGAGCGCTACGAGGACTGAACACGGCGCACGTTACTGTAGCTGTCTGCATCTCTACAGGTACAGTCACCTCACGAAAACGTTGATCGCTATTGGATAGTGTCACATTAAACTCGTTACTTGTCAATGGTAATTACATCGCTGACCCTTCCTTTTATCATAATAAGGTTCTTAGTACGGTTAAGGTTTTCGTAAGTCGACTTTACCCGCGTCCAGGCGACAAATGAGCTAAGTAGGCAGGCTGTTGAATACTATACAAACAAAACGGCAAGAACGCAGTCGCGGTCATAAAATGTACGAGTAGGAAGGAAACTATTTAGTCGGGATTTCTAAATAAATTATGTGGATTTTTGTGTCATCTCGCTCTCACGTTTTATGACCGCGACTGCCACGGACGTTGGCTTATTACTATACTACTTTTTAACCCATGGTTGTCTAAGTAGTCAAGTTTATGATTAGAGATATAAATATACATAGTACTACATACACAAGACAATATTGTGAGGATCATTCAGAAAAGGTTATGCTAGCTAACAGCTATAAACTGCGTGTTACCAGTAAGGATTGCACCGATATGTTAATGCATATCATGCCCCACAGGCAAACATAACAATTATGAATTATGATCAATTTTTCACGATTAAATCGGCTTTTCGTATGGCCTGCACGCAATCTTAGCAGTAAAATAGTTTTTCGTATTGTACTGTGCACGATTATTTTACGATTACTTTCTTTGTTCAACGAATTAATTAACTGAAATTAGTTTGATTTGAGGATGTTCATACAACGATTATTTATTTGTACTCCATCTATATTTTAAATTGGGAAATGTATGTGTATTGATTGATCGGTAATTATTAAAGTATAGTGTAATAAAATTAAACAAAATACAAAATAGTTTTGGAAAAGTAGAAGTTAAAGATTGTGTTGCTGATTTCCAGATATATATTCAAGACAAAAAATCAGGCTACTTTTTTTCTAAAATGGAATTCGATCGTCTTCGATGCTGGTTCCAAACGTATCCAGACTATTAAGAAGTATCTTGAATGCATGCTCTTTTATTATAATACGCATAATTATCCTTGTATTACATTACATGTGTAATGAATAAGGGTCAGTGCAGACAATCGGAGTTTCGACCAAGCGGGTTATTCGATATAATAAAACCAAAAGTGCTGGACTTTTGGTTGACTCACTGACTAATCACGAAATCTCAGAAACTATAAGGTCTACAAACATGCAAATCGACAGGAAGGTTCTTCCTGTATAGTGGGTAAGCAATTCTTAAAAAAGGGTTTTACTAAAATCCTCTCCTAAAGGGGTGATATGTGGCTTGGAAGTTTTTATAAAGTCCCTAAGTTTTTGAAGTTTTACATTACATTTACATACATTTAAATCGGTTTTAGGTAATACGTTTAATTGTCATTATTGTTGTTTCAAAATAACTTTGGATATGGCCAGAAGGATGGAGATATTATTTTCGAAACTATCTTTTAAAGGGGGTGTAGGTTTTTTTAAAGTTTGCAATTTTGCATGAGAAAAAGCCTGATTAGCTTGCAGCTCCGTATTAATTTATATTTTTAAATTAGAAGTTGCTTCTTCTAGTGTTGCAAAAATTAATAACCCTTAAAGTGTAAAAGAGGCGATAAAGTTTTATAGTTAAGGAGTTAACTGCGTGGCTTGATTAGCTCGATATTTGGTAAAAATATAGGTATATGTCAAATAACTCTAATATCGAGACATGCAATTAAAGATTCTACCAAAATGATACGCAAATGTGTTTTGATGGGGTCGGAAGGTTAAGGGGAGAATTTTATTATTTAGCTTAAGGGGCGGAAATCGACGTTAGTAGTTTGTGTGGAGTTCCCATTTCTTCAAGTGGTGGAACGGGGTGTTGATATTTGTTGGGTGACGTTATAAGTGCCAGTTTATAAAAGTTATCAAATATTCGACGTCACTCTGATGGTCTGCGTGGACCCTTTTGCAGCATATTGCAAACCTTCATAATAGGAACCTGTTTAGTTATTTAGTGTGTAAGCTTAATGTTTCTAGTCTGTTCTCGGTCATCGCTCTTTGGCTACGGTTGATGCAAACATTACAAATGAAATTAGAAAAGTTTAGGCTTTTAAATACATTTGGCGTAGGTATTTAATTATTATAGGGATAAAATCGCACGATTGTATATGTTTTAAGTGTACTTTTTCATACAGCATGGTTACTCTTTGATCATTGTCACTTTTCGCTTATTTTTGTGCCTTATGGCGTATTGCCAATATTACGCGTATCAAACCTAAGGGAGCACGAATTAGTATTGAGACGTCAACTAATTCGGCTGTATCGGCGGCGAGGTGTTCAAATCGACTGTTTGCATCTTCCCTGCCATGTTTTTAACGTTCTTACATATTTTATTTTTTATACCGTATATTGTAGGCGTCATCATTTTCAAAGTTAGATAAGGTGAAATGTAAGTTTTGTGACTACAATAGATTGGGAATAAGCAAAAATTTTATAAACTCAAATTATACGGACAGAAAGTATAGCGGATTTATTTTCATGTTATTATGTATTGTTGATGTCATTTCCTTTGTCTTCCTCATACAATGTAAAATTTTAATCATATTTTCTGCGGTCACGATATAGCACTCTATCGTTGTATGTACCACCAAAGAAGTTCATATCTAACCAGTTTCAAAACAAAATCCTGTGAACACAATGACCACATCTGTTACCGGCCCGGTGCTATAGCCGCCGAGTGCTACAAGAAAGTATAGTTCTTACGGTGGTTAGATATGAACTTCTTTGATAGTACATGTAGACAGTAAGGCGACATCTCCACGGGCGAGGGTATCGCGGCGATAGTCATGCTGTGACATCAAATTCTATAGAAACTGTATGGAGCAATCTCCACACGGCTAGAATTTGTTGGCACGGCGAGACTGTCGTCGCAATTCTCTCACCCGTGGAAATGGCGCCTTAAGGAATAAGTCTGAGACTGCTACACTTGGTGAACATATTTGCCAGTCAGCAAGGAGAATGCCCAGGTTACGTTGACGTAGGTACAATTAAGTATAGTATCGCGTACACCTGGACACAATTTTGAAATTTACTAATAACGATTCAGTTCTTGCGTATAATGGCCGTGTAGTACCTGTTACGCTTAATATTGTCATTGTTACCGTGTTAACCCATCTTATGATTCTGTTCACGCAGTCTCGGTCTTGAAACGTGCGACGGTGAATAGGTATACTGAGTCTCTTGTCTTCTAGCTCCCACGTTTCATGACCGTGCTTGCCTTAGATACACGTTGACGTTTAGAATAATCAAAAAAATACCCACAAATGTATATTTTGTGTACTTTTTGTAACAATTTCATCCACATGTAAGGATTTGGATAATTTTGTAATCTGTAAATTATTAAACTGAATTGTTTATTGTATTTTATATCTAGGAGTAATGTCAGTGTTATATGATATGGTTTGGATATTGTTACTGGCTAACAAAGTGGGGATGAGAAATGTACCTGATTGATACTGATTTAATACTGATAGCAGGATCAAAAACAAAAAGCTAATTCATTTAGTATGATGTTACATTACCTTTATTGGTATATTATTATTATATTATATATTGGCCTTGCATCTTGTGAGCAACTGTCTCTAAGAAACTCTCTCAAAATTGCATTATTTGCCCAAACAGGCAATGAACATTGAAGTAACAACAATTTTATGTAACAAAAACATGTTTTAAATTCTATCCCTAGTTTGGTAGTTATAGTAACTTATGAATCACTGTGATAAAGGTTTGAACCAATTGGTTCGGAAGTGTCTAGGCTACGGCGAATTGGCAAGTTAGTTGAGTAATAACTTTTGATAGTGATTAGTTTGTAAGGTGGAGATCACTTACGGAGCTTATAATATGTTTAATTAAAAAAAACAAATATAATTTTGGGTTTTATTGTTTTTAGATTAAGCAAACTATGTAATAACAGTTTTTATTCAACACTAGCAATGTCTTAATTTAAGGCTGTTTACAATAAAGTGAGAAAACAAATTATATCACAGAATTGTTTATTATTCATGTACACTTATTAAGTAACTTTGGATCCTCTTTCTCTTACAATAGATTTTGACTGTCTCAACAATTTACTTGGATGCACTATGTTAGGGTCAGTCTCATCTGCTAAGTCATCCAGCCTCTTCCTCAACAGCTGCTTCAAGTCTTCTATACCTTGACCTCTTCTGAGTGCAGATATTCCAATTATATCATCAAAGCATATTACATTTTCTGGTCTGACTTCTTCAGGCATTGTGTCAAGCACTGAATTTATATCTCTGTATGCTTCTTTTATAGTTTCTAGTGTGTCGTCAGTGCCAGGCAAATCCATCTTATTTACTGCCAGTATGGCAGGCTTTTGCAGCAGTTCAGCATCATAAAGTTCTAACTCCTTGTTCAGTAACAACACTGTCTCTAGACATGACCTCATTGGATGTTTAGGGCTGAGCTGGAAACCTTGCACATCAGCTATGAAAAGAAGTATCTTTGTCCTTTCCACATGTTTTAAGAAGCTATGTCCAAGTCCAACATTAATATGAGCACCTTCAATAAGTCCAGGTAAGTCAGCTATAGATATCTGCCGGAGGTCTTTGTATCCAATTACGCCTTTGTTAGGCTTTATTGTAGTAAATGGGTAGTTTGCAATTTTAGGCTGGGCTCTTGATATGGCTTTCAATAATGAGCTTTTGCCAGCATTCGGGAAACCAACAAGTCCAATATCAGCAATTAATTTTAAATCCAATCTTATGTGATGTGCTTGTCCAAAGTGACCCAGAAAATTTGTTTCTGGTGTGCCTCCTGGCCCACCCCTTGCTAATATCACTGTTTCGCCTTCTTTGTCAACAGATCCTAGAACTTTTCCATCTTCTCTATACACAGTAACGCCAAGAGGAACTTCAAGTCTTACGTCTGAGCCTGGATTACCGACTATTTTTGTTTTTCGGCTGTCTTCTCCGTGTCCTGCACAGACTGTCTTGCCGCGATGTTTGCCCATAATGCTCCTGAGATTTGCATCCTCTTTCCCGACACTGTAAACACACCCTCCCTGGCCTCCTAAGCCGCCAAACTTTGGGAGGCCAGTCCCACCTGTACCACCTTTTACATGAAGCCTGACGGAATCCAGAAATTTATTGCGTAGATAATTCCGCGGTTTTTTTAGTTCCCTTGCAGCAAATAAAGTTCTGAATATGAACACCATTTTTGTTCAAGCACTGGTCAGTTATTCCTAGTTAATGTTTAAAAATTCATATCAACATTTTTAGGTTAAGCCTACTGTTTTCGTTTCGACTGACAGATGACAGGCAGATAAACAGATTAGTTTCATTTTACAGTACCCACACAATTTTCAGAAAGTCTTGTGAATAATAGTTAAAATGCATTATTCTAGAAGAATCTCAATTATTTTGAAGATATCTCCAACAATTAAAAACATAATTTCGGATATAATTATATGTTTGGCTCAAATTCATTATACCAAAGTTGTATTTTTGGGAATCGAAATAAAACGTGATCCTTGAAAGTTTGAGTGTAATGTAATGTAACTATTGCAACTTGCAAGTAGTGGTGGGTCGTTGTCGAATTTTTAACGGACGAAACGCAACCGTTTTACCGACCACGAAAACGGTTGCAGAAAACGGTCGTCGTTGCAACATGTTTGAAGACGGCTTATAGGACGAAACTTACTGTCGAGAGAAATAGTTGCAGTTTCTTACAACTATTAACCATTTGAAATTTAGGAAATGGTTTCGTCGCATCATAAACGACAGCATTGATAACTGGTAATACATTATCGACTCTATTTCATTGATAAAAAGTTCACTTTTTATTGTACGGACTGTTTTGTAAACGAACGCGGAACGTTGGACGACGACGCGACGAGTGTGATAGGTGTGATAGATAGTTGAATCATTGCGTTCTCGAGTGGAGTCGTAGTAATTCGAAGACTGGTTTGTGTAACGAAGACTATTTGAACCTAGGACGTAAAACGGTTTCATCGTTGCAGAACACAAAACAGTCTTTGTAAACGGTTCGTCGTCGCAACGCCCACCCCTACTTGCAAGTGTCAAAATCAATGACGTTTTGAAACCTCTCCTCTCCTCTTATCAGCTGAGAGTTCAAAATCGATTTGTTTTTCCCTTATTATCAATTAGGTGTAGGTGTGGTTCAGGTAGAATTTAATAGAGACGAGGCGAGATGTAAGGCGAATAATGCCCTAGCATTGCCGTTTTATTTATCCCTGTAGGTAGTAAACAAATAAATAATTTACGTAGACAGTAGAAGAAATAAACAAAGGTCCAAAACATGCAGCTAGCTTTTATCGCAATCACATTGGTTTGTGGAATACTTACTCCCGCATCATGCAGCCTCGGAGACAACTCCGGAGTATATGCTGACTGCTTGAATAAAGTTGAAAGAGAAAATTGTATCAACAGTGAGTGTTCAAATTTCCTTGTTTAGCCCAATTATTTCTGACCATAGAATACATTAGCTAGAATAGGTTGGGCTGCACTATGCACTGATTGTACTGTTTCTAGACTTCTTACTTTAAACTACTTGTTAGTTTTATGTAAGGAGTCTAGAAACAGTTCTCAGGCCCGGAAAACCACCTGTAGGCAAAACAAAAATGGCAACAAGTCCCTAATCCATCATTAAAAACCACTTACAGATGGTGGATCATTTAAACCTGAAGCTGCACTGCAGCAGAATTTCTGGAGCAGCCTGTTACGATGGTCCTGCAGGGAAGAGTGTCGCTACCACTGCATGTGGATCACTGTGAGAAGGTTCCATAAAGCTGAGAGAGAGACCCCCAAATTCCATGGCAGGGTAGGTAGGCCACTTTATTGTATGTATGTTTCATAAGTGCTCATTTAGGTTTATGTGAAATGAAATATTTTAAATTGAATTGTATAGTATATGTAACAGAAAACACAAAGCCTCTATGAAATTGATTGTGGTTAATCAACGTGCACCAGTCAATATTTTCACCTCAAAACACAATAAATAGATAGCCTGCAATTACTGGCTACAAGCTAAGAGACAGAACATAATCTTTCTCCACAGTGGCCATTCGTACGAGTCCTGGGCATGCAAGAACCCGCATCAGCCTTTGCATCCGTGCTGAACTTTGCAGCCCATGCTTACATGTTCAAGCAGTTGCGACAGATGCCAGTGTCAAAAGGTCCTGCCATGCCATATATTAAATTTTGGTGTGGTTTTAATATGGTAAGTTTTATTAGTTTTTCAGTTCAGTATGTTACTAACAATACTATAACATACAGTACAATGTGGTTATAAAATTCATGTACAGTAATGAGCCAGCCTACTATATCTTGACTGGCTTTTATTTTTATCATGTACGGACAGGATTTTGTCCACGTTATATCTCGCGCCTAAACGAAACGCGACTATGCATAAACATTGTTACATCTCATATTAGCACGAGATACGCAAGCCGCGTCCTGACCGAAAACGATTGTTGCGCGAGCATTTATGACACACGGGCTATCGACACGCGCGACTGTCGCTTTCGATTAGGACGCATAGTCAGGGAATAATTTTTTTGTCGTGTTACGCCGTGTTAGTCAGAGAAGCTGTTATCATTATATTTCGCCCACCTAGGTATGCATGAACGCGTGGGTGTGGTCCACCATATTTCACATGCGGGACACGTGGTTCACCGAGTTCATGGACTATGCGTGTGCGCTTTCCATGGTAATGGGACTGTTCGTCACTGCTATCGTCAGGTATACTTATAAAAAATAACTACTAAATTATCTCTTGTACCTATTCTCACTAAGACATACCATGAAGCCGTTTAGACTCAGGATCCCATCACATCAAGGATGGGAACAGAGTCGCTTGTCCAGTCCAGGCCTTCGGCATTCTAAAGTACGCTTTGATAATTGATCTACATGAACACTGAACCTAGACTGTCCCCCAAAAGGGCCTGAGCAGAAACTGTGTGCAGCCAGAGTTCTTACGATTTCAAAAATGACCAAATCTTTTCGCTGCATCATAATTAGGATCTCAGGCTCTACTGTGCATACAGACTATAATAGTCTATCCACAGGCTAAACTATAATAGTTTACCCTTGTTCTTTGCAGAGTATTCTACAATAGGGCGAAGCTGATGAAGTTCCTCCTGCTGTCAGTGCCGCTGTTTTACTTCGTGACGCACGTGCGCTATCTGTACTCCGGCGTCATCAATTATGACTATAATATGAAAGTCAATGTGTTCTTCGGTAAGTTAGGTTAAAGGAATTTGAATGTTGTTGTCTGGAGATATAGTTCACTATCGCCTTGAACTTACAGGTCGTGCGTCGGGTCGTAAACTCATGTTGTTTTTATACCTTCAAACATTACAACAGCACTTGCCAATGTCAACTGGTCACGTCAATAAACCTTCGCGAGTGGCCAGTGGGAGTACTTAGACATATTTTTTTTTTTTTTTTTTTTTTTTTTTTGAGGATGGGAAATTATCAAATAACTTCTCCCGCTCTGGGTGGAGCGGGAGGGCGTGTCAGACTTTTACTGACTAAAACCCACCCGTGTTCCTTCCGTTGCCTGTGTGCCGAGGTCGCGATATCCCTTTCAGACAAACCCGCGACCCCGGCAGGCATTGGCCCTTCCGGACCCCGTCAGTTGGTGCTGACATCTCTTTGAGGCGCGCGTGGAACACAACGCGCCGTCGACCCGGGCCTGGTCCCTATCGGACGGCGAGCTACCCATTGCTCACCGTCCGCAAGCCCGCGCCTACGGTGGCCGGAAGTCGGCTCTCGACTCCCGACGCCCGGGGCGTCTCCTGCGGCGACTAGGGGCGCGAGGGGGCGCATTTTGCCTCTCCCTCGCGCGCTCCGCCTCCTCCTTCGCGAGCATTACTGCTTCGCAGAAGGAGGTGACGGCCTCCCATGCACTCTCGCTCCGGACCATGGCCTGAACCAGGGCCGGACGCGAGAGATCGCCGCCGCCGATCGCCTCCGTGAGGACACGGCGGTGCTCCGCCCAAGCTGGGCAGACCTCCACCGTATGCTCCACCGTGTCCTCCGGGCGATCCACACAGTGGTAACACCCGGGCGTTTCCTCCCGCTTTATTCTGAACAGGAACCTCCCGAAACAACCATGTCCGGTGAGGACCTGTGTCAGGCGGAAGGTGAGGACGCCGTGGCGCCTCTCTAGCCACTCCTCAAAGAGGGGACTTATCGCCACAATTGTGGCGTGCCCAGCGCTGGGTTGCGACAATCGCACTCTCCATGCCGCCATGAGATCCCGCCGGAGCTCTGTCCGCTGTGCCGCGATTTCTCGCGGCAGCGGAGTTACGCCCCGGCGTTTCGCCTCCTCGCGCAACTCCCACATGTGCGCGAGGACTTTTGCCTCCAGATCCCATGGCGGTAGTCCGGCAAGGAGGCTCGCCGCCTCACGAGTACTTAGACATAAGTTCGTAATTTACCAGTTAAATTTGTGAGAGCAAATAGGCCAGTCGAGGACTTCCCCTTCCCGTCCCCCTTTCCCTAAATTCTGTACCCTTCACTGAATGAATGATGACCGCGGAAGTACTCTATGACGGGGGGAGCAAACTTTTTTGGTCACCCCCTTCCTTCAATCTCCGGCCCCGGCTTCCTCAGGTCAATAGTCAAATTATAAAAATATTTTATTTATTACTTACTTATATTGCGAAGATTCAATGGCCGCTACCAAAAAAATTGCACCTCTTAGTAGTCTTTGAAGCGAATTCCCTAAGAATGTCATTTATATCTAAACCAAAAATCCTACCTATGCACCTGCAGTATAGTTAGATAGGTTAGTCTTCTCTGGTTCATTGATAGTCGGAGGAATGTTCCGATGCGTCGGAGGGCACTCAGCGACCGTTCACATGACGTAGACGTAGCTGGTACAGTGAGGAGCAAGACTACTAACCTTTCTACTTGTAAAAAAAAACCTCATAAAAATATTTTTATGCTCTGTTCTCTACGACAATTTTTGTTACGTTCAAGAGCTTTTTAATTTAAGAAAAAACAAAGCTCTGTAACCTTCTCTACCAGGTAGTAAAATTGGAGCGGGCGCGTCACCATACACCGTTTGATTTTAGGAGGAGCATTTGGCCCCCTTTGCCCCTCACTTCCGCGGTCCCTGAATGTTGATGAATTATCAAAGATGTAAACTATGAAGTGTGGGAAGATGATGGCGATGATTTGAGGAGGGTGATGTTAACATGACCTCGAGTATCTCTCTCTCACATTAAACCCCGCCCCTGTTTCCCAGGCGTGTTAGGATCACTGATCTGGCTGGGAGTGTCCTGGTTCCAGTGGACGCTGGGCCGACGCTACGCATGGCGCATGCTGGCTTTTACACTGCTGACGGGCGTGGCGCTCACGTTCGAGCTGTTCGACTTCCCGCCGAAGCTCGACATCTTGGATGCGCACGCGCTCTGGCATTTTAGCACTGCGCCTTTGCCTCTGTTGTTTTATAGGTGAGTGTGTGTATTGCTTTACAGGGATCTTTTGGCGCGCAGCCAAAGTCGGAACAAACGCCGCCATCTTGTTTTTCTCCAAATTTCACAAAAAAAATTAACAAATGTTTGGCAACAGCGCCCCCTGTTATCGACATTCGGGCACCAAAAGATCCTTGTAGCCCTGTGGCTTCAAGGATCTTTTGGTGTCCGAATGTCGATAAACGCATACAGATGCGTTACCCTCGAATTCATGTTAACGAAAAGAGGTAACATTGTTGCAGCAACATTGCATACAGGTGTTTGCCTGAACATGCTTCCAGCAACATTGCATACAGGTTTTTGTCTGAAACATGCTTCCAGCAACACTAAATCATTTAAAACCATGTTGCTGCAACTTTTGTTTTCCATGAATACTGGGCGGTGTTTATGCCCGTTTATACTAACACCGGGCAACACCTAAATGCAATGTCTAAACAAAAGCGTACTGTTAGATTTTCAACTTTTTGCTCAGCGCCGACAGTTGAAAATCCAACGTGCAATAATATTTGGGCATTAAATATTTGGGTTAGTGAAAACAGGAATTAGTTTTTTTAATGAAATTTTATTTATTGAATACGAGGCTTGCATTTGGCAATCTTGGATTAGTGTGAGATGTAGCAAAAAAAAAAAAACTGCTACATTTGAGTGAAAGGTCGGCCGGCACGAGATAGGTCATATAATGAAACGCAGTATCCAGGTGAAGAACGCAAAGTATATTGTGGTAATTATATACAAGTAACTTTGTAAAGGATTAAAAAAATTGCCGTCAGCCGATAAGATGGTTATTATGGAAGTGTTAGAGGAATTATAATTAGTGGTTATTGTTGTCGGCAAAGTACGACAGGCCCATCGGGAGACGTTAGTTATCTCAAGTTTTATGTTGCGTGACGCGAGTGAACGTACGATGGCCAACGCTCATAAAGTTCCCGTGTATATCTGTGCTTAAGAGGGCGCCTAAAGGTCCACTAGCGCCACTCTTTAAAAAAAATATTATCTCGTGACTGAGAAGGAATTATGAATAACGGCTAATAAGGACCCTCGGTAAGTGTGTCTAGAATTTTCAATACCTTTTATAAAGCTTTATAATGAGACACGAAGCAACAAAATACGATCTAAAGAAAAGCGGCCACATTCCTCTAGTCGTATTTTGTTGCTCCGTGTCTCAATATGAAACTTTATAAAAGGTATTAGAAAATTCTAGACACACTTACCGAGGGTCCTTACTAGCCGTTATTCATAATTCCTTCTCAGTCACGAAATAATATTTTTTTTAAAGAGTGGCGCTAGTGGACCTTTAGGCGCCCTCTTAAGATCGTAATTTAAATTTGATGCGATGAACCCACGCCTCTACAAGGCAAAGTAACCTGAATTTGGTTAAAAACAATGACAAAACAATTGTTGGCGGTAATACATGAGGTAATACGAGATTAAAGAAAACTAAAGTAAAATTATTCGAAGATCGAAGAAAAGAAAGAGGAATATATGCCATGGAACCTAAGCTATTACTGCGATACTGCGTCGTGCCCGTTCACGAAACAAAACACACAGGGGAAAATGTAGTACAGAGTCAATTTAAATGTTCAAGTGAGCCTGGGTAGCTGAGGACTGACACCAAACAAACGCGAATCTTTTTTATTTCCGCTTCTATAAGACCGAAATCGAAAATGTGTCGTTCATGAGAATATTTTACAAATAAATCACGTTCGGCCTTTTTCGCGAGTAAAGATGCCTATTTGGCAGCGGAATGCAGCAGTGTATTTTATGTCTTAATAGGGTTCCGTACCTCAAAAGAAAAAAAACGGAACCCTTAAAACTTTCCGACTCCACCCACTTTTCATAGAAATCATGCCATGCCGCCATACGACATTTGGTTTAAAACCGTGTTATAAAACACTGTAAAATCAACTAAAATAGTGTTTTGGTCTTGTGGCTATACGTAGTTTCCAACCTTTTAAATTTTTAATTAATATTTGTAATCGTGAACCAAAAATTTAAAAAAAAAATCAAGTCCTTGGATTTTAAAACCAACGCATCCATACTATCCATAGTAATATTATAAATTCGAAAGTAACTCTGTTTGTCTGTCTGTATGTTACCTTTTCACGGCTAAACCACTGAACGGATTTCGATAAAATTTGGCAAGGAGTTAGATGATATCCTGGATAATTATTTAGTTTTTTAAGTAAGGCATTTAGAATCATATAAAACCTGTTTTATTTATTTAAAAAGCCGGACAAGTGTGAGTAGGACTAGCGCCCTGAAGGTTCCGTCGCAAAGCTGTGCTTGCTCGCGAGACCGAATTTCCAAATCTGGATTGAAGAACAAACTTAACTTTTCAATTGAAAAAAAAACTTTTAATAGAGTAATAAAATACTGACTAAATGTTACTTCAAGACATCGGTCTATGAATTTTTGATCCTAGATTGAAGAACAAACTTAACTTTGCAGTTCGTATATAAATTACTAATTTTTGAATATTCTTCTTTACTTGACTTTGCTTTTCGCTAAACTCCATGCTGCTGGGCCAACGGGAAGTACCAAATAGATTGGTTTATTTGCGAGTGTCAAAATATGCGGCATAAATAGCCGTATTTATTTATTGCGTTGACTTGGAAGTTTGATTTTCGTTACAGCTCCAAGGGACCGTAGACCTAACTTTTTGATATCTATTTCAACTTGATGCCTCGGTTTCCGGAGAAAAAGGGTCTCGATAGACAACGAAGTCATCCTTAAGGGTTAAAATTTTCGTTTTGAAGTACCCCTAAAAGAAATGTATTATTTGCCTGTTACCATTTCATGCCGTAACGGCTGAACGGATTTAAGAGGCAGACCTGGGTTAAGACATAGGATACTCTGAATCCCGATAGCATGTTCTTGTGGGATATTTTCCGACATCCACGCGGGACAAGCCGCGGGCAAAACCTAGTATGCTTATTATATCTTGATTTTAGATTAGAGATATTATTTTGCAAAGTTAACAGTTTATAATACTATATTTGCTAAGAAAAACCTACTTACATTTAAAATGAGCCCTCCGCGAGGGCTCCCGCCATCCCATATGCGACTAGGGTGAGCCCTCCGGGAGGGCTTCCGGCACTGAACGTGTTAATGGATTACTTCGTTGTCCATCTGTCTGTCAGTCTGTCAAGACCCTTTATCTCAGGAACGCGTGGATGTATCAAGTTGAAATTAATATCAAATACCTAGGTTTACGGACCCTTGTGAGCTCTAAAAAAAAATCTAACTTCAAAGTTGACGCAAAAAAAAATACGGTCATTTAGGCGACATATTTTAATACTGGGAAATGAATCAAAAAATTTTTTTGAACTGCAATGTTAAGTATGTTTTTGGGATAAATTCATCTCAGCTTCTTTCTACGGAACCCTTCATAGAACGTTTTTCTTTCTTCTCGAAATATATAGTAAAGAACTCACTTTTACCTCGCAATCTCCTTGCTCTAATTACCAGTTATGTATTGTTCCAGGTACGTAATAGATGATCTACGGTACCTTGGGTCGGAAATGGAGAAATTCGCACTCAAGTTGACTTGAGTTGAAAAAGCTGTACAAGTGTCGATCATAAAGAGTTGCAAAGACAATTCTGCAGTCTATTCGTGGATGGACCCGAGACAGGAGTAAACTGACTCCATGGGATTCAGCACAAGTTTTAATTAACTTTACTAATTTAATAAAAAATGTTAAAACTATTTGTTAACTTTAATTCAGGCTGCCTATTGCTCAATGAAAAAACTTAAATGAAAAGAAAGTTAAAAAAAGTACTCTCAAGAAAGCATATAAAGAATTAATGCGTACAGCAGTGCGTTCCATGATGACAACTATTTTGTCATATATGCGGAGACTGACTTGCAAGGTTTGTTTGTAATATATCGAGTTTTTGTAACGCGTTGCAGTAGACAGTGCAGCGAGCCGAGTCGCTCGATGCGAGCGCCGGATCCTCAACGCGACTGTCGGCTTTTTCTAGTCAGTACAGCGAACCGAGCCGCTCGTTCCGAGCATTGCGAGCGCATGTTTACAAACGCACTTGGTCAGTGCAGGTTGACACGTCGTCGCAAGCACAACGTATCTCATTTTACTCTCTTCTACAAAATAAAAATATACTTTTCCAAAGTAAAAATGCAATGGGATAGTGAAAAAACACTTTTATTTGTTGCCAAATACAAATTAAGGCCGATTTTATATTTTAAGAAAGAATAACTCGCCACCCAATTAGCCTGGCAAACCACCTAATGGATAAAAAAGGAATAAGCAGGCTAAAAACGCAAAATTCCGCAGGATTTAATCTGAGAAACTTGTTGCATAATTATAAATACTAGGATATCATAGGACACATACCAAGCAAGACATCTAACACGTCTTAGAAATTACTGAATGTCTTAAAAATAGTGACAGATTGTTAGGAAACATACACCCAAAAAAAGAAAAAAAAAAAATTGCCAAATACAAAGTAAGCCCGATTTTATGAGTCGATCAAAATCTGTTGACGACATTCGTACGAAGTTTCAATTTTTTCTTGCCCGTCCTTGTCCATAGGTACCTACTACGTTTTGGAATGAGCAACTATAATTCCTGACTAACCGACTCCTTGAAAATTCAAAAGTGCCTGTAAATGGTTTAATTGAAATAAATGCATTGAGTCGGAGTTGTAGTGTATCGCCGTTGTGTAACAAGAAATAGAGCGCGCTTGAGCCATGTGCTCGAAGCAAGCGTTCGCCGCGTCTTGTGTATCGCCGTTTTGTAACGAAGCGCTCGTCTTGAATTAGGTATACATTACAAACAAAATGTTTTACACTAAACGTGGCGGACGCTCGCTTCAGGCACTTGACTCAAGCGAGCTCCATTTTTGTTTTTACCCGACTACGACGAAGCAAAAAGGAATGTGCGTGAACTTGGCAGATCATAAAAAAATGAGTTTTATTGGCATGCGGTACAGTTCTAGAGTTCCTTATACTTAAAAAAAAATGTTCTGGGCTTTTTTACCTGGTGCTAACTTCCGCTCTCAGATAATTTTTACCAAAATCAACATTTTAAAACTAATTTAGGGGGACAGTGATGAGCTCTATACCTAGTTCCTTATATTTTTCCGAAGAGTTCTGCCGACTTAAATAAAGTAGTACTTAAGTAAAGAAATGACCTGTTAGTAGAAAAAACAATCATTTTTGGTAACAGCCGTGAATTTGTGGATTTTCGTAGATTCTTCAGGCTATGATTAGTAAACAAGGTCCCAGTAGGTAGGTAACAGTAAAAAGCAAAATGAAAGCAGAAGTCCGGAAAGAGGAGTTGCGGCTCCTCATTGCTTTGGATAGTTCTGTTTGTATATTCATCAGATAACGAGAAGATCCGAATCCTCAGTACTACAAATATTGTTTTTTACTTCTTACTGAAACACTGAATTAAATCTTGATAATAAAGTTTATTTCATAATCAACAACCAATCATTTCTTTTAACCATCTCGACTTTACGCATCGACTTCGTTCGGCGCTCCGATTGGGCCTTCACCAGTGAAGGCCAGTGAAGGGCCAATCGGAGCGGCGAACACGGTCGATGCGTAAAGTCGAGATGGTTAAAAGAAACTTACACTAGGGCCTCAGATTTATGCCATAACACGTGTTACTCCGGATTTTTTATGTCTGTCTGTGATAATATGTTTATACCTTTTTAGATGAGTTTTTTTCCGTAGTTGGGTTTTAGTTTTATAATTTTTATTTTTTGCTCCATTGTAAAAATGCGTTCGCAATGCTCGCATCGAGCGACTCGGTTCGCTGCACTGACTACTGTAACGCGTTACAAAGACTCGATACATTACAAACAAATGTTGCAAGTCAGTCTCCGCTTTAAGGTTTAGATAAACAGGTTTTCTGTCTATAGAGTTCAACAGAGAAACAAAAAAAAAATTACAATATACTAATTGCAATTACATCGTTTATCTTTATACCTTTTCAAAGTTAAAATGTGACTGGCCATGTTTGTTCAGAGATTGTTGTATTCTGAGAATACTTATAGGTACTATAACTGAATAGCATATGCTGGCTCTAGGCTCTAGCTCTAGCTCTAGGCTCAGTTCAGCAGCATATGCTGTCAGAAAAATCCGTCAATTTACTGATGTAGATACCGCGAGGCTGGTCTATTTTAGTTACTTTCATAGTATCATGTCTTACGGTATTTTACTGTGGGGACGGGCTGCAGACATCGAGTCTATTTTTATTCTGCAGAAAAGAGCGATTAGAGCCATGTACTATCTCCGCAGGCGTGACTCTCTAAGGGAACTGTTTAAGGATATTAACATCATGACGGTACCTTGTCAATATATCTATGAAAACATCATGTACGTAAGAAAAAACTTACATCTTTTTAGTAAAAGAGGTGATAGACATAATTATAGTACAAGAAATAGGGATCTATTAGTTCAACCAGGTTTCAGACTGGCTAAAGTGGACTCATCTTTCATGGGGTACTGTTTAAAATGTTACAATAAAATTCCTCCCCACATACTTCAACTGAATGAGACGAAATTCAAGTCTTGTATAAAACGCACACTATGCAGGCAGGCATATTATAAGTTGGGGGATTACATCTCTGATAAAAATGCTTGGCTCAATGCTGGTCCTGCTCCACAACCACAACTAATTGATTAACATCTGAAAATACTGTTGGAGCTGCTGAAGATTTTAAGACCATCTTTGCATTGTATAAAGTCAATCTCCTTTGTATTATATAATTCCAGAGCACAGGTGTGAGTACTATGTACTAAAGAGCTACCATTTACCGGGTAATAATTTTTTTTATTGACTTGAATGTGCCCTGGCGGCTGTGAGTATGTCATGCTCACTCAAATGTCTCGCTGATGGTGGCGCGTGTGTTGGATCATTTAGCTCCCTTCAAAATGGTTGAGCTGAATGGTGCTGATCCATACGTCATGTTCGTGAACGGGCGCCGTCAGTTGGGACTGGTCAACTCTTAGCGGCCATGGCTGATTTTTAATTTTTGAATTGTTCTTTGTTTTTATCTTTGTATTACGGACGCTTCTAACGTGCACGTCTTTCTACATTGTTCTCACATGTATAATTTCAACATGAATGATGTAACCAATACTTTGTAACAATTTATTTTATTTAAAAGAGTGTCCGTGGAGTTTCTTGCCCGTTCTTCTCCATAGGTACCTACTACGCTTTGGAATGGGCAACTAGCTTCATATTTTTGACTGACCGATTCCTTGACAATTCAAAAGTGCCTGTAATGGTTTAATTGAAATAAATGATTTGAGTTTGAGTTTGAGTTTGAGTTTGAATAGGTATTTTATATGTAATTTAGCATTTGCTCGCATTATCACAACTGCTATGACGGAAATTAAAAAAAGAATTTCTTATAAATCTGCAATATTGTTATTTTTCTGTGTTATTGTTAAATGGAATGTCCTCGCATCGAGTCGGGAACTTTCGTGTCAGTGTTGTTGGTCATAGATGATACACTATTTATAATAGCTATTCTTGGTTGCGCACGCGCTGTCCAAATCGACGTGTACAAAATTTCTACCAATTAGACGGAAGTTTGACGGCACGGAGCACTTGTGAGTAGTCTTTTTTTGGGTTCCGTAGTAAAGGAACCCTTATAGTTTTGCCATGTCCGTCTGTCCGCGGCTTAGCTCAGAGACGGTTCGTACTAGAAAGCTGTAATTTGGTATGGGTATACATATTAATCACGCCGACAAACTGGTAAAACAAATTATTATTTGTGAAAAAAATCACAGCAGTAGTATATATAACGAAGTTAAAAGGAAGAATATTTGTATAGATTCTAAGCTTAGCCAGCTTTGTTACTGCCTTATCATAGTATAGGTATAGGTACTCGATGTACAGAACGCGGCCGTTAAAAAAGCACATGCTAGTTTTAGACAAACGGAGACGACCCAACAATGTTTATAAACATATTTTCTATAAAACTGGATTTAAAATGTTTCAAACATTAAGACTGAAATTTTTATTAGACATTTTTCACACAAGGCATGCACACTCACAAATACACATCATAAACGACACGACACTTATCGTTCCAGTATCTAATGCGTTAACTTTCAAGTACAAACTTCTTCCATTGCTCGCCACAATGGATACCCATCTTATGTTTCTTGAGCCATGCGATCCCCTTGGATGCAGGCCTCACGTTAAATGTTTTGTCATCATCGTTTTCTCTGCTTATACTCGGTTCATTTTTTGGAACTTGCGTGATAGGTTGGACGAGCGCAGTTCTAGCCTCGTAGGTTCGGTAGTAAGCAGGATTTTGAGGAGTTAACAGCTCGGAGGACTGCCTCTCTGAGGAGTACCTTGGCCTATTCTTCTGGAACATGAGCTTTTCGTTCCAGTACCTCCGGTACTCTTGCTCCATGTAGGGTGACCTCTTTTTCTCGGGGCTTCTGTCTCTCTGATAAGTTTTATTATAGGATATCTTCGAATGAGTCCTACGCTTCGGCAGGTTGTGAGGCCGACTTCTGTGCCTCAGATTTTTCTCTATTTTCTGGCTGTATACAGTCTGATAATCATCGGAGTCGGTGGTGGTTTCTTCCTCGCTCTCAATTTGTTCAACCCTTATGTTTGGTTTCTCCTTCGTCTTAAACAGCTTTACTGATTTGAACATCTTGGTAAACAAGCCTTCCTTTCCTCTTTTCTGAAACATAATTAAAATATATATAACCAAAATCACACAAATAAGACTGATTTAGTAGTAGTGTGTGCGAACGCTTACATGTTTAAGTTCCGGGACGTCCTTGTGCACCTGCCCAACGACAATGACACTAGTATCGGGCTCGCTGCTCGATGTATCCGACTCGGTCACGCTGTTGGCGTTCTGTATCATCGCTTCACGAAACGTTTTTTCCTCGACTTCAGGTACTACGGGCTGCTTGTTCTTAGTGCGCAAATATTTCTCACGCCTATGCAACCTCATCCTGAACTCTGTGTCAGTACTGGTCACCGCGTGAGATTGCATGTTTGCTTCATGAGATGGTAATTTGCTTTCAACGGTTGAGTTAAAAGTATCTGACGTTTCTATCATGTCTTTCTTCATAAATAATTCCGATACAGCCTGCACTACGTTCCTAATTCGTTTTGGTTGTTTTTTTGGTTCAGTTTTCAAAATGATTGGTGTTGTAAAACCATGCAGAGATTTTACCATTTCATCATATTCGCTTAGCGAAGTGTCGTTGTTTGGAAAATCCATGGTTAGAGCCATGGATTTGTAGATTTCCTTGATTAGTTTCTCAGTTTCTTTACTGTGTTCGTCTTTTACTTGTTCAGTGTTGGTAGCAGTCGTTGTTGCATGCTTCGTGCCACCAGGTTTGACATGAGAACTGCGGTAGCAACTGGAGCACACACGTCGCCCCGCTGGGCTTTGTATGAAAACAGGAAAGTTGTGGAAACATTTCATTCCTCCCTGTGGGCAACAGTACTGGCTGGGGTTCATCTGTCGCGAGTACGATGTAACATAGGGACCGGGGTGCATAGTGTAAGGACTGTACGTAATACTATTCATGAACGTAGATGCCTGCATGTTGTTACGTGATGGTCCTTTTTGAACAACTGCATCTTTCTTTGGGTTATTCGGAATAACGAGCCCTTTTGTTTGACTGGAGACTTTAACTTCTGCTAGAACAGATTGAAGTATACTTTTGATTTGATTTAACATTGCTTCTGTTTTAGTATCGGCCGAGTTCACCTCGATGGTGCTCATTTCTGTTTGACACTCACTATTATTTATAACAGTGGTCAAACATTCGACGTTTTTTTTGGCCACCGGAATGGGTTGCAAACTTTCTAGTTTCTTGCAAGTTTTTTTAGGATAAACATTTCCAAAGTCAATAGAACAGCTTTTCGATGTCTCGATGTTTATTGACCGCTCCTTTCTATATATCTCCTTTCTCCGCTTTGCCAATATTCTTGTAATTGGTTCTGTTTTATTGTATGTGACGGGCATTTTTCTGCCATAGCTATCTAGTTTGTCTCTGATAGTATAATCAGCTCGTGGTCGCGCAGTATAGTAGTTGGTTGTGGGTAGAGGGTATAATGAATGGTAACGATACTTTGTGCGGACATTTTCTGGCCAACATTTCATGTCAATATGAGGGCTTTGTTCTTTTTTTCTTGGCCTCTCTAAGTCTTTTCTAATCTTTACCGGCATTTCCTTTACCGGTACTAAGTCGTATTGATTTTTATCATAGAAAGCACTACCCATGTTCATCTGGTGGAGCATGTAAGTTTGAAGATTATTCTGTTTATTTACGTGCTCGTCAATATTGTGAAATGGACCGTGGCAACACGAGCATATATCAGATTCGCAAGGGCAGGTGCTCTCGCTGTGTTGCTGCACATCCCTGCAGATAGGTGATGAGAACTCACTCTCACGGGATATATTATCTCCTAACGCTTCAGGTTTATATTGCCTGCTGACCATTGCAGCCAAATACGAATGAGTCATAACGTCATTTCTGTTGAATTTTGGTATCTCTTCACTTAAATTAGACTTAATGAAAGGAGAACTATAAGTATGTGCGTAGTACACACATGGCGAAGTCCCTCTTTTATTGTTCTTTTTTTTCTTTTTAAATAGAGTTTGTCGTAGATTGTTTGTTTTTAGTTCGCACATCTTAGGTGCAGTGTAGTAATGATCCCTGTTGTTAGGCTTGACTTCCTGGGTACAGTAATGATCCCTGTTGTTAGGCTTGACTTCCTGGGTACAGTAATGATCCCTGTTGTTAGGCTTGACTTCCTTGGTACAGTAATGATCCCTGTTGTTAGGCTTGATTTCCTGAGGGTAGTAACGATCCCTGTTGTTAGGCTTTACTTCTTGGGAGTAGTAATGATCCCTGTTGTTAGGCTTTACTGGCTGTGTATAGTAATGATCCATGTTGTTAGGCTTTACTGGCTGTGTATAGTAATGATCCATGTTGTTAGGCTTTACTGCCTGGTCGGCGCCTTGTAATATTTCAGAGTTATCTTTTGAGAGTTTAACAGGTGCCGTATTCGTGTTAAAAGCATTTAATAAGAACGAGACGTTAGACTTCTCTTTGTTTTCCAAACATGGTGGACTTGTACATCGATCACAATCTAATGATTTACAAGATATCGCTTCACTTGTAAAGGTTGTAAAGTTAGATTCTATGATCGCTGTGTTGACGGACTGCTTGCACGATTTGTTAAGTTTCAGACTTTTCTTGGCTGGGTCCTCGGATGTCAACGATTTTAAAGCGCCGGTGGCGTCTTCCAGTTCCTTTTCTAAATGGATTATCTTTTGTTGCAAGTCTGTGACGTCTATCGGTATACAGGATATAATTTTTACTTCAGTTTGCGATTGTGTGTTGCCTAAAACAGATAAAAATGTAGTTACTGTGATTTGGGACTTAGTATACGACTACGAGCTTCTGCTATGAGTTCGGTTATATATTATAGTATCTACATCTTGGTGATCAAGTATCAAGATCAAATAGTACTAGCTCTACGCTAGTACTATTTGATCTGACAATGTCATTATTGTATATCCTATTCCCTGGGCCCCCAGACTTACTAATACAAGTGGTAGAGAGCTCAAAAAGAGTATAAACAAAAACCATCACAGATCAATCTCTACAACAGACCCAACCAACTAGCCCACAGACCCAAACAAACTACCGGATGTCATAGATGTTTTCATTGTAAAGGGACCATCCAGGCTTTTCACCATGTAGCGACAAGCCTAGACGCCAACTCTAATCATGTTCGAGTAATACTGACGAATCAAATTATGAATATAATAAGCGCACTTATTGTATTTATTCATTTGGCGGACTAAGTCGAAGATGGAATCAAAATACCATAGATAACTGAATCGAACATCGAGGTAGCTGCAAGAAATCTCACCTCGGTAATCCAAGAAAGTTGTTGGAAGTCAACACCAGAAGTCAAATAACGCACGCGTAATCACGTAAAGTATACTAAAATGTACGGTCAACAATTATGCTGAAAAAAGACTACGGAGTATATCGCATACAAGTAGGCATCCAAATGACAAAACGAAACTAAACAAAGCTGCTAAAGAACTAAAGACCGATCACTAAAAAGGTGTCTCCGAAAGGGTAAACGTCAAACCTTAATCCTATCGAAACCAGAATGGTATAATTTTAAAGCCCTTTATAACACGACGCCTTACGCCATCTACCATATTGTGTGCACAACATTACGCCACCTGAGTAGATCACATCACAAACAAGATCAACCATCGATAAGACGATAACAGCAACAGTACCTACAGACTACTAGCGACATCTAACATTCCGTGACGTCAACGAAGGTTACAACCACATACAAGCATGAGATGGTGAAGACACACACTAAGCTGTCAAACCGACTATATAAACGGTCCACCATGGAGGAACGAGCACTCGCTACTTAGAAGGCACAGTGGTCGATAGCCCCGCAGTCACCACTGTTGTCATAAGCTTGACCTGAGCGGAGGCCCCGTCGCCCTCAGGAATAGCCCAGCTAGGAGGTAAAGGGATAGGATAGCCCCGCAGTCCATCCCTAGGACCACTCATAGGTTTAACCTCAGTCTAACTTTGTTTGCTAAAGTCTGTCAAATGTTTGAAGTAAAGTGAATAAACACCTATCTGTCATCCAACGTTGGTTTTATTCCACCGCCACCATTATATTGGCGCCCAACGAAAATCTTCTTCTACCCGCAACAATTTTATCAGAGTACCCACATTTTTTGACGGTGTACCCACATATTGGCGAATAAACAGGAGCCTACCCTCAAGAGAATTTATATTTTTTGACAGTATTGACATGTCTGAAAAACAAGCTATGGTGATGATGACTCAGGAGCAGTTCACTGCGCTCATAACAAAGGTGACAGAAGTGAACGAAAGTGGAAATAGACATTTTAAAAGTTTTGCTGCGTGCACAAAGCGTTACGACGGTGAACGAAATTTTAATAAAGTTGAAGAATTTGTGACCGGTATCTCAGTTTACAAAAAAATTGAGAAAATCAGTGACGAAGACGCCCTGGAAGGTTTGACTTTGTTATTGTCTGGTGCTGCTGCTACGTGGTGGAACGGTGTAAAAGGCGATATTAAAAAGTGGACCCAAGCTCTCGACGCCATTAAGTCTGCTTTTGCGCCGAGAATGCAACCACACGAGATTTATTTGGAAATATACTCAAAGAAGCAAACAACTGAAGCAATTGACGCGTTTGTGTGTGAAAAACGTGCCCTACTCGCTCAGTTACCTGCAAAAAGACACAAGGAAGAGGAACATTTGGACTTTGTTTACGGACTACTCAATATAACCTACAAAAAGGAGATTGCTCGCACAGAAGTGAAGACGTTTTCTGAACTTCTGGAGCGTGGTCGTCACATTGAGAGTCTGCTCAAGGAAGCTGGTGAAGGATTGACTTCAACACAATCTGAACGGAAGCCGCTCAAAAGATGTTCTTTTTGTGGCAAGAAGGGTCATCTTTTTGACGTATGTCGCAAAAGGATGGCAGAACAAAAGGAAACGGTAGTATCTCAACAAGAAAAGAAGCCAGTCATCACGTGCTATGGATGTGGAGCACCTGGTGTATACAGAAGCAACTGCAGTACCTGTAAAAATAAGGAAACGCCACCAAAGCCCGTTGCATTTTATACGGTACAAAATAGTTTAAAGATACCAGCCAAAATACCGACAATAAAGGTAAACATAAAAGGAGACGAAGGCTATGCATACATAGATACTGCTGCCCGTCGCAGTGTTGCCAGTATGCAACTGTATAAAACATTGCTACGAAAGGGAACACAGTTTGACCAGCGAGTAACTGACATCAAATTAGCAGATGGAACGGTGAAAACGTCAAACTTATTAACAACGACTACTGACATACGTATTGGAAAACGCACATTACCAATTACTTTGTCAGTCATACCAGAAGCTGTTGACAACCGTACGCTGTTAGGTATCGAATTCCTAGAACAGGCAGGAATCATACTTAATGCACCGCAACGCAGTTGGAATTTTATTGACGAACCACAAACTATATACAACTTCATCCAACTCAACAATGACGCCATACCAATGAAGGCAGTGAAGCGAATGACATTTGAAGTGAAAAAGGAGCCAGTGGAAATAAAGGCAATGTCGGAGTTCATCCGTTGGGCTAACGAGCTGGACATGTTGTCACCGTTACCCACAACACCGACAGTATCCGACGTACAAGATAGTCCACCAGTAAACAAACGACCAAAATGGACATTACACAAATTGGGCACGCCACCAGGTCCTACACGTCCACGAGAACCCGCTGACAACCAATCTTGTGTGGATCCACGTATTGTTTATTTACCAATAAACCCTACTTCTATGTATTCTGTTGATATTTATTTAAATCCCGATGAAGGTACCTTACTTACAAACAGTGAGCAAAAGATGTTCAATGAATTGTTAATTGAGCACAGCGACATCTTTGAGAAAAACACGGAACCAACTCCATTTACACAACATAGAATCGACACAGGCAATCATCCTCCTATTAGTGTTAAACCCTATAGATTGTCACCAACAAGGCAAAGGCAATTAAGAGAAAAGCTGGATAATATGATAAACGATGACGTTATCGAGGAATGCGATTCCCCATGGTCAGCACCTGTAATTCTAGTTCCAAAAGGAGAAACCGATGTTCGAGTTTGCGTAGATTATCGACGACTCAACGAGATATCTAAACCTGACAGATATCCGTTGCCTCGTATTGACGACTTATTACATCAGGCAAAAGCGATGCCATACATGTCAACAATTGATTTACAGTCAAGTTACTGGCAGATTATGGTACATCCAGATGATTACGATAAAACAAGCTTTGTATCACCATTTGGAACGTTCCGTTTCAAGCGAATGCCATTCGGTCTTCGAAACGCGCCTGCTACGTTCCAAAGGTTAATGGACAAATTCATACAAGGATTGCACGCGAAGTGTGTATTAAGCTATTTAGATGATCTAATTATAAGATCTATTACTTTCAGTCAACATATAAAAGACATAAGAGAAGTATTTATTAAACTGAGAGAATACAAGCTACGAGCCAACAGAAAGAAATGTAAATTTATGTGTTCAGAAATTAAATATCTGGGCCACCTTATAGTATCTGACGGTATCAAAACAGACCCAGAGAAAATCTCTGCTATTGCAAACCGTCAGGCGCCTAAAAACCTAAAACAATTAATATCATTTTTACAAACCGCATCATGGTATCGGAGATTTATTCATAATTTTGCAGACATTGCTAGACCACTTACTAACTTAACGAAGAAGACAATAAGTTGGAAGTGGGAACGAGAGCAACAAGAAGCATTTATGAAATTAAAAAATGCCTTGACTACGTCACCAGTGTTAAAACAGGCAAGTGACGATTTACCCTTTGCTGTAAAGACTGATGCCAGCCAGTATGCCATTGGCGCAGCTTTAGTGCAGGGGGAGGGAGACAATGAGCACCCTGTTGAATACGCAAGTAGACTCTTAACACAAGCTGAACGCAATTACAGCGTCACAGAAAAGGAAGCACTAGCCATAGTATGGGCTATTTCAAAATTTCGTGGCTATATAGAAGGAACAAAGTTCATAACTATTACAGATCATCAACCGTTGAAATGGTTAATGAATCTTAAAACACCTACTGGTCGCTTAGCACGATGGGCACTACAGCTACAACCATACGAATTCAAAATCCAATATACTCCAGGACGAACTAATGTAGTAGCTGATACATTGTCTCGACCACCGTGTGAGCAGCATGATGGAAAATGCATCATATGCAGCACAGAGTTAGATCTACCTAGATACAATGAAAAACAGTTAAGAGATGAACAAATGAAAGATGACACCCTTCAAACTATCATAAAAATATTAGAAGAAGGAAAAGAAATACCAAGTTATGCAGAATACATTAAGAAAGGGTACTTAGTCCATAAAGGTGTCCTGTATCTGTACATGCCAGAACAGGAAAACGACAATGCAAAGTTAATAGTTCCACGTCATGAAATACAAAACGTACTGAACGCTTACCATGACTCACCTACTGCTGGTCATATGGGAGTAGAAAGAACAGTGCAACGTATAACAAATAATTTTTATTGGACGGGACTACGAAAAGATGTTATAAAATACGTAAAAACATGCGTTGAATGCCAAAAATATAAGCCCACAAATAAGAAGCCAGCAGGCTTATACCAGTCCACCCCAAACTCACAACGATTTGAGGTACTGTCCATTGATCTTTTTGGACCTTTACCAAAGGGACCATCAGGAGAAAAGTGGATTCTGATCATAGAAGATACTACTTCAAGATGGGTCGAATTATTCCCACTAAATGAAGCAACTAGTGAAAATTGTGCCATTATTTTACTCAATGAAATATTTCTTCGGTATGGGTTACCAAGGAAAATTATCAGCGATAATGGAGTTCAATTTATATCAGCGATAATGCAAAAACTAGCATATTGCTTAGAAATTCAACAAATATTCACACCCGTATATCACCCTGAACCAAATGTGGTTGAAAGGAAAAACAGGGACATGAAGTCACAAATTGCAATCATGGTGAAAGACAAACATAAGAACTGGCCATCGACTTTACCAACAATAAGATTCGCAATGAATACAGCTAAGTGTCAAACTACAGGCTTCTCACCATCTTACCTTACATTTGGGAGAGAATTGCGTACACCATACGAGTTGACACATGATCTAAGCTCGGTTGTAGAATCAGAAAACTTTGTCGCAGAAATCACCCCAAAGTTAAAACAACTAGCCCAAGACTTGGAGCTAGCAAAAGAAAATATAGAATGTAACAAAGAAACGACACGCCAAAGAGCAAATAGCAAGAGAAGACCTGACCCAAACTATGAAATTGGAGACTTAGTCTTGATAGATTCTCATCCAGTGAGCAACATCGATAAACAGTTTACTTCGAAATTTGCTCCTCGACGAGATGGACCGTATGTTGTATTAAGGAAACATGGAACCTCCACTTATGAAATTGCTCACTCAGAGACTCCAGACAAGCCTATTGGAAAGTATCATACGTCAGCAATAACAAAGTTTGAAAAGAGAGACAACGTGATATCCAAACCAACTTATCCGATACGTCGAAGAGGAAGGCCGCGGAAACAACCTGGTGCTGGTACTCAGTCGGGACGACCATAGAGTACCAGAGGGGGAGAATATAACACGACGCCTTACGCCATCTACCATATTGTGTGCACAACATTACGCCACCTGAGTAGATCACATCACAAACAAGATCAACCATCGATAAGACGATAACAGCAACAGTACCTACAGACTACTAGCGACATCTAACATTCCGTGACGTCAACGAAGGTTACAACCACATACAAGCATGAGATGGTGAAGACACACACTAAGCTGTCAAACCGACTATATAAACGGTCCACCATGGAGGAACGAGCACTCGCTACTTAGAAGGCACAGTGGTCGATAGCCCCGCAGTCACCACTGTTGTCATAAGCTTGACCTGAGCGGAGGCCCCGTCGCCCTCAGGAATAGCCCAGCTAGGAGGTAAAGGGATAGGATAGCCCCGCAGTCCATCCCTAGGACCACTCATAGGTTTAACCTCAGTCTAACTTTGTTTGCTAAAGTCTGTCAAATGTTTGAAGTAAAGTGAATAAACACCTATCTGTCATCCAACGTTGGTTTTATTCCACCGCCACCATTATACCTTTAAATTCTCCAGGATTTTTTTATTATTTCGATATCTTTTTCAGAAGTTTAAGATTCTTTGAAAAAAAGGCTTGAATGAAAAAGTGTTTTTTTTTTTATATAAAAAAACATTTTACAATATGTACTTATTTTTTGCAATATTATGGCCCTTGTCCAGCCATTATGGCCCTATATAGTTCTGACGAGGAAGATGACGATCCTTTATAAAACTTTCCTAAAAGAAGGCATACGATTCACACGATCGATGATAAGAGCAAAGTATTTGGGCCTTCCACATCTATTTCTCCTACAGCAGGTTTGTCGACAGTCGTTTACTCGAACCAAACCTACAAAAAGGGCGAAAAAGAGGAGACCATGTCCTACGTAGGACAAGAATGACACCGAGTTGATTTTCGAGAATCTCGGTCATCTCGGTATGATGGAGATGTTCATGTACACCCTAATATGTAGGTGTCACCCCTGGTTTTCTGGTTTTTCAGTCAAACTGGGTAACGAAAGTACGTATTTGTATGTGTGTTGTTCTTCAATATGATATAACTCCGTAATTATGTATTTTTTTACGCCTAAATTGATTAAATACCAATCCCATAATACTTTGTTTCATTATTAGACCAACATATACAGGGTGTAAGGGTAAACACCGTTATCCTTGAAACCAGTGGTTTGGTTTCATTAATAGAACGTAAAATCAATGGAAAATTAAAACTTTTTTTTTAAAAGAATATCTTCATTTTACCATAAGAGTATTTCACCCTATGCGGTAGGGGCGCCAACGTCGCGTCTCAACACATAAGCGCGGGGAATACGCCGCGCCACGTGACCCGACCGGTCGCGAGCGCGACCCCTCCCTCACCCCATAGTCCGGTCAATTTAGACCAAAAAATGAGAGTGAAGTTACATAAAGTCCCAACAAGCTGAATTTCAGTGAAATTGTTCAAAATATAATTATAAACAATTTCTAGAAGTTCCCCATCATTCCCCTGTAAGGAAAAATTTTTATTCAAGGTCAAAGGTCAAAAAAATGAGTTTTTCGCGATTTTCAGCAAAACGGTAAGTTTTATCATAAAAGTACCCCAGACAAAAATTGTAAATCATAAAATTATGTATAAAAATGTATCAATACTTTTTTCTTACGAGCCACCGTTTCTGAGATATAACGATTCAAAAAGTTATAAAAGTTGTTATCGTCATAATATGCATGAGTACGCCACGTATATACATCTAGAGTTGTAATATTTTATATAATATTTATATGTATGTATATATATATATATATTATATATTAAATGTTTAAATATTTTTCTATCGGTCATTGTAACTTATACTTACAATATAAAATATACATAAGTTTTAACTACAAGAATATCAGGTAAAATGAAACCCAGTCCCTTAATCTTTAAGCCAGTGTAACTTCGAGACATCTGTCTCTTGTTCTATTGTGTGCGTGGCTAGGGTCTTATAATAAATGAAATACTGTTAGTCTTGAGCGTCACTCTGTAGTGAAAACACGTGTTTATCCAAACCTATATTGTGCTGTTTTGAGTTTTATATTAAAAATGTCTGAATATTGTTTTATTTGTGCTAAACTTTTAACTGAAAGTGAAGTTGTTACTGTTGAACGTGGTATGAAGACATTAATTAATGCAAGTATCGAAAGAGCTGATGATTTTTCGGAATATCTCAAAAATCAGAAATCTGTGACAATACATGAAAATTGCCGTAAAAATTATACTCGAAAGTCTTCTATTGCTGCAGCTAATAAAAGACAACGTAAAGAACAAGAACCCAGTACATCCACAGCAAGTCCTCCTCGTACTAGAAGAAAGAAAGAAAGAACTATGCTTATTTTGTGGCGAGAAATTAAATGAAGAGAGTGAAAGAAGAAAATCCTCAGATTTTCGGCGTCGAATCAGCCAAGTACACTTCAATTTAAAGATTCAATTCTGGAAACAGCTCGGGCTCGTGACGATGCTTTAGCAAAAGCTGTTCTTGCTCGAGTCGAATTTGAATATGATTTAGTTGCTGCTGAAGCTAAGTATCATCGAGATTGCTATGCTAATTTTTTAAAACCTTCCACTGGAGCTAGGAGTAGGCCTACTGGGGAACCACGTTAAAAAAAACGCGTTAAGTACACTACCTCACAGGTGGTGTGGAAACGTGTGCATATTATGACGATAACAATTTTTATAACTTTTTGAATCGTTATATCTCAGAAACGGTGGCTCGTAAGAAAAAAAGTACTGATACATTTTTTATAGATAATTTTATGATCTACAATTTTTGTCTGAGGTACTTTTATGATAAAACTTACCGTTTTGCTGAAAATCGCGAAAAACTCATTTTTTTGACCTTTGACCTTGAATAAAAATTTTTCCTTACAGGGGAATGATGGGGAACTTCTAGACATTGTTTATAATTATGTTTTGAACAACTTCACAGAAATTCAGCTTGTTGGGACTTTATGTAACTTCGAATGTCTAAATTGACCGGACTACCAGTCAGTCTGTCTCGCTAGCGAGCGCATGTAATGCCGCGTCGTCGTAGCGCCGCGTCATTTCTCGCACCTAAATAATTGTAGTTATGTATGAAATTAAATGAAATGGTACGGTTTTACGCTATCGCGAGTGATAACCTGAATGAGGCTCGTAGGATGTACGCAGAATTGTTCCCTGGACAACGTGTGTCAAATCGTGAAACGATGTTGGCGGCTACACAAAGGATGCGTACCTACGACCAGTTCACCGTGCCGGCGCACGTTCAGGATCGTGGCAACGTTGATCTTCAAGAACGTATTCTGAATTTCTTCGCGGAGCACCCAGAAGAAAGTACCAGGAGGGCGGCGTGTATTTTCAATGTTTCCCACTGGACAGTATAGAGAATTCTCCACATCGACCGTCAACATCCGTATCATTTTCAACCGGTCCAAGAATTGAATGACAACGATCACATACCACGGATGGTATTTTCGCAGTGGCTTATCGACAATTTCTTTGTTGTGTCGAATCAAATTTACATTTGGACTCATCAAGTCATGCAACACCCAAGGTAGGTATTTTTGCCTGTCCTAAGCCAGGAAAAGTATGTAGGGAAAGTTGCATCCCAGGTTTTGTGTAGTGTGTATTTATTCATGTGTTGTGTAGGTAGGTAGAACGGGCGGCGACCGGCGATCGTTACAGTAAGGGCGCGTTCCCACTATGTCGTGACGATTAATTTCTCGTTGGGTTTACAGTTAATTTACAGTTAATCTTGTCGTCCTATATGTGAACACCTCCATTTAAATACACAAGCCACGACGCTTTAAACGACACGGTAATCTGTCGTCACGATATAGTGGGAACACGCCCTAACTACTTCACTCGGGCGCATATCCATGAATTAGCGGACGGTGTCGGATAAAAATCTTTTAAAATATTTTTATGAAAATAACGTATTTCTTTTTTTTTACTCAATCATTTATTTTTATATTAAGTCAACTAACTATGGTTTGAGTGACAACGGTGTTTACCCTTACATCCTGTATATGTATACGAACCCCGACAGGGGGTCGGGGTTCGTATACATATACAGGAGAACGACGGGCCTTTTAAAAGGCCACCATTTCCTAGCTTTCCCGGAAAAGTTGTTTTTTTTTTCATTATTTTTCCTAGTAATTTTAAATGACTCATTTATATATTTAACTTTTATTTTTATAGTTACCGCCCTGGTTAAACTGGTAAAAAAAACCAAATGCAAGTTTGACAGTTTATTTGTAAAATCGTAGCAAAGACTATAAGGCCTCTGCCTCGAATTTTGCGGGCAGCGGGGCGGCGGCGGCGGCGGCGCGGGAGCGGGGCGGGCAACGCATACCTGTTCTCCAAACCAGCGGGCAGATCGCGCGGCACTATAGCGGTGTAGTGTTGTGTTCGTGGTTGTGTTGTCGAGATATTTGTTTTTATTCGCGAACGAAATGTCTGAAAAACGGCGACAACATCTTTTTGATTCAAATTTATTCCTAACGCTCGATGTGAAAAATGTACAACACTATACTACAATGCAAACGCGCTATGCGGGCGGTCACCGCTTGACTGGAGTGCACCGCTCGTTGCCCGCCCCCGCGCCGCTGCCACGCCGCTGTTTTCGAGAACCGGTCCATTTGATTTTACGCATAAGATCCTGCCGCTCCCGCGCCGCCGCCGCTGCCGCCCCGCTGCCCGCAAAATTCGAGGCAGAGGCCTTACGGAAGTACAGACCGACACAGTTTAGCGATTATTTATGGTATCAATGAAAGCTTGTCCCTGGTTAAAGGCTATAGTTCTATACTATACTAACCCCCTATTGTGAGCGTGTAATGTGAAAGTAGATACATACTTTACCTAAATTAAAAGCGACCCTTTTCAGGAAGTTCTCGATGCCCTTGAAGCGTTTCTTACACACTGTGGCGCCAGAGACTTCTTCTGTGTTCATGTTGCCAGTACACTGCAAATGGTTTTATTTTCGTGAAAACAACGTTTACTGCGAGCATAGCGAGCAAACTTGCACGTGGTTGTGAAAATTCAATTCTCAATACTTTTATTGCATTCCACATTGTAGGTATTCTTAGGAGGTAAATTACTTTCCTCTATGGTTCAACGTGCCTACCATAGAGGAACTGCCTACTCACTGCTCACTCTCGTATTCGACTGCTTATTACTAGGGATGTTATGGATATGAAATTTCGGATCTGGATACGGATATAGAAATAATATTATACTCGTACCGGTTTCGGATACGGTTACGGATATGAAAATATTTCGGATTATCCGTAAGTTTCGGATAGTTTCGGTTATGGATATTATTCGATTTTTAAGAAATTGTAAAAGTAGAGCACAAATCCTAACTAATATTATTAATGCGAAAGTGAGTTTGTTTGTTTTGTTTGTCGGCATGGAGGTTAGGCGCCAGTACACTCGATACCGGAGGAGACGTCGTCCGGTTCCGGAAGATGCCGCGCTATTTGAGGTGTACCGTGCGGTGAAGGAAGGTCTGTGGTTGGCGAGTCGAAGACTCGAGCCTAGGAACAGATGTTGGCGACCCTAGACGGGGATGCGTGGGGACCGAGGGAAACTTCGTGTCTTGGCGCCCCCACTCACTGAGGGTCTACAGCCGCAGCTGCTAGAAGAAGTGGTCGCAATCATCTTTCCTGCTAGAGAAGAGCATATGCCACCACCGATGAGTTTGCCCACAGCCACAGAGTCGGCGGATGATGAGTTCGTTAGCGTCCCTGAGGTGAGGTAGCCGGAGAAGAGGGCAGCCGTAACGCGGCCCGCTCGCCTCATCTTCGCTCTGAAAGAGCTCCCAGCTGAGAGGACTACTCGCTGTCCGCATACCGGCTTATAGTCCTGCTAGACGAGGTGGGCAAGCTTATAATTGCAGCCCGCCTCTTCGGCCACTTGTACAGACGGGTCGGGTCTGGTTGACAGCTAGTTCGGCTTTCGGCATAGGGGCTCTGCTGTCGACGCAATAATGCAGGTGAGAGTCCTCGCGTAGGAAGGAGTGTCCCGGGGCGGGTTGATGCTGGCGGTGACACGCATTCAATACCCTGCCCTGGAGTTTTATTTAGGAGGCAATGCCGTACCATAGGGTGCCCCCTACCTCCTCCACATCGTTAGGACTTATATTCCGGAAAGGTGTATCACGTACAGGGGAAGCGCCGGCGCTCGGTGGGCTGAAAATGAAGCTTCATAGACTTAGCGTCGCTCAAAAATCAAGTACGTAATTTGAAAAAGAACGATGCCAGCTTATTCCTTTACTTAATAGCAATATTTTATGTAGTGGTTTTTTTTTTGATAAAGCTATTATTTAACAAGTTATCTGCGATTTAATATATTTTTGTATGGAGCTGAACCGTTTTTTTTTATTATATTCCTTATACTTAGGCTTTCTTAAAATATAACTTTCCGTATCATAGAATACATCATATAAGCTATATTATCACTAAAGCCTGAATCTCGGAAACCCTCGGACTATTGACATTTTTAACGACAAATATTTTTTTGTATTAAGCACGTCATTTTAAAGTTACTAACTGCAATGTTATGGCCTTTTTTTCTACAAACTCAAACTCAAAGCATTTATTTCAAATAAACCAATTACAGGCATTTTTGAATTGTCAAGGGGGTCGGTCAGTCCGAAAGATGAAGCTAGGTGCCCATTCCAAAGCGTAGTAGGTACCTTTGGAGAAGAACACCCACCTAAGATCCCCCTCCTCCCCCACCTAAGTATCTACCTACACCTTACCAATGCAACTTACTCTAAACAGCATTATGAGCGATAGCCGTTTTGCGTAGATGTGACGCATATTTTCCCCCAAATTGTTTATTTTCGTGTTTTGTTCTTTCCTTGCGTCATATGTACCGCAAATAAACGTATTTTCTTTCTTTCTTTTCTTTCTTTCTTTTCTTTCTTTCTTTTCTTTCTTTCTTTTCTTTCTATATCTTTATTTCTAGTATTAAAATTATGTCTATCACTTATTTTTATTAAAAATTGTAGATTTTTTCTTACATACATAATATTTTCATAAATTAATTGGCAAGGTACCGTCATAATATTAATCTTTTTAAATAGTTCCCTGAGAGATTCGCGACGAGATGTAGATCATAAATGGCTCTGACAGGGTACTCCCTTGCTTCTCCTAAAATTGTTTGTCCGAAAATCATTATCCATAACACATTTGCTATAAACTTCAGTAACCATAATGTTAAAAAATTCGAAATTTTGTTTTACATTATCTTTACTTCGAAAACTATTCTGTCATAATATCGAGTACTATATAATAATTTAATCTCCTAATTTTGCATGAAATAAAGTCATATGTCCTAAGTATTGTATTATTTAATGTGTATTATTCCGAATGTTCATTTATAATAAAATTGTTTGCTGCTTTTGCAAAAAATTTGGTATTAGTAACAGAAACGAATCGCTGCAAATCTGACTCCACGCAGTCTCGTATGCCCTACCCCTAGAGTGTAATTTAGAATTGCGTAGGCGCGGAGGGGCGAAGCGGCCCGCGAGTTGAGGAGCAGGTGGTTGTAACGCTTGCCTGGTGAGCGTTAAACCATCTGCGACGATAAGTTCGCGTGGGACCGCCGGAGCCGTGACAGAAACCATGCCTGCTGCATGTTACATGCTCGCTTGCTTGCATGCTGCATGCTTGCTTGCTTGCTCATTGCATGCTGCATGCTTGCTGCATGCATGGTGTATGCTTGTTTGCATGCTTACAGGGAAATAAAAAACCCCATGTTCACAATCAACTGTTTTATTGAATGATAATACATGCAGCGCCGGAGCCGTGACAAAAGCCATATTGCTTTTGCATCTTTACTATTTATGTATTGTATCAGTTGGATTTGGTAAAATAATAAACAATTGTAATATAAAACCAGATAATATTTAATTACAAACTTTTATTGAAAACGGTTTTATGTCTTTTGTATATTATTGATTGTAATATTTATGACAAACAAATTTAGGGCATTTAGTTAGGGATTTGGCATGTGATATTATGTGACATTAAGTTCGTGCAAGTTATATTCGGACAAATGATGATTAGGAGAAAAAAAATTAAGGCACTTTAGATTATGGATAAAAAGTTAGGGAACACAATAGAGAACCCTCTGACAGCTCTCTCTACTTCGAGCGGTTAAGCATTTTTGTAAAAAAAATAGTATCTTCTTGCGAACCATTGTCTCCCTAGCTGCAGCGTCGAAATTGACTGACTGACTCGGTGCCATGTTAAAAAATATCTGTAGGTAAACACTTACTCGTTCACGCGCCTCTCGGTCAAGTATAATTTTGCTGTCTCGCCCATCTAATCGGTACGTGTGATCAAGGCTTTATAACTGAGTTCTAAGGAAAAAGTTAACGTTTACTTACCTCAGGAAAAAGGCAGGTTCAATCCACCAGTTACCTGAAAAAGGGTACTCCTCCAACAAATAATTTCATTTTGAGCATTTCTGGATGTTATTTAACAATAAAACTTAACCTAAGTTACAAGAACCAGCAATCTTGGCCGCTCACATTTGGCTCTCTGATGTTTGTTACATCTTTCAATTAATGAGCGTTGAACATGAACATTCCATTGTGTAAAATGTTTGAATTCAACAAGAATTTTACCAGCCAGTTTGAGTGACATAAATATTTTTTGACGTTTTTTCTGTTATGTGTCGGTGACAAGTGTTCCATTAAGCTGGGTCCAGACCAGCGGTACCACCTTGCGAAGCAAAATCCTCGGGTCTTGTCGCTAAATGTATGAGAGGCAGGAAGGGCGCAGGGGTGGCCACCTAGGTGCAGGGATTGTCGTCGTCCTAATCGTGCCCCGGATTAGGAGGAGGACTGTGTGTGGTTTCGAATAAACCGGATTGTGATCTTAAATTGTTCACTCTTTTAAAAATAATAATATTGGTGGCGCTCTCTACGACTCCCATTTAAAACCTATCCTATATTTGATGTTATCAAAAGTGAAACTTTGTAAACCCTGCTTATACTCCTTGGCTTGGTCTACGTGTGGTATTCCACGTTCATCGTTAATCAAACCACAGCGCACGGCATTCGTCGCGCCGCCCGGCGTCTCCGTGCTTTGTGTCGTAAGTAAAAATAAAACACAAAATCCTTTTTTACCATTCTTAAAACAAAGGAAAACGCAATAATTTTCACTGACTTCACACACAATTACAAAAACATCCGTGGTCTAAGACCACCTACTTGTGGGTCACCGTAACTCGACTTGTCTTTCCCTAACAACGTCCGTACTATGAGGTTCCTCGGAGAGAAAGGATTCCTTTTTTTAAACAATTTCTTTAGCATCGCATTTCTTAACTTTAGATCACCAGCAGCTAATTCCTGCTCTTTCTTCAAAGAGAACTTCAGTGGATCAGAGTCCAGCTTACTGTGCTGCGCCATGGCTTTAGCTTGCAGTTTCTTCCAGTTAAACAACGGCTTCATTAGTGGTCGTGGTGGAGAGGCTGGTATCGCCTGCGTTTGCGTGGAACAAGTGTTCCGGTTGCATTCGACTTTGATATCAACTGGTGCTTGCATCTTCTTTTTGATCTTACGGAAGATTGACAGCTTTCTTACGCTCTGTGTGCCAGTACTTTTCACTTCTATTTCCCTCAAACAGAGAGGAACTTGTGGCTGTTGCATAGGCTTGTAGGGATTATCATAGGTGGTGTGAAGTGGTGGAGCTGTAGGCCGCTCCTTAGAAGGGTAGGGAGGAGCAGTGGCTTGTTCTCGCATCCTTGAATGCTGCGCTCTTGGCGCGTACATGTCGTGGATTGGCGGTGGTTGCGCGTAATCCAGTAAGCCTGGATTGTAGGGTGGATTATAATCTGGTTGATATTCATTAGGTCTTCGATAATTTGACGGCATAGGCGGTGGCTGGTAGTATTCCTGTTCATGCATCATATAATTCGTTATGTCTTGTCTATATGGTCTGTCTCTGTATGATGCTCTTGGTGACCTTGGTTTTACTTCTACATCTATAACACTTTCACTTTCGCTAAGTTCTTCAATAACATCTTTTTTCTTCTTCTTTAAAAAACCAATAGACCGCAGAACATTTGAAAACTTTTTCCGTTTAGACTGAAAAATAAAAAAGGGAATTATTTTTGATTCTTCAAATGATATACAGAGAGACTTTTTACCTAACTAATGAAGTTAAAATAGGTGTTAAATAGTTGGTTCTCACCTTTTCGTCAGTAGTTGTTGTTTCCATTTCAGTTTCAGATGTAGACTGCGTTACTTGTAAACTTAGCTTTTCTATAATAGTATCTGAATAACTTGCATTAGTTGTGCTGATATATGGTTCGGAACTTAATCTTGATCCTATCGCTTCACAACTCTTTGAATAACACTTGAGCGGGGGTGTTCCAACTTTGGCATCTTGTTTAGAATTGGTAAGTCTAGAACTTTCCCCAACGCTTCTTGACGTTAAAAGTTTGGCTTCGGCTTTTCTAGCTTCATGTCTATCAATACTGCTTTCATGATCTTTTTTTCTAGCTGGTCCTTGAGCTACGAATTTGTAAATTTCTTTAATAAGATTTTCGGTTTCTGTGTGACACGTTTCAGTATGACAGCCTGTGGTGGTGTTCTTATTACAGCAATGTTCGTTATGAGCAGGTTCCTTAGCAGCATTGACGCAGTTTGTACATGTGTAACTTGGGGTGGGCATCATATAGCCGTTCTGCATGGGCATAGGGTAGCTCATGGGACAAACAGGCATCACGGTGTAGCAACAAGGATTTTGAAACGACGTCATATATGGAGAACCATTGCTTCCTACACCAAAATTGTTAATACTTTGATGCCTACTGTTAGGCATTGCGCTGCCATTTAATTTAGTATTATTTTCATTTGTCAAAGGCATTCCATTGTCTCCGGCCTTTGAGGAAACATCAGATTTGTCACATTGCGACGCAATTGTTTCTTTCTTTATTTCGTGCAGAAAACTTTGCAGGATATCCTTTATTTCGCATAGTGCTTTGTCTGTTTTATCAACAGGTGTTTCTTCCCCTCTCATTTCTTCAGTTTTATTAAGTGTTGTATCAACAGTAACATTAACTTGGTCATTTGCATAAGGTAGATATTGTAAACTGCTCATAGTAGCGTTGTCTTGCTGACAAAGTCCTTGTTTCTCGACCTGACATGGCTGACATGTCATGCGCTTGCGTGTTCTGCGTGGTTGCTCTTTAATAAAATTTGGAACTTGTTCTGATGTTATATCACTCTCTAGCTGCACACGTTCGCGTTGACACCTTCGCCTGTACGGTGAACCCTCCTTAAATATATGCTTGACGTGTGTCATGTAGTCTTCGAAGTCCGAGTTATATTGCGATTTCAGATTAAGCCGGGGTCTTAATGTCCTAGGTGACGGTGGAACTTCCCTATAATATTCATATGGTAACATATTATCCTCACAGAATTTCCGTCGAGTCTTTGGGCTAGACTTTTCTTTGACGGGAATAAGGTCGTAAACATCAGAATTATTAAACATGTCTACGTGAATCCTGCGATACTTTCCTCGGGTATGTTTCTTTGAGCTGTAGAGGCGAGTGTCGCAAATACTTCTCATTTCACTGACGTCGCTGTGTCTTCTTCTATGCTTTTGTCCATCGTAGCAACATGAACATAACTCGGTACCCTCCTGTATATCTTCACGGAGGGAATACTCTTGATCCCGGCAAACAGGTGCTGAGATCTGGCTGAGGTCAGATTGTCTCCTTTCAAACATTTTTACCGGCTTGTATTGTCTTCTTATAATATCAGCGATAAAATCTTGATCAAGTTCTCGATGGAGATGTTTCTGCTTACGAAATTTGTTTGGTTTCTGTTCGTACGATTCTTTATACACATCATTCTTACTCCGTTTCGCGCGCTCTTTGTATTTCTTCTCTTTATGATAATGCGGAGGTACAGGTTCCTCGTATTCTTTTCGATACTTTATATCATGAGGATGGCCAGAGTGACCAGGGTTTGAATGATGCATTCGGGGGTTTATAAGTGAACGAAAACTACTGCTAGAATTAGCAGAAGCGAAGTTCTCGTAAACAGACCTCGTTCTATATTTATGTAATTTTGCGCCGTAATCAGATAACCCTTGCAGTTTGCTCTTTTTAGTTTTTGCTTTAAGAACATGTTCACCGTTATCGTAGAGCATCCCCTCAGTTGGCGTTGCACCGATTACATCTTGGGTTTTCAAATGGTTTTTGCTCTCTTCAGATTTTCCGTATTGACCGTTTGATGATTTGTATAGAAGTTTTGTCTCGATGTTATTTAACTTTCTCTCAGAAGACGACTCAGTTTGTTCTCTGATCGTCTCTATCTCGTGCTTCACATCCGTAGAAATGCAGCAGTTGGACTCCTCGTGCCTCTCGTCCACCTGGAGACAGCTCTCGGACTCCCTCCCGGTGCAGTCAAGACACGCGATGTTTTGACAGTGCTTATTAACTTCGTTTAACTGGTGTTCGAGGCCAACTATTTTGCGTTTTAGATCAGTAACATTAACAGCTATACTGGAACTTATTTTAATATCCGGTTGCGATGAGCTACCTGCAAAATGAACAGGTGTTTAGCGTCTGAGGTGATTCATATTACTGGATGCTTGTTATGATTGGTTGGTTACCTAGCGCCCGCCGGAAGAACTCCCGTATGGCCCGGTACCTGCGCTTGGTGCGGGGCGAGATGCGACGTCGTGGGGTGCGCAAGTTCATCACCGATCACCACGGCGACGTCTGCGAACAAACGACTTCATTGCTTTATAATAGTGAACTATTAAGTTCGTAGATAACCAAAACAACGAAGTTGAATTGATTATCCATACCTGTTCTCTTACGCGATAATTTACGAATCTCGCAATTGTAGTCCATTGTACAAAAATTCCATATTTGCCTGAAAATATATAACGAAGTGACGATTACGCTTATTATTAAATTGTATTTTGTTATATTTAAATATACGTTTGACTTTTGAATTTCATCTGACTTCTGCGTCAATATAATTTTATTCATCGACAATACATTTACAGCCAGTGATGGTGATCTATAAAAAATGAATCCGACGGTGATGATGCAGTGTTGCAGAGTATTGCAAACACAGTTGCCAAGTCCGAGCTGTCACAGAGTACACGAGCTTCACGGCGAAATCAATAAACGAGTGGACAGTTCTGGCTGAATGTTCTGTAAGGTGATAGCACTGTAGAATATTGAACACGTTGAACCCCAGACTACTGAAGATTTAGCAAAGAAGGCCTGGGACACAGGCGACCACGTCAGGTGGCCGATTTGGAAAAAAAAATTGTATCAGATCTCTTTGGATATTACGAACTCTTTACTTATTATCTTCTCTATTATTATTTGATTATAGAATGTTTTGACGTTGTCAATTACGTCATTTACATTTTGTATATATTAGGAAAATAAATAATTGAAGTAAATGCTTCAATTTCCATTAAAATGCTTTCAAAATTCTTACGAAGTACGTATAGATCTCGTGTTGAACTGCTTCTGACGAGAAAAGTTATTCCAAAAGTAAATAATGTGCGATACGCAGACATGATACCAGTCACGCAATACGACATACCGTACCCAAGGAAGTTGAGGCTAGGGTACACCCTTAAAACATATTGGGAAATTATTCCTCTATTCCTTTCCACATGTACAGCCGTCGCCTTAATGTTCGGTATGATTATATACTCATGTAAACATAAGGTATGTCATATATTTATGATCAGTGTACTTTAGCCGTAAAGTTGTAAACCGTAAAAAATAAACCGTTTCATTCCTTCACCTGTATCGAGTTGTGGCAGGTTAATAGTGGAACGTTTTAAAATAAAAACCAATAGAAACGTTTAGAGCAGATTTATTTTTATGTGAATTAGTTATTTTAGATTTTAAATTATAACCTAGCACAGTGATCGGCAAACTCATTAGTCAATAGAGCCAAATATCAATACTATAGCGACTAAGATTTCTCATGAGAGCCAACCCTTTCTGTGTGTCCAAACTGTCTCAATACACTTTTCTTAATCCTTAAAACTCCTATCCCCTTTGGCTCCACAACGCTTCCTAAAATTTACTTGCTAAGAAGTAGGATGTCTTCATCATCATCATATCCGCTGATAATAATATTCTGAAGGCATCTTACTTATTAACAAGTTAACCTTGAAAAACTTTGAAAGGTAAACAGTAAATGATTAATTTTCCATGTCCTGTTATTGTTTGGTGAAAATACTTCGAAAATAAATCTTTGATATATAAAACTTGATATATTGCTAAATGACCGAGACCCCGACCCCGCGCGTATCTACGCTCACACTCATCGACATTTCTATAGAGTCGCACACTATAGGTCAAAGAGCCGCGGTTTGCCGGCCACTGACCTAGTACATAAACGTGTCAGCCATTCGTTAAGTTCTTGTCGTCACCATACTCGAACAAAATGTTAGTTTACCGTCGGTATAAAAATGGTTACTATAGAGTACACAATATAAGTGGAATAATTAAATCGATAACAATTTAACTTTTTCTACTACTATTCAATTTGGAATTTTAACTAACGCGTGAAAGTATATACTGGGCAGTAACATTCTCAGATTGTCGTGCGTGCCTTCCTACAGTATTTCTATCTCACGAAGCGACGCGCGCTTTACTTGTGGTTACCTAGTGCACACGCTGTGAATGTGTGTGTAAGCGCAGGAGCTCTCGGTACCGTCCGTGATACGGGCGAAGTTATAAGTGTGTGTGTGTGTGCGTGTGTGTGTCATGTGCTGTCGCAGGTTTACCTTCAGCTCCACGAAGCGAGCTCGATCATTTTTGCAGTTCACCTCGGAAAAGTAGAGTATCTTTGGCATTCTAATCAATCGTCAAATTTCAGAAATTGAACGCGTGACGTCTGATCTAACTGCATTTTTAAATATGTAAAAAAATACCGAGCAGGTTCATAGCAATCTGTCTGATTTCCAGAATGTAGTTGAACGATTGATTTTAGATACCGAAAACTCAATTTTCAGAAACCAGTAGCGTCGACACGTAACCAGGAGAAAATTTGAGAAAATTAAAAATAAGACAAAAAATAAAACCGATAGCAACCCGTCTGAAAATCTTGTTTTCAGATGAACATTGGTCAGTTGACGCGAATAAATCATTTCACAGAATATATTGTGTGTAAAAACCATTTTGAACGTGTTGAAAAATTTTACCGATCCGTTACATAGCATTCTGTCTGAAACCTGTTGGACATGATTAAAAAGGTTGCCAAGATATAGAAAATAATGATATCAGATAAATTCAGTGTCTCACGTTACTAATCAGACAACTTCTCGATTATCAGAAATTATTAATAAATCGTATTGCGGCGTTTTATGTACGATTAATAAACCTTACCCGAAACCATCGATCTGAAAAAAGGATTTTTTAAACAAATGTGTAAAAAATAAAGGACAAAAGGAAAACGGGGTATCTTTTGAAAAATACTGTTTATTGGAAAAAAAAAACATAATTTTAAATCATTGTTGGACTCATCATCGGTGTCGTGAGGGATAGGAGCGTAACAAGCACCGCACGTTATTTTGGTTTTTGAATTATAGGTGACATGTAAAATTTCTGAAAACAGGTTTTTAGTAACCCCGGAAACTACAAAGAGAATTTAAAAAAAATTGAACCAGGTTGTTATGAGACAGATAGGTATTTTTTTTTTACATTTGTTAAAATGCGCTCGGGCCACACGTGACACGCAAAATGTCTGAAAACAAACTTTTTCGTAATAAAATTACAAAGCCTATGTAAATTTTCATTATCAGACATATTGTGATGAAACCGTCTGCCAATTTTTTTTATATAGCAGAATTGGGCTCCCTAACTGTGCTGTAAACTGTGATTGTGTACGGTTTTGGCAGTAAAACGATGTGATATGGTTTTGGTCGTGTGCTCTCGTACTAAGAGAATATGTTTGAAAATGTAAAACTTCAAGAAAAGTTGTTTTTAAAATGTGTATTTGTTTGTTAAAGGTGGACGTTGTATTTTCAACGCGCAGCCGTGAAAACATATCTCGTACGATGGACCTCCGGAACCCTTCGATTCACAAGCTTCTCATTATCAACCAAAGATACGAGCCCTGGTGCGAGATGGCAGATACTCTTGATAAGTTGAAAGATGCGGAGAAACGAGCTTTGATGCGTGCACAGTCTTGCGCTCACGCATAGTATGCGCAGAACAAGTTTAGTAACTTACTACACAGGATGCAAAGTCCAGATATGTAAAGATCAGACTCAACGGTTCAATAAACAGGCATGCTCCGTTATTGTGGCAGTCTAGCACATACCTCATAGTTATTGCTTTTGATTGGCGGAAACATAGAAACGGTGTTAAGATAAATTAGAAAGAGTTTAGTCATGAAACTGGAATTATACAGGATTGTATAACTTTTTGAACTTGCCTAAAATTGACAGAAACTGAAAAAACGATGAAGGTAAATTTTTAATAAGTATTTTCTGAAAACGTGGTTTCTGTCGTCGCCTTACACATGTCAGCTGGATTTTTATATTAATAAATATTTATGTACATTTGTTACGTTTTAAATATACATTGCTTTTTTAAGTATTTGAACTTCTTTTATTTTCCATGTAATAATGTGTTGATGTTGAGCTCGTGGCTAAGTAATAACATTCGCACGGGTTGATCCATCAGGTTAAGCTTCGCTTGCCGGGGTTGGTCCGTGGATGGGTGACGACGTGCCTCGGAAAGCACGCTAAGCCGTTGGCCCCGGCTGTCATTCGTGGATCTTTGACAGTCGTTACGGGTCGTCAGAAGCCCGAAAGTGTGACAACCAGTCTTACCAAGGGGTGAGGGGTGGGGTTACCATTGTGTTACCCAGTAACTGGGTTGTGGAGGTCAGATAGGCAGTCGCTTCATGTAAAATGCTGGTACTCGGCTTCATCCGGTTAGACTGGAAGCCGACCCCAACATAGTTGGGTAAAGGCTAGGCAGATTGATTGAGGGCTATGTGTTGATGCTCTTTTAGCTTTTGCTTTTTCTTTCTCATACAAACCCCGTTTAACCTGCTCAGGAGTGACGTTCTAGAAACCTCTTTCATAGGCCTTATGTCAAATTGTACGTTCCTTTGTTAGGTAGTTTAGACTAGATGCTTCAAGTCTCTGAAAGAGAGATTATGAGTCCTCCTTTTCCAATTTTGCGTACGCCTCGTACTTTCAGCTGCATTTCTCCAGGGCATATGATTTTTTGGACCATGTGCTTGGTTTTGACACTGGTCTTTGAGATATCACTGGTATAAATAGCCACGGAGCTAAGAGTATTAGGACGAACAAAGGTTTTGGTCTCGGTCATGGTCTTAAGGGAGGTGTCATTAAAACAAAAAGCCATACCTACCCTTGTATGGCTTTTTGTTTTAATGACTGGGATTGAACAGCCATTTGCGAAACTTCATGTCCAACTTTCCGGCAAAAATTGTTTATTTTTAGCTTCTGTCGGTGGAGGGCTGCGTCCCATCATTGCGCTCCGATTAAAGGCTGCTGTCGATGTTTCAGTTTATAAAAAAAATATTATTCAGTTCATTACACTGAAAAAAGGTCACTATGTAAGATGCCAAACGAACGAACGTTCTTAAACATACGGGAATATTGCTCCTCTGGTCTTAAGCAGTAAAAAAAATAACACAGCTGTTCGTTTCCAATATTTTTATTTTTAAATTAGTGGCAGTGAAGTTTTTGAGTAATAATCGAGTGTTTAACAGAAGCCGGTGTCTGTCTCACGTTCGTCGAGTGAATACAAAAATAAATGTTTTCGGGTCGTATGATACGAGTGAACGATGCCATTACGTGTTCCAATCGGGTTGGCTCTGTATTTTGAAGTATGAGAACTTAGTTTTTTGAAAAATTGAGCTTTTAACAAAGATGTAACTTTAATTAGGATTGCATCACGAAGATGGTACTTTATTCTGTTTCTTTAGTGCCTACCTATTGATAAATAAACAGATTTTTTTTTTTACAAAATATAGGTCGTTTCGTATTATTTCTTGCCTTCGCTATTTTAAACAGTATAACGCAACGCAATTATGCTCATTTGATCCTTGCGAAAAAGTACCCATACTTCAAAATACAGTTATAAATGTGTTTAAAAAAGGTTCGTACGTGCCATATCTAACTTAACTAATATTACTTACAACTCATAAACTGGCACTTGTAAAACAACAATTCTTATGGCATATTCTAGGGCACCAGTCCTTAGTAGCCTATTACGAAATTCGCTACATTATGTTTTATTCGACATTTTATATAAAACTCTACGATGTATCTCCGACGTCACACTGTAGAAGATAGCGTTACAATAATTACGTTACGTTAATTATCTAGTCTTAAGAGAAAGCAGTTATTCTGCAATGTTATTTTCTACAATCTGACGTCGAAGTTAGAGTTCTACAATGGGATTGTAAAATAAGAACGATTTGGCACGTAACTTTAAAACGAGTCCCCTAAGTGCTATATAGTGTATGAATAACTAACATTCAATATTTTACGTATTTGTATTTGCACGACTGCTCACTGCACGTTAAGTTGTGTACTGAGTTGTAACAGTTGCTCGGATCCAGGAAACAGACGAAAGCATTCATTGTATATATCAATTCCACGTTTTGGATTTCACAGGTTCAATATGCGAGGAATAATAATTTTAAACTTTGACGTTATATAGTATAATTTGCAACGCCATTACGTACAACGTTGCGTTCTACAATGATCCTAAAAGATCAATTTTTATTTATATTTCATAATGTCCGTACAAATTGGATTACAAGTAAATGCTACAAATCAATACCCATCTTAAAGACTGACTTTAAAAAAACTTTGACGTTACTATTTATTCGCCTATAAAAACGAGGTTCGAAAACGAAAGTGTTTTTCGAAAATTCTGTTACCGTTTATATATTATTAGTTATCTAATCATTATTTAGGTATGTATATTTCGAATGAAATACAATTTGGAAGGTATTACTGAGGACAAGAGGGCTGATCTTGTTTCACAGTAAATTCTTGCTTTAAATAAATTAACAACATTATTAATCACTTAGTTCGCGTTGATAGGGATTTAAATTCTTTATTTGTTCTACAAAAAGTAGTTTTTGTCCCAAATGCGCAAGAATCGCCCTGTCAGTCCCCAGCTACAATATTGTTACACGCGAGTCCAACAGCTAGAGATGATATACTTAATATTATTTCAGTCATGGAACTATTATCTGCACCACGAGGCAACGAGTGCTCTACAGGCATGGAAGTCTATAATTCAATTACTATCGATACTTTGTCAACAAACCTACTACAGTAACACAATTACTATTATTCGCTGACTAAAATACCAATTTTGTTTTTAAATCTTAAAGATATTTGTATCAGTGCTCTTCCGAATCTATAGAATGAATTCCATACCAGATGGCTCACGAATAGAATGTTTCTCATCCACAATATGATAGTAATTAAATTATAATGATTTAAATGCCACTGTTGAATAGACAATGCAACAATATCATTGTACGCAACGTTCGAAGTTTTAAGCAATGCAACAGATGTCCAAAATATCCTCTCTTTTAATAACCTCTCCTTCGTAAATTCAAAAGCTGCCCTCAATAAGTAGATACGCAGTTGCATTGCTTGACCCTCGCCTCCCAAATTACAACCGCGGATAATACGCGTCACAAACCAATTTTTACAATTTATCATTACTCCTATACACATAAAAATATTAAAACGGAACGTTTTATCTAGATATCGTGTGCGTAACGAACCGTAACTCCATAGACTCACCATTAGCTGTACAAACGAATGTAGAAATGATTTAACTTAACATAAATAGGACGCACACATGCGCGACTGTCACAGTTTTAAGCAAACGACACGCTGAGGTACGCTAGGTACTTGCTTTTCAGTATTCTTCAAATCTAGCAAATGTTTAGGAGAAAGTATGCCTTTTTGAGAGTCTTGCAACCGGTCTTACTCGTATAAAACAATTCGTCTCTCAGCGTGTAGCCTGCTATGAATGTATGTACCGACAATCATCTTCGGACAGAACCAACATAAAAATCACAGTCATATGACATTGAAGATCGAACTCTCAGTATTACCGTATAAAATTTCAAGAGATTTTCCATCGGAACCAGTTCTCGACATCACATTGTCGAAAATACACGACGTCAGAATGTATAACATTTGACGTCATAGTACAACATGACGTTGAGAACATGCACAAAATTGCAGAATATCATAGTTATATAATAGTTTTTTCTCTTTCGCTCGTACATACGAAATGTAAGTGCGACAGAGACCAAACACAGACCTTGACACCTCAAAACCCGGCCACTTATTTTATGAAACCTTTTTAAAAAACGAAACTTACACCTTCCCCTAAACTTTAATAGCGATAGTAAATTGAAAATAAAGTAACTTTAGCACAAGTCACAATATCAAACTTTAAAATCAAATTCCATCCAATAATGCCAAAACATCAAAAAAATTATTTTCGATTCACGAAAATAGGTTCATAATATAATTATAACGAATATATAAATGTATTGATAGCTGAGAAATTGTTAAATTAGGAATGAATCTCAAACTTGATCTTAATGAACCGTTCAGAAAAAAGAGAATGATAAATAATATGCAAGTATTACAATCGGACAGTGGGCCCACGAGCGATTTGGGTCACGATGAGAGTACTATTAGCTAATTCGACATTTATGTAAAATACTGTAGCAATCACAGTTTGTTCATTTATTCTTCCATACGATACAGATTCGTTTCGTTCCAAAAAGCTCGCGCATCCGCGATCCCGCCACTTGCCAGCTCAAACAACGTCACGCGCTGACGCCAGTCGCCACCGACGTCAACTAAACGGAACCTCATCACAAACAATGTATTCACGTACTCCTTCAATAATATCCAATAATAATCGTTAATATTACACCTTAAATAACTATACAATATGAGAGCCTCCCGGCTGTAAAACTTATGAAACCACATTGTTTTGTTATATGTTACATTAATTCTCCACGACCTCCGTACTATACAAAAATTAAAAACATTATACAGTAATACTACGATACCATATAGCTAATAAATACAAGAATCAACTTACGGACTACCAATACCCATGTAGCAAGATGACTGATGCGTGACGGTAGGTATATTCGTATTTTAGATACAACCATTTTTATTTTTAACATTCAATTTTATTAATTATAATAATTTTTATATATCTATTAATGTTATGACTCTCTCTGAAACATCGTCATAGCTATTGGAACTGTCGCTCTGAGGCGAGCCACAGACGCGTCTCGATGTTCGGCCGACGAGGTAGTAGTGTCGACAATCTGTCCGCGAGCGTCAGTGGCTGCCACTGTCTGTGCCCTACAACGACTCCTCAATACAATAAAATATTTACTGAATACATGAGCAAGTTATTTCCTCCGTGTGCGAGTCACATGCAGCGGTCTCGACCCGCCCTCTCACACACTACGCACGTTTTCATTTATTGTTTTTGAGTCTCACACTCTGGTGTTTTTATTTTAGACTTCGTCGACTACGGGATGCATCGATGATGATGATGAGTTTATACAGAAACTTATTCCCCAATATTAGGCCAACTTTGAGTGAACTATGTGGTGCCGCGCGCCGCGTGCGACGCGAGCGATGCGAGGCGCGGCGCCGCGCGGCGGACGAAACGAACGGTATGCACGGGGAGCGGCGGCGCGAGCGCACGCCTACAATTTATTATTTACCTAAGAACATTGACAATAACCTCGATGATAAACATTTGTGCGGGTGTTGTGTTCCGGTGACGCATAATATAATACACAGTACGCTATGCGAGCGAGGCGGCGGCCCTCGCCACGCGACCGGCTACACTTAAGTAATCACCTTAGAAATCGATAGGAAGTCAGTTTTACTTACAATAATTCCGCTATTTATTAACTAGGGTACGACCCCGCACCGCCAACTGACACGACCGGGTCATGGCGCGAAGCGGGGCCGCGACAAATTTCATATATAAGTCTCTAATTATTCACTTCGGCGGGCGATCCGTCTGAGCATCGCCGGCGCGGCGCCACGGCCGCCGGGCGGCGCGCTCCTGCCGCGCGTGCTGCGCCTGCGGCTCGGTCGGGACTGCGCCCCGGTCATCCTGAGCGGGCCGATCCTATCGTTTCGCCCGGATCGACGACGAAACCTTAGTAACGAATATTGCTTTCACGCTTTTCGCGTTCGGCTCTGGCGTGTTGCGGGAGTGCGGCGGGCCGGCCGGTCAACGCGCGGCGATGCGACACAGCGCGGTGCGCACGGCGGCGGCGGCGGCGGGCACGGCGGCGCCGCACAGGCCCGATCAGAGCCTATCTTCCTCCTCTTCCTCCTCACCCTCGTCTCCGGCCTCCTCGTTCTCCTCCCGATAGCCCGGGTGTTCGCTGATCGCATAGTAGTTTCCATTGTAAATGACGCCCAGTTCCCGCAGCGCATCCCCTCTGATTGTCGCTTTGATCGTCCAGTTGTAGCAATCGTCCGACTCTGACTCGCGATCCAGTCGCTCCACGTCCAAGATTTTGGAGCTGAGGCGCTCGAGGATGATACCTATGTCCTTGATCGTGAGGTGCCGTTTCTGGTCGACACTGAGCTGGTCGATTAGAAGGAGAAACTTCTCGGAGGTAACGGCCTCGTCCTCGACGAGGGTGTTTTCTGTTTCGCTCTCGGAGGAGTCCCGGTCGCCGCGACGCGCAGACTCCGCGTCGAGGAAGCGCACATGTCCTTTGGGCCGGCCTTGCGGCGAGGCGCGCGGCTGCGCGTCCTGGATGGGGGAGGTGGCGACGCTCTTGTGCACGGCGATACGGCGGCCCTCCTCGTGCAGCGCGCAGCAGTGGAAGTCGCACTCGTCGGGCGGCGGGCGGGCGAGTGGCGCGGGGGAGGCGGCAGCGCGGCAGTCGACCGTGTGCACGTGCACGCCGCCCGGCTGTTCCAGCGAGCCTGGCGCGCGCGACAGCCTGCGCGGCGCCGGGCCCGGCTCGTCGTGGTTCACGACTGTGATGTGCGGCGGCGCGGGCGCCGGCCGGTCGAGGGACGTCTGGATGACGAGGGAGGGCCGCCGGTCGGGCTTGGGCTGTCTTGAGGGAGAGCGCGCTGCCGGTGACGCCTGCGGTCGCTGGTCCCAGTGGAGCACCACCGTGACGCGACCCTTGTTGTCCATAATCTTCCATGAAGGTGTCTCATCGTGCAGCTCTAGTGCGTGAATTGTTTCGCATACTATTTTTGGTATCGCCGATATTGCTGGAACAGACAAAGGTGACAATTTGAACACACCTACTTTATCTGCCTAGACATTGCCTTTATATAGGATGGATTGAGCCAGTTCCTATTGTATAATATGTTGTTATCCCACCATTTTGATGGCACTTTGGTGCAGAGTATATTATGCTCTTTTAACTCACCAGCCTTGATGACGTCAACTCCCGTAGGGTACCACCGCTCACCCGGCCGCAGCAGCAGCAGCACTGTGTTAGGAGGGAGCGTGCGCCAGTACTCGCCGTCTTCTACCTGTGTGCCGTCACTCTCTAGCACCAGCCGCACCGGCTCGCTCGCCGCTACCGATAGCTTCTCTTTACCTGGACAGGAGAAAATCTTAATAAAAATCATGGCATCAATGTTACAAAGACAGCCTCAAAACGGCCGTCTGTCACCACGTCCTTGTGCTTTAGCCGGGAAGAAGAAGTGGTGCAACATACTCATCAGCACGCGTATCATGACCACGCTAGAAACAGAAGAAACGAAAGACAAAATGACTATTTGAATAATCTTGCTTCAGACCGTTTTATAAAAAGGACCAGCAATGTTAAAATAAAAATGTGTTGCAGTATTTAGATACAGTTTTGTGCAGTCCGATCAGAAAGCCATAAAGTAGGTCAGTAGGCCAATGTAATAGTCATAGATATACGGCATCAAAACGATTTAGAAAAAATCGTATAAATTATACAGTTTAGTTGCACGACTCGCTTGTGACAGAAGATGTCCATTCCTACGAAAAATCAGTACCGATCTATGTCCTTTTAAAAGAATGTCCATCACGAATGAAGTTTCTTGCTCGTTCGTATCCATAGGAACATAGGAAGTAATAGGAACCTACAACGTTTTGGAATGGCAACTAGTTTCACCTTTCTGATTGACCGACTCCTTGACGATTTAATAGTGCCTGTAAGACAATCCGCCTAGCCTTTTCCCAACTATATTGGGGTCGGCTTCCAGTCTAAACGGATGCAGCAGAATACCAGTGTTTTACATGAAGCGACTGCCTATCTGACCTCCACAACCCAGTAACTGGGTAATACGATACCCCTTGGAGACTTTAGACTGATTGTCAGACTTTCGGGCTTCTGGCGACCCGTAAGGACTGTCAAAGATCCATGAATGACAGCTGGGACCAACGGCTTAACGTGCTTTCCGAGGCACGGAAGAGTCTCGGTATGTAAAGATAGTCACCCATCCACAGACTAATCCCGGCAAGCATAGCTTAACCTGATGGATCGCCCCGTGCGGCTTTTATTGCTTTAGCCACGAGCTCCTGCTCGAGGTGCAAAAGTGCCTCTAATTGTAAGTTGTAAACTGTAAGAAATGTTTTGAGTTTGTGTTTAAAGCCCTAAATCACTTTAGCACTGGGGTATCAATAACTCCTGAAGCGTAAGCTAATATACCAAGCTTGCCGTGAGTGCGGGATGTATTGCATTCATGGAATATCTTATAGAAAACCCCGCCGCACCACGGAGAGAACTGCGATTTTAGGCGTCGCACCCTGGTAAAGTCTAGTATGGCCCTATACTGTTCATGACGAATGGAACGTGTTAAATACTACCAGTTTGTATGTATAAATATAAATAAAATAGATTGACTGGTCTAGCAGTAAAATATACCAGCAGCGCGCGCAAGGCATTATTCCACAAAGAATCGCACTACTGAAGTCCTATAACTGCATCAGAGTATTGCAACAGGTATATGTATATTAGTTCACCAGTAAAACAATCTGTACTTCAAAGCCAAGTGCAATAAGTTAGACAACCATACACCAAAACGTCTTAAAACCGAAATAACGCAGAAATCTCGCTAACTTTTAGACATTCACACGACACAGATTATTTTTACAAAAACAGTTCCGTAAGGTGAGTATATGTTCCTTGCACTTGAGTGCCATATACTGCCAGACACACGCAGAAAAAAGGCCAACACAAAATCCAAAAATTTAGAACGGTTAAATCCAGAACTAAGAACCCACATGAAAAGCAAAAGCAGGTGTGTTCACAATCTCAAGCACTTGGTTGAAAGATTGTTAATACCGTGAATCACAACCCAAAAGGAATATATCCGCACTGAGACACAACTTAACCGTACAACAGTCAGTCCAGACTGGCGCTAGTCGGTAGGGTAGGCAGAAAACAGGTCAGTCGGGTGCAGTCGGCCGGCTAACGCGGTTGACCTGCACCGACCGGGCTGCTGCGCTCTGCTGGTAATTGACGATCAACCCAGATCACTCGGTTCCATTAGGACAGCGGAATATTCTATCTTTGTTTTTTAGTTCAAATCGGATGTTCCCGGGAGTATTCATTAACTACATCTCGATCGTGATTGGGATGAAATTGATTATTTATTTTTGAACTAAACAAACTAACTGATCATTCTATGATTTTTTTATTAAATCGGTTTTTCGTTGTGTATCATACGAGATAAAGAAACGAGTAGATTTAGATCTAAGCTACGATAAGACGTTAACGGGCCAACTGGGACTAGGAACCTAGAACCCAGCTTCATCAAAAACTCAAGACGGGGGTTAAATAAAAAAAACATTTAACCTTCGGGGTGTTTTTAATTATCGTCTCTTCAAGCCCTTTATTTTGATAGTGTTGATCACTATCAAAATAAAGGGCTGGGGGACTAAAAAAATGTATTAAGAAATTACTTATTGATTTCTATTATCCGCCATTTAGATTTTATATAAACAAAACCTAGCTTATAACCATCGCGCGTCCTAGACGAGTCGACAGACACCTGATGTATTAAAACTCATCTAGCTGTTTGGATGCTTCGTGGATATACAGAATTCCACAAACAAATACACATAGACACGCGTGAAAAACATAACCCAGTGTTTGGTGTCGCGCAGTCGAGTAAAAAGAAGTACCTACACTTAATAATAAAAAGCTTAAATCCCGCGTTAGACTTAAAGCATGAACTAAAAGATATGTATGCTGATAAAAGTTTCTCTCAGCAGCATCATCACAAGTGATATTTTATTTCACCGCAAGTTCATGTTTTTAACCAACTTCATTGTGTTAGTATGTCGGCGGCTCTAACTCACTCTTAAGGAAATTAATGGTTTATCTGATGCAAGCACGCTGTAGACAAGTTATCAACCCCTCGATTCGAAACACCTATATTATGTATTCAAAGTTTGTTGATTAGTACGGTCAACGACAAAAGCCGATTAACACTACTTCTTTTACCTAACACGGTTAAACATCATCATAAATTGACACAAAATTGTATTTCGGTATTTGATACAGGGTGTAAAAAGACCAACACGCAAAACATTGTGCTGATGGTATGGTCAACGGTCCAGAGTTGTGAGGTTATTTAAAGTTAAGTTATAGCATTATAAATTCATTGTTTCGTTTGGAATTTTGACCTTCAATATCTCCGTAACTAGAAGGTTCCCAGGTATGGTCCAATCCAAAAAAAGAAAACACAATGACGCGGACAATAAGTGTCTCTCGGCTTCGTTAAGCGTCTTTTACACCCGTTATAATAGCTAAGGGTTAATATTCTTTTATTTTTATTTGTGTTCTGATTGAAATTAAATATTAAGCTCAATTAAAAAAACTGAAGTGTTATTCGACTTTTGTCGTTTGCTGCTAATATTTTGTTTAAAAAAAACACACTTCGTGATTGTATATTGCTAGTGAATCGAAATTAACGTCATATCTGGTCATAGCATAGGAATAACAAGTCATTGCCATTGGACATTGTCAAATGTGAATATTTTAGGTACTAAGTCAAAAAACAATATGCCCAGCCTTTTCTCAACTATGTTGGGGTCGGCTTCCACTTCTTACTGGATGCAGCTGAACACCAGTATTTTACATGGAGCAACTGTCTACCAGTTTTAGGTACTATGTACGTCATTAAACATTGACTAAGGCATCGAAATGTTTACCAAGAGGCACTCAATTATGACTCCATGTATACTGGGCGAACTCAGGTCTGTAACTTAGGAAGGTATTTAAGAAGCGACATTACCGCCGCCTCATTTCAAATCCCAGTAAGGAACATAAAAAAAAAAGTTTTCATATAATCGTTACTTCGTAAAGTCTCATAAAATTGTAACGATTCCTATGTTCAAATCTTAGCATATAACCGAGATATAAATACCGCGTTACCTAGTTACCTAGTAAGAGTTCCACAACCCTCTCAAAACCATTAAAAAACCTAGCAAGTCAATTTTACTTTACAAACAAACAACGAAAACATAAGTTATTTTTGACGTGAAGTGTTCTAAAAAAATCAATTTACAGAAATAAATATACAGGGTGATTGGAAGATGGGTGCAAAGCTTTAAGGTGAAGATAGTATAGACAATTTAGAACCATTTAAGCCATGGTTGTCTTAGACGAAGTCTTACCAATTACGTATTGTACAAATTTTTTATTTTTTCTGAGCTTTAAATGTCTGTAAAAAAAATGTCTAATGACACAGAAGCCTAAAACATGTTTTGCTTGATTGCTTACACATTATTTTAATTAAATAAATAAAAAATGAATTCATTTATCATTCAATTTGGCCATAATTATGCAGTTTACATTAAATTTTGAGAATTTCCGAAAAAAACAAACTTAAAAATTTGGTTAAAAATATTTGGTAAGACTTCGTCTAAGACTACCATGGCTTAAATGGTTCTAAATTGTCTGTACTATCTTCACCTTAAAGCTTTGCACCCATCTTCCAATCACCCTGTATTTTAGTATTTAACACAAGAACTTTCCAAAAGCTACATCAATGTAAATTTCTCTCTCCTGGAAAATTTAATTTGAAGCAATTATTAGGTTCTGTTATGGGGCAGCCGATTAGTCCAACGGTTAGGGGAGGCGGGCTGTTAAACGACAGGCCTTGAGTTCGATACATTGCCGTACGCCATATAACAAAATTACGATAAAATGACGAATACCAAGTAAACGTATTTCGTTTAGACGTTAAAGTTGAAATAACATTGGCAAAAAACTAGGCCACATTTAGCAAAATCTTACTTTTTCTACATAACTGTTAGAAATTAAGAATCTATCAGAAGATCTATCAACTCTATAAATAAAGACAAGAATAAAAATAATTAGAAACTGTATAGGCAGTTTCTTATTATTTTTATTCTTGTCTTTCAAAACGGCAAGGAAGCCAGTCGGAAAGACACGAAATAAATACGCATTAAATTAGACATTGTTAAAATCATCTGATGATCATCGTCAGGTAGATTGAGGATAATTATCATAGGTGATCCTTGCAATAAAATCTAATAATCTATTTCAAACCTAAAACATAAAATCTTATCTAATTTAATATTAGTATAAAGTAGGCGAGGTCCTTCCCCCGTCCCCTGTAAGTCCCCTGTAGGTCACTAGGGTGAACCAGAGCGCCGAGTACAAGGAGTACAGGGAGTACACAGGGGACAGGGTGAACCCGCGTCAGGCTACTGACCTCTGTGAATCAACTCCTCGAAGCTAGTCACCACCAGTCCCTTCCTCACGTTCCTTGAACTGTCCCATATCTTGAAAGGCCTCTTTCCTCTGACCTCCTGGAATTAGAAAATGCGCTATGAACATCTGGACACTAGTCAATCGGTGAAGGCTCGGACAATCTATAAACTTGGCCCGAAATTTAAAAAAAATGTTGGTTGTTGGATTTTAAAATTGTGAAAGTTTGAAGAGAATAAGGATAATTGTATTAAATTCATTTTTGTGTTTGAATACTTGAGTTTTCTATACATACCATTCCATTATTTTAGTTTAACCCATAGTTTATTTGTCATGAGCCCATAATGTACCATTGATTGATAAGGAATTCTTGAAATAGAATACAAATTGAATAAATCAATCAATTTACTGTAATTCATCAATAATTTATGCATCATAATGTCCATGTAGTAATTGAAAACAGCACTAAACTGGTCATCCGTTACATATATACTTATTTAATAGCATCATACAGTAAAATAGTAAAAGCTATGCTACGCCCCAGGGGCTACGGCGTAGTCCGTCTACGTTTTTGTAGTGCGTAGCGGTCGTCCGTAGCGCCTGCACTGGCTGCAGCGGTGCAACGCCCGAGCGACCTCCGTCCCTCCCCCCCCGCGCCCCTGGGCCCCAGGACGGCGCGGGGCCCCGCACCCCCGCGGGTCCCGCTGACACGCCCCGCGCACCCCGCGCCCCGCACGCACTGTGCGTTGACCCACTGACATCACCGCCCTGCACGATCTTTAATCTAGACTGGGACTTGTAAACTTTTGAGCCATTAAAAAAGTTTCGTCACAAGTATTCGATATTACCATCAAGTACTTCTCTCGCTAACTATTTAACAAATTATTCGAATTATTTTTGGGTTACTATCAAATTGTTGCGATACATTTTGTTAGGCAGTAGACGACCGCTGCGTCCGGTGCAACGTACTATCTACATGTTTGTGCTCGTAAGGAATCCATTCCAGTGTGTGTGGGGGCGCGACGGTGTCGTCCTGTTACGATACGATACACGAGCCTCGATAGCTTCAGCGACTCCGAGAAACATACCTCCTGTATTTCGACTATCATTTTTCCTTCACTCACTCACTGGTATGTAAAAAAATACACGCGTCACCGTCACAAATATGGCTATTAAAAATAAAGTGTATGTAAAGGTAATGATCACTTAAGTCTTGAAGTTAGGATATCGTATGGTGCAAATAGAGGTTATATTAGTTCTGAAGGGTGGCGGGCGGCGCGGTGCGCGCCGGCGGAGCGCCGCGGCCGCACTGGGTGACGTGACCGGGTCGCGCGGCCCCGCCCCCGCGCCCCCCGGGCCCCCGCTGCCCCGCGCCCCCGGCACCCGCGCCCCGCGCCCGGGCCCCGCACTGCAGCGCTCACCCGTAATCTCTTGATGCCGTAAGATCTTGAAATTAGCGATGCCGATGATGCACTTTTGGAAGGAATAAGAGTACATCGTACGAAAGCCTTTTTCAAACGTACAATTTATTGTGAAGGTTTAACTAGGTTACGTTTGTCGGAGGCAGTGCAGCGGTGCGGCGGCCGCCACTCGCGGAATTGGATGTTAGATAGTACTACATACAAGCTATTCATAAATGGATTCGTAACATCCTAAAATACAGGTGCGAGTAACATCGATGGAAATTGATCAGACTTTTCAATTCAATCATGGAAGATACGTACTCGACTACTCATCTCTGAGTTTATCGCACACAAGTGAGCAAAACAATAGCATAACTTAGATTAAGTTCCATTTAAAGGTTCAATTGTATTTGTCCTTAAGACGTTGCCTTTTTACCTTCTATAAATTGATAAAATATTAGGTTCAAATGATTTTCTGCGACATTAAATTATAACAGCCATGTTGCTGCTACGAGTGCTACGAAAAGCGTAGTCTGGCAGCTACGGTTTTCGTAGCACTCGTAACTGCAGCAAGCTTGAAATAAATCCTCATCGATACGTGTTCGACAACTCGATCTCGTAGCAAAGCTCTAATAATGAGAACTGAGTCTTGCCAATTTGGCAATATTTCTTTCCAAAATCTAGCATTTTCCCTGGGAAAATGCAATGTAAAAGGATATTTTGTCTTTGTCTTACACATGACTACATACAGACTACATGATACATGACAATATCAAGCCTTCCTGAAGGTTAGACTAGTAGTAGTGGATAGAACACCCTCATTTCGCCAGTTGAATTAAAGCGCCATGTTGTATGCCGAGAGCTGCTGTCACTACCAGGGCATGAACCCAGACTCCGTATTGATGATCACTCGACTAACATGGCATTTGTATACTATTTTTACATTTGATAAATTTTTCGTCTAAAATATATATAGGCCAACGAAACGATTGCCATCTGCCTCTGCATCCTAACTAGCAAAATATCGATAACCCAACGTTACCTTACCCGACAGGAATCTCAAGTAACTGACCAATATCACATGTCTACGAGTGCTACGCCGCTACGGTGCTACGCTACGGTGCTACGCGCCTACGGTGCTCGTAGCGTAATTGTTATTGATTGTGTTTTTGAATTATTGTGATAATTAACTGACGATTCCATTCACAATCTATCAAAAATATCGCTAATGTTCATACATTTTGATAAGTTATTGACATTGAGTGTCGCTGAGATGAGATTGCGACTAGGTTTTAGTCGTTTTTAATTACGAGAATTGGCCTTCTGGTATTCGTTAGATGTAATTATGAAAGATTAGTTAAACCTAACATCACGCTTGCATTTTCTGAAGGGGTAGGTTAGATATGTATTATGTAACTTGAAATTTTGCCAGTTATGTTAAAGTCCCGGGAAATAGTCGTGTTTTCTTCAACCATTACTTATTTATTTTATATGTTTTTGAATTCCGTGATCTAATTAAAATAATAGCAAAGGAATACAATGTAACCAACCGATGATCTTTGATAAAAATACAAACATTTTGGCAAACTGACGTTCGGGATAACTATAGGATATGCGTTTTCCTCATTTTTTACGACTTGCCCTAAATATAATAACCCTTAGACATCTCCACCATTTTTCCTCACATTCAGCCAGATTTATCGTTTTTTAATACTTCTTTAATATAACGAAGGCGTTACAATAACGTGACGTGCACGCGTTACGCGCGTTAATAACGGCGGATTAACCGTAATTACGCCGGAGTTACGGCGTTACGGCCCACGTGAACTGTCACGTTAACGTGGATGTCATATCGTGACTCCGCGTCTTCTAATTCCCGAAACCTTTTGGGTTCGACACCTCATGGTATGTTTACAGGATGATGTTTCGAGTAGATAAGTATGGAAACAACTGAAACTTACTTAGTATTGATGATTTAAGTTATAAGAAACACTATATTTCGCGAGCAATTCGTACTGTTAACGTAATTCAGAATAGGTTGGACATTTTTTCGTGTTACTTTAGTGAACTTGCAAGAGTAAGTTTATATATAATATGTTACGAAAGCAACAATTAGTGTAATTTATGTTTATGTTTATTGTTTCTTTATTGTTTTATTTTTTTGAATGTAAAGTATACTTAAGTTAATTTTCTGTGAATATTGCATTGTTATAATTATAAGGTTGTATTGTTTTAGTTATAAGTAATTTGGTGTTAATTGTGTAGTTATTTGTAATTGTTAGTAATAGTGTTAGTTAAAATAGTTAATATTATAAGTAGTCTTAGCTATCGCATTAGGTTTCTAAACCTGTAATGATAGTTTAAGAGTTTTAAATAAATAAATAAATAATAAATAATATTTATAGATTCAATTAATTAACAATTGATAATTGTTTTATCAATTGATTGCCGAGTCCTGTATGAGTTATTTTATTATGCTTAGTAATTAAAAAAGTTTTTGTTTCTTCTGAAATCGTCGAAAAGAATACCTACCTTACATACGTGTACTAGTTTCAGATGTACCCACACATACTGATCCATTGCAATGAAAAAAAAAGATTAACTTTAGGAATCCATTATACTAAATATAATATTATAAATAAATGCGAAAGTAACTCTGTGTGACTGTCTAACTGTAGGTACCTATGCTTTTACCACTGAGCTACTTAGGTATTTTTTATTATATGTTCTAAAGACTCGCGTTTAGCCACTCGAATCGTTTGGACGCTTGCATTGAGTAACCTATTGTTCTAGTAAACAACTCTTTCAAGTTTAGTTGTTAAGTTATTTAGTTCTGAGTTGAGCTACACGATTACTGACTGGACAGGTTGACTCAAATCTGTGTGGTTCTTTCCTCAGAAGATCATTTCAGCCACTAATCTGCATGGTCCTCATATCATCCGACCAAGATTATGTCTGGACTTTAAAAGACACTATAACCTCTGAATTTGTTTGGATGTTTCTTCTAAGAGCAGTCGGATAGGAAACTCCAACCTCATCTAGTTTTTAAAATATCATAGGTAAACGTGTTTGTATAAATATCACTTATCATCAAAAATGCATTTTATAAAATGTTCAAATGTATACGATACTCTAAAATTGGCCCGAACATGTTTTAGCGACAGAAAGAGACCAAGGCCGCGCTGTTAAAATAGAATGGTTCTTAGTTGAGACCACTTCAGTTAGTGCAAGGCTAACTTTCTTGTGTGGTGTGTTTTGTCAAGTGTTCGAGCAGTTTATAAATGTTTCTGTATATTTATTTGTGTGTTTATCTTAATTTATTTTCTAAGTACGAGCTTGTAACTCGCAATTTTGTTATTTTATGGGTGCCAATGCCTGAAATAAACGGTAGTTACCAACAATTAAAAAAAGTCGATCTTTGGAAGGCATACGAAGGGTCAAAGCTAGCTCGCAAAAGCCCGCTTAGACGCTTTTAAAGAAATAAGGCTGGTGCCTTTTTATCCGATGATCCTTATTATTATTATTTTCCTTAATTCATTGAAACTTAATAATTAATTACATTTATGTAACATAAAAAGTTTATAGGTGAAAGTGTGTTAATTCGATAACATGGATAACATCAATCCCGTGGCAGCTCTAGTCTGACCTTTGAAAAACATAAGATCGTTTTCTGTTTGGGAACCAATTTTGTTTGTTATTGAATCAATTTTGAAATCTTATTTAACCAATATTTGTTTACCAGTTAATAGTGAAACATGTAGACCTATTCTTAAAAGTATGAATATCCTAAATGTATATATATGTACCGTGTTTCTGCTAAATAAATTACTTTGACACACACACCTAAGATTTGTTTAAAATCCAAAATATTTTCTAGAAAACAGTTATATAATTCTAAACCAGTTTCGTCATAAACAGAAATCACACAGCCACGCAGAAGTTCAGATAATGTTTCTTAAACGGTGTAAAAGTGCATTAAGAAACGTTTTTCGAAACTACAAACCTGAGCGAGCCAAACAGGGGGTTGAAGTTTGTATGCAAGCGAAGTACCGGGCAACCACTTACAAAAGAGACTAGCTAACCCACATATAACAAAATGTCTTATAGTAATAACTTATAATTCGTGAAAGACAAGGTAGGTTTCTAGTACAACGTAGGTTCTACGTTTTACGCTAAGCTTTTTAAATCATGGATACCTGAGCGAGTCAACCGGAGAGAAGATTGTTAGTTTAAGAGCCATGTAGCGATGGGAGGGCTAGTCGTAAACAAACTATTAATTACACTACTTTTATATTAAACTAGCTGCCCGCCCCGGCTTTGCTCGAGTAGAACTAAGTACTTATCTACGGTGCACCTACCTGCCTACCCTACCTACCCTCCCTACCTACCCTACCTACCCTACCTACCCTACCTACCCTACCTACCCTACCTACCCTACCTACCCTACCTACCCTACCTACCCTACCTACCCTACCTACCCTACCTACCCTACCTACCCTACCTACCCTACCTACCCTACCTACCCTACCTACCCTACCTACCCTACCTACCCTACCTACCCTACCTACCCTACCTACCCTACCTACCCTACCTACCCTACCTACCCTACCTACCCTACCTACCCTACCTACCCTACCTACCCTACCTACCCTACCTACCCTACCTACCCTACCTACCCTACCTACCCTACCTACCCTACCTACCCTACCTACCCTACCTACCCTACCTACCCTACCTACCCTACCTACCCTACCTACCCTACCTACCCTACCTACCCTACCTACCCTACCTACCCTACCTACCCTACCTACCCTACCTACCCTACCTACCCTACTAAAAAGTATCCTATGTCCTTCTCCTGGTTCTAAGCTACCTCCCCACCAATTTTCAGCCAAATCGGTTCAGCCGTTCTTGAGTTATAAGTGGTGTAACTAACACGACTTCACGACTTTCTTTTATATATATAGATAGTGTGTTATATTAACGCCTACTGCCTACCCACTGATTGATCGCTCAAGTTACCAAAACATGTGTTACTTTTGACCTTACGTGTGTTACTTTTGACCTTACGTGTGTTACATATTTGACATTTACCAATATAACAATCATGTGGGTTTTCATGTAAATGTGTGTGATAGTCTGCCGGGATAAGTTTACACGTAGCCTAGCATCACATGAACATCTATAAAAAAAGCAAGTTATTGGTAACGAGTTGCAAGGCATATCGAGCCTTACAAGGAGACTGTCACAGTGGTTCTTTCCAAAAAAGACCATTTCAGTCATGGTACATGGTCTTCACATGATCTGACCAAGATTATGTCTGGACTTTAAAAGAGACTTTGATCCCTGAGTTTGCTTCGCCATTTCTTCTCAGGAGTAGTCAGATAGGAAATGCCGACACCATCAACCATATTTTTTTAATATGACGTGTAAAAGTGATTCCAATATCCTATTTACAGAATAAACAATTTCGTTTCATAAGTGTCATAGACGACGCTCGTAGAATAAGTCGAACTTTTCCTAATACTGGATGTGCCGTAAAAGATTATAGGAAATCCTAATTGGTCCACGGTTGGTTTGTTGGCAGAACAGGTAACTTGGTTATTCAACATTTTATCTTCGTTTCAGCATAAATTTTATAAAAATAGCTTCTGAAAAACTTACCAAGCTCTCCCTAAACTGAACCTACTTACTAGTTTCATCACTCATGTAGGCCAATTTATTGCAAACGCGTGCTCAAAAACCGTAAAATGTTGTTGTTAAATGAATGAAAGAGAGAATGAAAAGAAGACGTAGAGCTGAAACATTATTTTCTACGTATTCTACGAGTACAATTGTTCAATGGATTGTATTCAAACGGCCGATCGTCCGTGAACTAAAGCAGTTTTAATTTTTATAAAGTAAAAGTAAAAGCATCGGCTTTAACAGTAAAAGTGAAATATGTACGTTCATTGGAAATATCGTTTAAATGCAGAAATTAGGGTTATATCAACCGTGAACTTGTTGAATGGATTTGTGTTATTTTATTTGTAAATAACGGAAAGTTTAATATTTTGTATGCAGCTTGCATTCGAAGAGAGGAATCAAATTATGAATTGTCTATACTTGAACTTTACTTGCCCGTCCAGGTAAAAGATATAACATCATTATGTTCGAAATGGCAACAAAGGAGTAGGTTAATGTGTGCCACATAAGGGCAATGGTAGCTCAGAAAAACGCGACAGTGCTAATTTTTGACAACAACTTTTTTTTACTTTGAGATGCAATTATACAATTCCATAATAATATTATAATAATACCAGCCTGTTACTGTCCCACTGCAGGGCAAAGGCCTCTTCTCATACAGAGAAGGCACGAGCATTGATTATTACGCTTGCTCAAGACGGGTTGGTGATTTCAGACTTATATTAACTATAAAGTCCAGGTTTCCTGACGATGTTTTCCTTCACCGATGTCAGTAATGTCCAAGATAAACTCAGAAAGTACATATGCATTGAAAAACTCCATGGGGATCTGTAATTTTTACTGATTAAAAAAATCCTAGAAACCATCTCCCAATATAAAAACTTAACTCTGATTTCTTTTGTAATTAGACAAATTAGGGCGGCGGGGGGGTGAATGACATAAACTGCAACAGTTTATGACTCCCTCTTCCCCCCATGGCTCCATAGAGGAGGGGGGTACAAATGAGCAGCGAGGAGGTAACGGCAGTCGCGTGTGAAACGTTTATTTTTACTAGATCTACTCTTATTGGACTGCGAATTGCTTCGAAGTATGCGGGTAGGAACGCCGAGTTGTAAGTAGACAAGTAGTAGATGTAAACGTAAGTTAGATGGTACGTTCATAGTTATTTTTTATAGGTTTGGAGTTACAAAATAAATTGTATTAAATATTACGGTCTCAACTCGTAATATTCTGAATAGTATTTACACTAGGTTAAACCGATGAAATTAAGATGTCCTCATAAGAAACTCCGTTAATTATTAGTGAAACGACTTTGATATCTGCACGTACCTACTGCTATAATCGCTCGAATCAAGATGTAGCTAAGCGATATTTTTTTCGTAATTTCATCATAGACAACCTAAATAATGAAATCGCAACAAAGTAGTAGCCCAGATGTTCTAATCTATACTATTTAAGTAATATGATAAAAAGAGAACGCGAATTTCGTGAGTTTGTGTATACGTAGAGGGTAATCTCCGGAAGCACAGCTGCTATTCAAAGATTCTTTCACCATTTGAAAGGTGCATTATTCCAGATGGGCACAGGCTGCATATATTATGTAAAAATATACAAAAAGAAGTACTTATAAAACTGATGAATTTAAATAATACTGATGAAATATTATTTTTTAGTTTTTCATTTATCTATTTAGTATTTATATCTGTATCTATGTATCCGTGACATCACTGCCGGCCCTATCGGAATACCAGCGCTGCGACATTTATTTCTAAATGTCGCAGCATCATGCTGAGATAGGACCCTTTTAGCCTCGTACTGGACTATCTGCTTTTATTTTAATTTTACTTTATTTTTTATTTTTGTTTATGTTTTTTAATTTGTGATTTCCTGTGCGATAAATACTTTTTCTTTCTAATTTTGAATTCATGCAAGCATAGTACTTTATGTTAAATTACTGCTCACAACGTATCCTGAACAGAAAACCGTCTTCACAAATGTAAATTGCACCCGTGCAAAGCCGGGGTGGGTCGTTAGTTAATAATAAAATCGTCTACCGACAGACGGCTAGAGAGTACAGCAGTCAGGTCAGCGCTAAATTTATTCAGCAGTCAAATAATATCGGCCCGGTATCGATCAGATTGAAAATTGGGACAACTTTGATTAAATTATGCTTCTAAGCTTGGTGAAAATGGGTTAGGTGCAGTTTTAGACAGGTGCACCTGACACCCATCGTATACATAAATAATGAGACTACCTGGAAATACACTTTTATTTGAACGAATTACCAAAATCTAAACATTTATTTATTAAACTAAACTGTACGAGTTGTTTTTTATTATTTCATCACTACTGGTCTCAGAACGCTGAAGAAAAATGTCGTGAGGAAATCGGTATGTCATGGCGAGAAGCAAAAATTCGAAGACTTGTGACATCCACCCGCATTGGGCCCGCGTGGTGGATTACGGCCCACTCCTTCGCATAGAGAGGAGGCCTGTGTCCCAGCAGTGAGAACATTATAGACTAAACATATGCTGATATGCTATGCAACATAAAACGGTACAAAGGTGGACATCTTCATAACTTGACGTCGGATTAATTGATTGTTGTAGTATTTGAATGGGCATCAGATAGTCAGGATTAAAATTAAAGAAATTGTGAACAAACACAGGTTTCATACAAATTAAGAGGGACCGAATATTCGGTATTCGGCTGAGAGAGGGTTGCCGAATATTCGGTATCCAAATGAGTATTTGTTGCATCTCTATTATTTCCTCTCACATATCAAACTAATAAAAAGAATCTTGCATTTTATCTTTTTCACTAAAGTCTAACCGTTCTGAAACATTTAGGTACAAATAATATTTTACCATTCCAACGTTACATGAGCCAGCTCAACTTTTGCTACCCAGACAAATATCTCAAGAAAGAGCACCGACAGATCACGTCTTAAATTAAAATACTTTCACAAGTCCATTTAATAACGGCGCGCGATCAGCCGCTGACATAAAACTGATAATAATCATCGATTTCCCATCATTTTAATTTAAAGCAACGTGGTTCCTCTGCCCTCCTCAAAAATTCTCGGGGAGAGGACTTTATGAGGAGATTAATGCTTAAACGAAGGAATTAAAAGGATCTCCACTGAGCCTCGCCGCCTTCGAATCGATATTTAGAGGATTTTCGAAACGGCTGTGTTAGTTATACCTACATATTTGAATTTGAAGATTATTGTGTTCTTCGAAACGGAATTGACAAGTAAATAAATTGAAGAGATAAATTCAATAATTTCCTAACGACTCTATCAACTTGCTTGCTTGTTTCTTTTGTGTCACCAGTATACTATTTTATGGGGCGTAAATAAGTTTGTAAATTATATTAGTAAAATTATTTATTAGAAAATTGTCCCTATAGAAGTACTTAAAGGTCATACGCTTGATACTAGGAAGGAGAAAAGCGGGCAGACAATCACATTTTAATCAAGAGAAAGTACATCACAACCTACATGATAATCATAGAAATTGTACTACGGAAATGGTTACAGGTAGAAGAAGATACCAACTATGATTAGACATGCAGTTTTCAAAGTAGGAAAGACCATCTTCTTTCACTCTCCAAAACAACTGAAGTAATTCACATAACATAACACACGCCTGCATTGCCCAAAGAGTTAGGCAGAGGTGTACCTGTAGTACACCTACATTTCGCCAGTTATGAATATTTTTTAAATAATAATACCAGCCTGTTACTGTCCCACTGCAGGGCAAAGGCCTCATCTCATACATATAAGGCACGAGCATTGATCACCACGCTTGCTCAAGACGGGTTAGTGATTTCAGACTTATATTACCTATAAGTCCAGGTTTCCTCACGGTGTTTTCCTTCACCGATGTCAGTAATGTCCAAGATAAACTCAGAAAGTACATACGAATTGAAAAAGTCACATTAGTAATTTCCGGATTTGAACGCACAACCTCGTGCATGAGAGGCGAGACCTTAACCAGTAGGCCATCACGACACAGTTATATTTAAGTCCCATGTAAAAGGGGGCGAGTCTATTGCCATCACCCTGGCACAAACACAGACTCCGAGATGCTACTAAGAAATTCCTGATAGAAAAACCCAATAACACTTTGCACGACCTGAGAATCGAACCTAGGACCTCATGCTCAGTTATTAGCACTTACGATCACTTGACCAACGATGCAGTCTTAAGTGATTGTAACTACATATATATGAATACAACATTAAAACATTCGAAAACGAATTACTTAACAGCTCAAAATAATATTGTATTTTCGGGCAAATATTCTAACGAAAAATGAGCGATAAAATATTATTTAACAAAGATCCTGATAAGAAAAATTAAATCCGTCTTGCGGCCGACTTTAAATGAAGATGTAAGGAGATTGCACTTATCTTTCTGCTGAGCTTTGTGCTCTAAATATAACGATGTGATATTTCTACTGGCCACTCATAGGATTTAAATCTTGTAGTGAGAACCATTTTCAAGATACGAACAGACTAGCTATGATTCATTTAGCTATGATAGTGAGAGTATTTAAGAATCTTCGCTCTCTTTTGTAAGGTTCCGAAGACAAAAGGCGCTAATGGAATCCTATTACTAAGCCTATAAAACATCGACTGTCTGTCCGTCTGTCACAAAGTGGAATCATTTTAAACGTATTAGATAGTCAGTTGAAACTAATAACAGGAATGTGAACTACAATAGTTTTTACGATGCACGGTTTGCCGTTGTTTTACAAACACAGTAACTTTTATAGTCTCTGAAGATTAGGTATTGGTACTTCTACTAGGATAAAAACTTATCACAGTTTCATCTTACAAATACATTGGAAGCTGTACTGGTAGCCAGTGGACCTCTCATTAAATAAAGAAGAAGATTCCAAGTTCACGAAGAATCTGATTAACAAATCGCAAGCTACATAATTTTGAATGGACTTACCAATTTTGTGAAGACTTCCTGCAAAGAAGAGACGACGGCTTCTCTTCAAGCGGATATTTTAAGAGATACAAACCATTATAAGATATGGAAGGAGGTATAGAGCTGCGTTGTTGTGAGGACAACATGGGTTCCGTCGATTTCGTCTTTAGTACCCTAACATGAACTCAGTAAACTTGAGAAAGAAGATGGTAACTATTCTTATGTTTACAAGTAACAACTATCAAGGACTACCTCGTGGGTGTTGTGGTCACAAGCGCTACTGCTGAGCATGAGGTCTTGGGTTCGATTGTGAGATCAGGCAAAGTGTTACTGGGTTTTTCCATCAGGAATTTCTCAGTTGCAGGCCGGAGTCTGGTTTTGTGCCCGGTTGATGGCAATAGGCTCGCCCCCTGTGACATGGAAATTAAACATAACTGGCGAAATTTGGGGGAACCCATCGGTACTAAACTAGGCAAAGTTAGGCCCCCAACTCTTCGTCTCCGAAGGGTTGGGGGCCTAACCCTGCCTAGTTTAGTACCTAAACAGCTATTACGTTAACTATCAAGAGTATATAATATTATTGTTGTATTTTTTCTTTTCCGTTCACTGAACTAGACTTCATTAAGTGCTAATTTGGCTAAAATCTAGAATGGAAAAAAAAAATATTTTTACAATCTTTTTATTTATTAGGCTTAGGGCTTGGGGCATCATATAAAATAGTATTTTCTATAAATAGCAAATTCCTAAATTGAAAAACTTACGTAGAAAAGTATAACCCCCGCCAATCCCTTCGGGAAAAGCAGGTTTGATGTTATGATAGTTAAGTCGAATCATGCGTCTGAGCAGTTTATGGTGACTATCATACCCCATTACATGGTGTATGGTATATTTCTGTTAATAATGTGTAAACCATACTCTAACGAATAAAATTGCAGTAAAACGGATGGCCTTCACCACTATTTTATTTTTATTGAGTTTATAGAAGAAGTCTCCCGGCTCTCCGAATCATGTTCACCCCCTACAGCCACCTACAAAATCTTGAGGTTTGCCGTTGTATTCACAACATGAGATAAAGTTAAAATGTCTCTTACGTGCCTGGATTTTTTACTAGAACTGAAAAAACAAACAAGTAATGGGTTTCATAGTAATGGTTCATTTGTTTAATAGGACTCTTTAATGGCGTCATGTTTAAAATATCAGCGTATAAACGAAAATTAGCTCAATATTACAAATTGTCTTATCTGTTCTTAAGTACGTGGAATAGAGTAGGTGTATGTTGTGAACCAGTGAATTAATCACGTATTAAGGTTTTTATATTCGAGGTGTACTATGTAATATTTTTATGCATGTGTAATAGGTAAATGTACGATTATTTGTAGAAAGAATCACGAGTTTAAGGTATGCGTGGGGATAAAATTAAGTGGATAATACATAGATAAATACACATATGGAGGTAAGTATATAATAATATGACATGCATATAACACATCATAATATATACCTACATGTAGCATTGAAGAAAAAACGTTTTTTCTACCATACATCTATAAACAACATCACTAGCTACGGTCTACGCAATGCTACAGTAGTATGCTACGGAGTCGCTACGTCCTGCTACGAGTGTGCTACGCATGTGCTACACCAATATAGTCACGTCGTTTTTGGTACGAATTACTACTTATTATACACTTTTAATACAAAATCCATCTACCATATCCGCAGGTATGAGCAGAGTGTATATAGACTATAGATCACATAAGTTACAGGCATATAGCTGGTATTACAGGAATATATTGATTTCATGTAATGTTCATGTTAAAGATTCCTCGAATAGGACACTAAAAGTTGGTTCAGATTGTGAATAATGCAGACTGCATGTGCAGTACTGCTGTACGGCAGAGCGAGCGAGACGGACGCATGGCCACCGCACGCGAGCGAGGGGGACGCCGGCTGCGGCACTGCCGTACGCTGACGTGCCCCTGCCGACATGGGGCAGATCCCCCGCCATACATAACTAGATACAACACACAGTTTTCACCACTAGGTACCACTGCGATGCACTGGGACGAAGACTCTATTCTATGACGTCTAGGGGGACGGTGACGGTTTCGGTAGCGGTATCTAGGAGGCCGAGCCGAGGGGACGGTATCGTGGGGTCAAGCGTGGCACGATGCGGCTTGCTATGCGGGTCAGAGAGCGCGGGGCGTGCGGCGAGCGGTGATAGTCACCATGTCTCCGGGCGTGTCAGCGATCACCGGTTACATAAGAGGGCGGAGGCGGCGGAGAGCGCCGGTCGCGTCGCGGTTACCTCTCTGGCCATCGCGGCATGTCCGCCGGAGGCCGCGGGCGGCGCGCGCTCACGCCGCCATCGTTGAGGGCCAAGCCCGGGACTCGCGTCGCGACTCGCGGAGCACTTGAGCGGCGCTGCGCCGCGTGGGCGGCGATCGATGGGGGCCGCGCGCATGCGTCGCCGGAACCGCCCGAGCAGCGCCGAGCGGGACCGAGCGCGGCCGCGGTGGTGCATCCGCCCTGACCCACTTGCCGCGCACACTGACCCGTTTCCTCGCTTCCCTCGCGCCGCCGACGGAGCGAGTTAGCGATCGCTCGGATGCGACCTGCCGTGCCCGCCTGCCCGCCTGCCCTGATACTCTCCACATACGTGCACTGATTGCACTATTTAGATAACATGCACAGATAACGTGCTATATTTATTGTAGTGTACTACGCTAGCATGTTGTAACGAACCGTAAACGCAAACATCTTCCTAGAAATGTTGCTGTTTTATGGGAGACTTCCTTCAACTTTAATTCACCTACCTACATTTTATTATTTTTATCTCTGCATATGAACGTTGGTAATTTATTTTAAAATTCAATTCAAAGACTGCAAGCCAGTCATTTTAATTGCCCCCAATGTTTCAATCAATCAAATTCCCTCCGTGCCTCAAATTAGATAATTCAATCACGATCTAGAGCTGGGCATAGGCCTGCCTCAATCTCGCCTTGATAAAAGTCTAATAATATACCTACTACTACTACTACCTACCTCTAAATATCATAAAAAAATACCGTGCGCCTATCACGATACTTCCGTGTCCAGGAGCTCGTGTGCGCTGGCAACCAATCAAGGAATAGGTGGCTGTCACGCGACCACGGTAATCCGATTAGTCGCGTCTAGTCGGAGGAGCGAAATCGTATTAGGGATAAACCCATTTGCGGCCAGAAGCCGTATTAGTGTCCCGAAGTTCGGCTGCCATGAAATCGTGTCAAAAGTCGAGCGCCTGACTCTAATACAGTTAAGCATGATACGTGATTCGGTGATTTTGTTTCAGTTTCTATTGAAATAAAGACATAAGTTCGTTAGGTATGTTGGAATTGGAAACTCATTAGGAATCTGGGTTCATGGGAGCTTATGTTGCATTCTGTGTTCTTGTTTAGTAATTTATTTGGGATCTTTTTTGTTACAGATGCTTCACAATCTTGCTTTGCAAGGCAGTAGGCAGTGCATGATGGTCGGCAAATCTAAACCATCGTGTGAGGAATATCGACCGTCTTCCAACTTTTTTTAAGTTATTATCAAATTAGAACAGATTAGAACTTGTACTATACTGATGAGCCTCTCAAGTCACGCATACTTATAAACATGATATTTTTTTTTTTTTTTACGCTTGCCATATCATCAGCTATATGTACCTAGTACACGCCATACTTGCTATCTATTAGTTGACCAAGATGTGTATCAAGTTTTATGCATGGTATAATGATATACTTCGCCATGGTTTTATGTAGAAATATTACATTTAATGAAAAAGAACTCTTCGTTCCGAATATTTTAGGTATTAGGTACCAGCAATTATAAAGTGACCAATAAAATAAAAAGAGGCAGCATAATTATATTAGTAAGAGTGGAGCATAGGAACTGAGTGGGACATGAAAAATGTGCGTACTCGGCACAGTTGGACTGGTTCAACAGTACTACTTCTGTTCTGTTGAAAAAGTAGTTTTAGAACGAAAGCTTACAAATACAACTTTGGACAGAATGGCAGAACGTAAAACGAAGCGTTAGTGTAACGAAACGTACCTGATAAAATACGCGTGGTGTTCTCGTTTATTATTCGCGATATATATAGGTACTTTTTTTACCTGTAAAGAAAAAGCTGTTATATATTTTTTTGTTATTTGTTCTTTAACAAAACTATAGATAAATATTTTTTGCATCAAGCCATAAAACTGCTAAAACAATTCAAAGTAGTGTTTCTGAACTGTTCGATAAATATTGTCAGCTGTCAAAAACTAACTGTCAAAAGTCAGCTGCAATCGGAGGCGAGCCGTGTCTCGGCCGAGTTATTACTTCTCCAAGTAATCATTCCAGTGTAAATATTTAGAAAAGTTATATTTAATTATAAACATCGAATTCCGCGCTGGTATTATTTGTGATGTGACAGTTCTTATGAGAAATATCCGTGTGATTCACTTCACGTTTCTAAAGAACGGATGGAATGTTACTGCTGTGTACAGAGTAAGTAGTTGTATAAAAATACTGTTTACATAAGTATGTAGACCACATGATAATGCATCATGGAGTGAAAAAGATGTGTAATAAAACCTTTTTCTTTTTGTTGTTGTTGAAAGTAGTTTGCATATGAAATTGGGACGCCCACGCGAATTCTGGAGCGTAGGGTCGCTAAGTACTTCGAAGTTATATTTAGCTGCTTGTTTGATGTCTTCGTTTTGCAAACCTTTGCTTTTTTACTTAATTTTTCATGACGTATTCGCGCATGTATAATTCTCTATGCAGTTTATAGAACATTCTAACTATGTTTGAAGCACTAAGTTGATTTAAATAGATGTTTTATTTGTACAACATAAATTAGAAACGTTTACAACCGTTCCTGTGATAGATGTGTCAAACTGAAAGTCAAATCATTTATTACAAATAGGTCCTAGTAAGGCACTTTTGAACATCAAAATTTACAAAAAATTGAATTGATTCTAGTAGCTCTTCAAAAAGGTAGTTTTCGTATGGAGAAGAATGGGCAAGAAACTCTACCGTTACTACGTTATGTGACATCATTAGTCTCATTAAAGATTGTTTTTATAAGTATCATAAGAGTTATCTGAATTGAATCAGTAAATGAATTATTTGTTGTAAGAACTTACTATGTATTCAAGCATGATATTGAAATAATTTTATAATGTTTAAAGTCATTAAAAAAAACATAATTTTTAAGTCAGTTTGTAGTGTTATTCAGACACACCACAAGATTGAAATACTTGTTGCAATTTATTTAGTATTTGAATTGATCTATGAATGTAAACGAGGCAAAAGGAGTATGTAAGGATCGTAGCAGGTGTCGTTCTGTAGGTTCTTCCGACCCCCACAGGAACAAGGCATGAGTTTATGTCTGTATGTGTATGAATTGATTATTCAAGCAACCAATTCTAATTTTAAGTTTCATAAATCCTATAATAGTAAAAAAAAAACTTGGTAAGCAATCTTTGCATGTGCTCTTGACCTTATCAATCTCACCCGATTGAATGTAATGGATGACTGCATCACTAGTGCACAAAGTGGGTCTTTTTTGCAGATTTGTACATTGCGAGTAGTATTCTGACAGGAAAATCCTTTCTACTACAATCATTGTTTGCGCTGAAAGTGTGTTCAAGTCAATAGCAAAATTGTCAAACTTGCAACCTCACATTCCCCATCTATAACTTTAACCATTGGCACAGGTTAGTACAGATGGGACACTCCACAAAATCATTGAAATAAAAAGTTACTCTTGCTACGACATAATAAAGTGAAATTCAGGTCGCACAGCGCTAATCACCTACAGTTATATTCACCTAGAAGTTGCCTCTCTTTTTATCACGTGACTCTTATATCTTCTGACTACGTTACACTCACTGAATTGGCCTGGCAAGATGAGCCCATCGTGTTCTTGTAGCTTCATACCTAAAATGAGGAGTGTCCCATCTGTATTCATCTGTGCCATTGGGTTGATGCTAAATTATCAATTGATGTTTTACCTTATTAAGATGTCAGATGAGCTGTGGGCTAAAAGAACCACTGATTGGGTCACATTAAAGGCTATAGGCGCCACGTTATGAACTGAATCGTCGGGCCATAAATCATTGTTATTAGTCTGTCTCGCTCACACTTATGGAGCTTATGGAGCAGGTAGCAAACTATCTATAAGAAGCATGGCGTTGCACGTTCATAACATTAATACTATGGTGATATTGCAGCATACCAAGCTGGCAATGGCAGAGGACAGACGTGTGAAAAAGAAGGCTTTTGCCCAGGAGTGGGACATTACGTGCTAAACTAAATAGACAGATAGATAGACTTATTAATATAACAATCTTCTCCACAGGTGGGCGGAATGATGATGGTGCGGATGAACATGCGCGTGGCGCTGGGCGCGCTGTGTGCTGCCGTGCTGGTGTTCACGCTGTTCTGGGGACACTGTGGGGAGCTCTCGCGCAGACCCAGTAAGATTCTGACTTATTATATTAGAAAATGGTGACTTTAGCACATATTCTCATGAGAGTAAGATGATCACATGACCATCGTCTTATGGGAAAAAAAAATGAATGCGGAAATCACACAGAAGGAATGTTCTGTCAAGTATTCTTGTTCTACTACTATAACTATTGTAGTTCATTGGCATTTTAAAACAGGTGTATGATCATTATGATCAATGAATTTGGTCTGCATTCCACCTTAAAGAATGTTGAATAATAATCATAAGTGAGCTACAAGCAGGTCACTAGGCAAATCCTCGATTTTTTTAAAGAAATTCTGCATATTTATTTCACAATAATTTATGTATAACAACATTCCTAAAAGCCTGATTTAAATGGTGAGAATTAATTATCTGTGAACAATTATCTATAAGGAGTCGTCCATTAATCACGTGATGTTTTTAGCTACTCTATAAATATTTATTTAATATTATGTATTTTATATTTATTATCCCCCCTCCCCCCTAGTGATAAGTGGGGACGTTTTAGACTAACCCCCCCCCCAAATCACGTGTATTGTATATTATATATATATACAAAGTATCTTAAAAAAAATCTGAATATTATATCTTGAAATACAGGTATAATCATTGCTTGGCAACGGCGAGTCAAGGTCACGCGCTGCTTTTCGGTTTCGAAATCAAGCGTTCAACGAAATAATAAATACACGTGATATCTCGCTACAAACTTCTGAACCCCGTCCACCCTTTCGAGCCTCACGTGCTTATAATGGACGATCCCTAAGTTAGAGCAAAAGTTGCACTGTCAAAACAGTGTTTAGACGATGCAAGTACTTTGTTGTTTGAAGGAGAAAGGGAGGCCTTTGCCTTTGCAGCGAGAGGCTAAAAATAATAAACAGACAAGAAACTAGGAACATGTAAATGGGGCTTAATCCACATTCATCTTCCAGTCGGCTCGGTGTTGTCAAACGCGCTGTCGGAGCGCGGCGGTGGCGCGGACGATATCGAGTGCGTCATCAACGGCGAGTACTCGGTCTCGTGCCGCCGAGACCGCGACCGAGACGAGGTGTACGTACCCTTCTCGCTGGTACACAAGTACTTCGAGGTAGGTGACAATACGGTATTTTGTACTGATAATCAGTAACCGGACGTTAATATGGCACTTCGGTTTTCCCAAAGAGATTGTCTCATAAGCAGTATGACTGAAAAAATATATTTAAAAAAAACTAATTATTTTGTTTAATTTAAACCTTCATTCTGTCATTTGTCGGTTCGACAGAACCTAAATTACAGAATGTGGGTTTATATGGAAACTGGAAAGAGGACGCGTGGAGTCGCGAAAGATGAAAGGAGGGCCTTTGCCCAGAAGTGGGACAGGAAAAGTAGAAAAAAAAATACAACTTGGGCACATGTGAAACGTCAGAAGAAAATGGAAAAGAGCCAGCAAAATACTCCACGGTTACTCGTTTTCTTCAAACCTCTACAGAGCCGAACTTGTTCTAGAACTGGATGTGCTGTATAAACGGCCGCGTACTGAATTTATTTATTGTTTACTGTGCGCCTTGATTGAAGCACTTAACTGCAAAAAGAAAGAAATATTATTTTTTACTAAAAAAATCTTCAGTATTTGCCAAAAATTAACCCTTTCCATAATATTATATCCAAAAACACACAAGCAGTAGCAATAAGATTAGACTCTTGGAATTTCAAAAACATTCGATTTCAGGTCAACAAAACCATATTTCCAACAACAGATTCATGAACCGCAAATCAACGTATAGGCTCGACCTTGCAGATAATCTTTATCGATTTATACGCATTTCGGGGAAGTGCAGATAACGTACCTACTATTACGCACAAGCGCGTACCTATTTATGTAATTATTACTATTTTAGATTTCAGATTTTCTCTTCTAAACTTCAAACCCCATATACCCCCATAGGGGTAGTTTATTGAAATAAAATGTAATAAATAATGCATGTGTCACTCTCCGTTACTGAGCGAAATAAGGTCAAACCAACTTACACACTTTCCCATTTATAAGACGGTGCAAAATCTGTTTCAAAATGCACAAAATCGACTAACTAACTAAAATTCCACAGATCTACGGAAAAATATCAACAGCGGACGGCATAGAAAAATTCGAATGGTCACACAGTTACGGTAAGATCTACCACCCAAAGAAGAAGTATGACCCTCGCGGCACTTTCACCACCTTTGAAAACTACAATGTAGAAGTCAGAGACAGGGTCAAATGCATCAGCGGCATCGAAGGAGTCCCCGTCAGCACGCAATGGGAGCCCCGAGGATTCTTTTACCCAACCCAGATCGCCCAGTTTGGACTAGCCCACTACAGCAAGCACATAACAGAAAATGAGCCGAAGAGACGAATAATAGACGATGGAGAAAAACATTTAGAAAATTGGATCATTAGTAAAGATGCGTATATGGCCAGAGAATTTGACACCTCTGTCCAATCAAACGTGCTCAGGTTTTCGACGTCAGACCATGCGTCGAGTCAGGTGTGGTTGAAAGTGAACCTGACTCAAGACTTTGTGTTGAGCGTGGACCTTCAGATGAAGGCGAACTCCTCGATGACGGTGGTGTTACAAAATAAGGATAAGAAGGAGACGGTGTATCTGCATTATGTTACGAGTACACAGTTAATTTCGGCTCAGGTGAGTCAAGAAACATCATACGCTTCCTTGAAATGCATAGGAATATAATATACATAGGAAGTCCTGTGTGTTGTTCTTTCAAGAACCATGTTGACATCACACCAACTTGTTTTCTATTCCTAACCACATGTAAATATTCACGTATCCTGCCATCCATGCCCCGTTATATCCGCCTTCGACATTCAAGTTTTTGCTGTGTTTCGGCAGGATCCAAGAACATTGACACTATACTACAATCAAACTTCTGGGCAATATTTAAATATATATATATTACTTTATATCTTTCTCACATAGTTTTAAAACCTAACTTAAAGTATCGCGGTTCCAAATGCTTCCGGTATTCTGAATACCCCTTTTGGCCTTCGAATGTTTTATCTGACACATATAAAGGTACCCACACATACACCCGATATTAAATGGGACTGAAACATAACTGATGAAATTAGGGTGTGCCATAAGTCACCTCTGCCTGACCCTTGGGGAATTACAGGCGTGTTGTTATGTTACATATAAAGGTTCTTCGTTTTCTAGGAGGACCACATATACTACGGCATAGGAGTGGAGCAGCCTTGGAGACGCATCACCAGGGACCTGATCATCGACATGCAGAAGGGCTGGGCGCTTCAGGACAAGCCCAAGAGAAGATCGCCTAGGAATAAGTTCAAGGTAACTTTTTCAGGTTTATAAGTTGATTGTGATTTTGGATGTTTTTGAAGAGGCTAATACAATAGCTTCATACAGCATGTTGGTTTTTCATATCAAATATATACAGAGATATAGGATTTTTATTTTAGCAGTAGCACGTGGGTTGTGAGGTGTTGTACTCCCTTTCTTCTCGTAAAATTGTTTGTCCGAAGATCATTATCCATAACACGTTTGCTTCAATTTCAGTAACCATAATGTTCAAAAATTCGTATTTTTTTAAAAAATAATTATCTTTACTTCTAAAACTATTCTGGCATAATATCGAGTACAATAATAATTGAATATCCAAATTTTTCATGAAATAAAGTCATATCTCTTAAGTATTGTATTATATAATGTGTATTATTCCGAATGTTCATTTATAATAAAATTGTTAGTCCTAAAACATTTGCAAAAAATTTGGTTTTTGTGACAGAAACGAATCGCAGTAAATCCGACTCCACGCAGTCTTGTCTGCCCTATCCCTAGAGTGTAATTTAGAATCGCGTAGGCGCGGAGGGGCGAGGCGGTCCGCGAGCTGAGGAGCAGGTGGTTGTAACGCTCGCCGCCGTGGCTGAAACTGCCGGCTTAAAGCCGGCCAGCAAGTCGAAGCAGCGGTGGTGAGCGTTAAAGTATCTGCGGCGATAAGCTCGCGTGGGGCCGCCGGAGCTCCGCAGCGCCGGAGCCGTGACAGAAACCATGCCTGCTGCATGTTGCATGCTCGCTTGCATGCTGCGTGCTTGCTGTATGCTACATGTTGTGTGCTCTCTTGCATGCTGCATGCTTGCTTGCATGCTGCATGCTTGCTCGCATGCTCGCTTGCATGCTGCATGCTTGCTGCATGCATGATGTATGCTTGTTTGCATGCTTCTTACAAGAAAATAAAAACCCTATGTTCACAATCAACTGTTTTATTGAGTGATAATATTTCCAGCGCCGGAGCCGTGACAAAAGCCATATTGCTTTTGCATCTTTACTATTTATGTATTGTATCAGTTGGATTTGGTAAAATAATAAACAATTGTAATACAAAATCAGATAATATTTAATTACAAAAAATGTTACATAAACGTAGATACATTGTAGTCGCAATTATAGGATAAATAAACATTAAATAATTTGAATTTAGGACTTATAACTTTTATTGAAAACGGTTTTAAGTGCTTTGTATATTATTAATTGGCATATTAATGACAAAAAATTTAGGGCATATTGTATTTCAATTTTATGGCATGTTATATTAAGTTCGGGCAAGTTATCATTCGGACAAATGATAATTAGGACAAAAAATATTATGGCACTTTAGATTATGGATAAAAAGGTTAGGGAATACAATAGAGAACCGGGTTGTGACGGTCCCGCAAGGCGCAGTGTAACTGGCCTAAAAGTCATGTCCACACTTGTGCGCTTTCATCTTCATCGTACGTTTTCCTCTGGTGCATGCGTGTATTGTCTTATCGGATGCCTTAAGGCTAGTATTTACGTTTGCAGTCGGCTTATAAAATCCGACGTCCTATCTAAGGCAGGCGCAAGAGGCAAGATGTAAAAAAAAAAAACTGAACGTATACGATGAATAATTGGTTCTGTTTACGAATTGCAGTAGTGTTGGCACTTTCGCAGTGCGATGGGATTGCTGAGTTCCTTAATGGTTGTACCGTTCTTGTTCAGATATCAAGCATTATTCTAAGCGGCAGTGGTTCCCTGGACAACGTGACGGTGTCGTTCAGCGAGCACATGTGGCAGTTCTACGCGGCGGCGCGCTGGCTCGTGCGGGCGCAGCGCGCGCGCAGCGGCGGCTGGCCCATCCCAGTGCGCAGGCGTATGGCTGCTGGGGTGGCCGAACTCAAGCCGGGCTGGTGAGTCATCTAGGAACTAGAAAGATAAAGTATTTGTTTTCGAGTTGCCCAGGAAATTAACAAAATAAAAATACAAACCGGTAACCGTGACCACCAGCGTGCGGGTATGACCAGTTATTTTTTTTTTTTTTGCTTGTGGGTTTCTGTAGTTACTGCCTACCTCCATGAGGGCAAGGCGTGAGTTTATACATGTATGTTTATATAACTCGACATAAACATAACTGGCGAAATGTGGGTTTATTATAGGTACACCTCTACCTAACCCTTTGGAGAAGTAAAAGCGTGATGATATGTTATTAGTAAAAAACAAGAATAAATTGAGGTAAAAATTGTACGAAGCCATGAAAGAATCCTATCGCCCGTTCGATCAGTATTTCACCCTTCGAAGAAATTCCGAGCATAGTAACGCCCCATAGTGAGTTAAGCAACTTTGAATGATAACTTCTCTTCTTGATCGAGCTTTCCCTTTTAAAGTTTATAAGTTACTAGCTTCTGCTCGCGACTGCGTCCCCGTGAAATTTCTTGTTCTCCCGACCCACCCTGTCGCATCGCATCGCCTGCCCGTGCTCTTACTTCATTTTCGGTTAGCGTTCCTTCTGACTTTCATTTATTTTTGCTCGGCTCCTACGGCTCCTAGCGTGATATCCTATAGCCTTCCTTAAGAATTAGGCTATCGAATATAAACAGAATTTTTCAAATCCTACTGTTAGTTCTAAGAAGAAAGGAGTGAGTTTACTTATGTATGTATGGTCTATTTATAACCCTGTTTCCAATTGATGTTATTTCCTCTTAAACAAACATCAACTATATTAAAGTGTAAGTAAAGTTGATTTTAGATAAATTATTAGTACTGTTGAAAATGTCATAAAAAAATATGAAGTTGTTGCGCAAACTGAACCTTATGTGTAGACATTATGGTTGTTTTTCCTAAAACTTGTGTTTGTTTACATGTTTGGCAATTAGATTACGAACGCAGATTAGATTGTTTTTTGTATTGAATTGTACCCATTTATTACTTACAGGCACTCGGCAATGAGTCAAGGCCATGCCATATCGTTGCTCTCCCGCGCATACTACCGCAGCGGCGACATGACGTACTTGCAGGCCGCCAAGCGCGCGCTGTACCTGCTGGACGTGCCCAGCCAGGCTGGCGGAGTGAAGGCCATGTGGATGGACAAGTATGTGTGGTAAGTACAAGTAACATTTCAAGGGTTTCATCATCAGCAATACTTGTTGCTGGGCCTACACTGTCCTCATATACCTTTTAACACTGTAACTTGGAAACATTGTAAAAAACACTTACTTTTAAAAGAGTAACCGTGGAGTTTCTTGCCGGCTCTTCTTCATAGGAAACGACCAATTGGAACCGTGCACCTAGCTTCTGACGTTTCATAAGTGCCCTTGTAGGTTTATGTGAAATAAAAATATTTTGAATTGAATATATTTTTAGCTGCGAATTGTCAAACGCTACTCAATTTTATGCCAACGTTAAGACCGTGGCATGCAGACCCTTACCCGGTTTCTGAATTGAGAATTTGAAGTTAAGAACTTCCCAACTCTTTATTAGATGGAACTCTGAACTCTTCTTTTTTTTCTCTTCTTTTTGGTGATTCCTTCAATGTAGCCGCAAAATGCAGTAAAAAAAAAAAACAAATCGTGCGCCTACCTTAATTAATGCTAAAGTAGACAAATTCTCAAATTAGAAACCAGGAGTCACGTGAAGATTTTAAACGTGTTTCTGGCAGTGTGAGTCCGTGAATTTGAAACCTTAGCCTAATCCTGAAATATTAGTGTCTAGTTTCGGGTTTAGTCCCACATCCTTCATTTATCACTGCAATTATTACCCCTTTTTTATCATTTCCAATAACATTTTCTCTTATTCTCATTACAGGTACGAAGAATACCCAACCAAACCGCCCCTGTTCGTACTTAACGGCTTCATCTACACTCTGCTGGGCCTCTACGACCTCCACATCATCGAGGGCGAAAACTCCATATCCCTAGCGAAGAAAATGTTCGATGACGGTATGACATCCTTGAAAAACCTCCTACCACTATTCGATACTGGCAGCGGAAGTTTCTACGACCTACGACATTTTACTTTAGGAGTTAGCCCCAACATAGCCAGGTGGGACTATCACGCTACTCACGTGAACCAGTTATACCTTCTTGCGGGGTTGGACAACGATCCTATACTTATAAATACGGCTAAAAGATGGGAGGGGTACATGCAAGGAAAGAGGGCAGCGCATAATTGAGATCAAATCTCTGCAGGGGACACCTGCGTTGTTATTCTTCTACTCTATTGAAATTCAGAGCAAAGCCGCGTTTTTATGTAGTGATTTTAACAAAATAATGAAAAAAAAAGCAGATCAAACAATGAACAGAACTGATTAACGTTGATTGAACAGTTTTGAGCTAGCATTCACTCGTTCGCGCGGTGAATGAGAGTGGTAAGAGTGAGCGAAACTGTTCGTTCTTACTATGCGTCGATCGTATTCAGCTAACGAATGGTCGCTCGCATTCAATCAAAATATCGTCATCAGCGCGCAGTTACTTGAACTGTTTAGAACAAAACATACACAGAATCGAAACAAATTATTTGTGATTGACCGAACGCAGTTAAACAGTCAAATATTTCCTCTGATCTTACTGTCTGGTACCTAATGAAAACGCGGCTTGGAGATGGAACGGTAAAAACGTTATTCAATAACGTTATTGGAGTGTATTCGGTTTGTATCGAAGGGTTGTTACGGATTCGAATTTCGAATCGAAAACGTTTTTCCATTTTCAAACTCTGTCCGTTCAACGGTAGTGAACGTACCGAAGTTTGGCGAGTTCTTTTTGAGTTCGATAGGGTTCGTGGATACGAATTTAGCCGAAGGTTTGCCGATGTTACTTTTCAAATGTAGAACTGTAACTGACTGAATGCGTTTTCGAGAAATTGAGCTAAAATGCTCCTTGACTGTCTGACTATAAGGTATACAAAAAGATGTTGGTTAGTTTAGGAGACCGAAACAAATTGGTGTAAATAATGTCTCTGAGGAAATAAAAATATTTTTCTACGACAAAAGACATCAAGTTAGTACCTCCAAATTTAAAAATCTTCTTAAAAAAATCATTGTAGGTACAAGTTTAATTACTATTTAAGTGTCAACTAGACAAGCAATAACCTCGTTTAGAAAAGTTTTCCATTTATAACATGAGTTTATTAAAAGTCTTAGGCAGGTACTTAGCAGGTAGTTGGTAACACTGCATATCGTTAGTTAAAAAGCTTTATTGTACCTACTAATTAACCATTTTATCAAAATGCGTGGTAGGAACCCGTTTCAAATACTTTCACTTTTGGGTTTCGGACACTATGCCATTTCACAAGTCAGATCAGTGGACTGTTCAGTCACTGGCCTAGAGTAAGAATAGTTTTGTAGACAGTAAGTCACTCAGAAGTTTCCGCGGCTGACTGACTGTCTCAAAACCTGGCCTGGTGTTCGGAGCCCATTAGGTCTCGGTTCTGCTGATCAGTACAGGTCAAATGAAATCCAAAACTGTTCTTCTAAATGATAGTTACACTTGTAGAACTAATATAATGTGGAGTTTAGATAGCAACAAAACTTGCAGAAGTTAACTTCCGCAAGCAATTCTTACTTAGAAAACTTGCAGAAGTGAGCTTGTGAGGTTGTTTAGAATAGAAGAAAAAGAATAGATAACAACAATAACTGGTAAGAATTGCTTGCGCAAGTGATGACTTCTGTTTTGTTGCAATTCTAAACGTCGCTTTAAAACAAGCAAATCGAACTTGAAATCAGATCTGCCTGATCAGGCGCACACATTTAACATTAATACTACAGTCGAGTTGAACATTTCAAAGTTATTCTAAGTATTATTATTTTATAAGTTCTTTAAAAGTTAGCTCGACTTTTAAACCCAAAGACAATTTTATAAAAGTAGTTTGTGTTGTTTTTGTCGCAATTTGATGAAATTCAAAGATATACCGCTGAAGACTGATGACAAAAACAATTTGTAATATTTACAAATAAAAACGTACTGATGCAAGAAGTAGGCTATGATATATTTTGTTCTTACTTGCATTTTTCTAAGCTCGAGTAATTCAAATATAATTCATGATTCTCTTCCCTATCCCAATTTATTTGCAGCATTAATTTTTATTCCATACAACAGATACATAATCTGACAGTAATCATCTCATTGATCACGTTTTTTGTACTCATATCATCTTTTACACAATTTCACTTTCATTTTTGTGTTTTTTATAATGCTTTTCACTTTTGTAAGGACTTTAAAGTAGGGTGTACCTAAAAACTTTTGTAGAATTAGAAGTAATAAATCTCATATCAAACTGTACGTAGATTGACACTTATAAAGATTTTATGTGTATATTCTTAAGTACAATGTCCACTAGCACTTGTTTGACTTGCACCATGTAAACTCACACAGCAAGTCGACTTTCTGTGAGGGTTTACGCAGTACAAGTAGGAATGATAAGTTGCAAGTGATTTACGTGTGTTATATTGAAGTTGTTTTCTTAAGAGCGCCATTGCGTAATACTTGCCTAACTGTTTTTTTTTTTGTTATTAAGCTGCAATTTAATTTATATGTTATCTGTCCATATTATTCTGATATATTTATTTAGTCTACTAACGTAACTAATATTATAAATGCGAAAGTGAGTTTGTTTGTTTGTTACGCTTTCACGAAATTTGGCACTTGGGTAGATCATGATCTGGATTTGGACATAAGATATTTTTTATCCCGATGTTCACACGGGATCATGACTCGGGGTGAAGGCGCAGGGCGCAGCCAGTAAATCAATAAAGCTCGACCCCTGTCATACAGGATGTCTTAATTCAAGGGTCGAGACTACATTGATGTAATGTTTACTGAAATTTTGGAAATAAATTACTATTACTATTTATTAATAATGATTGAATGCGTTAATTCAAGGACACTGAACGAGACGCAACAGAAGTTTTATTGTTATAACACCTGTGGGCGTTAGTGTCCCTCAAAGTGTTAAGTTTGACAGCTGATCTAAATATCTTCCGTCTCGTTCATGTTTTATGTGTCAGAAATATAAAGCAATACTTAGTATTTAGTTAAGTTGGTGCCAAACAGATTCAGCACCAACTTATAACTGGTTAATTTTCTGTTTTTAGTGATTTTTTAACGTCTTGCCATAAAGATTTTATTTTCAAATTATTTATTTCTATTTACAGTCATTTCTAGATATAATATTTTATACCTTGATCGCAAACGCGCCTCAAACTTAGAATAAATTGTCACAAACACTGGGACATATCACAAAGAATGTAAAACTTTTCTACTTTTATCTTTTCAGTATTACGTAATTTCTTTGGCGATATGTGCCAGTGTGCGGTAACGCTTCGAATCCAACATGTCTTATTATAAACGACAAATAACTAACATTATAGATTGTATAAAATATATATTGTATATAAAGTAGTCGGAGCTAATTACATAATTAGAAACTTAGGGGTAGAATTTCGGCTTCGATGATAGAATTCGTTTTTGTAAGAGGTTCGTTTTCGTAATATCTTGCCGCCTTTTTTGTGTAAAATCGTAAAGTTTCAGTTGACCCTGTATTTATTATTCAAGCTAAGCAAGTAGGCATCTTTGATATGTTCCACAGCAACATTTTTTTTGTGCAGCCGACAACAAAAGAGATAACTAGGAACCAGGCAGATCACTGTTTCCAATAGATGTTATTTTCACTCTAACAAATATCAACTTAATTTTGGTGTTAGTTGATTCGATTTATTGTTGTTTAAGTTAAGTAATATTTAAAAACTATTTTTTTTTAAATTATTGTACGAACGCAGTATACATTAACTCCTTTTTAGGGTTCCGTACCCGAAAGGTGCCTACAAGACTTGTGGGTTACTATCGCTTTTTTGTTGCCCCTACCTAGACAGACACTGTCCCAGTGTCCATCGGTTTTTGAAAGCTTGAAAAGTCTTTAACAATTAAGTCTGCTATCAAATTTTAAGCTGCAATGATTGATTCACTGAAATAGTAACCAATCAAATCATCTATGTACACTGCTACAAGGATCTTGTGGCGCTCGCGTGACGTTAACAGGGGGGCGGTGTTGGTAAACATTTTGTGAAATGTATTGAAAAAACAAGATGGCGGCATTAGTTCCGATTTTGGCCACACGCCAAAAGCTCCTTTAACAACTATAAATTAAAATTTGATTAAATAATTATAGATACCTATGCATGCAAGTTTAAAATAGACTGTTACATTTTCAAAGGATTCAAAGTAGCTAGTTATTATTACAAACAATTCTGTAGGTTCTTAAAGATTAGAGTGCTATCATTTGATTGGGACTTAGAATAGGTAAAATATTCTTAGACACCTACATATCAATCCAATATTGTAAATAATGTCGGAATTGTGAAGCGACTTTCCTTCTTACAGACAATACGATCTAAAGTAGTTACCTGTTATTACATAGTACTGTTTCTTATATAATATATAACTTTAGAGTGTCGGCCGGCTGTGAATTGAAGCACAAATTTTATACGCAATACAAATTTTTAGAAGTCAATAATTGGTCAATGGAAACAAAATTTATATAAGAGAGCCAGTTAAATGTACCTTTTCGTAATTTCTATATTTATCAATTTTTGTATATTAAAAGCCTCCTGTCTCAAAATATGCAAAAAAAAATCAAAAAAGACTAAATAATCAAGCATAGTACGTAACAATGTACCTTTGTAGAAGAACTTTTACCGATTATAATAACATTGCTTATTTAACTTTTAATATTATTTTAGCATTTAGAATGTAAATTGTTATTAATTAAATGTAAGAATTTTGCGAAAGGTTTGAACAATTACTTTAGAACTAACTTATTATGACTTTTTAATTTGAATAAATCAATATTAATACTTTTTTGTATGTATGTATGCGTGGTGCTAAAACTTTACCCGCTTTGTGTTTTCAAAAGTCAAAATTAAACATTCCATTAAAAAAGAGCTTAAAATCTAGTAGTAATAATGTAAATACTGTTTGTAGATCTACGTGTTTTTGTTAACCTTACTGAATTTAATTTAAGAGTAAATGTTTTTGAGTAATGGTGTTATACGATTTTTTTTAGGTAAAATTCTTCGATAGTTTTAAGTTATTTATTTAACAGACAAAACCATATTATTGCTTTATTTAATCATTTTTTTACCATTTAAGATTAAGTTCTTTTGCCTTTTCGTTCCTATAACATCATTATATGAATAAAAGTAACTTACATAAAAAATAACTTATTCTGCATTTGTATTGACATTAGATTGTAGTGAGATAGTGAATGCACTTGTGAATGACAATAAAGCGTCTCAAATTACATTTATTTGTTTTATTTTAATGAAGTTTTTACTATAGCTATCTATACCTAAGTTCTATAAACTCGCAGTAGGTAGTACAAATGTTCCCCCTCCCCCCTCCCCCGCTTAATGGTAATGCATTAAAAGTGCTGTCAATGTTTAACTGTTGACATGGATCCGATACAGCCTGCCCCTTATTAAGGCATCCACAGGGTAGCCTGGTTAACCAGTCGACAATTTATAAGGTTGACCTGCGAGATGACCTAACCTATTGACTGCTTGGTTTTATATCAATTGCCGTGCTCCCAGCGCACAACTCACAAATCGACGAATCGTCGATTGGTGGATTTATGACATTGTCGGATCGTGCAATGAAATAAAAAAACGGTTCCGTAGTTGGGATGAATTTATCCCAAGAACAAACTTAACATTGTATTTGAAAAACACATTCCAATTGCAAATGTAAGTTCGTACGCACAATATTGAGTGATTTACCATGTTATTTTAAGACCATATACTTCTTATAGGTTTTCCTGTAATCTATAAGCATAGAACTATTTTCTGTATTTTAAAAAAGAAATTAGGCTTAGTAGTTTCGGAGATAAGGGGGGGGGGGGGGTCAATTTTCATATATTTTCTTAAATAACTTTAAAAGAATTTATATTCAAATTATAAAAAAATGAACTTGAGATTCTCGCAATAAACCCTTTCATTTGATATGTCATACGGAACAGTTTGCAAAACTTTTTTTTTTAATTTTCTTGTTGGCCCCCCAAAAGTGACCCCATATTGAAAATTAATTAATTTACGATACACTTCCGTGTTTGGGTCACTGAAATACGTATGTGTACCAAATTTCAACTTAATCGGTCCATTCGATTCGGAGCAAATTGCCTGTGACAGACGGACGGACAGACACACGAGTGATCCTATAAGGGTTTTGTATTTTCCTTTTGAGGTACGGAACCCTATAAATGAGCATAGGTTTTCAGTCGTATAAATAACGACGGGCGGTCAATAGGTTAAAAGTAACAGGTAACCAACTTTCCTTGTTGACCGTACCCCTAAGGCTCGTTGTACACTGTACCAAGGACGGATCCAGGGAGGGGGCACAGGGGCACGTGCCCTCCCAAACGCTTGAAGTTAAATAAAATCGAATCGTCTGAATGGACTGGCCTGCGCTAAAGAAGTAGGCTACTATATCTTCATTGAAAAAGAATTCATCTAGTGCAACCTCGCACAGTGAAGGGTTCCGTAATTGGAACGAATATTTGAGCATGCACCGTATTGATTTTATTGACCGCAAAAATAAAGGAAGAGTAAAAGCACTCGTTCATCTTTCACTTTCATGACTCATGTTTGGGAAATAAATTGCCGATTTCGTGGATAGGAGTAATTATTTATGTCATTCTTGCTAAGAGTGTGCCAACATAACAAAATAAATCAGTCAACTGCAGTCAACTAAAAATTGCACAACAAAAATATTTTTTGTCTGTTCTCCTTTCTATTGTGTGCGTGATGTATTTTGTCATTTTTTGATTTGCTAATTTGCTAATTTCAGGATAATAGACATAAAAATACAGTGTTAAGTTTGAGTGCACTTTTCAGACGAAATGAATGTTTGCTAAATAATCATTTGGCATAAAAATGGTAGACGACACTGATATTATACAGTCTTTGCCATTGTCATGTCTTCCATTAAAAACTCGGGAATTGTTATCATGTTTGTTGGATACGCCAAAAATTATTCCAAACGATGGACCTGATAAGCTTCCCAGGTAATTATTTGTTCGTTTACATAACTAGATATATATAATCAGTGTAAATACTAACAACTACTTTAGACAACTGGGTAGTAAAACCTGTGTTTTTTTTGGTTGCAAACATGAATAATTAACTGTAATCATTCTATTTTAGACTTAATCTTATACATTATGACAGATTTATAAGTTTATACAAAGATTTCAAACACCTTGGAACATCTATAAAAGCTTTTCCTCATAATGTTAATTGCACTGTTTTTATTCACAAGATTTTAGGCTGATATCGATATGTCAAAATTAATTATTTTCAAAGTACACTACATATCCAGAGCAAGCCACCACCATCCTTAACCAATAACTGCGTGGATACTAAGAAAGATCCAAACGCGAGCAATGATAACAGTGACTCATCGACCTGTAAACATGTTCGTGCCTATTGGCTATTATTATGAATAGTGAGTTTTGCTGTTTTGACTGGTTTAAGTTATTGTCTATCACCGGCTGCAAACAAGGTTGAGTTATTGAACTCAATCTTGTTTGCTGTTGATGATTAAGCTGTTTGCTGCTGTACTCAGATTGCTAAAAAGTAAAGACTGAAGGTTAGATTTCAAGTCAGAATTTTATTGCACTATTGACAAGTATAACAAGTGATATAAACTATTTGACAACAGTAAATATTGTGCTGAGCAAGAATGCAAACTGAAACATTTTTAATTATCATCTTTATTGGCCCACTGCTGGGCGTAGGTCAGGCTTCCCTCGGCGACGACGCCCGTATTCTGGCATCCACTGTGTCACCACTCTGGCCTTTCTGCCTTCATACATCCTACTCACATGGCCCACCCAAGCCCACTTCAGCCTAGCAGACTAGATGCCTTATATTATTACTAGCTTTAACTATTATGTGAATTTTCTAAATTTATTTTTTTAGATTTTTAGTTCATATTCTTTATTGTCACCTCTTTAGGTCATGAGCTATCTGAATATCAAAACACATTTGGCCTAGGTCTTAAGGGGAGAGACGTGCAAATTGATTCACTGTTACAATGTTTATTAGTTAAGGGGGATGTGCTAAGGTAGCCTGCGAGATTCAAATTTTCTTGAGATTTTTCCATTTTGCAGGTCAGTGTTAGGTTGTATATTGATTAAAATATAATTCGCGACCGTAACAAATCTGGCTTTACATAGTTATAATCATTACAATCAGCAATACAACTCCATAAGTTAGCATAATTGTCAAATGTCATGATTTCATGAAATAGTCATTCAATGGGATTACATGAACTTAGAGAGTTGTTTTGATCATTTTTATGATTATAATTCTATAATTAATCATTTGATACGGCCGCGAATCATATTAAGATCAACATAGAACATGATACTGACCTGCAAATTGCAAAAAACGTAAGAAAATTTGAGTTTCGCGGGCTGCCTTGACGTTTTCGCCATTGGAAAATACATAAAACTTAATTTTTAAATTATCACTTCAGAGACTGGCGGGGCCTGGCATATTTAGTCAATGTGTCATCAGAAAAGGCCGCATATATCCAACTTCGACCTCACAAGACCACTGAAGTGTTGGAAATATGGCAAAAAGACCATACTGCAACAGTTGGTCAGCTGCTGAAGAATTTGGAGCGGTTAGATCGTTACGATGTTTATGACGATCTGTGTGATGATCTCAGAGAAGCGATTAAGAGAAGGGAACTTTTAGGTAAGTTACAGAATTAAATTATAAGACCCACACCAAGTTTTTGTAAGTTTGATCTCTCTGATCCTAAAAACTTGTGTCAGGTGATGAGATTAGTTGGAGGGAAAAAAAAACAAATCTAATGACATGCTATTTGTTGACAGCAATTATTTATTTGAAAAATTAGACTATGCTTATGAACACAGGAAACGGTATTTCTGTGTTCAGTGACTATTTATATATATTTTTTATTAAGTTATCATCTATTCGCTACTGGGTAGCAGCACTCGCCACTAGGTAAAAAACACGACAGAGTATCTATATACTATAATGATTACTTTTCTGAGCGCTCTGGCGACACGGGATTGTAGGTACCTTCAAACCGATAGTTAACACACGCACATTGCGAGACAGCTAGCTCAAGCGCGGCTGTTGGTTATGACGGACGAGATATATAGAAGTAGTTTTTATTTTTGTTACTCGTCTATGATAAGGTCTAATTTTTAATAAATAAACTTTAGAACTTGAATTTGCAAATTGATTTATGTTGTAAATATTTTCAATGAAACTTAAGTGCATCTTAATAAATAAAAAATAAAAACTAATTTTCTTAGATTACTATTTAAATTCTGTGGTATTTTTTATCTGGTAGTGAGTATTCGTATTTGTAAATACCTAGCAAGTGCTGCAGGATTGATTTAACTAACATTATTCTCTTTCAGTGAATAGACAAAACCAAATAGCAATAAACAACAACAACAACAATAACATCAATCATAGCAATGATGAGCAGCAAGTGTTCAGTCCGATCACATATGATGATGTACCGGGTTACGAGCAGCACTATGATGCCTTTGTGTTGTATGCTAAAGAAGACAAGAAATTCGTTGATGAGCTACTGGCAAGAATGAGCGCTGCAGGGTTTCAGGTATAAGGATATTACTATAACTATTGATGTTTAAATAAATCTTAGTCATAATAAAATAATGAGTTGTTGTATTTGTATAAAATTATAAAAAGATTGCTGTAGAAATTATTTATTCACACCTGGACGTTATAGGGATAAAGCTAGATTTAAATAATGTTCTGTTGTACATCTTTATTAAAACGAGTTATGTAGTAAAAAAAGCTCAAAAACAAGAAAAGTGAATCACAGAATTATCCCACAACTCTTCTGATAAATCCGAAACATTGTAATTTTGTTTTTATCAAAGAGAAAAGCCATAATGTGTAGGCGATTTATGTACCCGGAGTATTTTGATGCAAATGTGATGTCATAGATAACATTTTACTAAAGCAGAACATACCTACTTATTATGCAATATATGTTAATTATATTTTTAGGCAACAAATATTTTCAATCAAAATATTTAGTTATAAAATATTAAGCCTTGATTTGATTTGTATATTTGCAGATTAATTTATTTTTGTACATATTAAACGTTATCTTGAAAGTGATATCACACAAGACATAGATTAAATAAAATACACGCCGCAAAAAGATCATTAGAATCTACAGTCAAGGGCAAAAATATGTAGACATTAGCAAATATTTAAAGCCCGTTTTTAAAAAACTTTGTAACATATTAAACATACAGTTATACCAACAATGTTGAAATATTAATTAATTAATTATGTTTTAATTAAAATTGTTAGGTACCTGTACCTAACAATTTTGTGGACAAATAAATCACATTTGAATTTAGCCAAGTGTGTGTGTAACATATTCTTACACTTTACTTTTTTAAAGTAGCCATTACTGTCCCTGCTAGAAAAAGGCTTCCCCCAAGTATTTCCAGGTAATTCCCTCGCCGTCTCGTGGCCCCGTCGCCCGTTATTTAACACCATTAGATTACGTGAAACTAATGGTGTACATATTAAAGATCTAGATCTATTTGTTTCATTTATGGATGCTTTCCATTGATACAGTTTGACCCTTGAACCTCTGTCCCCAGTTATGTACAGAGGACAGGCTGCAAGCTGGTCACATGACGCCGTACGCTCCAGTAGCCCAGCTGATCTCCACGCGATGCAAGCGCATCATCCTTGTCTGCTCACCCGAGTTCCTCAGCAGCCAAGCTAACACCTTTTACAGGGATTACGCTCAAGCCGTCAGCATTGGTAAATAACTGTTAATTTTTATTTACACTTGATACTGCAGTATTGAAATTTTTCATTAGTACTTTGTGAATTATCTGGTTTATCATAATTCGCTTGATAATGTTTAAAGTTCATAGTCCTAAGGCTGTCTGGCTGAAATCGCCTTGAGGTATAAGACTGCCCTTCGTAAGGTCAACTTCTCATCAATAACTTGATTTACGAAAACTGCCATTACTGCTACGCAATAAAGGCGCTGTTAGGGCGAGCATACACGGGCTGCTCGAGCAGTTAGCCAGTGATCAAAATACACGGACCGCTCGTGCAGTCATAGTTCAAACAGCAGTAGTTTCAACTGCTAGATCAGTCAGAATTTTATCAGTAGCAATAATCGACGTAGAATGAAGAGCGCGGGTGCAGGAATAACTGCGCGAGAGCAGTCGACAGCTCGAGTAGTCAGTGAATGCCTGGCAACTGTTTGGCCGCACGATGCAATTGCACCTTACTTCTGACCGCCCGGAGCATTCGCAACTGCTCGAGCGATTCCATGTAGGAATGTAAATAGAAGACTGTAGTTCACTATGCAGTCGTAACTTGCACCAGTCGATCCTGACTGCTTCAAGCTGCCCGTGTATGGCCGCTCTTAAAGTCTTTATAATCCTGTTTCAGAGTCGAGCTATCACAAAATAATCCCTATCATGTACCGCGACTGCCAGCTGCCGTCGCACCTCGCATTCTACCACAAACTGTACTACAATGAGGAAGAACGCGCCATGTACGACTTTTGGATGAAACTCAAACAGTCGCTCGAGCTCGCTCGGCACACTCCGAGACCGCAGTACAACAACAGGTGAGAAGTTTACTTGCTTCCAGTTTACCACGACCACGGTATTAATTTACGATATTAATCCTTGAGTATCCATATCCACAGACAATAAATAGCATGCTTCAAATAGACATTTACATAAAGGGCTTTGAAGATAGGTTACGTTGATCATTCCTACCATGGATTGCTAATAGGTTTAAATCTTGACAGTAAATGTAGGACATTTTCTAGACTTTTAAAATTGCCTGTAAAAGGTATTGTTAAAATGGATAGTCCGACGGCAGACTTTTCTATCAGTCCTAATTTTACCTATTTTACTTACAGAATCAACAACACCACAATGAATACCTCGCTGCCACAAATCAAGATCGTGGAGCTTCCATCAAGCAAGAACATCCACGATTACATAAACGACGACAACCATCTCTTCCTCCCAACCGCGCCAAAAAGCATTTCTATGAATGACCTGGACTCCCTCAACGTACACTCACTGACCGCTGACTGTAACTCTTTGAGCAGCATGAGCCAGAAAAGCGTTTCCAGCGGCAAAAAGAAAAAGAAACTTAAAATAATAAGGCGTTTCATGAAATATTTGAAGATCACAAAACCCGAAGAAGCTATCATGGTCGCCCATTAGCGGATTTGGAAAAGATTTTTAAGTGTGTTATTTTTAAATAAGAATTTAAAAGTAATTACCGACGTAAGCAAATCGTAAAACGAAACTTAGCCTGGTAAAAGCTGTCTAAAAGTAATATTTTAGTACACGAAATTGGTGATAAACAATAATGATTAACTGTATATAGATGTAAGTAATTGAAAAAGCAAATTGTTCCAAGAGCACAAAAAATAATGTTTTGTTTTCATTGTTCAGTCTATCATGATAAAATTCTATCTACGGCTTTTAATTTCTTTGCATTGGTGTTTAAAGAATTGAAAGGTTAGGCCTAATTTCTGACTATAGTACTTGAGTTATGAACTGAGTCGTCGAACCATAAATGTCAGTAGCAATAAGAATGTGCAACGCCTTGCGTCTTATTAATAGTTTGCTACCTGCTCCATAAGCTCCATAAGTGCGAGCGAGAGAGACTAATAACAATGATTTATGGCCCGACGACTCAGTTCTTAACGCGGCGACTGTTGCATAATATTCTGTACCATTGCTGGAAAACTTTAATTTATCAGGGAATAGAACTCATCACAATAACTAAGCTCAGACAGATTTAGAGTATGTACCTATCCGTGCGCAATCATGTTACGATTCTTATGGTTACTTTATAAGCGAAATAAAATAATATGTACACGTAGTGAGGTCTCAGATTAGCGTAACTGCTGAATAAGTCAATCGTATATATCTCATGTTGCAAAGACAATAACTCTACTCAATCGCTTTTACTGCCTCAAAAGTAATAATAAAATAGATGTATAATGGATGGAGAGATTTTAAAATCGTAAAAGCATATTTTTGTTACATTGTTATTACTAACTCTATTTTTAGAAATTATATTTGAGATCAATATAGAAGTATAAGTCAAGAGAATTATATTAGATACTAGAGACCCGTCACTCACGGTCCGTCTTCCCACGGTTTTTACGACTTGACAAAAATCAAGATTTATATATTACATGTAAGTTTAATATTAATGTATTGTACACATAAACCTTCCGGAATTAATTCTCTAAATGATGTGTAAACCGGATTTAAATTCATTGCGAGACGAACAACGCGGTCATAGTGGTGCGATCACTGCTAACCATAGACAGCTGCACATTAAAAGCTTCTCGTTTGTCGATCTCTATTATATTTCGAGTGAGCATTTGGTTTGCTCTGGCTATTATTTACCTAGGTTTCTAACAGCATTGGCTTCCTGGTTCAGTTGTTGTATTCATTTAGTTTGTTTTTTTCAATATTACCCAGTATAACCAAAACGTTCTTATAGTCACGAATGCTGTTTACAAATATTTTTGTAAATAATAAATTATAGGTCTTTTGGTGATCCATTAAAAGACATTTGTTAAAATTCTTGTACCAATTAACGATCAAATGTTGTGATTTTATACAAATTTTAATACGTGTTCGCATTTTGTAAATTTTACTGATGAATCATTTTGTCAAATTCTCTGTAAATATATTGATACGTTAGTTATATTGGTATTTTATTTCTGATAATTTATTCGATTTATTAAGAGCTTTACCCCAAAGAGTTATTAATTATACGTATAAAGAAAGAAGATATAATTAGATAAAATATAATTTATTACGCAGTGATGTCAACACTGTATATTCTCACAAGATGGTCGTTCCCGCAAGTTGCCAATAACATTTCATTAGTCTCAGAAGGCTTGAACGTCAACCTTTTCACTGCCAAATGATGGGCCGCACTGAAAATAAACAAAACAAATATAGAAAAAGTACAAAAAGATTTGGGCTCGTCCGGGATTTGAACCCGGGACCTCTCGCACCCTAAGCGAAAATCATACCCCTAGACCAACGAGCCGCTTGAAATACAAGCCGAAATTATACGTTGAATTGCCATTTTGTTTCGTCACATGAGAAGTACAGAAGAACGTAGGTAGCATTGAAAAGGAAATTGTAGTTTCCGAGAAAACAAAAGAAACTCATGAAAACTTGAGGCAAGCTCTAGTGGGAAATACGGATATTAACGTAACTTTTGATTTTTGTCACGCCTGTTACAATATTTATAAGAATATCATCTTAGTTCGAAGGCCAAAACACTTATCACGACTTACCTATTATCTAGTTCCCGCAGTAGATTCCATCCATCAAGTCCAAAGTGGTATATCCTGATGACTCCAGTTTCGAAGCCAGTGGCCAGCACTATGCCGTCCCCGCTATAAGGCGCGAAGTCTAGAGCTGTGACCGAAGCGCCGGGCACCTCTAGCGCTTTGCCAAGCAGACCGTAGTCGCCGAGGGACGAGTTTGAAGGACCGGTTTCTGACCAGATGCACACCTGAAATGGTTGCAGACATAAAATTGATTTCAAATAGGCCTAAAAACAAAAAAAAAAAACGAAATAATATTAGAAAATGAACGTAAACTACTTTAAAAGATTATGGAGACTATGTTGCTTGCCCATTCTTCTCCATATGAAACTACCTTTGTAAATTTTGATGTTCAAAAGTGCCTTTTATGTGCCTAATTACAATAAATGATTTTAGTGTGCTTATTAAAAATTTAATTAATTATTTACTTTGGTAGTTTAATAAGTAAGACCTAGTTTAATAAGTTCTCAGTGGCTCAATAACTAAGCAGGCTACGCGTGGCGCGAGTTCGATCCTAGCACTAAAAACAAATATTCACTTGACCGTCTGATTTATTTCT